>JAIVEN010000011.1:3762500-5012500 GCA_026686845.1 Adenanthera pavonina | reverse complement strand
AGTGGAAAGTTTTTCTGTTAAGTGTGAACAGTACTTTCAATTTACTACAGTGCCTTCGAAATTCGAATTTTGGAACCCCAAAATTCGTCTGTCCGTAGCTGGCTTACAAGGCTCAGTAGTTCACATAGTTCAAAATTCGAATTTTCAAATATCAACATTCGTCTATCAGAGAGACCTCTTTTCAGACTAACTTCAAAATTTGAATTTATCAATACTGTCATTCGTATGTCAATATATCACTTTGACAGACTTACAAACTTAGCTTCTGAAATTCGAATGTTCATGTTCAAAGTTCGTCTGTCAGTGAGCAATTTTGAAATTCAATTTAAGCTTAGTTTCAGATGAACTTTGTCATTATTTCAGACGAATTTCTTTAGTTTTCATAAGTTTCATTTTGTTTGAAATTCAAATTTTCAAATCCTAAAGTTCGTCTGTTGCTAAAAGCTTTTTTCAGGCACTTATGAAAATTTGAATTTTGGAAAATTAAAATTCATCTGTCAGAGAAGCTTCTCTTCAGACTTATTCAGTTTCAGCTCGAAATTCGAATTTCCAAAGTCAAAATTCGAATTTCCACCATGACAGTTCAATATAAACCTTTCAAACTTCGTCTGTTGGTGGGTATTTTTTAAATATTCCATGATTTAACATAGAATCAAGGTTTTAAAACTTCTTTCCACCAAATCAAAGTATTTTACTCAAATTAAAACAAACTAAACATCCTACAATAAACTTTGCACAGATTTCTCCAGGATTTCTTCACTTGAACTCTTTGAGCACCTTTGATATCTTCATTCCAAGCTCTTGAGAGTTAATTTAGAATCATCAAAACTTCTTGATTCAACAATGACTATACTGAATATGATAAAGATCGATGTCCCTCATGAGCTATCTAAAATAAATCCGTCATTACTTGTGGCTTTTGTTATTTTATCATGCTATCAATTACTCAACCTGTGCCTATGCCACTCAGAGTAGAAGTCCGATAAATCCATTAAAACTTGTCAAATGACTATGAAAGTTATCAGTAGCCAAGTTCCATAAAGATTCTAGTAGGAATTAGTTAGTACTGGGAATCGGGCTGGCCCGGCCCATATGGGCTAGCCCGTCATGGGTCAGGCCTAATATGGGCTGGGCCTAAAAGCCCGTTTATCAGATGTGCTGTGTTTTTTTAAGTCCAGCCCATATTCAACGGGCTACGGGCTAGCCCGTAGGCCCATATTTTTTTTTAATTTTTTTAATTTTTAATCTAATTTAACATTTACAAAATAATATAAACTTTTTTTTTTTCATATACATAATTATTTAAATCAAGACAACTAAAATTAACTATATATTAATTATTAACATCATCATTTATCATTACTATTAAAATCATTAGCCAAGAAAAATATTTAAAAAATACAAAAAAAAAAGAAAATGGGCTAAATGGGCCGGCCCACGGCCTATGCGGGCCAGCCCATTTTTTAACTGGCCCAAATGGGCTCGGGCTCAAAAGCCCGTTTCTTATAAAAGTTCCTAAATTTTTAGCCCAGCCCGTCATTTTCTTCGGGCTAAATAGGCTAGCTCATTGGGCTTGACCCATATTCCCAGCTCTAGAATTAGTGCTGATGAGATTTATGTAGTAGGAATTATTTTAAATTTGTTCAAATTCACTTAACTTCATGTCAACATTTGCTTTCACTTAGTTACAACTTACCAAGTTT
The DNA here is from genome assembly GCA_026686845.1 of Adenanthera pavonina. Classification (NCBI taxonomy): domain Eukaryota; kingdom Viridiplantae; phylum Streptophyta; class Magnoliopsida; order Fabales; family Fabaceae; genus Adenanthera; species Adenanthera pavonina. Next base: position 5,010,797 of record JAIVEN010000011.1, on the reverse strand, counting down.
TGCTTTAATTCCTAGAATTATAATTTTCATGAATTTCAGTTGCTATATTCTAAAAAATAATGATTTTCACTCTATTGATAGGCAAGATCCAATTAGGTACAGACCAAAAATTGTAATAAGATTCAGAAGTCGAAAATGTGACTTTTGTTTGTTAATAGATAAATGATTTGGTACTCTTATATGCTTATTCTGGTTGGGAATTATGTTTATTGGTAATGGTTAAATTAAGCTATAAAAGTGGAATTCATGAGCTTTGGGATGCAAAAAATTTTATTTAATATATTGAATGTGAAAGATGTAAAGATGATATAAATCTCGTGAAAAGATAACTTTTTGTAGCTAATTGTGATTAAGCTGCAACTTTTTCTCTGATTACTTGTCTTGATCACATTTTTAGAATCATTGCCTCAGCTTGTAGTTTTATATCTTCAAAAATGGTAGAAGGACAAAGGTAGAAGCTTGTACAAAAGTAGATAAACTTGAAGAGAGTGAGTTGCAAAGTTCAATATTCAAACTTTAGCATAATTCTTTGTACATATATTGTCCCCTCTTGGTGGCTTTATTATTTGATGATTTGCAATAAAAAAGGGGGGAGGAATAACTTTAGGTTTCATGCTCCATGTGTAGTTACTCTTTGTTTACAGAGTACAATAAACAATGGAAAGGTATGAGGGTTGGATTGTGTTTTTCTTCACTCCTTGTGTTTTTGCTAAGTGCCAGCCACAATTTTTTTTTTAAAAAAAAGAAAAAAGGCATAGGCATTTGAAGATGATACTTTACACTGCTGTGAATCATTTCATTTAAATCATGCTAAACTCGGCTCAATCTTTAGCTGTTGTCAATCTCTATTATGATACATGCTTGCTTGTGCAAAGTGAGTGTCTGTTTCTGAGTACCACTGTCTTTGATTGGTTGAGAAACTTTTGTTTGATATTTGCTGTGTTTTTTTATAATCATCCATCGGTCATTAGGCAATATCCTAGGTGAGGGTTTGGTGAGGTCCAGGAAGGGAATTTCATATCCAATCATGGTAGGCAATGTTAAGATGATCAACTTAGGAGTTGGGCCTTCACATCCAGGTGAGGTGTAGTCCTTCTAAATCATATTTTATCAAATATGAATACAAGTTTATACAATCTAAGTTCTTTCTAGTCATTAAACTTTAGCATAATTTATCAATTGTTTATAATATTTGAGACATTGTTAGAGATATTTTATGGTGGCAATTTTATTTATTAGACATTTGTAAGTTGATATTGATAGATTAATAGTAATGGATAGGAACTTTTCGGATAAAGTGTGTACTCTTTAATTTCTGTACATGTATGATGAAATTCTTTGAATGATTAGATTATTTGATTTTATATTGTTAGAATGGTTGAACTAGGACAGCAAGAAAATAATTTTCAGGAATGTTTTCCATAGAAATGTGCCTGAAGACTAATAATTGGGCATAGTTCATATTAAGAAACATTTCAAAAAATACTGTTGGGGGTCATATCAAACTACGAAGCATGACACAAAAGTGGCATTTGAGAACCTTTTTTCTTTGGAAACATGCCCCAAGACCTGTTTTTAGGAACTATTTTAACAAAATGTAAAGCGTTTTAGAATTTTAAAGGAATGATCACATATGGAACATTTAAAAAATGTTTCGGAAGTCAAAAATTAAATGTCTCGGAAGTCCATTTTTGTCGTAGTGTTAGTAGCTTCATCCCCCCACCCCATCTAAGTTTTGGATTCACTTGTTATTTTATAGTACCATCTAACTTCCATTCGAGGTAAAATATTAATTGACAACATCTAATAAAGAGGATGCATGTGCTTCCCCCTTTTTTTCCTTTTTAAATTATTTGATATTTTTTATCAACTAATCCAGATTTTAGTTGTGCCACACTTTACATAGAAAGAGGGTTCTAAATGTGGCCTTTTTAAATTTTTTTTTTTCATTCATAAGACTAGATTTCAAAATCTTAATTAAAAGATACCGAATCCATTTTATTTGATCCAACCAATGTTAGTTGTTTATGTTTGTTTTATGTTTTGTAGAAATTATTTTAGAGGTAAAATATAAGTTTTAAATTTAATGACGTCTAAAACTACCACAAAAAATCATAATATTTTTTCCACAATTAACAATAGTTGTGATTAGAGTTAAAAAAAGGGCATTTCTTAGAACCGCTGGAAAACCGATCAAACCATTATAAAACTGGTTGAACATGTCAAATTTTTTAATTTAAAAAGTTTAGTTTTTAAGATAAAATAACATTATTTTTAATGTTAAACAGCATTATTTTTTGTATAAATTTTTTATATTATAATATTGTATAAATATTATTATGATACATAATTATTAATAATGATAAATTTACTTAATAAATAATATGAAAATATAATATTAATTGACTATTTTGAATTCAAAATATGATTATAGATGAATATTAACTTGTTTAAATTTTAATATTAGGTTGTGAAACTTATTAATAATATTTTTAATTTTTTATATGATATATAAAATTAAAAAATTATTAAATTTATTACTACTGGTTTAATTTTAATTAAACTACAGTTAAACTGTTGAACCTTGAATTAGTGTCTTGACCGGTTCAATGTCTTATTTGGTTTTTTGAACCTTGGTTGTGATTATATTAGAGTTTTGTTGTAAGTTATTGAGTCCTTGTTAAATTATGGTCTCACCACAATTATTCCTTTACGAATTTATTCTTGATTTTACAAACAACTACAATAGAGTGTTGTTAAATCTTTTTAAATGGACAATTCGGTGATAAATATTGAAATCTTTTCCTTTCATCAGCATGATTGACTAATGAATATAAATGATGTATTGAGTTTTCCCACTAACCTAAAGTCATACTAATTTGATAACTCTAGGCAGAATCCACTGTCTTTAATCTTTGTTGTTGGTTGGCATGAGCAAAGGCAAAATATAAATAAATAACAATAAAAGCACAATTGAACACATCGAGGGAGTGAGATTTCTGGTGCGTCCTTTGTCATTTTTCCCTCTTTATCTTTGGATGGTGCATGCCACATAGACTATTTAGATCGATGTATACATTTATATATTAATTTGTTGGTGGTTTTGAATTTTGTTTAATTTCCCAACAACTTCGTCCTATATAGATTAGATTATAAACTTTGTTAGAATTTAGAAACATTATTATCCTACACTATGCTAATACTATAAAATAAAAAATAACAAAATTTGACCAATGGGCGCCTGGTCAAGTGGTAGGGGGCTTGACTAACATTTCTCGGGATCGAGATTTCAATTCTTGATGGGTGCAACAGTGTTAAAAAAAAATTAAGGCCTCAAATAAGTCTTCCCATCGGTACCCGTGAATCACCGTAAGGTCCTATACAGCGAGGTCTGGATTAGTTTGAGGCGATCAATGAATCCAAAATACCCTAGAATACCTGGTGATAAAGCATTAAAAAAAACAAAATTTGAATGTTTAAATTATTAAGTAAGACAGCTCATAAAAAATGTACACAAGCATATTAAGAGAAAGTATAATGATCTAAATCCCATAATATTATCGAGTGCATGAAAGAGAAATCCGGAGGCTTGCAACGCATAAACATATTAATTTTGATCGATGACCAAATCATTTTGAAGATTTGTGGCTTTGTACAAATTAAGAGGGTTGCTTATGCTTGAATATTACAGATAAGTTTTCAGGTCGAATGAATGAAGTGAACGAGGTGATATAAAATATATATATATATATATATGAAAAATGCAGTGATATATATATATATATATATATGATATTACAGCAACAAAATTAAGTTTTGGTTTATGATAGTTGCGTAGGCTCCAAGCGGCGTCGGCAGCCTGTGCTAGCTAAGCTGGCTATTGTAACGATTCTGGATAACAACACGTACGCTTGCTTGTGTATATATATCAAATGCACTTTCTTATCCAATATATATATATATATATATATACACACACTATATTTTAATTATCATATATATCGCAATTAAAGTTTTTATGTCATCAATCGTAAATCCGTTACTCATAAATAAGTGACACGTGTAAATGATAATTAATGTGATGAATTGGTGTTAAAGAACTTGGACAAAAATTAATTCTCCAATTCACATATGTATGGGATTGGGTTTGAGTCCCTCTTAGACCATTCAGAATTTTACTTGGTAGCCATCTCTTTGAAATTTTCTTTTTTCATGAGGTTGGCTCTTTATATATAGATTTTAATGTGATATAGAGATAAAGAGAAAAAGCCCTGAATTATAGAAGTACTATTCAAGTGAGTAGAGAAAATATATATATATATATATATAGAGTGAATCTCGCTTTTGTCTACGTGAGTTTTTTTTTGTGGTTATTTTTACTTATCTTTCATTTTCTAAAATGTTTTCTAAATGTTTAACTTTCAAATAATTTACGTTAGATTGCAATTAGTTAAAAGCACAATGATAAATTCATGATAATCAATAGAGGAAAAATAATACAAGAAAATAACATTAATTAATAATGCCATAAAAAGGGGTGACGTTATATGGTGCCTGATCATGAGTGTGTCCAATTAGGATTCCAAAAATCAAATTAAAAAAGAAGAAAGTGAAGACGCAATATAAAACATATATTAAAGAAGACTTGAAGAGATCGATTTTCATGAGCTTTAATTTGTTGGTTGCTTTAATTTAATGATATATTAATGTGACACCCCAACATTATACCTCTCCTACACGACACCACTCTTCTTCTGAGCTTCCCCATTGTTTTCTCAAATCTTAAGACCACTTTCACATCAATCTTATAAAAACAATTTACTTTCAATTTTGAAATCAAACTGAGCTACACATCTTTTAGTACATATATGTTAATTTTTTGCATAATAAAGAAAGTGATAATATTAATAATATCAATCAATACGAATCTCTATATATTTTCTGTTCCCATGCCCTTTGGATTTCTAGTGCGCTCACTTTTTTCCTTTCTTTGAAATTTTAGTATAGGCTTATATTTTTTTTTAAAGTTTTGTTTGGATTCTTTTCAATAATATTTTCCGACATCAACCTAACATGTGGAATTTTTTTATTTCTGAGTACATTTTACGAGTTTTTAAGATGATTGTATTGATATGGCTTAATGCCTATCAAACTTCATAGACTTCCCATTCGTATGGCGAAGAAAGAAAAAATAGATTGACCCTTAAACTTCTTGCCACGTTTATTGGCCTTTGAAATGACAAGTCAAACAAAAAAGAGAGTAAAGTCAATGAACGATGAGTTAATAATAAATTAAGATGAAGATGTTAAAACACTTAGATCAATATCCCTTCGTTTTGATTAGGAGAAAATAAAGAAGGAAAGAAAATTCAAAAAAAAAATAAGAAAGAATCTAAATACTCGTTATATAAATTTTGTCTCATAGTATTATTTTTCCCTTACTTTCTTCTTATTCCATGCAAAGCCTATATAGAAAATGCCAAAAAAAAATCATGTTTGATAGGCTTTATTTGAATTCATTAATGAACTTTGCCTTCCATATTATATGATTTGCATCTTTTAGTTCATTATCTTATTGGTTTTAGGCGTGTTTTGATAATTTGGACAACCTTTTTCGGTTATTTTGAAACCATTTTCTTTTCATCAAACCTCAAAATGGAAAAGTATTTTCAATTTTTTTCATAACATACCAAATGTAATTTTAAGTCACATGATTTTATTTCATGATGATCCTTATTCTCTTTTTCCTTCTAGAAATTTTTTCTATTCAACCTAATATTACATAAAGAAAATCATCTATTAAAACAGTGATAAAACAATTATGACTATATGTGAAATTCACATCTCATCTTTACATCAATCATATATTTTTTCTCTCTATTTCTTATTGAAAGAATACAAAGCATATATTTTTTTTAAAAAACGTAGATTCAGATTGAAAATTAAACTGATTGAACGCTTCTAAATGAAGAAAACTTACAAATGTCCAGATCCCATCTAGAGAGAGAGAGGGCACTTTTGAGACTTTGATGGATCGTTTAAAGCCCACTGGGCTGTAGTTTCAGCATAATGGACCTCTTGGGATTGATATGGACCTTAGGCTTCAAATGTTCATTCGAAGTTGATATGGAAGAAATATATGGGCTTCTCTTCTAGCCCAACCAAGTCCAATAACAGAGTAAGCCCGTAGTTAACACCAAAGCCCTATCTTTTTTTTTTTATAACTAAAGTCCTCTATTTTTTAGCATAACCCAAACTCAGAAATACTCACCTTGCTGGTTTACTCTCCCAGCACCTCTTTCGCGCTTGGTTCTACAAACAAACCACGGAACTAGCAGTCTAGCACTGTTGTTAATCAAAAACCGGGGGGAGAAAAATAAAGATTAGTATTGAAGGGACCCAATGCATTGTTTTAAACGTTTTTTTTAAAATAAATACCCTATTGTAACTGTAATAAGTTTTTATTTTTTCCCTGAGAAAGTAAAACAAAAAAAATAATGAATATAAGTTATCAGTGCGCAGGATTTATTTTTAGTCCTTCAATTTTTTACTAAATTCATTGAAATGTGCCTAGTTTTAAGAAGAGGATCCATACATTGGAGAGATCTACTGAAAAAGTAAATTCTTGACATAGATTTTAAACTTTTTTATAAATATCCTATTGTAACTCTAAAAAGTTTTTATTTTTTTCCCTGAGGCCAAAAAATTTCATTTTTTTAAAGCAAGCACAGAAGGTATTCTATAATTGATAGTGGAAAATTAATCATTTTAAAATATAGAAATAACTAAAATAAGTTTTATCTCTTCTAATAAAATCTTTTTCATATACACACAAAGGATTGAATCTAGCATAATATATTTGAAAAACCCAACGATCTATTAATTATATTAAGATTTTGTTGGAAAATTTTCATTTTTTTTTAGAAAAAGATTAACTTGTTGGAAAATTTTCATAAATATTTTTAGAAAAGCTTTGATATTTTTGTTGAAAAATAGGCAAGGTATCTTCACCATAATCGGCTAGTGGCAAGTTGATATTGTGATAGGGGCCAAAATTTACAATATTCTGTTGTTTTTAACTTTGGAGTACAATCCTCAGCCGTTTGGTCATGTCATATCGTGGTCTTGTTCTGCTTCAGGCCCAATTTCATTTTTTATTTTTTGTTTCACGTATATATAATACGAAGGAACATCTTGGAGTTGTCAATCGATAAATATAACTGATTTTTATATCTCTTACACACAAAATATGAAAAGGCAAGGACATGCCTGTCATTTCAGACAATCTCATCTCCTTACCTTTTTCTTCCAACTATTTTCTGGTCCTTTCACAATTTCTTAATTCAATCAAATTTCAATTTAATATTCTAAATTTATTCTTCTTGACTCACTGGGCTGTCCACACAGCCATCACCGCCCCTTCATATGCGAGTATTTTTCCCGACCACCACCATCATGGCCCAATCAAATCTCGTACTTCGCCTCGTTGTGTGACAGGCAGGTGAGGTTATCTTAAGATGGGGAATTTATAAATTTACGTACGAAAAATCCTGTTTTTGAGACTAGAGAACTAGAAAGAAGTGTTTTGGTGTGTGTATGTCTTATGTGCGTGCTTTGCTTCTCCAACGCTAAATAAAACGGTTTGCTTAGACATTTTAATCCCAAAATTCCCATTTTTCTCCTTTTAGAGAGAGAGAGAGAGAGATAGAGAAATCAGAAAAATCTTAGATAGGGAAGGTTGTAGGAGAGAGAGGAGGAAATTTTTGGTCTTGTTTGTGTTTCAATGGTTCAACTGGAAATCCAATGAACGCTGTGAAAACATATGGGTCGTTGAAGCTATGATCTTGTAGGCACAGAAAGCGATCTTCGATGCACTGATTAGATTGTCCGATTCAGTCTTGTTTTTCTGGGGCCGTTGATTCCATTTCCCGACAAATGAACGGTGGCGATGAGGTCGTCGCAGCTCCGGCGGGTCCACCGCAGCCGCTGGAGTGGAAATTCTCGCAGGTTTTTGGTGAACGTACGGCCGGGGAAGAAGTTCAGGAAGGTAATTGTAATATGTTCTATCAGAGATTCGTGTTTATGACTTGTTGGATCCAATTGATGTATTTTGCGTATATTGGGATTAGGGTTTGGTTTCGTGCTCTCGATCTATTTTGGATCGAGGTTGGTTAGTTTCCTCTTATTTCGACTGGTCGGTCATTGTGTAATTTTGGCTCCCATTGATTAGGGGAAATAGTGAGTTTCATGCGGGGAATGAATTCTTTGACCGTTAGCTCTTCACTTATTAGCCGGGTGGCTTTTTTTAGTTGGTCTTGCATTATGATTTTACTGCGTTGAATGATTGAGTTTTGAAGCTGAGCTGTTATACTTATTTGGCTGTGTTTATAGCTGGTGCTTGTATTGCAAGCAGCTCATTGTCGTGTATTAGTTTCTTTTATTTGTTAATCTATGACTTTGAGTGCCACATATTAGATCTCACTGATGTATAAATTGATGAGGGGCGTTGAAAAATGACTGTAGGGGGTCAGATCGTTATTATTGCATTTGACTATACAAAACCTTTAAATTTTGGTGGACGATGGCAGATTGGAATACCAGTAGTCATGATGGTGATGTTGCTAGATTCTAGAGTGGAAGCCTTTTAACTGATATTCTAACTATTGGGTGGTGTAGGATTGTGCCACGGTTATTTAGAAAGTATAATTAAGTGATATATGCTGATAAAAGTGCTAAATATGGTCCTGCTTCTTTAACCATCAAATGGAATATGGATTGGGTGCTTTTAAATGTTAGGGAGAGTGACAGTGGGCTGCTTCTTTGTTATATTAGATTCAAGCTAATTCAAATTGTAACTAAGTGGTAGCTCAAGGAACTAGAATGAATTGTATCATGATGCGGGGTTCATTTTGATTAAACTAATGGATTATAGGGTATTTATTCCAGACATCTAGACACTGTTAGCAGAATGGTGGAGTTCTCTGTAGAGGGGGACAAATATGTTTTAGATTTTGTTGCAGGGTAATGTGAACATTTTTTAATAATTTGCCCATTTTTGTTTCTCAGTGGACATAATTTCTGCCATTGAATTTGACAAGTCTGGTGATCATCTTGCTACTGGTGATCGTGGTGGTCGGGTAGTTCTTTTTGAGAGGACAGATGCAAAAGACGTAAGTCTGGGTGTTGATTCTTCAAAATTATTTTTCTGAACCAAACTTGGTTCTGACAGATTCCGCTGTGTGTATTTCATTATTATAATATAAATGTATGCTTTAACATGCAGCATGGAGGATCAAGAAGGGATTTGGAGAGGATGGATTATACAATAAGCAGGCATCCTGAGTTCCGATATAAAACTGAGTTTCAGTCTCATGAACCTGAGGTAATAATGCATGCTTGTTATTATTCCATCAACTTTTTATGGCTTGATATCAACGTTTAATATTTTATCTAATAAAAAATATTAATGTCTTGCAATCAGTTTGATTATCTAAAGAGCTTGGAAATTGAAGAGAAAATAAACAAAATCAGATGGTGCCAAACAGCTAATGGTGCCCTGTTTCTTCTGTCTACAAATGATAAAACCATCAAATATTGGAAGGTAAGAAATTAATGCCTACCTTTAGCATGTTGAGTGCTTTCATTGTGCACAAGGTTTTACATTTGTGAAAGTTTGTTTGATCTCTTTTTTCGTCTTTTTTTCCCGAGCATGGATCGTGGAGTTCTTTACTGTCATTCTGTCAAGTTTGGAGAGAGAAGATAGAAAAGAGGGCTTGGGTGAAAAAAAGGGGAAGTGGACCCCTACACTTTTAGATTTTACTTGGATATTTAAATTTAGTTCGAGGGCTCAATGTTTAGAATTTACCTTTGGGCTATTGGTTAATCAATGAACTATTTGTTCAGTGAACTGATGAACTCTACAGTTAGAGTATAACTTTCTGGGGTATGTGCATGTGTAAGGTTTTTTCCATTTAATACAAGATTTTCTTGTGGATGTATGGTTCTTTGATGTTTGTGAGTACTATTTTACTAAAGGCTTTGAGCCATTGAGACGGTCACATGTTTTGAAGAAATGAAGTAGATTCAAAGAAGCACATACTGTGAAATAAATCAGAATTGAAATTTTTTTATCAGTACAGTTGAATCTCTTGTGCATTTGCACAAATTGGAAGTGGCTGCTGTCTGTTTGTTGATTATGTCATATGAATAAAATGATTGATTCTATCTTCTATATCACTTGTGTTATTTTACTAAAGGCTTGGGGCCATTGAGATGATTGCATGTTTTGAAGAAATGAAGTGGATTTAAAGAAGGACATGCTGTGAAATAAATTATAATTAAAATTTTTTGAATCAGTAGAGCTGAATCTTTTCTTTTGCATTTGTACATATTTGAAGTGGTTGCGTTTCATTGGTTGTTTTTTTATATGAGTAAAATTATTGATGTTATCTCTAGACCTCTTATTCTCATTGCCTTTATCTGAGAGTTGAATCGGTGAACAGGTTCAAGAAAAGAAGATCAAGAAAATTTCTGAGATGAATGTTGACCCTTCAAAAGCAATGGCAAATGGCTGTATTGGCAGTATTGCTAGTTCAAGTAATTCGAGTAGCCCTAGGCCATATCTTGCAAATGGAGGAGCTCTAGATAAATCATACAGTTATCTGGGCAATGACTTCTCATTTCCACCTGGGGGCATCCCATCGTTAAGATTGCCTGTGGTAGTTGTGTTTAGCACTTTTTTTGCATTTCTTTATTTTTTCAATTATTTGTTTCTCAGATAAAAAGATCGTATCTTATGACTTTTTGGGGGTTAAAATGTACTAATAAATTGAACGATGATATGAAATAGACAAAACGCAACTCCTCCCAAGTCCCTATTCTCTGTGTGAAATCGCCAATTTGTCTGTTGGTTGGGGGTGTTTCTTAGAAAGAAGTGTGGTTATGCATTTCTTGTTGAATTCATCATGTCACTCAAGGTGGTTGATCAATTTAGAATATAACTAACTTTTTCTCTCATTTTTCCTACCTTTATCTAGCTGGGAGTTGTTACGTAAACATGTTAAGTAGCAAAAATATCACATGGATAGCTGGTGTTATAAGGAGCCAAAGGAAAAGAGTAAAACCCCTACTAAGCTACATATATACTGTGGCATAAGCTGTACTAAATCATGAAGGACAGCAATATCCTTTTTTTTCCTTCTCTTCTGACTTTTCCAGAAAGCATGATGAATCACTTAGTTTTCAAGACTTGATAACAGTACACAATATTAAATGTAAACAATGTGTCTCTAATAAATTTACTTGTGAATGTGTCTCATTAAGCTTTTCTTTGTATCCATTTACATTCAAGTATCTAAAAAGACGTTGAAGAAGGAAGGATATAGAAGGCTTTACTGAAGCACAACAAATGTAGCTGCTAAGCTTGTAAATTGAAAAATGTGGATGGTATTAGCACAAATTTTAACCTAATTGAAGTGATTTAATTTAGAGAAAGCCCAATTTGATTTATGTGGTCAAACATTTTTGGTTCTAATATTTACTTGTATGTGCTTTTTTGAAATTTGGGAGAAGCTATCATCTATGGCATACAAATCAACCACCAAATGTTTTATGCTTCTTACTGACATTTTTGGGGTTGCATGTGTAGATCCCACCCTTCACTTGGAAAAAGAAAAAGAAAAAAGAAAAGAAAAGAAACTATAGAATGGAGTCTTATTTTGATTATTCCTCTTTTTATAGTTTTTCTGTTCTCATTTCCCTCCTGAAATGGGTCTTGGTACTATTGAAAAGAGGGAGATGAAAAAGATTGTGGTGGTGAAGTTTCTTTTTGGGAATTTAACCTTGACTGTATCTTGTTTGATACTAACACACACCTCATTTATGCAATATGTAGGTAACTAGCCATGAAACCAGCCTTGTAGCTCGATGCCGTAGAGTATATGCCCATGCTCATGATTATCATATCAATTCTATATCAAGTAACAGGTGATTATAGTTTTTTTTAGTACATTCTATATTCAGCTATTTAGTTGGGTAGAGTTGGTAAATCCCTAATGTTCATGTTTGATTTAGAAGCTGTTTAGTGTCAAATCCTGCTTTCATTTTTTTTTCTTGTGGTTTCTTTCTGAAAACAACTAAGTTTTGACTCTGAAATGTGGCTTCTTGTTAATTTTTTATTTTCAAATAAATTACGTGGTTTTTGTTATTTTTTGTGAACTATTCTGGATTCTTCTCTCGTTGATCCTTCATGTCATACGTGGTTTTCTGAAGCTTAAGTGGATACTAATCAAACATGGCTATGATGTGTTGATTGCATTTGTAGTGATGGTGAAACTTTCATATCTGCTGATGATTTGCGGATAAATCTGTGGAACCTAGAAATTAGCAATCAAAGTTTTAATATTGTAGATGTAAAGCCTGCAAACATGGAGGATCTGACTGGTAAGGTTCCATTATTTTGTATGTGCTGAACTTGTTTCTTGGTTGGCATCTGTGTAAACTATCTAGCTAAAGTGGTTATCTCTTGTAATTAACTTTTAAGTGCGCATCTGCTTCTTGCGTGTGTAACTTTTCTAGTTTATATCTGCTTCTTTGAATTATTTATTTTTCTTTTAATATCATTTGACATTTAGAGGTCTTGGTCTAGTAGTTGAAGAGGCTTAATTCATGTGGTCTGTTATATGAAAATTTGTTTCTTGCCATTTAACTCTGTTTGACTGTATTTTGTAAATTTCATTGTCTCATCATGTCAAGATCACGTTCTTAGAGTATCTCAATTTAATGTTTAGAAATAGCAGATATGCAAGATAGATTTTTTCAGGGTCGAATTTTCAATTGTTATTGTTATTTTGAACAGCCTTTTTGTGGGTTTTCCAGTTATCAGTGTTGTAGTTGTATTTTTACCAAATTAATGCTATAGTAAGGGTAAGGCACGTCATTTTCAATGGGTTAGAGGTATTCTGTTTTAGATGGTAAACCTAAAATATTGAAATTGGCTTTGACTATTTGAAGGATGCAAATTGAAGGATGAAACTTAGAGGAGTGCGGGATCACCCCATATACTCAAATTCATGGTTCCAATAATCGTTGGTGCCCATGCTTGTCTTTTTTGGTATGGGATTAATATGTATAGATTCTGATCAAGAAATTGAGTTTGTTAAGAATGGTGGTAGTACTTTGGTGACAAAATGACGGGGATTATGGAAGGAGGAGAAAAAGAAAAGGAAGAGTTATTGACACTTAGAGAGGTAACAAGGAGAAAATTAAAGAATATTTGTAGTCTAACAAAATATGCATGGTCTTTTTCCCCATTATGGTGTATCTCCTTTTCTAAATAGTGGTTTCCTGCTAATAACTTGAAGTTATGTTGCTCTGAAGAACTGTTTATGTGGGCTAACAAAGTAAATATGGTCTCTTTCCTGCTAATAACTTGAAGTTTGTGTGGGCTTAAATGTGTTATTAACAGATCTTTTTCTATTTTAGTAATGCATTTGAGTAGTTTGTTGCAAGGCAAAGCTACCTTTTTGTATAGCGCAAGTCTCCAACATTCAAGGCCAAAATGCTTCACTGTGACTTTTATATGCTATGTTGTTGTGAGGTCTTTGTGGGTTTCTCCTCAAATGATTCTTTGTCTTGCACTCTTGCTTAAATGAATTTATGGCTTATCTCACAACTTTCCTTTTGTTTGCACTCTATAGCCTTTTAAACTTCACTTTTATGTCAGCTTGGTTTCTACTTAATGTCTTGGGTGAATCTTGACCTGGGATCTTTGAATACAGAGGTTATAACATCAGCCGAGTTCCATCCCACCCATTGTAATATGTTGGCCTATAGCAGTTCAAAGGGTTCTATCCGTCTTGTTGATCTGCGCCAGTCAGCATTATGTGATACTCATACCAAAATGTAAGCTCAACTTTTGCTTTTGTACGTTTTTTCCCCCTAACAAACAAGTCTCACCTTCCTCCCACCAGCCTTATAGTTTCTTATCATTCATGATTCATCTACTCAATAGATTAATTACTGGAAAGATTATTTTTTCCCTTCTTCCTGGGACAATTAAAATATTGCTTATTGAGAAAAGCATTTTTTTTAAGCCTATTGCACCATAAATTTATATTAGTTTCTTGTGTGTTTAAGGTTCTAACAAGCAAATATCCTTTGGTATAGATTTGAGGAACAGGAGGCCCCAGGGTCCAGATCATTTTTTACAGAGATTATTGCTTCAATCTCAGATATAAAATTTGGGAAGGATGGAAGATACATACTTAGTCGTGATTACATGACTCTAAAGGTTTGAAACTTAATTGATTCAAAATCCACTCTTCTGTTGTTAAAGCTTTTGACAATTTTTCTGTAAATACTGTCTGATTAATGGGGATATGCTGGTTTTATAATGAGCCAATGCTGTTCTTTTATGTCCCTTGCATGTTCAGTTGTTAGGTTGGCAGAACATGCCAGTATATTTTCTGTGACTTTGTTTCTAATCGTTTTGCTTATTCAGTTCTAAATCAGATGAAGTTTCCCCTTCAGTCAAAGATGTAATAATTTAGTTATCCATTGTTAAGTATTGCATGAGAATTTCTAACCCTGGAGGTTTTTCTTGTTATTGTCACCTGGCTGTAGTTATGGGACATTAATATGGATTCTGGCCCAGTTGCAACTTTCCAAGTTCATGAATATCTAAGACCTAAGGTTCGATTCCTGTCTTGTGATATATATTGAGCCTTGAATTTTACTGCTTTTTTGAGCTAATAGCTATGCTTTCATTTGGATGTGCCAGCTGTGCGATTTATATGAAAATGATTCAATTTTTGACAAGTTTGAGTGTTGTCTGAGTGGTGATGGATTGCGTGTAGCAACTGGTTCATACAGGTTTGTGTTGCAAACTTTTACCCATCCTGGTTCTTTTGTTATTGAATTTGTTTAGCCTGCATCTAACAAGGTATATGCCTTTTGGTATCAGCAACCTATTCCGTGTGTTTGGCTGCATCCCAGGAAGTACTGAAGCTACAACCTTGGAAGCCAGTAAAAATCCAATGAGGTAATGTTAGAGGAGGCTCTGTCACCAAGTATACTTTTTAAGCATCTTTGTCTTACTATTTTGGTTGCCTCAGGCGTCAAGTTCAGACCCCTGCAAGGCCTACTAGATCACTGGGAAGTAGTCTAACTCGAGTTGTAAGACGAGGTAAATTTTTATAGTTATTTCTGTTGGTCTAATTGGAGTGAGTGTCATGATATATTCCACATTTATTTGATATATTGACCTCTAATACTTCACAATCTTATCAGGAGCTGATAGTCCGGGTGTCGATGCAAATGGGAACTCTTTTGATTTCACAACAAAGTTGCTGCACTTAGCATGGCACCCAACAGAAAATTCAGTTGCCTGTGCTGCTGCAAATAGCTTGTATATGTACTATGCATAAAGGTGATGATTGAAGAGGACATGCATTTGCTTGGTTAACCAGTTTTTGGGTTGCTGTGGAGAAGAAGGCTTTTTTTTCTTCCTAACACCCATTGAGTTGGAGGCTACATTAACTCTCACACTAGAAGCGCCCTTCAAAAATTTATTAGCAGAAAGCTTGTAGGAAAGATCCAGAAGTGGCCGGTACCGAATTCCCGGGTAGGCAGACCTGATTTTGTTTCTGGATGGGCAGCATCTGTCTTTTTTTGTTTTAATTTCTCTCCTTCCAACCCTAATATTCTTTTCTCAGTTTGCTGCATCTTCTTCTAAAAGGGAAGGTGCAGTAATGTTTCAAAATTGTGTTTGGCTTGCTTGCAAGTGAAGGAAAAAATGTGATTGTAGCTCTCCTACAACAGATACTAAAGGATGTTTAATATCTGCCACTAGGATTAAGATAAAATGTAGTTTTTTCCTTTGCCCAAGTATCTTTGGTGGGATAGTTTAAACTAGCAGTGCATCATTTTTTCATTGATTCTTTTTCTTGGAATTTAATTTGACACAGTCTGAAAATCTTTTTCCTTTTTTGTACCTGTTAATTGTGTGTAATAAGACAAAGGAAGCAATAATTTTAGGTTGCCAGATAAACTAGATTGTCTCTGGAAGCTGACCCCAAAGTTTTCTTTTCTTTTCTTTTTTTCCTTTTTTATTTATCCGAGTGGGAATATTCAGAATGTATTGCCTTACATGGGCTTAGTATTTTCATTTTAATAAAAGAAGTAATTGCTAAAGGAATTAAATCTAGATTAATTTCTTTGCTGGTTTGACTATTACGACGTTTGGATAATTTCACTTGGACGCTTTTCATGTTTCTTCTAAAACATGAACAGGAACGATGGTAGGATATTAGCTGTTCCATAACCTCTCCCATGATGTTAAAGCCACTTCCAGCTTATGACATAGTACCAAGGTTCTTACTTCAATGGATAGTCTCTACCTTCATGCTTATAAAAAAGCCATGCTTTGATCCGATTGAGAGAAAAATAGGAAAATGGGAATACTAGAATGTAAAATAAAGGGGAATTTAGATAAATAAATATCTGGATCTCTTCTTGTTCTCTTCAAATTTTTCTGTCCTTTTTTTTCTCATTCAAATGGAGAGTAAACTCATTGTAGACTTATGGTAACGTGCATTAGCATCACAAATGTGAGGAACTTTCATCATCTCGTATGATAAAATAATGATTAGAGCAATTTCCAACAAAATATTTGACGGATAATCATGGCTGCATGTAGATAAATATGGTGTTAGGTTGGGATCACTTGTAATAATGATAAGAGCAAACGTGTCGGGTCGGGAGATGGTTGGGCCACTAATACGGACCATTCATTTATGTGAAGAAAAAATAAAGAGGGGAGAAAAATTAAAAAAAATAATATAAAATTTAGATACTTTTTTACCTAAATTTCTACTTATTTTTCTTTCAAATTATGGCCATGTTTGGTAGGATGGAATGGAATCATTTTTTAGGGAAATGGAAAGGGAGAAGGAAAGGGAGAAAGACCTCCATGGAAAGGTTATTTTTGAGTCAAAAATATGTTTGGTAGGGTGGAAGAAATCAAAGATTTTTATTATCTTAAAAGTTTGGTATGATGTAATTAATAATGGAAAGGAAGGAACCAAAATAACCAAATGACATAAATGTCCCTCACTAAAATACACAAATTGTGTCTTCAAAATCATTAGTAATTTTTTAATAAAATGAAAACCCTTTCATGTCCCCTTTCCCCGTTAATATTATATTTATATTTTATTATTGGTGATCTTTATTTTATTTTTATAAATAAAAAAATATCCTTTTTTCTTTTTTGTAGAAAACGTCATTAATTTCCCACCCTCATGGTTTTCTCCTAATAGCCTATTAGCTAATAGCTAATGAGTATACAGTACAATAATAATTCTGGTAAAAAATAATGTTTTTTTATAATTTTAAAATCAAAATAGTATGCGTTTCTTCTTTTCTTAATTTTTTATTATTATATTTTTTTAAAAAAATGAAAAATTTCCATTACACATGTTAATCTAAAACTAATCTTCATTTTATGCCCTTGTAGGAAGATATAAATTTTTTAAACCTTTAAAAATTTTAAAAAAGAATTAATCTATATTAATATTTTGAATTAAAAAATATATGAAATTTTAAAAATTCATATAAATTTATTG
The DNA here is from genome assembly GCA_026686845.1 of Adenanthera pavonina. Taxonomy (NCBI): domain Eukaryota; kingdom Viridiplantae; phylum Streptophyta; class Magnoliopsida; order Fabales; family Fabaceae; genus Adenanthera; species Adenanthera pavonina. The sequence continues at coordinate 4,993,173 of JAIVEN010000011.1, read as the reverse complement.
TAAAATAATTTATATTTTTATGAAAAATATAATTTTAAAATCATATGAAATTTAATAAAAATCATATAAAATTAAAAAATTAACAGTAACATCAATCAATACTAGAATAACAATATCCTATCATTTTACTTTTACTTAAATAATATATTAATAATTCGAATTTGTTTTTATGTTATATATATATATATATATATATATTCTACCACTATTCTCTAAGCAATATTTATCTTCAATAGGATAAAATAACATTGGTCAAAATAATAACAACAAACATCATTTTCATATATATATATATATATATCGACGAAAAAAGTGAAATAATACCTGGTTCCAAGACAAATATCCCTTTTTTTAAAAAAAAGAAAAAAAACAAATCCAACTACATAAACATTGTCTAAACATTAACTCATGTCCAATACCACATCAAAGTAAACTAAACATCCTTCCCATAATAGGAAAATATGCATCATAGCAAATCCTACCAACAAGCTTTCATTTGTTCTATTTCCAATCAAGTCTTAACGTAGTAGCTTGTGAACCACAAATGGCTTCACATTACCTGGCATAGTAGCAAATCCTAATAGTAAGCTTTCATTGGATACCATCTTCAAATATGCATTTTGTCGCTCATCATCCATCAATCCTTGAACCTGAAGTAGCTCAACATACAACACCTTCCTTCGCTCGTCTAGCATCTTTTCACGTGCCAAATAACTGCCAAGATTTTCAATGGCAAGTTGGAAGCCTTGAGTCATGGCTTCTGTCATCTCCTTCATAGCTATAATCATTGATTCATCCTTTTCATTGCACTTCCTTTTCTTTCTTGGAGTTGTTACCTCAGATACATTTTGAGCTACAGAAGGATCTACATCTTCAGCATCAGCATCAACATTACCAGTTTCATCTACTCCTTCATCATTGGCAGCAACATCAGTTTCTTTGACAAATTCATGGTAGGAATGGGCATCTTTTCCTGTGGCTCTATCCTTTCCAAATATTAACGATAATGCATGGAAGTGTGGAAATGATTTATAACGAAAACCCTTAGCATTTGGATGCACCTAAAAAAGCAAACACATATCAATTATTTATTCAACTAAAAAGCAAACCAATAACTTCACATAATTCACATGATAAAAAGCTGTTGCAGGAGATTCCCTTTCCCAAATTATTTAAGTTCACATAATTTCTGTAATAATCAAATATATCATCAAGTGCAGATCTTGTCACATGTGCAATCGTAGTGTTATCTCTGCTTCACAAAGTGCAAGCATATCCAAGATTCTCAAGTAATGCACTCACTTGATTGTTGATTGATCTTTTAAATAATTAATCAAATAAAAGGTCAGATAAAATTCTATGGACTATCCAAATTTGTCATTCTATCACTATTAAGCAAACAAATAAAACAATACCAATATAAATATAATTAGTACTTACTTTAATATACTCATCCCATACAGGACAATCTGCAGTAACGCAATGTTTGTCAGGATCCCATCCAAAACCAGATGAATTTGCTCCATACAGCATATCATAGACAGTGGTAAAGTTAGTCCTCAAAGTCTTAAGGCGAGATTGCACATGTGGAAGACCTGTCAAGCCACATCCAAGAGCCTTTTGCTTCAACAAATTCTCAACAACAACAGTTAAATAACCTGGCTTGAACCCATTGTCGGCAATAATCTCATCTCGCAGCTCAAGCAAGCACTCTACCAGCAAGTTATCCTCTTCTAGAGTCCAAACATGGGTCTTCGGCTTGGAAGATGATGTCATAATTCAAGCTATCTAACATTCAAATAGTTAGTTAAAACAAACAATAAGACACAACCACATTACAAATAAGAAATGATCCATTATTATAACCAATCGGTTCCATGACACATAACATTTCAAGAAGACATAACTACATTGTAAACAAAGAAATTATTTATTATTATAACCAACTAGTTCCATGACACATAACATTTCAAGAAGACATAACTACATTGTAAACAGTCAATCATCTATTTGTCCTACGGCGGGTAAACTCAGCAAACATCTCATTGGCTAATGTTTCCCTATAAGTAGCCCAGGCATCAGATGTCTCCACGCTTTGGATTGGTGTGGGGTCAATATTCTGCTCTTCATGTTCCATAGCATCCAGCTCCTCTTCAAGGGGGTCTTCACCTTGTTGACGAATTAAGTTATGCAATAGGCAGCACGCAATTATAATTTTGTTATGCGTCTGGATGGGATAAAATAACGAACTCCTAAGAATCACCCACCTTAGCTTCAATATTCCAAAATATCTTTCAATCACATTTCGAGCAGAAGAATGTCTCATGTTGAAACATTCATGTGGATTTATGGGATAACGTCCATTTCTCTTATCACTTAAATGATATCTTTGCCCTCTATATGAAGCAAGAAATCCTTGACAATTGGTATACCCCGCATCAACCAAATAATAGGTTCTTGTACAAATATAATCACTTAAAATTACAGTCATGATGAACGAGTGCAAAATTCCCCATATTCTAACATCCAGAAAACCCAATCAAAGAAAGTCACGAATGGAGACAGAGTCGTAGCCCAGCAAGTATGAAGGTAAGAACACCTTATTTGGACTAAATCAATTAATGCTATTATTCTAATAAAATCATCATTAACAAGCACAAGAACTATCGATAATGAAATGAACAAACTGAAAGAGGCAGATCTCAGAGAGAGAGATTTAAAAACTTGAACCTCTGGAAAGCGATTGACCCTTACCGGCGATGTTGCCAACGTCGAGCACTCTGATCTTTCAACAGCTCTAGGTGTGGTGCATGGGAAGAGCTTCAGTGATGTCGGAATGGATCTCTAGAACACGATCTTTAGATTGGGGCTTTTACGTTTATTATAGGAGCAAATAATTGTTATAACATTTGATTAGGAAGGTTAAATTTGGAAACAGAGTATTTTTTTACCCACAGAAAGTTTCTTTCCGAGCCATAGATAAAGGAAGTGGGCTTCCTTTATTTGATGGAAGCCCACATTTCTTAGAAAGCAAAATACACCCTACCAAACATATAAATATGAAAATTTTTTTCTCTTATTCCATCGCTTAAAATCACTTTCCATTCTATCAAACTTGGCCTGTACTCCTGGCCATACTTTTCCATCATTTCAATTAAAGCTTGAATGGATCGCACGAAGGCCGGTGGCGCCGTGTCTGTCTTCAGCAGGCGGGCCCCTCACTTATTGTGTTCACTTTCAGCGTCACCCTTTATCCACATCACAGCCGTCTAATTAATTAGTGAGACCCACTATACCTTGATCCAGAACTCCCCAGTGATTTCAGACACGCCCATCCTCGAGAACTTTGAGAACGATGGGACTTCTTTTTTCTTTATCAAATTCAAAACAAATTCATTGATTTTTTTTACTCAATTATAAATGCTCTCTATAATATATACATCTAACAAGAGTTGAATTTATTATTTACTTTTCAGCTTATATAAATGTTATTTCCATCTCACTAAGTGTTTAGATATAAATAGCTTTAATTACAAGATTATAATTTGTCTATAAGTTTATTTTCTAAAATCATAACTAAAATAATCACTTCTTTTATAGTTTTATATAACAAAACATGTCATATTGAATTCAGAAAACATGTCATATAAGATAACTTAATAATATTTGGATTGGGAAAATTTTAACACACTTTTTTTTTTTTAACGATCAACACATAATCCAATCCCAACATTGACAAGCATAAATTGTGAGGAACCCCATTTTAAATATGTTGTTTCAACCAAAAAGAGAATAAATGTAAGTGAATCCAAACACATTTATTTGTTAAATGGATTTTTTTTATATATATATTTTCTCTAGTTCTTAAGATAAGGTCTTTTAACCGAATCACGCGGATTAAAAATTAAAATTAAAATTAATTAACTATCTCAATTTTTCTGAAAATTTTAATATTTTTTTAAAATTATCTTTATTTAATTTTTATTTAGATATATTAAATATGAACATTTTTTAAAAATATATAATAAATATTATTTTATATATTATAAAAAATTTTATATTTAGGATCAAAATAAAAGATAAATGAAAGGAGTATATATATATATATATATAATCATAAAATTTTGGCTTATTTAGCTGTCAGGCACTTCTGCTAAGTGCTTTTGTCAATCATAGGGTTCTGCCACGTGTAGACGTGTTGTGGGTGACGGCAACTGAACGGAACGATTTTACACAGATTGATACTTGTTTGACACATGCACGTTCAGGATTTGACATCGCTAAAATTCAACGGTTTCGATTCGCTAGTGAAAGCGACTGATGCCTCCGAGTGGTGCTTGCTTCGTGCGCATGCAAGCTGTCGTGGGCCACTTGGCTCGGCTGGGCTCAAGTCAGCTTGTCCGTATGTCGGCCCAGCTCAACTGCTCAAGCCGAATGCAAGTCCCACCTCTCTCTCTGCCTCTCTGTTTGAAGTCTGGGTTGGTCGGATGGTTAAGTCATCTCCCTCACTATTTTCAGATTAAATCATACATCTTAAAATCTTATCATCCCTCTCAAGTGTCTGCATTTTCAGTCAGTCTCCTCCAAGCAAATTAGACAACAGAGAAGACTCTGCATGTAACTTTCTGTCTCTTCTTGAGCTTTTTTATGTCACACTGATATGTTCTATCCAAGTCCCATTTAAGGGTCTGAAAATTATTCCACCTTTTCCTTTTCAGCCTCTTTCTACTCTCTGCTCACTGCCTTTTCTGCCATTTCACAGCTTCATCAAGAGCTAACATCCCACTGTCCTGGAGTTCAATTCAGATCATAACATGCCAACCAATCTCCTTTGAAGCTCTGAATTACCCTTGAAAGGTTTGAACTTCGAGCTTTGCTTTCCAAACTAATCAAATCCCTTAACTTATGCCTTAAGCACTTTCGATGAAGTGCTTGTAAATGAAGTCCTTTTAGATCATATTCTGCCAGCCGTCAGCGCTTTGATGCTTTTATGTGATATTGATACTATATTCTACCGGAAACTCATTTTAAGGTCTGAAAATTAGCCCACCTTTTTGTTCTCTTTCTTCTTTCTGCTCACTCTATTTTGTGCTTCTTCATAGCTTGATGAAAAGCTAATTAATATTCTTTTGTCTTGAAGTGCAATTCAGAGCATAATTTGCTAACCAATCCATTTTGAAACTTCTAAATTTCCCTTGAAAGGTTTTAACTTGGAACCTTGTTCTTTATACCAATCAAACCCCTCTTCCCTATTCCTTCAGTAATTCTCACAGACACACAGTGCAATGCAAGACCCAACTGCATTTCAATCCATGAAAAGCCATGGCTTTCCTGAACAAGAACAGCTTAAATGCCCACGCTGTGATTCCACGAAAACCAAGTTCTGCTACTACAACAATTACAACCTCTCGCAACCACGCCATTTTTGCAAGAATTGCAGGAGGTACTGGACCAAAGGAGGCACTCTCCGCAACATCCCCGTCGGAGGTGGAAGCCGGAAGAACACAAAACGATCATCCAGTAGCACCAAGCGCTCTTCTGCGACATCATCCTCAGCATCATCTTCTCCGTCGGTTTCGTCGGCCATTGTAGATGCAACCCCGACCCGGGTTTATTCCGACCCGATCGGTGGGAGTTTCAGTTCGCTGCTGGCATCATCTGGGCAGTTGGGGAGTGCTTTGGAGGGTCTGAATGCAAATGGGTCGGATTTTAAAATGGCGGAAATGGGTGAATTTGGGGAGAATGTAAGTTCTGTTAAACGGGTTGTGGATTCGGGTTTGGAGTTGCAGAGTAATGGCAATTCAGAGAGGTTTCTGGGTTTGCAAAATGGTGATTCGAGCTGTTGGAATGGTGGCAATGTGTGGTCAAATCTTGCAATGTATACACCTGGCTCGAGCTTTCAGTAGAATCAGAAACAAGAACAAAACTTTCTTCTGCTTAATCCAGCAGCTTCCTAATTGTCTTCATACTTTAGCACTTTGGCTATGAATACTATATAGTATCATAATTTCATTCCATTTCATTTTTCATATTTCACTTAATATTATACCAAAGATAAACTTTAAGAATTTTAGGTGAATGTTGAGAAGAAGAAAGTGTGAGCATGGCTTTGGATTCTGATTTAATCTGTGTAGTGTGTACATGTAATTCAAGCATTTATGGTGGTATGTCAATCTGTACTAAGTACTAACTCAGAAATGACTAGTTATATCTGGTATAGATTTTGAATTCGGTATTTTATACTCCCTCTCTGTTCCAGTTTATAGTGCACTTTTAACTACCGCACACAGACCAAGACAATAATTAATAACTAATAAAATTTTTCATCTTTTTTCAAATTATCCTCATTAAATGCTTTGGGAATGAAATATTTTAATAATAAATAAATATTTGGGTTTATTAATTAGGGGTAATCTTAGAAAGAGAAAAAATTATACTACGTAATCCGTAAAGTGCACTATATTATGAAATATTAATTTCTCAAAAAAGTGCACTATATAGCGAAATGGAGGGAGTAATTTTTTATGGTAAAATTGAATGCCATGAGTTTAGCTTCTTTTAACATTTTTTTGCCATTAACCAACTAGGTAGGAGGGAGAGATGATACTCCTAATTCTTGGTAAGACTTGAAATTTCAGCAGTCAAGAATTTAAGAATTTATTTTATATCTTTGGAGCTATTTATGGTTTTTTTTGGCCATCTAGAACGCTAGAAATAGATTAGTCATCAGATTACTAGCAGACATTTATTACTAGCAGACATTTATACCTCTTAGGGTGGAGAATCCCCCATGATTAATTGCCGTCAAGTAACTATTAATGTAAGTAGTAATGGATGGCCAAAAAGAAAAATTAATGGAGGTGGTTGTGAGATAGAGTACATCTTGTTTGAATTGAAGTGCATCTGAGCTTATCAATTCAATCATTTAATGTGATCAGCTAATTAATTATCACTTGGCCCTTCAAAATCTTATGACAAAAAATGCACCAAATTCTAGCCTTTTGTATTTGCTAGAAATTGCTTTATTACTAATTCAATGTGAACAAATGCATTGAGAGAGAGAAAAAGAGTGAGCTCATACTAATGGGAATATCAATTTGTATTGTTATTAATTGGAAAAGTAGTCAGATTTTGATTTAAAAAAATCTAAATTGTTTTAATATAAAAAAATTCAAATCTAAAACTGAAGTGTTTATCAAAATTCTAATTTGCATTTCAATGATGACATCCATGTGGGCCAGCCTTGAATTGGCTTTCCATTTAAGTGCTAACCAAATAACTATAGACAGAATATCTGACTTTGCTTCCTTCCACTAATTAATGTATTCCACGTCTACAACTTCAAGATAAAGTTTGGTACCTCAAGATATGAGTGTCGCCATGAAGATTTCTTCATTTGGGGACCCAATCACATTATTTCTGAATTTTTGCAATGCGTTTTTTTTTTAAAAAAATGTATTTCGCTTGAGATGAATTTATTAAACAGAAATAAGCTCATTTGGTGCAATGGCTGAGAGGTCCCCTCTTTTTTTTCATTGAGGGGAAAAAAAAAATAAAGTTAGATATGCTATTGCAATTACTAGATACTTTTCTATAAAGGATTATTAATAAAAATAGCCTTTAATGGACGTAACTCAATCTTGAATTTTGAGAAAAGGTGATGTTGGGTGAAATTTCCTGTTTTGGGTATGAATATGATATTGCTAAGTAATCATTTTGGGTAGAGGTTTTTGCATCTAGTTTGGGAATTCAGACTCTGCAGAATTTTTTTTTGGCCAATGTGACTATGCAGAATTGACTATTTGTTTTTTTTCTTTGGCCAACGTGACTGTGCAGAATTGACTAGGCAAATGAAAGCAGCTAGAATTTTGGGTGTACTAACATCAAGTAGTGGGATCTAGCTCATTTTCATGACTGGTGAGAAGAAAAATTGTCCCTTGGAATTTTCATATTTTCTTAAGAAAAAAAATATGTGGAAGCCACTGATGATTATCTATCCTCTCAGTAATTTACGTCCTCCGCCTGTAATTGCACCATGTACAGATGAAAACAGAAAAATAGAAGCATGAATCTCATAAGATAATGTGCCCTCTCGGCAATTTATAGAATCTGGCCAAAAAATTTTACAGAAGATTAATTTAATTGCTTCAAATATCAACTTTTGGGGTCTAGTATGAGGTTATCACATATAGAATAATAAAAATTGATGTAAATTGATGTATGAATCCCTTCATTTGAAAGCACATTTGAATAATCTAAGCTATACACTTGTAAAATATCTCTTAAGTTTGAACAGAAATAAAGAAAATAATAATACAAAGAGGAAAAATGATTCTCATAGACACTTCCATGGATTGTGGTATTATTCCTTACTTGAAAACTACTTTTATTTCAAAAGGTCTAAATTATTTAAAAATCTAAGTTCAGGGATAAAGTTACATAGGGAAAAAAAAAAAAGATAAGAGAAGGCCACAAGGGCATAAGAAGCTTGTTTTGAAAACCCTTACAATCTGTTTGGTTGGTTCACAGGAAGGGGTTAAGTGAGGGAATACTCTTCACATCACCAGTTGTAGTGTTTGGTCGCACCAAACACAAGTGAATACAATTACATAAGGTGATTCTCCTCACCTCAATCAACGTGATCAACCTCATGTTATGTGAAAGACCTCACATTGCTGCAAATGGGAGTGGAATGACTATATTACCCCTTCTAAATAAAAGAAAATTACAACACCATCCTAAACAAAATGCAAGCCCTTAATCTCCGACAAACAAGGAGAGTCCAAAATTGCAAGCCCACCCACCCCTCCATTGGCCTCACAACTCTTACCTCCCTCGGCCCTTCCATCTTCTATCTCTGATAATGAACTCCATTGGCGTCCTCTAACTCGTTCATCTTGAACTTCACCGGCGTTCTCCATCTCGTTTATCTTGAACTTCATCGGCAATGAACTACAACCTGATATGAACCTAGAAAGCTCTTTCAATACATTACATGATCAATTTCAAATGAAGGTCTTATCTTTGAAAAGCCCAATGACTAGAATAGAAACTAGGGCCATGAAGGAAGTTCTATAAAGTTTTATTAGAAGCTTACAAGATAAAAAGCTCATAATCCAATAGAAGCTCAGTTAGAAGAAGTGGCACAAGCCACCTAGAATTAATTTTTAGAATAATATTAGATTTTATTTTAATTTTTAGGATTAATTTGAATTATTTTATTTATCTTATTCTTTTTGAATTTATTTAATTTAAATTAGGATAAATAATTTGTGATTTCCTATTTGTATTCAAAGAGACCAATCATAGGCTTAGATTTAATTTAATTTAGTTAGATTAAGCTTATCTTTATCTAATTGAGTTAAGAATCTCAGTAGGAATTAGTATTTTACTTCTTTATTTAAGATTTGATGTGTCTATTTTATACTTATAAATTACCCATATCTGATGTTATTTTCCCCCAAAAATGTTGATTTTTGATATAAATTTTGCATGATTCTATTTAATTTAAGATATATTTGTATCTCAGGAAAATTTTGAGGACAATTGAGGATTTTAAAGTGAAAAAGAGGAAGAGAAAAATTCAAAACAAGCTCATCCGGTCCCTAATTATTATCCTCACCCGACCACGGGTGAGGAGGCATGAAGAAGCAGCAATTACGAGTGTACCTGGCACCAGGTCAATAAAATAACATACCATCTAGCGCTGGGTGAGAAGCAGAGGCAACGAAATATATAATCCACCCGGCGCCAGCTGAACAAAAGGAAGGATTATACGGTGCCGGGTGAAGGCGTTCAACAGCAATATTAGAATTTTGTCTACGACATAGTACAAGAGATATAAATATAAGGGTTTTTAGAATGGAAAAAGGGGAGAATCACTTTTCTGAGCCCTAGAAGACTTATTCCAAATTCTCGAAAGCTTAGAGGAAGCATTCTGAAAGCCAATCTAAGAAGATTGAAGGAGTAGTGAAGCTGAATCACTCTATTCATCTACTACTTTTTTTTCTTTAGTTTTTGTTCCAATGATTTGTGAATTTATTCTTATTTTGATTTTGAAAATAATGTTTATGCGTAACTAATTTTCTCAGTTAGGGATGAGGATGTAGTCTAATTGGGATTGGTTAAAGTTTACTCTGAGCTATGACTCTTGTTTCTGATTAAATTCTTCCAATATATTTCTGTTTAGTTATATCTGTTTCTTTTGTACTTCATTGGGGATTTTGTGATTGGCCACCATGAAATTCAGTCTGTGGGTAAGCTTGATAGACTGAAAGGTAAAGAATAAACCTAAACCTAGAGAGATAGACATAAACAATAGTTCTAGAGATAGAATCAGGTGTTTATGGTGACTTCAGTTATAACTTTAAGGTTTAATTAGTGATTTTGGTTGCACGAGAATGAATTAAAACCTAGTTAAATACAGCCTAATTAACTGAAAGATAATTATGATAATTTAGAAATAACTGTCACTATAATTATAGAAAGAGTCAATTTAAGAGTAACTTTAGTTGTCCTTGAAAGATGAACCCTAATGCCCTAACGCTCTCAAGTGATTAAATTAAACTTACATATTTGCTTTTATAATTGTTTTGCTCTTATTTTAATCTTTGATTAACGTTTCACAAATCGATCATATTGACTAAAATTAATTAATTGAGTGAATCATAACCTTCCTTGGGTTCAACTCCTCGAATACTCCAAGATATTTTGTACCACTAAGATCGACCCTGTATACTTGCAGGATCCCGATCAAGACTTTTCATTGTAACGTTTTTTCTGGAGATCAATAGTATTCAGAGTTTATTCAATTAGTGAGTTTCACTAGTTCTTTGTGTTCTTTTGAGAATACACCTGACTTATCAAGAGTTTGATCTACTTTTGTAGTATCTTTCTATAGCTAAAGTTCTCTGAGGTAGGTTTTCATTGGGTTTTAGTTTGATCAACCCGTTTGAATTAAGCTTTCGCATTGCTGTCATCTGTATTTTTTGGACCCCACGAGTAACCTATCTTGGGAATCCAGAAAATACAGAGGACAACAATACAGAAGTTTGACTCAAACGGGTTGATCAAACTAGAATCCAATGAAAACCTGCCTAAGAGAACTCTAGATATAGGAAGAAGCCACAAGAGTATATCAAACTCTTATAAGTCAGGTGTATTCTCAAAAGAACACAAAGAATTAGTGAAACTCACTAATTGAATAAACTCTAAATACTATTGATTTCCAGAAAAAACATTCCAATGAAGAGTCTTAAATAGAGAAATAAAATATTAATTCCTACTAGGATTCTTAACTCAATTAGATAAAGATAAGCTTAATCTAACTAAATTAAATTAAATCTAAACCTATGATTGGTTTCTTTGAATACAAATAGGAAATCACAAATTATTTATCCTAATCTAAATCAAATAAATTCAAAAAGAATAAGATAAATAAAATAATTCAAATTAATCCTAAAAATTAAAATAAAATCTAATATTATCCTAAAACTAATTTTAGGTGGCTTGGGCCACTTCTTCTAACTGGGCTTCTACTGGATCATGGGCTTTTTATCTTGTAAGCTTATAATAAAAACTTATAGAACTTCCTTCATGGCCCTAGTTTCTATTCTAGTCATTGGACTTTTCAAAGATAAGACCTTCATTCAGTGGTGGACCTAGGACCCGAGACCAATGGGGGCGACCTAATATGAAAAAAATTTAATTTAATAATCTCTCAATTCTCCCTCTCATTAATTTGGGTTTTAGAAAATAAAATGATATTCGTTATACAAATTATTTGAAGATTTAAGTTAATTGGTATTTATTAAACTTAATAAAATCCTCACAAAAATTTTGAATTATGTATTCAAAAAAATTTGAATCAAAATGTATTTAAAACTTGAGTTTAGATGTTAAAAAAATAAAACTTGAATCTAGTGGGGTCAAAACATCAAAATTAATGGTGTCAAAAAGCTAAAACTTAACACTATAGCATACAATTTTTCCAAGTTGAGAGGGGTCAACTGACCCCCCTCATCTATGTGTAGGTCTGCCGCTGCTTTCATTTGAGATTGATCATGTAATGTATTGAAAGAGCCTTCTAGGTTCATATCACAACCTCAAGCGTCTTTGTCGTTCATCTGGTCTTACCATTTGCAGATTTGGTCGTTGTTAATCTGAAACTCCTTCGGCATCCTCCAACTCATTCATCTTGTTGTTCACATATTTGGTGTTCATCATCTTCCTCTATCTTTGTCAATCTGGGTTCGAACCCGAAAGTAGATTTGGTCTTCATCATCTTCCTCCATCTCCATCAATTTGGGTTCAAACTCAAAGTGTGGTCTTCATCATCTTGCATTTTGCATATCTCCATTCTCCATTTTTTTTCTCTTTTAACTTACCTATTGATTTGAGAACGAAAGAGAATGGAGGAAGGAGGATGTCTAGGGGTGAGGAGATTTTTTTTTAGAATTACTATTCAGAACTAAAATCAGAATTTTATTACAAATTGAGATCTATAGTTTATTAAATTATAAAAAGGAACCAATTTTTTAAAATTAAATATAAAAGATATAAAATTACCAAAAAACCCTCAAGTTTTATTTCTCCCCCTACCATTGCCAGTCAATGGTCACTGGCTACTGGTCAAAGGCTGCCGGTGACCGATCAACATTCACCAGAACAAATAGCTTACAACTTCTTTTTCTAAATTTTGTAATATACTTGTTCTGAATTCGCAACTTAGTTTTCAAATTTTTACTCTGTAATTTTTTTTGCCAAAATTTGCAACTTCGTTACTCTAAATTTGCAACTTATTTTTCAAATTTTCAATATAAATTGTTTTAGTGCTTTTACAACTTTTTTTTTCAGATTTTGCAGTTTGATTTCTTTGAATTTGCAATTTATTTTTCAAAATTTTATTATGAATTGTTTCAGTATTTTATAACTTCTTTTCTAAAATTTGTAACTTATTTACTCTAAATTTGCAACTCATTTTCCAAACTTTTACTATGAATTATTCCAATGTTTTTATAAATTATTTTGCATATTTTACAACTTATTTATTCTAAATTTACAATTAATTTTTTGAACTTTTACCATGAATTTTTTCGATATTTTTGCAACTTCTTTTTACATATTTTGCAACTTATTTACTGTTAATTTGCAATTCGTTTTCCAAATTTTTACTATGCATTGTTTTAGTGTTTTGCAACTTCTTTTCTAGAATTTGCAATTTTTCTACTATAAAATTGTAACTTATTTTCCAAATTTTTATCTTGAAGTGTTCCAAGTTAAAAAATTTTGGAACAGAATTTGAAAAATATTGAAAAAATTCATAATAAAAATTTAGGAAACGAATTGTACATTGTGAATAAATAAGTTACAAATTCTAGAAAAAGAAGTTGCAAAGTACTAAAATAACTCATAAAATTTGAAAAACAAGCTATAAATTTAGAGTAATAAAATTGTAAAATATATAAAACAAGTTGCAACAACAGCAAAACAATTTAGAGTAAAAATTTGGAAAATGAGTTGTAAATTCAGAGTAAACAAATTGTAAATTTTATAAAGGAAATTGTAAAACACTGAAATCATTCATAATAAAAACTTGGAAAATAAATTACAAATTCAAACTAAGTAAGTTGCAAAATCTAAAAAAGAAGTTGTAAAAGTACTGAAATAATTTATAGTGAAAATTTAGAAAATAAGTTACAAATTTAGAGTAAAGAAGTTGTAAATTCTAGAAAAGAAAAGAAATTACAAAGTAAAAATTTGGAAACTGAATTGCAAATTTAGAATAAACAAGTTGCAAAATCTAGAAAAAGAAGTTGTAAGTCATTTATCCTAGTGACCATTGATCCGCGATGATGGGAAGAGAAATAAAACTTAATGATATTTTGGTAATTTTATATTTTTTATATTTAATTTAAAAAAAATTGGTCCATTTTCATAATTAAATAAACAATAAGCTTCACTTTATAATAAAATTATGATTTTGGTCCTAAATAGTAATTCCTCTTTTTTTTCACAAGAAGCAAAATGGTACTTTCACAATTATATTTTTTATAAAAAATAAACATTTTCCCTATATTTTTAAATATCATATCAAATAAGCCAATATATAATTATTTTTCTATTATCTCCCTTTTCCATCATATTACCTGACTCTCCATGTATAATTAAACCAAATGGCAGTTATGTTCTCTCTCTCTCTATCTTTTATCCCTCCATATGAAAACTAGTAAATACTCCAAATTCAAAAATTAGACTCCATAAAGCCCTTTTTTCCTCCTCCTCCTTTTCTTTTCTTTTTTTTCAAAAAAGGTTTTCTCTGCGGAGCTTAATGTTTGGATGCAAATTATGGAAACATTGAAAGGCATGAGTAACATTGAACAATAATATCGATAGTAATTCCCAAGGGGCTACGTATGTTCAGCAAAAAGAAAACAATATTTAAAAAAAAAAAAAAAAAAAAAAGAGCAAAGTCCACGAAGAGAAAATGGCAGGGAGGGGGATTTAGGATTGCAATTCGTTTCAAATCTTTATACACCAATCGTTTCTGAAAAAAAAAATACCAAGTTAAATGAATATAAAAAATTCTAAGTGACAAACTTCTAACAAGCATCCAACGCAACTTTTAAAGAGTACAACACAAGCAATGATCTTGTATACCGTTCCTTTCACAATTAACTCCCAGAAGTTAAAAAACACACGGCCTCTTCATAACACTATTACACAGGTACAACACGAGCCTTGTACATGATTATATAAGCCATATGCCAATCACCTGCATATAGATGATATAGAAATTCTCAGTCATATTCATCCTCATGAATCACAAATTTGACACGGGAAAAAACTACTGCACCTATATATTGCATTATAATAGAAACCAAGTTAAATTACTTTGTTGGTTTTTAGTTTCACTCAATTTTCAATTTAGTCCCTATAATTCAAAAAAAAAATTATTAATTTGATCTCTTCCATTAACTTCGGCAGTATGCCATTAAATTTTAATAACGTAACCCATCATGTGTCATTCTAACACTCAATAGTTAGTTTATAAATCATTTAAGTCCACGTCCCAATCACTTGGACCTAAGTGGCATCACATGCCAACCGGTGAGGGAGTTGCACTCCATCATCTGGCAATTATCCCTTTCATTGACTTAAATGTCAATGCAATAAACTTTTGCCCATGCTAACAAAATTTAATAACACACAACAAAGTTAATATTGTGGACCAAGTTAATTTTTTTAAAATTACAGGGACACACTTTCAAACTTCTAAAGTATTGAAACTAGTTTTTTTTATACAAAAGAAGAGTAGAGAAACTCAAGAAACAAACTCAAAAAAATGAATTGATCGATCCATTTGAGAACAAGGAGATCACATACAGAATATTTAACTCAGCTTTGACACTGTTCCAGATGATTTATGGAAGTGAACCCATTTCAGGTTCAGTTAAAAATTTTTGTATTATCCATATCTTAAAATTGATTTGGCATATCCTTACCTCCTCCAGATAATTTAGTGATGTCTTCTTCCACCCGTGGTTTGGGATTATCGTCATCATACTCAATCCATTTTCCTGCCAACAAAAAAATATTAATTCCAAAACTTCGAAAAGACCAACTTGAATATGAAGACATGCGGATATGCTCAGAGAACCAACCACTTTCTTGCTTGACCCATGCAACATAATGTCCGGAATCAGCGCTCCTACCCTTGTGGGTCAACACAGCAACCAAATCATAAATTCCAGTCATCTGTGTTTCCTTTTCACCTATAGACAGAAGCATGGGTAAACAGTAGGAAAAAGGTTGGCAACCGAAACAATTTCAGTGGAAGGATTTCACGAGTTTTCACCTTCCTCCATTGGAGCTACAGAAGGTTCCCCTCCTCCATCTGATGATCCCTGAAACAACAGAAAATGAACTCTAAGTAACCATGCTTATGTATGCACACTTTTAAGAGTTAGTTGCCTCATCACCTCAGCATCAGACATTTTTACATCACTTTCTTTTTTAACTGAGCTTTTCTCATTGACTTTTAGACCAAGCCTTTTGCCTTCCTCATTTCTTAAAATCTGTTGTTACAATGCCAAAATGAAAATAGTCAATACACATTACTGATCAAATCACCCCTCAATTAAAATGCCAAGCAAAATGGACACCTGTCGAGGAGTTTCCAACTTTTTACGTAGATCTTCCGAACAAAAATCATAAACATCCAGCTCCAGAGGATAATCCACTTTCTGTGATGAGCAACCCAATTATGAATACATGATATCTTAATTCTGGTAAAGCAAACAAAAACTTCCCAGGAAACATGTTCCTTCCTCCACTTCCCCAAATCTCCCCACTCCCCTCCCCGGAAAAATGAAAAAAAAGGTAGTATTACCCGCAAAATCTTAGCTTTCTGGTTAGATTCCCTCTTCCAGAAAAAACGAACAAACTGAACGGTCAAGTACCTAGAAAATGCAATGTTAAAAGCACACTGAGCATGAAATAAGCAGAAAGTGTACAATTTTCTAAGTAAAGAGACATCAAAGAGGCATAGAAGCACAGAGTAAGAAACCAGTGAACGCACGTCATGTGAACTACTGCCAGACCATGCCATGGCTCATCATAATGGATTAGTCAATCATAATCATTCAAATCCAAGTTCAACAAGAGTAAACAATGAAATTAGGATTCATAACTAGGATTGTTACTTATCCCTAAACACAATCAATCACTGAAAAGAAAATCAATACTTTATCTTCTTTCATTGAAACAAAAATCTTGGCAAACTCAATTTGTATTAGCAACAAAACACTCAAATAAAACCTTACCAAAATTTGGATATTTACTATTATGGTTTGTCCCCTTTTTATTTTATTTTTTTTTTTTTTGGGAAAGAAAAGAGTTGGGGAGGAATGATTGTCTCTATAACCACCACCACAGCCCCTCTTGGCAACTTACCACCAGCTGCAACATTTTTTTTCCATTCATCTTTTAGGTCAGTTTCTTGGCGTTTTCCAACCAGCTTTCTTACTCACACTACCCCTCAAATCTAGGTTTCTCTCTCTTCCTGATCTTCTTATCAGACTACCTACTTCTAATGTCCATACGCAGCTGACCTTTAAAATCAAGAAACTATAGAATAAGCTCTCATATAATTCACTAAGTTGCAATGATTGATTACAAAGCAGCAACTTAGCAAATGATATATTATGAAAGTTGGCATGAAATTTGAACAATTTTCTTATTCAAAACACATGAGATGCAATATCACATGGTGTTACTGAAGATTTAAAGAGCAACAGTCTAAAGAAAAGTTCTAAAATGACAGAAAGCATGTACTTTGGCAGGGCATTGATCCGAGATTCCTTCAAGTAGATTGCACTGCGCCCCAAAGCAGCAGAAGCCTTTTCCAACTCTGATTTTAATCCCTGCAAAATTCATTTAAATTAATGAAATCTCTCTCAGATTTATTAAGTACCTAAGAACAAAAAGAAATTAATAAAAAGGAAAAACATTTTAGAAACAATATATTATTCTTTTAAGTATCTGTAAGACTCAACAAAATGCTAGACATTAATTGTGTTGTACCCAGTTAAATTTCTTAAAAACAGTAATAAACTAGCTGAAGACTTCATTGAATAAAATGATCACAGGTAAGAAAGCTTGTAATCAATTTATATTTCCAAATATTTCAGAATCACCAAAGCCAGCAACATTCAGCAGCAGGAAACAATCAATCATAGGGAAAAATAAGTATAGAAGGCAAGCAATAATGGACAGAATAAGATTTTCAGGATTAAAAAATCCACCATTTTATGGCCTTTTCACTACTGCAGAAGCTAGTCATTCAGCTTCACCTCAATTAAACTTTTATTTTTTGTCCATCTTGCTTGAATTTCCATTGGTAAGAGCTAGTAGTGAAGGGATGAAGAGGAAGAAGAAGTGGAAGGAAGGAACGGTGGAGAGAGAGAAATGCGACCAAATTACAAAGTATTCAGGATAAGGAAGCTAGTCAATCACAACAAAGCAGAAAAATAGGGATAGAGTTGCAGGAAAAATAATATCCTTAGTAAAATAATAGTACTTACATGCTTTAGTCCTTCATGCAAATGGTTCACCTCCTGAGATATGTGGCATTTAAGTGAGTAAACAGATTCTGTTTCGGAACTTTCTTCATTACTCTCTTGGCAATGCATCCTAGCAATTCATCACTAACATAAATGAGTATAATAACGGGGTAAATTTTCAGGACATTAATCAAGCATTTTAATATACTCCATCATGTAAAAAGAGCTGATTGTGTCCTTTATAAAGTGATTGGTTGAACCAGCTGGCATGGACTACAATACCATATAAGAGCACACATGCTCAGATAGAGACAAACGCGTATGATTGTAAGACACCCATCTGTAAAGACCTTAAACAAATACATACCTACCTAGCCTACCTAGTTTAAGTTGATTACCAAAAATGAAAGAAGAAAAAATCATTATTGTACTCTAGCATGTTAAAATACCATAAGCCACCTTAGTCTTGCACCTTATATTCCAAAACATTAATGCCCTGTTTGGTTCGCAAAAGTGTTTTTAAAGGAAGTGGAAGTGGAAGAGGAAATTGAGATAGAAGAGGAAGGTTTTGGCCGGAGAAGAGGAGGTGGGGTTTAAAAGTATGTTTGGTATGACAACAAAAGTATTGCATAATTTTTATTTAATATTTGTATTTGTAATATAAAAATACTAAAATGCCCATAAAAAAAAAAACAGTTCCCTTAAACCACCACCAGACACTGCTGTGAAAGACCACCAGAAACCACCATGAACACCACCACAAACCACAATGAAACACCACCAAAAACCACCATTGTTGAACATCATAACACCATTATCAAACTCAGAAAAGAAAATCAATTATCATCAACAACCCATTTACAACAAAAAAAAAAAAGGGCAAATTGAAGAACGCAGCAGAGGTTGACGCAAATCTAACATCGTTGGAAGCCTGGAGGCTTGGAGGTGCAAACGTTGTTGCTGGGGGAGAAGAATTGAAGAACACTGTTGCCAGAGGAGAGAAATCAAAGAAAAACATTGCTAGAGGAGAAAAATCAAAGAACGTTGTCGCTTGTCCTTGGAAGTGAAATCGAAGGTACAAACAACTAGGGAAATCGTCAGCTCATACCATCGTCACCGTCATCAGTGGGCTATACCTGTTGAAGAAAATCCCAAATTGGAACCCTAGACTGTGGACCTACGATAGAGACAACTACCATTACTGCTGCCATTGAGCATCAGATAGATGACTACCCAAGGTGGTTGCTGAAGGCAAGGACACAATTCTTAACACCGTCACCCATCTGGTGTCCCATAGCCGTTCATGTAATCTCCATCATTAGAGGGCAAAATGGTCCTTCAATAGGTAGTTCCATGGAACTCCAGAGGTCTGGCTAAGGAAGTCACTTCCATTTATTTTGATGGAAGTGGGCTCCCTAGAAGCAAAATTCCGGGACACCAAACATGCCAGCGCATGAATTTTGCTTCCATTTCCATTTCCATTTCCACACTCCCCACTTCTAGTGTACCAAACAGGGCAATTAAAGAAAATAATCTATCTTCTCTTGATATTACCACTCAAATGTTTCCTATATGAAACATGCTTTGGGATGATAAAAGTAAATAACAAAAAAAAAAGCCCAGATTGATGAGATAAAGACTGTAAGCCCGTCACTAGGGAAACTCATAGGGTTCGGGAATACTAACAGATGCATGAAAAAGATGTTAACAAGAAACACACAGTTCAAGTCAAACCTGAAATCCATTTGATTCTAAAATGAAAGTCAGTTTAGTAGTTAAGCATCAAAGAGTGAATAAGAAGAATGCAACAAATTGGTAATTGATAAAAAAAACACTCCAGTGCAGAATCCTTATAAAAGTAAGTAACTTATTGTGTATTATTATCAGTAGTTGCCAAAATTAAGAGAAAGTCAGAGAGAGTTTACCTGCTAATAAGCTCTATGCCAAAAAGAGCCTTCACATCATCAGGATTTTCACTGAAACGAAAATTATATAAAATACTCAGTAAAGTGCATATTCATGACAGAAGGAAGTGATTGAAAAATAAACAAGCCACACATAATCCTTGAGAACTTGTAAAACCAGGTAGACCACTATGAAATTGTACTCTAAGCTAACTATCATCCAGACCGTAAGTGTGGAAGAGAGAAGCATGAATCATGGAGATGAACAATTCCCGCATGCCAGCTTTTCTATGAAAAGTATCTGTTTCAATCTCAAGCAATTATGTTTTTGTTTTCCAGGCCATTTAAGCAATTATGTTTAAATGATCACCTAGATCCAAGGGATTTCAGAGACTGAGAAAGTGTGTACAAAAGTTGTGTCCAACATTCTTCAGCATCCTGTCAGATATCAGAAGAATTAATAACTTATGCAAGCTCATTTAAGCAGCACGTTTAATTACACAGAGACGTGCAATTTATGAACCTGTTGCATGAACACCCCATTATGCAGCTGGCCAAATTGAGGATACTTTTTTCGCAATACCTAGAAAAAGAGATAACAAACCAGGACACTATCATTTCACCATCCCCATTTCATGAGTAAAGAAAGAGTAACAATAATAAAGAAAAATTTATGAGAAAGAAATTTTCATCATCAAGAAAGAAAGCATATAATGAAAGAATAAGATAACCCCTAAAAAGGATTAGAAACCAAAAAATAATTACAAAAATAAGAAAGAATTTTTCAACTTCTCTTTTTCAAGATGCCTAACACTTAAAAGTCAATTTTTTCAAACACAAAATAAATCAACCCAAGAATACATCATTATGCCTACAAAAATACAGTACTCCTATAAATAGAGGAATAATAAAACTATCAGATTTATTACATATATTAAAATAGAACACAGTACTAACTTGCTTCCTGAAGCATCAATTTGAATCAGAACCGTAACAATGATCTACATAATACATAATATATTGTAAAATTATAACATATGAAGTTTGAAACATATGATCTTCTCAAAACAATTCAAAAAATAAATCAATCAGCAGATTCATTATATTACTGAAAGTATGGGAAAAAACAAACCATCCAAAATTGCATTGGTGCCACGGGCTTCACACTTTTATCAAGCTCGTTAAATAAGTCACGGGTTGCAATGGTTAACATATGGGAAGACTGATCCACATCATTGTTCCGGCCAGAATGAGAGTATCTAATTCCAAGAAAACATAATGTTCATCATATTTGTCAGAGACAAATGGGAAAAGAAAATGGTCATCAAGTCTCCTCAGAAAGGACCCACTTGATCAAAGCTGACTTCAACTCTGGTACAGAATGGAGACATTGCAATGTTGAATTCATATAACATGTGTTTCCCAAATTGAATAGACCAGCAGTATGTCCCTGGAAAGCACAATTCACCCACCCACCCCCAAAAAATTTTAGATATTAGATCGAAAAATATTATTCTCAGTAAACCAGAAGTTAAATATAAGATAGCCTCAAAGTAAATAATCAACGTACTTTTGACAATGAAATCCACCTCCTTGTAGTATTAGAATTATTAGTAGACAGTGATTATATATTATAAGAGAAAATAAACAAAACTAAAATTCCATCACTAGGCAGCAACTAGACCCAAAAACAAGCATATCAATTATTAAACACTTTTAACTTCTCCAATCTAAATAAATCAATTATTAAGTAAATGCTCTGAGATGAACCAGGCAAAAAAATCAAGTTGAACACAATCCTTGAAACAGTTGCACAGAAAGACAACAGCAACCACAAACTTCTATTGTGAAGGCAAGGCTTGACCTCAACCACGTTGCTCAGGCACTGTCTAACATGACTTCAAAGCCTAATTGTTTAGGCATCATCCTTTCCTCCCCAACTTCCAGACAACACAGAAAACATAGTGTGACTGGGATGAAAGGGGTCCATAATGAAATGGGGCCATGACTGAAACTTTTCTTTTCAGCTCAATTTTCATCCTATTGTTAATTAAAACAAACAAGTATGCAAAGAAACAAGGAACCACCTTCAATCTTTTTCCAATTAGATTCAAGACCAAAGTTATTCACAAGCAAGCATAGATTTGTTCAACAAAAGAACAACTTCTAAGGACTGTGTCATTTTACAACAAAATGATACAACAATACCAAAAAAAAGGGACAAACACAAACATCTACATTCACCGAGACACTAGTTAACCATGACAATTGATTTAGGGTCAAATTGTATATTGCATAACAATGTGAATATCATGAGGAAAAGAGTTAAATGTTTTCCTATCAAATTCAAGACCAATGTTAGTGACAAGCAAACAGAGATTTTATTTTACAAGAGAACAAATCCTAAGGCCAAGGTCGGTCAACTCAAAACAAAATGATATAACCAATACCCCAGAAAGAGGGCAAATGCAAAAATCTACATTTGCCCTGAAGCTAGTTTACTGTGGGATTAGATTTAGAACTGAAAAATGTGTATTTATGCATAACAATGTCACTACACAGACAAAAAGAGTTTAAACTTGAAACTTACCACAGAAACTACTTGTTCTTCTTCAGGAAGATCTTCGACAAAAACAGGTCCCTTCTCTGGAATCTTCACAATTTCATCAGCAGTCCCCATCATCATCAGCTTTTGGCCCTGCAAAATTAGATTATGTTGATCATTCAGTAAAAGAATATATGACAGATAATTTTTTAAACAAAACATAATAGATAACAGCATTATAACGCCACTCACGTCTTTCACACCTAATGTTGACCAATCAGCATCATCCTGTATACCCAAAAGGAAAGTATTGAAGAAGATTCAGTAGCACCACCATCGGACCAATATACAATAAAGTTATGTTCATTAAGACATACTGAAACTGACCTATTAATAATTAACAACATAATAAGTAAATTGATATCTGATTACTATCAGTATCACACACACAACAGTCTACTTACCTTTAAGAGACCACCCTTCACCATAATTTTTTGCCTTTCAGGAGGGACCCCAGTTAGATCATATAATTGGCACTTAAAAACATAAGGGGGTTGGGTAGTATCAAGTTCTACGTCTTTAAACAGCTCCTTTTGCCATTTTACACTAACTGCAGAGTGAAACACAGCACAATAGTGAGAGATAGATTGTAAAATTATTAAGCTTACAATTACAACTTATAAAAGACGAGTAAGAAAATTGGCTCAGAAATCATCCAATAATGAGAGGCAATTCAATTTTAGGAAAAATTAAAACCTCCAAGGCCATTAAGTACCTTTCTGTCGTTCGTGCAGGCATGCAGCATGTAAAATACATTCAAAATATAAAGAGTTTAAAATGTTAATATGGCTAAAAGGATAAGCCATTAACAATTGGAGGAGGGCAAGGGGACTGAAACTTTGAAAAGAACTCAGGTTGAAGCCCCGAAAAATTGTTCCTTCAACATATACTTATTAATTCTCAAAAACATTATTACCTTTCCTACTCAACAAAAAGATTAGAAGAAGGCATAGATTTTTCAGTTTATTCCCTCTTAATTAAACACATTTTTAAGTGAAATTTTCACTAGAGATTTCCTGATACAAAGTATGCATTATACTGTAGTTGGAGTGTCAGAATAGTTCAACTGCTTTTCCTACAACTAGTTCCATTTTTAAATTTTTTATTTTTAAATAACTTAAATGCAGCTATATTTTCTCTCTTCCGACGTTAGATTTCACCTATTGCATCAGACACCAAGGAGCAACGAGCAATAAGGTTAATGAGCCATGTCATGTGAGTTAAAAACTGTTAAAGTTTGACACTTCAACGTCCCAGCTTACCCAAATAACAAAATTTTAAAAGATTCCCAGAAATCAAGCTCAAGGCCGATTCACCAAAAATATTATATTAGCTATCGATAATTTCTCTACCTAGTAAACAAACAGGAGAATGCTCAACCTGCAAATTTCCAACAACCTAACTGTTGAATTAAAAAAACGCAATGGAAATCAGAGTCCGATTAAACAAAAAATCGAACACCAACAAAACCAGTAGGCCTCAAAACGTTCAATGAAAGGGGAAAAAATTGTTCAGTATGGAAACGCCATCGCAGACACCCATTCTCCCCTTCGTATGATGCATATCAAATACAAATAGGGGTTGAAAATCGAGCTGCAGAAGCCCACTAACCTGTAATCATGGTTAAAGGTGCGAGGAGGATCAGAGAGGAAGGAAGATTTTGTGAAAAAGCTTGGCTTGAAGAAAGGGCAAAGCAGAGATTTGTCGAAGCTGCATCCTGTGCTAATTTATACGGGGCGAGTCCAAGCCCAATTCCTCTCTTCAGGATCGGGTAATTGTTGCGCCAGCGCATTCAACCACGTGACGAAGCTTGGACCCCCTGGTCCGATGTTTTAAGTTCAAGTAATAAATTTGAAGAGCTTAATGAAATTTGTTAGTAAAAAAAACGTATTTTTATATAAAATTTCTTTTTTTGCCAAAATACAAATAGATTATGTTTGTGCGTTCATTCTATTGTAAATGGAAAAGCTCTAGACATCCGTTTTGAAAGAAAAGAGGCTGTCATTCATGCTCACTGAGTTTAAGAGTTAAAATCGGCGTTAATAATCTAATTATATATCTCCCTTAGCAAAAATAACAATGCTTTTGTAATTCGCAAATAATTAAGACTGTATTGTAACTCAAAGATTTTCATTTTTATTTTATCAAAAAATTTTAAATGAGTTGAATATTGAGAACTAATTGGAAAATATATTATAACTCAAAAACCAATTAACACTTAAAATTGTTTGAATGAGGAAAAAAAATGGAAATAAAAAAATGGAGAGAAAATATTTTTTTCTTTTCATGTTTGGATGAGCAGAAAAAAATACAAAGGAAATAAAATCCATTTATTTTATAATGACAATAATATCTATGTTGCTAACCATTTTTTCACAATAACAATAATAGGTTTTACATTGTAATGCAATGATTATCAATGGTGGTTGGTGACGGGTGAGAGAGAGCATTGGTCAGTGCCCCGCGGCAAAAGGCAAAGATTGAAGGTGGAGGTCAAAGGTCAACAATTGACAACGAATGATGGCAACCTATAGATGTAGATAACAAGATGACTACTTGTGATAAAAGATAATATTAATATATACAAAACATTCTTGAGGACAATTTAAAAAAAAAATATTTTTTTTCCAAAATCTCTTTATTTTTTAAGAGAAAAATTTTTAGATAGAAAACATATGAGTTTTATATATTTGTTCTCCTACCCTTTCCTTTTCTTCCTATTTTTGTTCTCCTACCCTTTCCTTTTCTTCCTATTTTCTCAGTCTTAGGACTAACCATCATAATTCAATTGAAAGGAAGGAGAATTTGATATAATATCCTGGCGGGTGATTTAAGGCTTATCTTTTGTTGTTGCCTATTTTTCATAGATTCAATTAATCTATTATTTGTTATTAGATAACTTTTATATAAAACCCTTTGAAGAAAATGGTTTAGGAATAGTATTATAATGTGATTTATTTAGTTTGAATCATATTAAACGCCTTGTTATTTTATGGCATAATGTTTTGTTTTTTTAATTTCAAAATTAGTGGTCTCACTAAATTATTTTGTCACAATTATATTTTCTTGCACCATGTACAAGATGAATTTTCCTTATATATTAAAAGTTGCATTATTTACCAGTTATAAATAATAAGATTTTTCTTATAAGTACTTTATTTAGACTCTATGCATTGTATATGATGCATGTTTAGTAAACTAAAAGGGGAAGCTATTGGTAACAAAAATGAGCATTTGGAGGACTTTTGAATACTAATGTCTTAATTAATCTAAAGGATCACAATAAGAACATGAGAGAGAATCTCTAATGTTGTGGTATCCCAAATTAATTTGGTAATGGAAAGATTTGTGATGCTTTGGGGGTGAGGAGGAAAGGATATTTCATCCATTCTGTGGAATCTCATTTCCATAAGAAACGAAATTCTTGCATACCAAACATTGTATCATGTGACTTCCCTTCTGTCTCTCTTTTTTCCTTTTATTTCATAACAAAATTTCTATCATTTCAAATAAGCCCAAGAGAAACAACCAATTAGGGCAGTTACAATGTAGGTTAAAACTAAGTAATTCACAATGTCGGTTAAAACTAAGTAATTCACCAATGATGGAATCAAATTCAAACAATGGTTCATCTTAGTTGAGAAGCAGAAGATCAGAAATCAAAATCGAAATATGTATTATTGTTAATATTCATCATCATCACCATTACTGATACAAGAAAGCAAAACACAACTGTGAAATCAAATATTTTCTTGTGGATGATATAAGAAAACAAAAATCTGTATATATCTATTGTTTTCTGTTCACTCATTTTCTCATAAATTGATAGTTTTAGTTTATTTCTAAATTAAAAGGATATGCATATTCCAAAATCATGAGTTAATTATGATGAAGTAGACACCATGCACACTTATCTGGAGCCAAATGAGTCAGATAAAAGTCACGAAGGGGGGACCATGGATCCATGAGGGTGCCGTTTAGGCAACTTTGCTAGCTTTACCATGCTCTTCATTTTTTTTTTAATTATTTATGAAGATCATCATTTACATTTTCAAGAGCATCATAAGGTAAGAATTCAATTGCACCATGAGACAGTTTGTGTACTAGCTGGATTCTCTGGGAAACGATAGATTTTTTGGTTTGTTTGACCTGAAAAACAATAATGGAATTAAAAAAGTGGTAATATGCAACAATTTTAGTTATAAATATAATACATTTTATTCTAGATACTGTGAGACAAATAATTAATTCCCATGAATCAAGAAATACAGTTGAAATTATTAAAATTGTCCAAAATTCAAAATAGTTTGAAAAATTACCCCCATTTAATATTTAAAACTTTTATAAGGTAATTAATGAAAGTAATTTTTAATAAAGGGAATAATTGAAAAAAATTAGATGTACTAAATAATTCTCATTTGTCCTTTATGTTTGCGAGTTTAAGATGAAAGGGAATTGAGTGGTCATTAATGGAATATAATATAATAGAACGGAATGAAATAAAATATTCCATTATTTGAGAGTCTTATAAGAGAAATGAACGGTTTCATTTGATCATTATTTGAAAGTTATTATAAAATGGATAGAACGAAATAGATCATAACTATTTTTTCCAATATTACCCTTGTAAGCAAATCAAGATAAAAAAGTGTGAATAAATTCTTATAATAAGAAACTTCTTCTTCTTCTAATGTTGCTGATAATAATAATAATAATAATAATGATAATAATAATATCTACTACAAAATAATTTAGTTCTTCATATAATAATACTAATGAGGGAGTAAAATTTTTATCAAGTAATAAAAATAAATAAACAATAATTTAAATTTAAGGATCTAAACAAGGTAATTCAAAAATCAACCAAAAAGAAAGAAAGAAAAACTTGACTTCTCTCTATGTATGAATAAACTAAGGTGCATTGTTAATATTTTTTTTTAAGACATTAGGAGTATTACAATCTCCTTGCCCATCTCTAGGGGATATCTAATAAGTGATCTTTGAGCATCAACATCCCGTATTATATGCACATAAGTTGGGGTTAATATGTTTCTATCCAACTATAATACTTCTAATTGAATCCAAACTGATCAGGATCCTATAAGTATATAGGGTCGATTGCGATAATAAAAAGTCTCCAGAGTATTCCAGAGGTCAAACTCAAGGGAAATAATAAATTTATCAGTCCAAACTTTTAATCCCAAAAGTTAGTAATAGTCAAATTTATAACTCAAATTAAAATAGAAAGAAATAGAAAACAAAACGACGTCTAAGTTTTGATTAAATTCTAGAAGTATCAAGGAATCAAGGTTCACCTTATGAGATAACTAAATTATATTCCTTAGTTAGACTCCACACAATTATACTGACCATTATCTCTAAAATGTCATAATTATCTCTCGATCAATTAATCCTTATTTCATTAGGATTCAATTCACTCCTGTGCAACTACAGTTCTTAATTAGACATTTAAAGCCACAACTTATATCACCACAAATGCCTAATTTTATCTCTGGATTAGTTATTCATATTTATCTCTCTAGATCTTGGTTCACTCTTCACTTCTTAATTCATCAAGTTTACTCATTAATTAGATTCTATGGTGATCAAGCATAAAATTTACATGAATGAACAAGAGAGATAAATATAATAAATAAATAAATTAAATATAATTTGAAGAACAAATCCACATATTCAAAACTAAAGAAAATAAATCCAATACATCATAATCAGACTACATCCCTACCCCTAACTAGGAAATTTAGTTACACATAGAAATAAAAATCAAAGCAAAATTAAAATATCAAGCCATCATAAGAATAACAAAAAGAAAGAGTTTATAAAGGAAGAAATAATCTTGCTTTAATATTCCTCAAATCTCTTTACTTTCTCTCTAAATATTCTTTTAGTTACTCCCAGATGTGTTTAAACTGTATTCTCTGGCCTCTGAGTGCGTTTCTATATGCCCTCTGTATTTCTGCCATGTCTCCTTTTATAAAAAAGGTCCAAAAGCCCATAAAAACCTAAAATATCATGAAAATGTGTAAAAGATAAGTCTATGAGATGAGTCAGCGTCGTATTCTCATTATTTCTTCCATCCGGTGCCATGGCCAATGCATCTTCTTTCTGAGGAAATGAATGCACCCGGTGTCGGCTTCTCTCCTTTCTTCAATGACCTGGGACCAGGTCTTCTCTCGTTGATGAATTCTCCTCGCCTCCTCACCCATGGCCGGGTGAGGGAATCGATTGGGAATGGGTGAAGTCGTAATTTAGTGTATTTCTTCTTCTTTTTGGCTATACTTAGCTTAGAATTCCTCATAAATATTCCTACGATGCAAATATATTTCAAGTTATGCAGAATCATGTGAAAAAGTATCAAATCACAATATAGTGGATGAAAATAGATACAAAATGTAAGTATTTTGTAGGTATAAAATAGACACATCACAAACTTCGCTCTTAAACATAAGACGAGCCTGTTGACTATTGACTTTTTCTTCAGTACATTTCCTAAAAGCTTCAACCATGCCATTCAAAGACTTAACAAATATCTCAATGCCCAACTATTCATTTGCAACTTTGCTCTTTTTCTTCTTCTTCTTTGATGTAGTTACGACTTGAGATCTTATTTCTGGAGAAATTTATGTCTCTTTATCATTGTTTACATCAAAGTTTTGTAAAATGGCTTCATTATTAGATATTAAGATGCCAGTATCTTCTATTGAATCAAGTTTAGTTCCATTTAATGTAGATCTTCTTTGTCTAATCTCTGGTGTAGTTTTTGCATGCTCTCTACTTGCTCTATCTTGTCCACATAGCAATATTTTCTCATAGTATAGAATTGGTTTGTTCCTTCATATGGCAGCTTCAGGTTTTGCCTACATAAAAAGAATATAAAATTAATATTTATTCAATTGAAGTGATGGATATTTATATTACTGTTGATAAGGCATAAAAATATTAAATACTATTACCTCAATTAACTTATCTCATACTTCTAGTTCAGCAGTCCACAAATTTGTGTTTGAGTTCCATCCGAATCCATTCAAGTTATTCTTGAACGAGTCATAGTAGGGGGTAAATTTGCTTTTCAACATTTTCATATGATCTTTGATTTTAGTTTTGTCAAATTGTTTGTCAGGAAATTTCTCTCTCATTTCCATCAAAATTTCATCTAGTGCTTTTGATGTAAAGGTACTCACTATCTATTTCCCATGTTGTGTTGATGTACATATGCATCAACAAGAGCATTCTCCATAGCATTGGTCCAAACGTATTTTTCATCATTAGATGCATTAAGTACATCTTCTTTACTCTTTCGCTTTAGCATATCTAGATTAACAAATACATTATTGAAAAATAACTAATGCAATGAGTCCATAATAATAATACATGAAGAAAATATATTAATTTCATAATAACAGTACATAAAGGAAATATAATTCATAGTGACAATATAGGAAATACAAAGAGTTGATAAGTTTATATATTTATTAAGATATGTAATCATGTCACATAGAAGCTGCAATTGAGTCCCTAATTAAACTTCCTCTCATTGCCTCTTCACTATCTTCCCTTGCACTACCATATTCTCTATTTTCATCATTTTGGTTAAAAAGTTCATAATCCACCTCAACTATAAGTCTTTCATTTGGATCAAGACCCATCAAATAATTATGTAATATGCAAGCAGTCAAAACAATTTTCTTTTGGTATGAATATCAAAAATTGGTGCACTTGTGAAAATAGTAAATCGCTTTTTCAAAACACTTAATAATCTTTCAATGACATTTCACAAAGAAAAATGTCAATGATTGAGTAGTTCATGGGGATTTTGTGGTGGATTTCTTGAATACTCTTTCAAGTAATATCGTTCTCCCCTACAAGGTGCAATAAATCCACCCTTTAACATAAAACTAGTATCAATAAGATAAAATTTACCTATACATAAATTAAATATACTTTATTATTATTAGTTGTGGCTAACTTTAGAGTTTGAGAATATAAAACTTTACTAAATGGTATCTTCTAGAATTTTAAAGGGATATTGGTGTCTTAATGCATTTTTTAGAATTCTAAAATTAGATGCTATTCCTTCCCATCTAGCCAAAATATAAATGAATCTCATATTAAAAGAACAAGCTGCTAAAATGTTTTAGGTGGGATAATCTTTCCTACCACGAAATTTAGGGGCATCTTGTGCAAGGTTTTTACATGCACATGGGTTCTATCAATTGCTCCAATACAATATTGTGATAAAATAATCATCTTACATTTATATTTAAGTTGCTAATTTTTGGGTCAAAATGAAAGTAAAAGTCACTTTAAAATATGGGAAGAGCCTATTGTTGTTGAGTACTTCTGGAGCAACTTCTTCACCAATGGGTTGTCTCAAATAATCACATTCTAACTCAATTAAAGCTTCTAAAACGTTATGAAAATGGTGACTTATTGTTTCACCAGATCTTTGAAAAAGGAAGTTAGTGGCATGATTTCTCATCCCATGCCTAATCAAATATAAAAGCTAAGCAATTTGTTCTTCAACTATTGCCCGTTGTGTTGGTTGAAAATCACCTTTCCTTTGTAATATAACACATAAGCTTAAAAATGTTTTAGGATTCATTCGTATTATATCACGACATTTTGATACACTATTCTTAAGATATTTCATTAACTCATCTCGTGCTCATTCTCTCTCGCTTCCCTTATGATTCTAGAAATTGGATTTCTTGTACGTTGCTTTTGAGTTATATACCATACAGCTGCAAAGCAAACAAGTTGTATAACAACCATAAAAAATACATGTCGCATTAATTGTAACTGTATTCCTGCTATTATTGTAATATTCTTTTACAAGAAAGTGTGAACTTCATAAGTAATATTCTCAGTGACAATTAATAAAACACACTAACATAAAAGAGAATTAAGTGGAATATACCTCTATCGGGGTAAATGTGTTGACTCCTAGTGGCTTTCTTGATGGTTTACTTGTTTTAGATCCACAAGCTCTAACCTTCACCAATGTCTTTCCTATAAGTTAATCACAATTATATAAATACTCCATATATAGGCAATCTCAAACTCCTTGCATTATTATCTCTTTGGGTATATATAATTTATAAAAGTATCTTTTTCCTACTTATATTATATAAATTAATCACCAATACATTGGTATAGTTTATATATGATTCATGGAAAAGAGAGGAAAAAGAATACCTGCACATAGAGCCTATGCACATGTCGACCTTTGGTTAACCATGATGAAGGACAATTTAACCATACAAGTCAATTATATAATAAATTTAACCCCACAATCAAAACGTCCATAAAAAATCAATAGCATGATACACCACTCAAAAGGTTAATTTAAATTCCTTGGTCTGCATCATCGCATAAGTTTCTCTACCCCACAAAAGCACACAATAGTATATGGCCCACCTTTACCCCACAAAAGCACACCATAGTGGACTGCATCACATCATGCTTTTTTAATGGCTTCTAATTGCTCACCGTCTTAACACCAATTGTATATCATGCTGATTATTATTACACTAAAACTAAATAGAAGGTACCTATCTCACGGATTACATATAAATCACCTATTGTATTTGTGTCAATTGATGGTGTGCAAACCTGGATGCGTTGAGGGCAAGAATGAAGCTTGTATGTTGTTGGGCCAAAGGTTGAAGAAAACGCAAGAGTAGGGTATGACTGGAATTGATGGTGGCTATTGTGAGAATCTTGTGCATAAAGGGGTATCTGTTTTAATAAGGGTAATTATGTAATTAAATAATTTATTCTAAACCATTCCATCACTAACCCCCAATTTGGGGAGTTAAGAAAAATTGAATTTAAGATGGCTAAGAATGACTTGAGAGATCATCTCTTACCATTACACTCCCTCATAAAAAAATTTCTCAAATAATAGTTCAACCCATGTTATTATCCTGCTCCATTTCACTCTCTTCCTAAAATAAACTCCCAAACACAGTTATATTTTGGACTAAGGCATATTCCTCAAATACCCTTTATATTCACGATCACAACATGTACATGTAGTAATTAGGTGAGCCATTTGCATTTCACAAAATTTAAGAAATAAATTATACTATTATTAATTATGACATAGATGGATTCAAAGGATGGCCAGAGCAGGCGCTAACTCCCTCAATATTTCTTTCCTCTTTGGACACTGAAGAGAGACTTTAAGACAGTTATTAATCTGGTTACATCCTATCTAAAACAAAAGGTTGGCTAAGGTTGGTCAATGTCACTTGGCTTAGCTCTTCTATTGTCCATGTAGTTTTATGTTGAATTTCAATAGAAGGGTAAAATCACACTTTTGATCTTTTTAACTTAAATATTATTTGATTCATTAAATTTATTTAGTTTGTATTCTTGATTAATTTTTAAAATACAATCCAAAATTTCCATATCATTTATACCGTTTATTACGTTAAGAGAAAATATTGATAAAATATTAACAAAGTGTTTTTCAGTGCCAATATGTTTGTTCAAGTCATTTTTTATAATAAAAATTATCTTACAATTAGTTTTTTTTAGAAGTCAGTTATTTATAATTATTTATTTTTAATTTAATTTAAAAGTATTTTAAATATAAGATTAATAAATACATAATGAAATTAATGTTTTAACCATGAAGATTGACATATTAGTATTGAATAATATTTTATTCACATTTTCTCTTAATAATGTTAGACTATCGACAAACTTTTTTATTTTATTTTAAAAATTAAAGAATTAAAAATAATATAAATAAAACTAATTTATTAAAGTAAAATCTAATATAAATTTAAGGGAATTAAAAATATGCTTCTATCTCAATAAAAATTATATTTCAGATAAAAAATATAAAAAAAAAAGTAGCGCAGTGAAGTTTTGTTTGTGTATCTCTTAAGTAAAAATTTCACAACCCTATAAATTATTTCTAGATTAATCCTTAATTCATAACTTATAACTAGTATAATTTACTAAAAAAATTAGATTTTTATATTGATATATTGATTGATATTAATAGTTATTTATAAAAAAGTTTTAAGTAATTTAATTTATTAATCTAAGAGTGGCTATAAGTAATTAATCATCAACTATAAAAATAAAAGTCTTTATTCTTTATACTATTTATAATTATAAATTATGAAAAGTATGAGTTTTCTTTATAATTTATTATTTATAAGCATAACACTGAACTTCGATTGAGCTGGGTGCCTCTTTTTTATTATCATATTTTCATTTCTATCTCTATTCTCTCTATTTTTAATACTTGAGTTTAAATTTTAAATTTTTCACCAAAACTTTTATTCAAACCAATATATTCTCCAATTAAAAAATTTCTATCAAATTATTATTTATCTCGTGTACTGCATCCAGAAAAATCTATCAACTAAAAATATAAAAAGTCTAACAAGCTGATATTATTCGAAAGTCATAAAAGTATAAGATTTCTCTATATAATTTAGTTTTTATAAATGATATGAATAGTACTGCTTAGATTGGATTCCATACCTTTGGTTATTCTATTATTATAATTTTATTTTGGGAAAATGACACTTAAATGCTTTTGGAGACAAAAAAATTCCAAAAATATATTTCAACTTACAAAATTATAATGAGATACTAATGTACCTATTTGAAATTATTTTTGGACTGCAAAATAACCATTTTGCTCTTCAACTATTTTTGTCAAAATTACTAATTAATTAAATATATTCACTTGTAACTAATATATGGTGATTTGTAATTGACATCGGTAAATTTGCAACAAATAATAGTTGATTTGACCGTTATAACTGAGATGATGGTCGACTATCATAGGGGGGCAGATCAGAAGCTGTCACTAAGCTGCTGATCTGGTCAATCATCAGAGAGACTCCCCTCTAGTAGTCGACCATTGCCTATTTGCAATTGACAACGGATAATGTGCAACTGATAATCGACAATTTGCAATCGAAGCTCAGGGTTTTATAACTGATTATGATGTATTTACAATTGACAATCCTATTTTTACATTTATCATACAAGAATTTGCAACTGAACACAATATGACTTTGTAGGCAATATCTCCCATTTGCAACTGATATATATATATTTGCAATTGTTATACTTAGATTTGTAACTTTTCAACTAAAAGTTGTATAATAGATCTACAAAATTTTAAATCCGGCAAATCAAAATAAAAAAAAACCAACAACAGTTCAAAAAAAAAGAGATGAACTTGCCTGAGAAGATGATGATGGGGTATGGCTAGTAGAAGAGAAAGAAGAAGGAGGAGGAAGAAGCACTGACAGGAGAAGCATCGATAGATCTAGGTTGTATGATGGTGGATCTCACCAGGCTTGTGGGTTGTGATAGTGACAAGAGACTGATGAGATGGGGGATGGGGAGATGACGATAGATCTGCTTCGTTCTTCTCCATATATGTCGACACCATCGAGTCTCAGACCTGTGCTTGGTTTTGATCAAAGAAGAAGGCTCGATCAAAGAGGAAGGAGGATGAACGAATGAGGGATGGCGTCATTCTGATCGATGAAGGAAGGGAGAGACCACATGAGGAAGGAGGATGAATGGATGAGGGATGGCGTCATTTTGATCAATGAAGGAGGAAGGAAGAAGGAAGAGGAAGGACGAGAAGAGGGAGGGCGATGGAAAGAGGAGAGGAAGGAGGAGAGAGAGGGAGAAAATGGGAGGGAGGAGAAGAGAAAAAGATGAGGCGTAAAATTATCTTTTCACTTGACAACAATTTACAAAAATGCATCTTAGTATGTTTTAGGAATTATTTAAGTTCAAGGTATGTTTTTAGAAATTTTTTTGCTCTAGAGGTACTTATCTAGCATTTTCCCTTTTATTTTTATTTATTCTCCCTATTTTTCTTAATATTTGAATTTGAATTTTGTTATTTTCACCTTAAATTTTATTCAAATCAATATATTTTCATTTAAAAATTTTTATCAAGTTATTATTAATTCAGTGCATTGTATAAAATAATCTAGTTTTTTTTTCCTTTAAAATGATCAAATCTATGTTTGAAAAACAAGTGAGGACCAATCCAAAAGTTGCCTCCAAATTCGTCCACATATTTGCTTGGCGGGCCAGACCAGGAGGCAATAAAAGAAGAAATAGGCAGAATTTTCATGGCCAAAATAAAGAAATAGGCAGAATTTGAGGGGTGTAATTGCAATGTCAAACGGAGAAACGTAACAAGGTAATACCCATTTTGGGTATTCTCGGAGCGCTGAATACTGCTGTTCCCATAACGGGTTCGAGCGCCTTCGGAATTGGAACAATCACGTAACATGTATGGTGGCTCGTCCAAGGTCGGCCGTGGTGGCGGCCCGAAGCGCCTCCACTCGTCTTTCCCTCCTCCGCCGCCCCACCGGGGATCCGCACCGGCCGGCGGCGGCCGCCTTTCAATCGGTGGTTCTTCCGGCGGACCTCGCGGCCGGAACACAAACCGAGCGACGCCGGCCGATCCCCCGGCGGTGGAAGAGACATTTAGCCTAGTCTCTGGCAACAATCCATTAGCATTTGCTATGGTCATAAGGCTGGCGCCGGATTTAGTAGAGGAGATCAAGCGCGTAGAGGCGCTTGGTGGAAGGGCGCGGATGAAATTCGACTCCAACCCGAATAATCCTAGTGGAAACGTAAGCTTCTTTGTGAAATTGAGGAGCTTGCTTTACTTTAGTGGAAGTGTTTCGATGGGATTTTCCCACAAATCAATTTTTGTAGTTTTTTTTTCCTTGGTGTTTTCAGCTGA
Organism: Adenanthera pavonina; assembly: GCA_026686845.1. Lineage (NCBI taxonomy): Eukaryota > Viridiplantae > Streptophyta > Magnoliopsida > Fabales > Fabaceae > Adenanthera > Adenanthera pavonina. The sequence continues at coordinate 4,956,828 of JAIVEN010000011.1, read as the reverse complement.
GCATTGTTGTTTTTCCTTACCTATAGTGTCGTTTTGCGTGTTTGCCTAACTGTTTGCATATGCTTGATTGGTTTTTGGTACCCTGAACTTTTGATTGACTTGTTTGTGGAAAGTAATGGAAATTAATTCTCTGAACTAAACTTATTATCTTCTTTAGATGTTATTGTGATCTTGATGCGGTTGTTGGGTTCTTAGCAAATAGTATTCAATTTGACTAGCATTGATGATAACACTAGGGATTTTATGCTGTATGGTCTATTACTCTGTTGACTAGCTAGAATGTGGAATTTGACTATGGAATTTGTAGAAGATCTAGAATGCTTGTAGAAAAGTAATTTTCACCTGGACAAGGCCAGGAGGAGAGCATCTATTGACCATAATTTTTGGGTAAAGGAGCCTCTTTTGAGAATTTGAATTGATATGTATGAAATCTTGGAGTTAGTTTATCTAGCTGCAGCAGTGAATCTGAAGGGGGAGGTTATGGGATTGGTGCTGCTGTGTCCTGCATTAAAGACTGCACCATGTACCTCTATGTGATTGAATATTTCAATAAATTTTACAAAATAAAAGCATAAAGCCAATGGGGCTTCACTGTCAAAGGTATCCATGCAGTATATGATCATATATATGTATACGTATTGAGATGTACTTAAGTTGATGATTGTGAGTATATATTTTACCTTTCTTAGGTTATGGATTGTTTTTATCTCTTTGGTGGGAAATAATGGAGATGATTGGACTGCTTGGCTGCATTTCCCCCCCGGTTTTGTTCTGTTCTCTGCTCGTCATTTCCTTGTTTAGGAGAATATGTTTTCTGCTCCTTGAACTATTCTTTGCTTCTCTGTAACTTTTTTCTCACCACTTGTACAGTGAGGCAAGTTTTGCTTACTTGATGTGCTTTTCTTGTTTGTAAGATATTTCATCTGCATATTAATACGCTAATGCCAAAATGTTTTACGTTGGTATAACTGTGTCAACACCTCATATTCATAATTTGGAGGTTACTTATACATCATGACCATCATATATTTCATCATTAACATATCAATGTTAAAGGACTGCTGCATGGTGTGCTGTTATGTTATATGGATTTCACTTGGCTAGAGGCTAGAGCTAACTTGGAAATCTTGTATCTAGCAGTGTGTTTTGCATGAAGCTTCCCTTATTTTCCATAAATATTAGCTTTGTGCAAAGCATTGCAAATATGGTATTTTACGTGGTGCTGGCTAGTGACAATTCATTTCTCTTTGGTGTTGGAGTTGAACTGGATTTATGAATTGACAATTGGCAAGAATTATCGCTAATAAACAATGTGTGCTTGCCATGCATTGTGTTTACCGTTCAAGACATGCTAAGGTGGCAATCATATATCAACAAAAAAAAAAGTGGCAATCATAGGTATATTTGTTCACTCTCTCCCTCTCTCTCTCAGTGGAATCTCCTGTTTCTGGCTTGGGAAGGGGAAGGGGGAGGGGTCAAAGTTGTTGATAGCTTTAGTGTTTTCTGTAACATAAAATTCCAAATATTCTATATATTTAATGCTGGAATGTCATATGCAAGTTCATACATCCATGAGGCTTGGTTCATAGTTTCCACTGTATGTGTGCGTGTGGGTGTGAATTAGTATTAATTTGAAATATAATGTTTAAATGCACTGTGGTTGTTCAGATTATTGATGTTGGTGGGAAGGAATTTAGATTTACTTGGTCACGAGAATTTGGTGATCTTTGTGATATATATGAGGAGCGTCGAGGTGGTGAAGATGGAAATGATTTGCTCGCTGAATCTGGATCTGCCTGGCGAAAGCTGAATGTGCAGCGTATCTTGGATGAATCAACTAAGAATCATGTCAAAATGCGGTCAGAGGAAGCTGAGCGCAAGCATAAGTCACGCAAGTGTGTAATCGTTTATGAGGATATATTTTACTTGCTATCATAAGAACTCTATGATTGTGCATTGGTTTCCTTTGCTACTCCTATTTGTCAATGTGCTATTACCTCAGCCTCTTTTTCTTTATTTGCTTGACAGTTTAATGTTGCTTCAAATAAACTTGCCTTAATAAGAATATGTGTCTGTGATGTGCTTGTTGAATATAAATTTAGTGACATTCATTAGATGGTAACTTGTGGATGGTAGCCAATTCCTTAAAGTTACCCATGTATTTTCAATTTGTAGGTTCATTACATGATCCTGCCAAAATTTCAATTGTTTCTTAGGTTATACTACTCAAGCTTATCTTGATAGTGCAGTTTTTCTACATTTTCTTTTTCTTGTTGAGCTAGTCCCATTGCTTTCAAGATTGTCATATAGACAGTTAGATTATTTGTAAAAATAAATTTAACTGATTACTTGTACATTGGTAGGTAGGCTTCATATGATTTATGAATAGAATAAGTTGTTGGCTTTCCAACTACATAGTGTTACAGTATACAACAATGTAAGTTAAAAGTCAAATTTCTATTCAACCTGTCTGAACTGTGAATCATTTAACAGTTTTCTCTGTGAAGGTTCTCTAATTCTTTTGTTGAAATCTTGATTCAATCTTCTGTTTTTTCCTAAGGTGTGTTGCTTTCAATTGTTCATGTCAAATCAATGATTTTGCATGTTGAAGTACTTATCATGTGACAAAAGCAATTGGAAGATTATCACTTGATGTACCACTTTTTTGTGGCATTTTATGATGCATGAGCTTATCTTGCTTTTTTTTTTTGATGTATCTTTTTTTTTTTTAATTTTTTTCCTCTCTCTCACAAAGATCATTTGTGTCTTCTCTAAAACAGAGCCATTGTCCTTGATCCTGGGAACCCGTCTATGAAGAGTCAGATAAAGGCTTTAGCGGCTGTTGAGTGTAACTTCTCTTTCACTTCTACTTCATGTCTCCTTCCCTTGTTCTAAGTTTTATTTTTTGTCTCCTTTCTTCGTTTTAAGTTCAAAGTACTGAATGTCCGAAACTGGCATTTAAGGATGCATATAAAATAGTTTAGTCAGCTTTGGAATATATTGTGGTTTATTAAATACCCTGCCTACTACTGTGTTTGCTAAGCTGAGACAATCAAGGGATTCAAGGCTTGTAATTGTGTGTGTGTGTTTTTTTTTTTTTGGGATAGACTATAGAGAAGGAATAATTTATTAGAATGAGAATTACATGAAATGAGGATAAGACAGCCTTTTAAAAGAGAACAAAGCAAGAAAAAAAAGGAAGAATAGTTATAGTTAAGCTAACAACAATGCTTGTCAGTCAAAGAAACTCCCTCAAAATAAAAGAAAAAAAAAAGAAAAGAAAAGAATGCCTGAAAGAATAAAAATCCCTGATAGGTTCTGGTAAAGCCTTTTAGCATTATTTATTTGATTCGATCATTTTCTTGCAACTGTCTTATTGTATAGCTTTGTATTTGTCTTGTGTTCAGCTACTCCATGGAAGAATTACAACAAAAAGAAAGAGGCTGCACTTAAGAAGAGGAAAGTGGAAACTCTTCAAGGTAGTTAGGTCTTACCCCTTTCTGATGCACTTTTGCTCAATCTTTAAGATGATTTCACTTTGTAGTATTGAAACCTTTTATATAACATTGTTAGCTCAAGTGTTTAATTTGTAATGTCTGGAATTTTTTATAGTTGGAGGGCCCCCAAAATCTACCCATAAATCTGGATTGTCTTTATCAGCAACCAAGGGCAGACACCCATCACCTCCTCTTCCATCTCCACCAGAGCAATCTGCTGCTCCTTCCTCTCCACTGGGGGCAGTAAATATCTCCAAGAGCCTTGAGGCTGTGCCATCACTGATGATGAGCAAACAAAATACTACTACTGGCTCTGAGAAAGAAATCACCACTAGGGCAAGCAGTGCAGTGAGGGACACTCCAGGAAGCAAAGGGAATAATGGAGCTAAATCAATGGATTTGCAGAGCATGTTAATTTCTCTTCTCGTGGATAAACCTAGTGGAATGACCATAAGGGTGTGAATAGATCTAATAAATATTTCTTCAGCTTCTTAGTTAATCCAATTTTATTTCCTTAACTATCTTGTCCATTGATTATAGGCTTTGGAGAAAGCTGTTGGAGACACAATTCCAAATTCCTCAAAGAAGATAGAACCCATCATAAAAAAGGCAAGTAGTAGAACTATTTTGAGGCAATTCTTTTTCTGATATGTTTTTTTACTGTATCTTTCTTTTAATCTTGATCACCAGATTGCAACATTCCAAGCTCCAGGAAGGTATATATTGAAACCTGGGGTGGATTTGGAAAGTTTCAAGAAACCTCTGTCTGAAAGTGGAAGGTAGCTGTTATTTTACTTGATCATATTGCTGAATATTAATATCACTAATCTGCTACTGTGCTTTATGTAATCTGAACAATGATTAATGTTGCTCTTATTTTCTTTGGTAAAATTGTCATTTCTTATATGAACTTAGTGGTGTAGTTTAGAGAAGTTTTCATCTTGGATATTTTTAGTTAATATGTTTATAACCCTGAATATTCGTGTTATGCTGGTTTTGTTTATGCCCTTGCTTGTATTTAAAAACGTATAATCATATTTCTACAGTTCCCCTGAGGACAATCTCCGCCAAATTTCTGCTTGCAAAGAGTTTCACAATCAAACACCTGCACTGCAGGGGGGCTTGGAAGAGAAAGTGCCAAATGACAACTTGGAGGAACATATGCAATTAAACTCCAAAGTTGGAGAAGAATCCAACCCACTGAAAACAATTGATGTTCATCATACTTCTCCCAATGTCTTTGATGACAAAAAGGGTTCTGATTGTAGTGAAGGGCAGGCGGGCAGCTCTAGTGATAGTGGAAGTGACAGTGACAGTGAAAGTGACAGCAGTGGTAGTGGGAGTGACAGTGGAAGCCATAGCAGGAGCAGAAGTAGGAGTCCTGCTGGAACAGGGAGTGGGAGTAGTAGTGACAGTGAAAGTGATGCATCATCCAACAGCAAGGAGGGTTCTGATGAGGATGTGGATATTATGACAAGTGATGATGAAAAAGAATCAAAGCTCAAGATGGAAGTCTCTGATCAAAGGGTTTCATCACTTATTCCAGTAAAATCACCTGATGGTAGATCTATGCAGAATGAAATTGATGAGAAGCAAGATGGTAATGAATCTGATGTAGTTGAGATTGAAAAAGACTTACCTGAGGAAGAGGGAGCTGAAATAGCTCCAACTAGGGCTACCATTTCTGATAAAGGTGGAAAAGCTGGAGAAGAGACAAAGCACTTTTACCCTGATTATGATGATCTCCAGGAGCGTCAAAATTATATAGGAAGTTTATTTGATGAAAGGGAAAATGCAGTTAAGGTTAGCTCAAGGCGTGAACTGTCTGACAGCTCTGAGAGGCTATCTAGCGGAAAGCACAAGAGGGGTTCTGATGTGAAGAACAATGATGAGAAATCTGAACGTGCAAAGAAGTTAAAGACAGAAAACTTTGCTCAAGCAACAGGTTCTACTGGGGCGGATGTGCAGATCTCAGAAAGTTCCAAGAGTGTGTCTCCCATTGGACTCACTGAAGACACTTTTAAGGGCCCTACCACACAAGCACTGAATAGAGCTGATAGACAAGGGAATTTGAATGTTGGTTTACAGAAAGGATCCAACCAATCATTTTCTACAAAATCTACTTCAGATTTTCTGAGGACTTTTGATCAATCCTCACTGGGGAAGCCTTCAGATCCATTAGAAAAATCTGATAGGCATGGTGAAAGTTTAGGACGCAGCAGAAAACACTCAGAAAAGAGTTTTCATTTGCGTGAAGGTCCTTCTATGAATGGTAAATCTCATAGAGACGCCCAAAATGAAGATAATCATTCCTCTAGAAAAAGGGTCCCCAGGAATTCTAGGGAAGCTAGCAATGGAAGTAAACAGTCAGCGTCCTTGGATTCTAATTACCATAAACTGAGTGAAGTGCCAGGTAAGTTCAAGGAAGGCCGACAAGGTACACACTCACACATAGGAACCTCACCTAAGGATAATAATTTAACTGGTCCTGAAAAATCACCAGTTGTGAATGGGAGAGGTATCACTCTTCAAAGAGAGCTTTCTGACTTGGAGTTGGGTGAACTTCGTGAGTCCACACCTGATGAAACTCGTGTTACAAAGCAATTTGAAAGAAAAAATTCATTTAAACACTTGGAAAATAAAGCAGGCACTTCAGAGGACAGAAATTCAGATGTTTCTAAAGTAAAAACTTCATTAAAACCTACTTTTGAATCAGGAAAACCATCCCCAGCCTTCGTAAACTCTAGCTTACCCAGCAATTTGGAAAGCACAAATAAAAAGAACGCGGATGATCATTTTGAAGATTCAACAAGGTCCCATATTAAAGCAATGCAATCTCATCCACAGCATGTGAAAGATGACATGGAAGCTGGTTCCCAGATTAACAAATTGCCCGAAATGAATGGTAGATCTAGAAATAATGAAGCTGGGGTGAGTCAAGGTATTGATTTGGAAGGTAGGGAACACAATAGAAGAGGGCCTGCTAATGCACTTAAACAACATGATTCTAAACGTGGAATGGTTTCCCTCTCGATGAAGGAAGGTAGAAGACAAACAGCTAATCCATTGGAAGAGATGGCTGATGAAGGAAAGGATTCAGTTTTGGCAGATAGAAATAACAGTGACCAAAAGAGGAGAGAATCTTCTTCAGATGAAAATAGTTGTTCTTATTCAAAGTATGAGAAGGATGAGCCTGAGCTCAAGGGACCTATAAGGACTTTCTCCCAGTAAGTGTTCATTCTTTTTCTTTTCCATCTTGATTGCTTCAAAGTTCCTCATCTGAGTTAATCACCTGAACTCTTGCATCTGATATATGTTTCCTTTGCATTGCTAGATATAAAGAATATATTCAGGAGTATCGTGACAAATATGAAAGTTACTGCTCCTTGAACAAGATTCTGCAGAGTTACAGGTAATGAGCCTTACAATTTAAGGTGTATTTTAATTTCTGGTGGACTTTTTGTTTGTTGATCTGATATCTCACCGAAATCTTGTAGGAATGAGTTTCTTAAACTAGGCAAGGACTTAGAGTACGCCAAAGGCAGGGATATGGATAGATATTATAACATCTTGGGGCAGCTTAAGGAATCCTATCAACGATGTGGAGAGGTATGTTTTATTGGGCTTCTCATATGGTAATCAAATGTTTGGCCAATTCATTTTCTCGTATTTTCTTGTTCCTCAACAGTCTCTGAACCCTTTTGTTGGTCAATATTAGATGTCCTTTGCCTCTTTTATCTAGCATCATCTGCATACCTTCTGTTTTGTAATCCTGTGCATGGTTTGAGTTGCAGAGGCACAAGAGGCTGAAGAACATATTTGTTGTGCTGCACAGGGAACTCGAGGTGACTTTTAAATCTTCTTCCTCTTGATCCAGATTTTTTTTATATTTATTTACGTAGTAACCATTTCTTTAGTATTATTTCCTTTTACACTTGTTTCAAGTTCTGCCACCTCTTCCTGTATATTTCCTCACACCTAGTTTACCTGGTTCTTTCAGCATCTTAAGCAAAGGATCAAGGATTTTGCTCATTCGTATAATAAAGAGTGAAGATAGTAAGGACCCATGTGTATTTTATCCAGAAAGTTAAAGTCTCTTCCTTCAAGCTTTAGAAGTTTTGGGGTACATGACAGTGAATAGAGTAGATAAATTCTTGTGTAGATTTGATGTGCGCTGGTTTTTGTTACAAATCTCATTGTAACCATAGCTTTGTACATAATTTTTTGTTTCATGTATATTTCTCGTCAGCGCAGGTCCGGCATTTTTGCTCAGCCTGACCTTTCAAATTTGATCCATGGGAAAGCATCTTGATCAATTTAATATATGTATTTTTTCCTTCTGAAACAGGTTGAACTAGGCTCAGCCCTCGAAGAATTGTAGAATCACTATGTTCATAATTTATTTAATCTCAGGTGGTTCAGTATGCAGCACAGAAATCGTTAAATACAAAGCAGAAGGTTCCCCTGGACTACTGCGCTCCTTGATCTAATGATATCTAACTACATGCATGTTTATAAAGATGGTATCTCCACTTGGCCCAAAAAATTGATAAATGATAAAGGGTATGAAATTCAAAGATGTAATATTCATTATGGATTAATATCAATATAAAATATAAAATTTATGAGAAAATGTATTATTTATAACTTATAAATAAAAATAATAGCATCCTTTAACAAAATATAAATAAAGTTTTTATATAATTATTTGATATTTGATATTATCAAATTAAATTTAAACATTGTCAGATATAAATTGGTGATTTGAACTCAAGATCTTATTTAAAAGTGATTTTTTGAGTATGTGTATATCATTTTCTTTTAATTAATATCATTTGACATTTATAAGTTTCAGGGCTCAACAATTAGAAATTATCTTTTGGTTATTGGTTAATCAATGAGCTATCTAGAGGAAATCTTTTTGGGTATGTGCATGTGTAAGGTTTTTAGGCTAAAAGTACCAAAAGAACAATCATGGTTCAGGAGGGATTATTGAGGTTTCAATAAAGACACATTGTTAATTTGGAATTTGAAATCCAATTTTGAAAAGAACGAAAATAGAGTAGAAGAGACAGTAAAACAAAATAACAGTCCTGAACCAAGAAGATAAACAGGAAGGCATTTAGGGCCCTTTCGAATCATACATCCCCAAGGAAAGAAAACATCACGTCTATCAAGAAAAAAAGAGAAATTCTCACCGAAAATGTCACTCCTAAAAACATACATTAAAGGTACACAATAACAATGGATATGTCTGTTTAGTTTTAAACCTGTTAGAGCTAGCATCTTGTCTGTCTATCAAGAAAAAGAAGGAACATCTCATCGAAAAAATGAAAGAATGAGAAGAAAATAACATAGTCACTTCTCAGAATGTACATCATAAGTACACGAAGGATAGGCTTGATAAGTTTTAAACCTGTTAAAGAGGCAGGAGAGATAGACTTGAAAACTGAGAGATAATGAAACATATTCTGTGTATATTGCTATTCATCAATTTTCTTAGGGTTAAAGACCCTAATAGTTTGTTTGATTTAATTACCAAGGGTTTGGGTGATGCAATGTGAAGGGTATGGGGGAATGTGATGAAATGATAATTACATGATAGTTTGTTTGGTATGATATTTAAATGAAGGAATGATGTTTATTTTTTATTAAATAAAAATATAAATAAATACGAAAGTAACCTTTTGCCCTTAGTAAAAAAAAAATCCTCTCCCTCTCCTGTCATTCTCTTCCCGATGGCATCATCAATAGTATCGCCACTGCCACCACTCACCCATATCATCACACTACCATTCTCCTTCCTCCATCTTCCTCTTTAGCCATCCAATCAATAACTCAGTAAAAAAGAAAAACAACAAACGAAGGTTCAGATATGGAGAAGGTGAATGACAAGATCTGAAAGATGTGTCAAATCGATGATGAGAAATGCGAATTCAAAGATGACGGACAAACTTTGAAGATCTGGAGAAGGTGAACTCAAACTCAGATGAGAAGGAACTCGAACATGAAGGCAATGATGGAAGATGCCAACGATAAGGAAGAAGGAGGTCGTAGGACGAATGGACGATGGTGATGGTGAAAGACATCGGCGGTGAAGAAAAAGAAGAAGAGGAAGAAGGATGAAGGTCAAAGAAGGATGCGTGCCCAGTTCTGTGATTTTTTTTTTAAATTACGAGGGGTATAATAGTTATTTAAACTTCGTTCACCTCATTGTGATGGCTTCACATGGATTTTTGGAGATATTCAACTTCACCTTAATTTAGGTAGTCCAGGTCACCTATTGTGAGGCCCATCATTTAACTGAAGTATAACTAAACATGCCAAGTTAGGTAATGTAATCAAATTTCCTTCACTTGAACCCCCTATGAACAAACCCAATGGGCTGTAAGGAGAGGATAAAAATAACATTGTACAAACATTGCAAAGAGAGAGGTGGTGTGGCCACTAATACTAAAATACAAACCCTAAGCACACACCACTACTATGTCAGAGTCCTTGGGTAGCAAGGAAAACAACAAATAATAATCCAATCGGTTAGCAAGAAAAAGGAATAAACAAACTGGGCCACAAAGCATCAAATACAAAAGAATAAAAATACTAGGCCCATGAATGAAGAGTGAAACATTAGGTCCATTACTCCTTAACACCTCCCTTAGATGAGAGGGTGTAGAATATACCTCGAGTTTGTTGCGCAAAGTAAGAAATTGAGTTGAAGACAGTGGCAATAATTTTTACGCAGAGGGTTGTTGTTGCATATTACAATGCCCCAATAATTTTTCTATAATAAGTAGGATCCTGTGTGGCTTCTTTGATGTGTTGGAAAAATGTTTCCCAACAATCATAATTGTGGGACAAGGAGCAAGATTAGTCAACTCAAATCTTTTCATCAAGTCAAGTATATATTTGCTTTGACTTAGAAACATGCCTGGCTCATTTTTGGTGACCTCTATGCCCAAGAAATAATGTAAATATCCTAAATACTTCAAAGCAAACAAGTGATTTAGATTATCAACAAGCCACTTCAAATTCTTTATATTACTTATTATCACTATGATATCATCTACATATACAAGTATAAACAATACAAGCTTTCCATCTTTGAATAAACATTGATATGTTACATTTAAGATTCTTGAAACACCATTTCATCAAAACATATTTTAGACAATCAAGGCTTAGATTCTTGTCATCCAAGTGGTCATATCGAGATACACGTGTCCCTACTAGAGCGGGGGTTGAAGAAAACCCACTCTTATACCAAGTTAAATTGATACGGTAGCCTTACAAAGCCTAAGTGGGCATGAATATCCATAAGTTCAACAAAAAGATTTCCTATATATTTGGAACGTATTGTTGTCAACGAGTTCCTCTATTCTTAGATGTACCACTCTGTTACTAAGTAGAAAATTAAGAAATATTGAAAGGTAATTTGTTGATGCAATCCTCTATTCTCCAGTTTACTGCTTTGATACCAAGTTGAAAATTGAGAGATACTGAAAGATATTGTTGTCTCTTGGGGTTGAAGTATATACTACTCTGATACTAAGTTGAAAATTGAAAGATATTGAAAGGTATTCTGTATGTATTGATTTTCTACATCAAATTGAAAATTTCACCACAAAATTGACATTGTAGCCTTATAAAGCTTAGGTGGGCATGAATATCCAGAAGTTCCACTAAAGATTGTCCAGATATTGAAAGGTATTGTTATCGATGGGATCCTCCGTTCTTCAGTGTACCACTTTGAAACCAAGTTGAAAATTGAGAAATATTGAAAGGTAGTTTTATCTCTTGGGGTTGAAATGTTCCTGGGATGCAAGCTTGCATAAGATCATACTTTGAAATGATTCACAGAAACAGGAACTCAAGATTATGCGCAAAAGAGCTTAGTGCACTCAAGTTGAGGTAATGTCCAAGAATTTGAACTTGGATACCTATCTCAGCTTTGGCATTTGAAGATGTTCATGCTTGGAACGTGCTTTGTAGTTTTTAGCTTTCATTTTTTGCTTGTTTTGTTTTGTTTTTTGGCTTATTAAAAAAGGGATTCTGTGTGTATTGATTTTCTGCATCAACTTGAAGGTTCCACCACAAAACTGAGATGGTAACCTCACAAAGCTCAAGTGGGTACAAATATCTAGAAGTTCCATGAAAGATTGCTCACAAAGTGGACACTTCTCATCTTCTGTGGATTGAAGCACCATATTCTTATAAGAAGCGAAGATTAATCTCACACCATAGTCTAATGAATGACTCCTTCTATATGAATTAGACTCACATAGTTTCTTGCAAGTCTTGCAAGATTTTGTGAAAAAATGTGCATATTGGCATCCGGACCTTGACCTTTAAAACAACAACAACAACAACAATAATAATCTTTTTTCATTTAAAAAAGGATGATAACATATTAAAAAGTATTTGAGTATATACAAAAGAACAAAACTAATTCTTTTTTCTTTTTTCCTGAAAAACAATTCATAGTATAGTCAATATGAAATATAAAAAGTATGGAGAATTAGACTATCCACAAATTGTGAATAATAAAAGTAGTTTATCTCAAATTCTATACGAATACACATAATTCACCCTAATTAAAAAATAAACATCATGTGTTAAAAATAGTTGACCTTAATTTGCATGAGCAATGAATTCAGTTACACCAAGTAAGTAGAACATTAAAAATAAGTCATCTAATAGACAATTGCAACAGGAAAAATTTGTAGAAGCTCTTGCAAAACATGAAAGAGCATTTAAAAAAGACAAAGGTACAACGAGATGCTTTGATTGTAGTTGGCAACATGTCTAACTGGGTTTCTATTTCTAAGGCATCTTGATGAGATACTCCAGGTTGAAAATATTAGTTTTGTTTTTAGTTTTTTAATAACTCATAATTGATTATTATTTTATTTGCTATTGGTTTATTGTATGAACCTGGTGATGAAACAAATCTAATTAAATTGTTTGCTGGGGATGTATAGAACAAAGTATATCCTCAGTTGTCATATAGCTTTCATTTGCTCAAAAGGATTGATTTGAAGGTTGAAAATGTCACTATGAGTATAATGCTCCATTTGACATGCTGGAAATGGTAGGTCTAAAATGGAAATGAAGTTGCAATTGGAATCTATCTTAATAGTTGTTTGGTGTTTTTGAAACATACTTGCACAGAAGTCTACTTCCACCAAAATGACTGGAAGTGAGTTCATTCTACCCACAATGGAAACTCACCAATTTTCCATGGTAGTCTTGTTTTTGGTTATTTCTACCCTCACATACACTCTTGTCCCTGTTTTTCTCTTCATGTCTCTTTGGTCCAATGGCATGATGCAAGTGAACAACAACAGTGCTAATGACAACCTCCCCCATTGATGGTGACAGCGAAGGTGTCCTCCTCCATGGACGTCAATAGCGCACTCCGTCATTGACGCCGATGGCATCCTCTACTATTGGCAGCAACGATAAAGGCATCTTCCTCCATTGATGGTGACGCTTATCCTGGCTCAACCCAGCCCAAATCTAGCATAAACCCAAATCGTTTCCTCTTCAATTCATTCATGCTACAATTTTTTTCCTTGATTAGTAGTTCATGTTGTGATTTTTTAATTTTAGTTCCCATATCTATTTCCTCTTCGATTGTTGATTTCGCACTAGGGATTTTACATTATGGCTCTAATTTTTTAGTTCCTATTTCTATTTCTTTGATTGTTTATTTTTTCTAGTCTTCGGTATGTGAAAATGCTTGCTAGTGAAAATGGTGATATTCTTCATCTTCTCCTTATTTATGATAGTGTCTGGTTTTTATTTTTTAGATTTGGTGAATTTTTTTTGGTAAATGGTTAGTCTTTTGCCTGAGGTTATGGTCCATGGTGCTTTGTGGTGGTGTTAATAGTGGCCCAATGTGGCTTCTGGTGATTTTCTCAGTGGTTTAGATTGGTCTTGGTTGATTGTGGGGTATGTTGTATATATATTTTTTAATTTTTTTAGAAGGACATTTTAGTACTTTCATATTTTAAATATAAATATCAAATAAAATTATTCAACACTTCTATTATTATATCAAACGAACTTTTAAACCGCACTTCCACTTTCGTTTCCTTTTCCACTTCTACTTTCTTTGAAATTACTTCTATGAACCAAAAAAGGCGTAAGGAAATTAGTGTCCCAGAAAGAAATAATATTTAAGATAACTCCCAAAAACAAAAGTTATTTTCATTAAAATTGTGGCCAAATCTTATTGTTTCTTGAGATTTTATCATATGTTGGTACCCAAAAAAAATGTTTTTATCTAGTTTTGTTATAGCATGATATTTGGTCTTTGTGTTTTCACTCTTCATGTATACTTTGACCATTCTTTATTCCTTTTGACCTTATATTGCTTATGCGTATAAGTTGTACAAAGGGCCCCTTTTTGTTGATGACATGTAAAAGGATTGAGGTTAATTCCCTTAGTTTTAAAATATAGGGGACATTTTTAAATATATTTTATTCTAAAATGTAATAAATAAATGACTTTTATATGATAAATTTATGTATTTTTTTTCAATTTTTTTCTTAATTAAAGTAGATTTATTATTACACGGCATAACTTAAAGGAGAATTAAGTGAAAATATTAAATGATGACATTTGCAAAAAAAAATTTCATTTGTGACATATTTAAGATGTTTGACTTTTTTTTTAATTATAATGATTTAGCTATTTGTTTCATATATTTTGGAACGAAGAGAGTATAAAATACATGACTGTGATTTTGTTGGATGTACAAACCCAACGCATTATACAAAAAACCATCTTGCATTAATTCCTCTCTAATTTTGTGGCTAAAATAAAAATATTCTGATCTATATTTTATGTAATTTATGGGATCACCAGCTCTTTGAGAATGTCACTAGTTTAATTTTTATTGTCATTTGTCTAATAGATAATTATCACAATACTTATTTATGGTAATGAGAGAGATCCTTTGTAATAGATATAAATTGATCTAATATATTTATTTGTATTTTATGTAATCATTTTGTTTTTTATTGTTCTTTATTTTGCATTTCCATTTTTCCATCTAAATAGATTTAATATATTTATTTGTTAAATAGAGACAATCCAGATAATTAATTTATTAAAATAGTAAGTTTTTATTATACAATCCACACTAGGCTTGGCGTTAGATTTGACAATAAGATTAAAGATTCGTGCAACCAAACTCCCAGGCAACTTTCAAAGCCTCCAAAATTCCATTGGGAACTTCGAATTGATCATATTGTAATAGGAGAACGAATGTGGTTTTGGGCTGTTCGGCCTTTTACCATAAAATGTACGGTTCCAATTCAATATAAGCAGCCCAAATGATGGGTCCCACAATGGGCCTTCTTGTGTTGTCCTTTGTTTATTACTCAAAATTTTTTCACCAAAAAAATAAGTATTGCGCAAAATTTAACGAGTCATGAACAGATTTTGATTGTTGTTCATTGGGGAAAAAAAAACAAAAGAAGCCAAACGATGGAATTTCTTGAAATAATCTCAGGGAGATCAACTTTTGGGCTCTCTGTTATTCGTTGATTATACTGATTAATGATTTTTCAAGTTTTCTGCTAAACAATTCTATCTGAACTTAATCAACAACCTTATTTAATCTTCTGAAGCTATGTTAGCCCAATGGCTTAAAAAAAAAAACTTCAAATTCAGTGTTAGACAGTACTACCATTTCAGCAATTTTCAGTTTCAAGTCAGAAAAAGAAAGACCCGGGGGGGGGGGGATTTTGTTCACGTCCATAAATGTACAAACAGTAAAAAACTTGAGAAAATAATTTTCATAAAAGTATTAATAAACCGAAAATGAACTCATATCTTGTCAATCTTTATTTGATGGGTTCAATCAACTTATAGCCTTCCAACCATTCGATGAGATGTATTTTGTTTCTTTTTTATTCTCATGTAGTCAAAGATAGAAGACAACCTTAAAGTGCAGAACTATACAGAACCAACTTGAATTAATATAAAAGAAGCTAAAAAAATTGCATGTCTAAGTGAAGTAATACGCTAAAATAGGAACTAATGCTAGATATATGCTAATAAATAAATACAAAATTTGAAAATAAATAGCATCTTCGAAATAAGCAAGTTGTATTTTTTAGAAAAGAAGTTGCAAACTACACTAAAATAATTCATAATAAAAATTTAAAAATTGAATTGCTGATTTAGAATAAATAAAATACAAATTTTTGAAAAAAAATTATAAACCATTTGCCGTTGCCAACTGTTGACCGGTTATTGACTACTGTTGATCGGTGATCAATGATGGTTTATCAATGTTGACCAACTATGACTGTCAATCGGCATTACTAGACCACTTGTAACCATTGACCAGTGGCTGATGATTATTGACTAACAACTAGCATTGGTGTTGGGATGGTGGGGGAGGAGAAAAGTTTTAAGGGTATTTTGGTAATCTCATCATTTTTTTTTGTTTTATTTGAAAATATTTGGTCTCTTTTATAATTAAATGTATAATAGGTCTCAATTTATAATTAATTCTTTATTTTACTTCCAATTTGTAATTCCCTAAAAAACTATAACATAAATAATACTTAATTAAAGTAAAAAATGACTATTTTTTAGACCAATAACTGAAGCTGGCCTCCTAAAGCAAACTGCGCTCCAAACACCATTAATGTATTGTTTAACCAATGTAATAGCCTCTTATAACAAAGTCAAATCCTTTTAATTTTTTTTGTGATAGCTAAAGAAAGACCTCAGTTACTCACTAAGGCTAACAGAAGGTAACAAACTACTATTGTCCCTAGAAAGCGTATGCACAATTTCACTTGGAGGTGACGTGAATAGGACCACATCTTGAATAAGGGTAAAAACTTCCTTGGCCAACGCATCAGCAATGCCATGTCTCTCACTACATCAAAGGATAATCTCAATGTCCCAATCACGCTCCAACATGGAATTAATCTCACGAAAGATACTATACTCAGGGTGTTCAAACTGAACACTTTCACTCACCCCTTCTATGGCTTCCAAACAGCTGCTCTCTAAAATAACATTATGCCATCCACACTCCCAAGCCGTCTTCAATCCTCACATGATGCCCCAGGTTTCACTGCGCAAACTTGAACCAATACCCACCTTAACCATAAGACCTCGAATCACCTTGCCTTTATGATTTCTCACTATGCCGTCACAAGTGCAGATGTTTATTCGATGATCCCAGGCTTCGTCCACGTTTACCTTTAAAAAATTCTTAGGGGGAGGGATCCAGATCCTAGAACACTCCTTCCTATTCCTTTGGTGCACCAACTCAGGATGACCCCAGGTAAGGCAAGCTCTCACCTTGGCCTTTAACCCCTGCACCAATTGGCTAATCTCGTTGAAGATCCTTTCATTTCTAGCTAACCATATAGTATGACAAGCAATCGCAAACCAGAGTTTCCACTCCTTCCCTTCCACTTTGTCAGTAATGTTCAAGTTCCATTGGAACCATTCCCTTAGGTTTCTTATGTTGAAAAAGTGTTGAACGCGAGTATACGGGAATAGAGATAACCACAAGTGTGAGGCTTGGGTGACAGATTCCTGACCTCCCCCACAGAGTCCACAAGTCCCTGTAGAATGCATACCACGTTTGTGTCTCGCAACATTAATCATAAGCCTATCATTGATTGCCAACCAAAGAAAACTTTGACAACGCTAAGGAACCCGCATTTTCCACAGATTCCGCCAAAAGCTCCTAGTACCATTATTCAATTGAGGCCTTAGGAACCTATACATAGAATTCAATGAGAAACTCCCATCCAACGACCATTTCCAGACTGGGATATCAGAATGACCTACCAGCCCCTTCACATGAATCTTAGCTATCTTATTCAAAGCAGATGTCAGTAGGAAATGGTTAAAGCGATGCCACTCCTAACCTCCTAACTTCGACACACAGTCTGCCACCTTCCACTCAGTAACCCCAAAAGGTAAATCACACAAAGCTAACATTTCAAGCTTGTCTAGATGAGGAACCCAAGCATCTTTCCAAAACAAAGTCGTGCTGCCATTCCCTAGTCTCCAAGCATTGCTTTCTTTCGTCTTTTCCCAATTTCTTGTAATACCTGTACAAGTACATGAGCATGACCACCGATGTTCTACTTGGGGTATCATATCATCCCCACACTTATACTTCTCTCTTAAGAACTTAACCCAAAGTGCATCATGTTATTTGATAAGGCCCCATCCTAACTTGACCATAAAAGCATTATTTTTGTCCTTGGCGTATTGCAACCCCAGACCCCCTATCTCCTTCCTTTTGTAAACATTATTCCATGACACAAGGTGAACCTTCCTATTGGAATTTAAGCTTGTTGGGCTACACCCTTGATGGGTATAGAGCCCAAACATAAAAGGGCTCAGGCCCAAAATAATATAATTATTTTTTAGTGTTTATTATTTTAAGAAGAGAGGGAGGGAACGGTTAATAAGAACCGCTCCCTCACACCGCACTAAAGAGACTTTCAAGCGATCGTGTTAGTGTGGGAAAAAGTGAGAAGCGGATCATTTTTGAAAGCTCTCTCTTCCAGAAAAGTAACGGGAATTGGTGCTGAAAAATTTCTCTCTCGCTCTCACTTCTCTCTCTGACAAAATACACTTTCACGCTCTCTTCATCAAAATTTTTCCTAAGTGTATCTACGGTGAATTTAAAACAAAGTCCAATTGATTTTGTTTCTACCGCCTGGAACTTTTCATCATCTCCAAGTGGAAGTATACTCTGTGATCGGTATGTATGTCTTCCATTTCTTTTATTTTCTATCAAAGCTATACCAAATGAAATTCCAACATCGCTTATCTATCTCCTAGCACATCGAAGCAGGCAACGATGTAGATTGCATGGCATAAGAAGGCATATCGAACACCACAGAAGCAACCAAGGTATACCTCACCGCAAAAGACAGTGTGTTTGCTTTCCAACTAGTTAAACAGGAATCCATCTTATCCAAAATGAATTGGCAAGTAGATTTGCAGACATGCTTATGATGGAGAGGCATGCCGAGGTACTTGCCCAAATTAGAAGTGATTGGGAATCCCCAAAAATGACTCAATTCATCTGCCCTTGTATGGTGGACATTTTTAGAGAAATAGATCCTTGTCTTTGAGGCATTAACCTTTTGACCTGAGATCTCGTAGAAATCATCTAAGATCGCCTTTACCAAGCCTGCTTGTTCCATGTTTGCCTCGATAAAGAGTAACAAATCATCATCAAAGAATAAATCAGAAATAGCCGTACCACATTTGTGTAAGCAGAAGGGTTGCCAATTTCCTTCCACCACCTTATTCTCAATAAGGTGACCCAGTCGTTCCATGGCCAGTACAAAAAGATACGAGGATAATGGATCCCCTTGTCTCACACCCCTTGAAGGGACAAACTCATTTGCTTTCATGCCATTCCACAACAATTGCATCTTGGGGATTGAGATACATGCCCTAATAACCTCAACTATGTTACTAGCCAAATTCAGCTCATTCAAACAATCAATGATGAAATTCCATCGAATACGATCATAGACCTTTTCTAGATCAATTTTAATGGCCATGAATCTCGTCCGGCATTTCCAAGAGTACATAGAATGAATGATCTCTTGGGTTAATATGATATTATCTGCACTTTGTATCCCTTTCACAAAGCTGCATCATTTAGGCGCAACCACATGGGGCATTATCTCACGAAGCCTGTTAGCTACAATCTTGGTGACAATCTTATAGATAACGTTGCATAGACTAATGGGTCGGAATTCCCTAATGGTTTCAGGGTGCTCAACTTTAGGGATAAGCACTATTTGTGTACCATTTATTTGGCTAACAGCCGAGGGTTTGCTAAAAATTTCCTTCACCTTGCCAACAATTGAGTCACCAACTATATCCCATTGGCTCTGGTAAAATAGAGGATTAAGACCATCTGGACTCGGTGCCTTAAGTGGTCCCATATCAAAAAGCGCTCTTCTAACTTCCTGAGTCTCCACCCCTTTACTCATTTCCTGTAACAAATTCCACTGGATCTCTCGATAGCTGTAGTCGAATACCAAACTATGATTCTGTGAGCCCTCTTTTGTATAAAGATTCTAAAAAAAAATAGGTACCCATCTTCATAATCTCATCGCTTTCATACGACCATACCCAAGAATCTAATTTAAGAGCCTCAATCTTATTTTGCCAATGTTAACTAGATGTCATGGAGTAGAAATACCTTGTATTCCTATCACCTTGTGTGTACCAGTTACAGCGAGACTTCTGAAGCCACATAACTTCCTCTTGCGCAAGTACTTCCTCAAGTTCAAGCCATACATCATTACGGATCTTCTCTAAATATTTTAAAGGACCCATTTCATAGCCAACATTTGTATAAGTCCCAATAAGGCTATTGCAACGCTTCATATGCAAAAGAACAATGTTGATAACACAATATAATTCTTCACCGATATGCTCCCTCAATTTCAAAACAATTGAGGGTAAACTACTCACCTAAAAGTCCTAATAATATCCTTATTATGAACTCCTAAACTTCTCATTAATAATGTTACTATTAAGGTAAACTTATCAAAAAATAATTAATGATATTTTAAAAATTGTAAAGTGACAATGATTTAAAAAAAGAAAGTCCAAAGTGCCAATTGTTTTAAAAACGAAGGGAGTATAAAAATGAAATCCCAAAACACACGCGATTATGAATGTTGAGGATACTAACAAGATTTAGGAAGACTATAACTAAATAATTTTTAGATAGATATTTAGATAACTACATAAGATAATTTTTAACATTTTAATGTTTGATGAAAATTTGATGGTTTGGTCTTGTTCATGCTTATGCGAATTGGCTTAATAGTGTATTATGTCTGGATTAGTTGGAGTTAGCTGCAATTACCTTCTTCATATTTCAGCATTTGCTACACTAGTTTTGGGGTATGTTTAATAAAGTCAATAGATGTAAAGCTATTTTGACCTGCTCTGCTACACTAATACCTTGGAAAATTTTAGGTGATTAGGTTGCAATTTATCTGCTTGTGCATTTATATTCTGATCAATGAGATGTCATTAGCTGTTGAGGTGTGTGATCTTGACACATGATAATTTCACACTACGAACCCTTTGTGGGTACTTGGGCGGTCTTTTCTTTAAAAAGTCTAGTAAATTGGGTTTTAATAGCTAAGGACCTTATCATAGGATAGATAAAGAATGTTTATAAATATATTTATAGATTATTATCCAATAAGATCCTTATATCGGCAATAGAATTTGAGTTCACATACATCATTGATTGATATGAGCTAACTCCTTACCAATTAGATCAATTTTTATTAGCAATATTATTAAATTCTTATTATTGAGACCTATATCTAGTACTTAACCTTTTATTTGTCGCATCTAATACTTAACCTTTATTGAAACTTATTTTTACTTAAAATTTTAGTTTGTATTCACACAGGTGTAGATTAATTAGGACTGAATACTTTGCATTCAAAGCTCTTCTTAAATCTTAAGTATCTATACTCTTATTACTCTCCTTTTCTCCAATTTATAATTATCATCCACTCTCAATCAAGGTTTCGATCAAGACACTGATCCACATTTCACTTATCAAACATGATTGAACCATGATTGAGTAGGTCTTACTTAAATTAATATATTTAATTTTTAATACATACTAACTATTTTTAAATAAAAAAGATAAAAATTAAAAAAAGTATATAAAAATTAATTTCAAGAAAAAAATAATAAAATTAAAAAATCAAAGTGTAAAGATAAGATATAAAAAAATAATAAAGTAATTTTAATATTTCGCTCTTCTCACCTTCTCTCCTTTCTGCAATTTCCAAACTGAACAAGAGAAAAAAACACTCGTTATAAATTTTATTCCTTTTTTCATTGCACCATATATCACCATGTGCAGTCTTTGTAACAAATTCAAGATAGGAGAGTTATAAATTTTCAGATAACAAAGTGAAGATGGGGATTACACGGTAGATTGATTCTCCAGGTTGCTAACTCCGATAGATAAAACATGTTTTATAAACTAGAATTATATATGCTTAAAATTCATAGGAAGTGCAAAGTGGGAGGTCTACAAAAATGCCAAGTTAAATTGTCAAGCCCATCTAAATTCTCATTATTTGTTTTGATTCTGAACTCACTTGTAAATGTTTGAACAGCCAAAATATGTCTCAATCTGTCCCAAATTTCTGAGTTCCTATAATACTCTGTAGCCTCCTTGAATCCTTCAAGGCTAGCACCATGACAATGTTACTCAATAGGCTAGCTTTCCAATTTGCTTGCAAGAGGTTATGCCGCACAACGTGGCATGAAGAACATAGTTGGCTTTAGGGCCTACCTCCTCCCATATTCGTTGAGTGATAAAACACAACAACCAAGAGCTTCCAAAATTCGGCACTCAACTGCAGAAAGAGTAGGATCAAATACCTTTTTGTCACCAATCTATCCAAAATATTTTTCTCATCAATATTGCGACACTAAGTTGCAGCCTAGGACTCTCATCCAATTCGGGGCTATCAATACCATAAATTACCATTTGCATCTTTGACCTTGATCCCAAGACAGTACCTAAGTGTTCAGAAATTGTACAAATCTGTAGTTTGTGTCGATAATTATTATAGACTAGAGACCTCTCAAATTTATTGATACATCTTTCCATTTTCTGCATCAATACTTTTTCTTCGGAGTGATCAATTCGTAAATCTCTTGAAACCTATGGTTCAGGTGTTTCCTTCAAAATTTCCACTTTGTTAGAGCTTTTCCTTTATGTCCCGCCTTCATGCAAAACACAATCATCAAAACTATAAGAGTGTTTGCTGATGTTGCCATCTATCCTTGACTTGTTTGAGTTGTCTCGTACCAGTGAGAGAGAGGAAGGTAAGAGAGATGCAGGAGGTTGTGTGTGTTTGGATCGCAGGAAAATAGGCGAGAGTCGGTGATCAATCCGCTTGGTACTGAGTGTATATATTAAGAAAGAGAGAGTAAAAAGATAATACAAATATCAAGATTAGGATGCAAGATAAAGTAAAAATTAATCCGGAGAGGGGAATAGATAATACATATATCAAGAGTTTTAAAAAAGAAAAATTAAATAAATTTTAATTTTAATTTTAAATTATGGGAGAGAAATTTTGGGAAAGATAAATAAATAATATTATATGAAAGGAAGGCTAGAGCACAATAGGTTTGAAGGTTGGTTAAAAATAAGAATCAGGTGGGCATTTTCTTTTTCAATTTTTATTTTGTTCATCTGTATCAATTATGATTTTTTTTGTCCCAATATATAATTGCACACAAATAAAGCAAAAGGAACAAATTTGGAAAGCACCAATAACATAATTTTTTTTTACTTTATTGTGGAAAGATGGGCATAGAACATTTATGCGTTAAACAAAGTCAAGTAATCTAAAAATAAGTTAATTGGAGATTTAAGTACTCGCAGTGGTGAAACACATATAAGTGAGGTTTGAAGCCACTAGTTGATACATTATTAAAAAGTTAAAACTCAACATCCGATTGAGCCGTCTGTAGGAAAAAAATTAGAGAATCTAACAACTATATTTTAAATTGGACATTTGATATGTTTCTATTTAAACAAAATATTAGTGGTATAAAACATACTGGTTAATATACAATTTCACATTCTATTTATTTTTTAGTCTAAAATATATTGTAAGTTATGATATATAAGGATAGTCCCCTGGTAAATTTTTCCCCATGTCTTTTTTGGTTTTTTGTGTGATATACCAATTTTGATTTGAGATTCTCGATTGATGATAATGATTGTGATTTTTTTAAAATATTGGTAATCATGTAGCAATTTGTGTGGCTTATTATGTAATTAAAAATGTTTATGTATGAATTACTATAAATAAGTTTTATGATTTTTTAAAAAATGATATGTAGAAATGAAATTTAAAAATATTTTTAATATTTAAAATAAAATTAAGAAATGCGAGATATACAATTACGCGACCCAAAATATACAATTTAACAACAACAACAATAATAATAATTCTATCTTGTGAATTATTATGTGAAAATCTTATATCTAGAATATATATATATATATATGGATACTTATTATATTTATATTAATTATGTTAATTATAGTTTAATTTATAATTATCTTTCTCAATTCAAATTAAGATTGTCTTAAGAAGAGCACAAAACATTTATTTTTATACATCAGGATAGTTTGAACCCTTAACCTCTGTCACACCCGGAAATGCGACGCGGATGGTGCGAAGAATGAAAGAGAAAGGGAGAAATTGGCTCACACGACGAGGACCGATTTCGGAGGAGTCGCCACCAAAATTTTAAGAGAAATTTTGAAAAATCGAAATAAAAAGGAAAAGGATGATCTGCGAATCAGAGTTGGGTTTGAGAGTACGATTATGAGTGGGGAAGGTGTTAGGCACCCCCACAATACCTGTTCCTAAGAACGGTTACCTTAAGTTGACCATGCAATTTTTATGGCTTTTTACAAATTTATTTTGATTGCCCTTTTATCATTCATATGCAAAAATAAATATAAGAAAAATGTAAAAATAAAAATAAAGAATAAAATGAAAATATGAGAGGTTGGGAAAAATAAAATAAGAAAAAAATATTATTTATTTACAAGAGTGAACTTGACTCAGAATTAGAGTCTGGGGCCTACATACCCTGCGATAAGGATCAAAATCGATGTAGTTCGGGCAATAAATGCGTGTCACTGTGTTGATAATTTTTATTATGTATATTTTGTGAAAAGAGAGGTTTACCAAAAAAAATAATTTATCCTTCCACTAAGAAAACATTTTTTAAAATTGGTTGGTGTGTTTTAGTTGCAAAAGATAAATTAATTTCAATTATTCTCTCTTATCATTCGTTTTTTTTATTTTTTGTATCATTTTTAAAAAAAAATCAAAATCAATTCTTAAAAAGGAGAATATATGTTTTTCCTTAATGTAGAAGATATGATTAGAATTATATGTGATTTTGAATATTTTCATTTTTAATTTGAAAAGGAAAATTTGAAAGAATCAATTAACTCATGTGGTGACTTTACCACTCACAATCTGCTCATTGATACCTAAATATTCACGGTGATACCACTAGTGGAAGATAGGCGTAAAGAATAGAAAAAGGTTTGAAGGGAAACAAATAATTTTGAATAAATTACTTTTGCTTTCTTTTTTTTTTATTATGGAAATAAATAGGATCCCCTCAACATAGATTTATTTATTTAAAAGAAAAGTATTAAGAAGAATTTAAAATATGATTATTACATAAATTTCCAAAAAGAAATAACCAGTATATGTGGTAATTTTATCACTCACAAGTTGCTGATCGATACTTAAATACACACAGTGTTACCACTCAATGCAGATAAGTGAAAAGGATAAAAGCCTGGAGAAAAATGAATAATTTTTGTTAAAATTATTTTTATTTCCTTATTTTAAATTCTGAGATAAAAAATGCAATCAGAGAATCCCCTTTTTTTCTAGTAATTAAATTCTTTTTTTTTGTTTAAAGTGAATTTTTAAACAAAAATCAACCATTCCCTGTGGTGACTTTATCACTCGCAGCTCGCTGATTGGTACCTAAATGCCCATGGTGAGACCACTAGAGGCAAAAAGTATAAAAAGAGACTTAATGGATAAAATTGGAAAAAATAGATTTTTTTGCATAAATCGTTTTTATTTTCTTGTTTTGTCATAAAAATAAATATGACCATGATAACACATTCTTATTTTAAAAAGAAAAGTAATAAATGGAATTTAAAATATGACTATTATATATATATTTTATTTTTTATTTTTTTTAAGGTAAAATAATTAGTCGGGATCTATGGTGACTTTATCACTCATAATCCATTGATTATAATGCCTACGGTATTACCACTCGAAGCACGAAGGCAAAGAGAAAATTGAGTGCTCTCATCTTCATTATTCTCATAGTTTAGTTTTTTTTCTTTTTATATAAAAAAACTAATGAGTAATGAATAGTACATTAATTATAAATTACAAGTGTGTTTTGTGTATTACCCAACATCTAAATAATTAGACCATGAGTAGGAGTGAAATTCCAAGGCTCCTTCAATCTATATACATGCACCCACCACTCACGTAATTTACCTTATCCAAGGAATCCAATTACACTCAAAATAAAAATGGAGGAGTAAGACATGCACGTGAATCACGTCCATTGTACCAACACGGGACAATATCAAAAAGGAAACTTAGCCATTTGGTGTAATCTCTGATATGGCGGGACTTTAAAATCGAGGAAAATAAAGTGGGACCCATTAACATGTCAATAGTAGGGAGGCGAGAATCAAAGTAGCATGAGGGGCAGTATTTTTCATTCCAAGTACCAAACGTAACTAGAGGTGGGAATAGGCCAGGCCAGGCCAGGCTTTACCTAAACAGGCCAGGCCTGCAATAGAGGCCTTAGGCCTGAGCCTGGCCTATTAGTCTATGTTAGGATTTTTTTCAAACTCAGGCCTGGGCCTGTAAAAAGTCTGGCTTGGCCTGAAGCCTATTTAAAGACCTACCAATTGGTAGACCTTCAAATAGGCTTAAAAGCATGATTGGTAGGCCTTCAAATAGGCTTAAAAGCCTAGGCCTTGAAGGCTTTAAAGAGGCCATTGGTCTGTTTAAAGCCTACATAACAATAAAAAATCCACAAAAGAAATATATATGTTTAAAAAAAAAATTAATAAAGCACTTATCTTGTACATCATTCTACATAGTAATAACAAAAATTAATCTTATAACACTATCCATGCTCAAGTTGTAGTTAAAACCTTATTCAACATAAATGTTTGCAACGAGAGATGCAATAGAGATTAATGGGTGATGGCTTGAGAAAATGGAGGCATTGATGGAAGCTGAGCTTAGGTTAGGGTTTGTCAATCTGACTGTTTGAGAGAGATGAGAAGAAATTGAAAATAAAGGTAGAACAGGGAGGTGCAATAGAGATTTAAAGTGACTGAAAAAAAATAATATTACATTATAAAATATTTAATTTTTATTATATATTTTATACATAATATAAAATAAAAAATATAAACAGGCCAGACTTATTTAACTAAATAGGTCTGGCTATTAGCCTGAGCCTGACCTATTTAAATAAATAGGCCAGGCCAGGCCAGGCCTCATGTAGGCCAGGCCATAGGCCCCTAGTAGGGGTCCGGCCTATTCCCACCCCTAAACGTAACGAAATATCCACAGGGCACCAACATGAATGAAGGTTGACATAACAAATAACTCAGTAGCTTCATACAGCAATCACAACTCACATTGACAGCATTTTGACAAGCCATTTACCGAAAATTAAGTCCTCACACTAGAGCTTTAATATCGGTAACAGAGATAAGGCAAATAAGAGTGAAAGGATGTTGCCTTCAAACGATGCTCCTTTCTGCAAATGAGTCTCCTTCCTTTGTTCTCTCAAACTCAGTTTCTCGCTTCACCCACCATGGTCCCAACAGCCTTCCCTTTCACCACCCTTTCCTGTGCTCCTTCTTTTTGCTTTTTGCTGCCTCTTTTTCTTCTTCGTTCCCCGAATCCCTTGGTCTTCCTTTCACTCTCAGACTCGTCCTTCCTCTCTTGCTCCTCCTCTCTACATTTTCTTTTTTTCTGCCACCTCTCTTCTGTTTCATCTCTAGATCCCTCTTGCTCCCACTTCGGGCCCCCCCCTTTTTTTTATCTCTTTTTTTCTCTTATAGATCGAAATCCCCTCTCTTGTCCTCTCGCTCTTCCTTGGATAGCAGATGATAAAAGGGACGTAGCGAGTTCGCGTATGGAATGTCGCTCCTACCTCTGCTCTTCCTCAACTCAAGGAATTGACCTTTCTCTTCTAGCTTTATGAGCCCCTGACACCGAACAAAGAATAGGATTCCTTTTTTACTGCTTCCATGCTTTGTTTCCTTCACGCGGCAATGATGACCAATGGTGACAATAACAGTGTAGGATGAGATAGGTTTCCACTGCTCCATTTCCCTGTTTGTTGTGCCTCACAGATTGCCCCGTCCACAGGTCGGATGCTATCATCAAAGAGGAGGAAGAGGTGGAACTTTCTAGGGATGAAACAACAGTGATGTCGACGTGAGAGTGGATCATCGATTCAGCAACCGCCACTCAGTTCTCTGTGTTGAACGCTCTGCAGCCCCTGCCTCAGTTTCCTCTGGTCTTTTCGGTCTTTTTTTCTTTTTCCTCAGGATCCCTCTAATTTTTTTTTATACTTCCTCTCTGCGGTTGCTCCCTAAATCTCCATCGTGCTCAGCTTTTTTCTCATGCGTGCTCCCTCTTCCTTTTTCTTTTGTGCATGTTTCCCCCTGTTTCTTCAGCCTTGCGTGCTCCTCTCTCAGCCTCCTTGCTCTGACCCTTTCCCTCTCGTTCCCTGACTCCCTCTCCTCTCTCTCCCCGCGGCTCCCCCTGTGCCCTAAAAATCCCGAGCCCTCAGGCCCTTTTGGGTTAGGGCAAAACTAGGGGAGTGAAACGCAGAGTGATGCCTGCGTTTCACTCTTTTTTTTGTTTTTTTTTTATTATTATTATTTTTATATATTAAAAGAAAATCCCCCTCTTTCTCTTTTTTCTCTTCTTTTCTCTTTCTTTCTTTTTTTTTATTATAACATTTTTTTATAATTTAGTTATTATAAGGTTCACTAAGTTTAGGATTAAATAAATTTTTAACTTTAAAGTTTCTTTATTATATTTTTTGAATCCTGAGAAAGATTGGATTTTTGAAAAATCCAACTAAAGGGGTATGATTTTGATCCTAAAAGAAAAGAATGAATTTTTTTTTCTTTTTTTTTCTTTTTTTTTTAGACCAAAGGTAGGATTTTTTTTTTTTGAGGATCCTAGAAGAAAGGAAATCAAATTTTTGGTTCTTGAAGAAAAGGGATTGCATTTGGATGGGAATATTAAAAGAAGGGAATATAATTTTTTTTTAAGACTAAAAGGTAGGGTTTTGATTTTTGAGAATCCTAAAAGAAAGGAAATCAATTTTTTTATTTTTGGTTTTTGATTTTTTTAAATCCCTAAGAAGAAGGATTTTTCTTCAATTTTAGAAAATATGCTTTCAAATTGAAATTAAAAAGAAATTTGTGTCTTTTTTCCTTTTTTCTCTTTTTTTTTTAATTTTTCCAATTTTTATATTTGCTGGTAGAAAACCTGGACAAAATATAATGTTCACAACCTTTATCCATACCCCACTCCACCATTATCACCTGAGTTAACCTCAGATGACAGAGTACAAAACATCAAACTATAATAAAATAGATAATAAATTCACTATGATAATCTATAATTATAATTTAAATAAATTTAATTCATATTAACATTTAATTGAAAAAATTAAAACATTATTATATATGTCCCTTTTAATTATATGCTCTATTATTACTTTTCTATTTTCAATATATCCTTAGACAAAAATGTATAGATATCACGTGTGTTAATTGCATCAACTTATTCGTGTTGCTTCACTTTTTAGTACTCTAAATGCATGTTTGGTTTACATTTTTACAAATCAAACTATGGTTTCTAACCATTATTTTTTCCTTTTTTATTTAAATAGGTTTATAGTAAACTTCTCTATTTTTATCCAAATTTCATTTTTGTAAATTGTGTTTATTCTAAAAGACCTTTTTCAAAAAGGTAATCTAAACAGGTACTAATTTTTATCAATTAACCATCATTTAGTTGGTTAAAAAAATTCTTTGAAATTTGAGTTTCTAAAGATCATGAAGTTTAATCCATTAGAAAAAATTATGAAATTTAAACTAAATTATTAATATTTTGCATTCAATTTCACCTCTATTATATGTACAAACTTGATTGGATTTTTTTGGCAAAAAGAAAATTCATTGGATTTGGATCCCTTTATATTCATCTCTTGTACCCACCCAACCCACCTTTCCATTATGGTTATCCATTCCTACCTCACCCATCACCTCTCCTGTCTCTTGTCTCCGCCTCCTAACCCACTACATCAACAACTCACTACCTCATTGTCTTTTTCCCCGTCACCGATTCCTCTTACTCGTACACATCACATGACCACTTGTTCTCAGCACAACATTCTCCATGATCTTCTTTCATTATGTGTGATTCACCTCTAGAAGAACCCAAATCAGTGACTAAAGTTGCTCTCCCACTAAACCTTTTTCTCATCTCGCTGACCTCATCTGTGCTCAGTCTCCCATACATCGTCACTGGAACTCTCCTCTCTCTCCCCCCCCCTTCACTCATTTCTCTAGATCTTCTCCTTCCCCACCATCATCCCAACCTGTAAGTGGCTTATCATTCCTTCCCACCTCTCCATAACCCGCTCCCTCAACCACAAAGTCACTGGAACCTTCTTTGACCATAGCCATGTCAAATTCGCAGTCTAGCTCCACCTTATTTCAAACCCCTTGTAGCGATATGGAGGCAATGAAGTGAAGAAGAGCATATATATCTATTTTTCTCAAGTGCCTTCCTCGCCCTCGCCCTCCCCCTCCCACATCCCCTTCTCCAACAAGCCCACTTCCTTCATGTTCTTGTTTTGTGTGCATTC
The DNA here is from genome assembly GCA_026686845.1 of Adenanthera pavonina. Taxonomy (NCBI): domain Eukaryota; kingdom Viridiplantae; phylum Streptophyta; class Magnoliopsida; order Fabales; family Fabaceae; genus Adenanthera; species Adenanthera pavonina. The sequence continues at coordinate 4,926,756 of JAIVEN010000011.1, read as the reverse complement.
TTTTGTCTTTTTCCTTGTTTCCTCTTCAATCATTGGAATATGCAGCTTGTTTGAATTTGGGCTTTTTATTGCTTGATTGTGTGTTCGTTAATTTAATCATTAAGTTTAATCTTGTGACAAAAAAATCATTAAGTTTAGTCTAAACCAAGTGAAAGTTTCAATTTTCCTATCTTCTCTATTGTGATCCATCCTTGTTTTCATCCCTAGGCATTAGACTGAGCTTGCTGCAATAATGTTAACATCTGTACATAAATAGTGCAAAATTATGTTTCTAAACAATCTATGATTGTTTCATTAGCTTTTCTAAAGATTTAGCAATTCAATTTTTAAGCTATGTTGATTGACTAAAATCGAGGCCATATATATAGTCAATTTAGTATTTCTGCTTGGGTCCTTAATTCATTTCCAAGTATATAGTGTAAGGAATCAACTTTAGGACTTTCTGGTGAAACTTTATTTTTGCATTGGTGACAATAATATTTATCTATTATTCAAGTTTGTGAATTATGATTTCATTCAGAACAAAAGGTATGAGTTACAGAATTTCTTGGCGATAGTTACTGAGCATTAATTAAAATTGGAACGGTATTGTTTAGAGCATCTGTTTAGTTTTATGTTTGCATGATTTTATCATGCATTCTATACTCTAAATTCAAAGCACTCTAGGAAAAATAGAGTGAAAAAAGAAAAGAATTTGATTGATCCTATCTAGTTTGTAGATATGTGCTGTATGAATACTTCATTGCTAGTTCAAGTTATATATCACTAAGAAATTCTCAAATTTTACTGTCTTTATTTCTTGAAGGACATTTCAATTGGAAAATCCATCCTCTTTGCTCTTAGGTTGCCTGCAGAATATGCTGTTTGGGTGGCAAAGATAAAGCCACTAACTTATTTTAAGGTAATTGACTAAATAATTAATTTTGATGGGTTGATAGAATTCACATGTAAATAATGTTTGTTGGCTAATATCTATACATCCTTTTGCAGGAAAACTACATGGTTAGCATGGTCTACTTTGTAGATGAAATTGTGAGAGTTTTGCAAGACCACTACCAGGGTTGAAGGAAGCCCCTACTATTTCTCTTGCACGGGCATAGCACATATAGTAATAAGTTTTCTAAACTTGCAAAATTTGAGGTTGTTAAACTTAAATATGATGATTCTTATTGTAGCACACTAATATGTCCTTAATGATACTAAATGATTTGGTTTGATTGCTTATCAATTTGGTAATCATGTATTATGCAAATTTAAGTTACCTATTACACAATGTTGTAGAGCGTGATGAATTATGCAAAGATATTGGACAATTGTGCATGCCAATTTGTTAGCTTGTTATAGAAGCCAAATTGTTGGCTTCTTAGAGAAGCCAAATCTAATGTTCTGACACATTAAAATCATATATGACTTCCATTAGAAGCCTTGACTAAGCTTGGAGAGGAAGACACTATTGGAATCCAAAGCAAGAAACATGGTAAAACTAAGTTGAATTGTGACCAAATAAGCACAATCAAAGTTGGATTGGGACTAAACAGTGCTACATACAGTATTTTGTGTTTTGGTGAATGGTGAATGACTTAGTTACTTTTTACTTTTATAGATATAAGATAAGATAAGATGATTCAAATTCAAATTTAATTTTAAATTCACACATAATATATATGACTCATGAAGCTTCCAAATTCCAATTATAACATGGATTCATTTCGTTAAACTGATAAGAATAATACTACTAGTCTACTACATCATCTTATTAGTCAAAAGGGACAAGATATCCAGGGATTCATCTGGTTAAAAAGTAGATAGGCAATCAATGAAACAATATTTGACCATTTATGAGGACCTAATAATAATTATAGTATTATCGCAAATACTAAACGGATTCAATCACAGTTCAAACTATTTAAAAAAAATTTTTGACGTAAAAATATTAATTTAGATTATTATTCCAAATAATAAATAAGTATATTTATTACATAATAACTATGAGAATGTTAGAAAACATGAAATCATTTTTGCTAGATATTAAAGTATGACAATTAAAATAAATTGATCAAATAATATACTTTTAAAAGTTAGCGCATTAATAAAAAGAGGACAATAATAATAGAGTATTATCAACATTCGGCCAAGAAAATATCGAGTATTGTCAATAATACAAAATATTTACAAAATCAAGCTACTCTTGTTAAATTTGTGTTGGTTGAGCCATCTAGAGTTAATTGAGGTAGTAAAAAAAGAGGGGGAATATAAATAGTAGTTAAGGGTTTAAATTCTCATAATATAACAAAAAAAATTGTGTTGGTGGATTGTAATTTAACTACATATTTAAAAACATTTTATTAAAATTTGAACAAAATCCAAATTAATTTTAAATTTTTTAATCAACCATATTCATTTACATTTCAATTAAAGTGGCGTCGGGTAAAGACTAATTAACAAAATATAACATATATATATATATAATTAAATTATAATATGAAAATGATAAATGTTATGATTGCTAAATAAAATATATTTAATAAATGAAAATTATATATTACGCTTTTTAACTAAATAGAGGTAAAAGTATTTTTTTAATGATTAAAAAATTAGTCACAAATATTTTAATACATTTTTATATTATGGGCATTATTGTTCAATTAAATATAAATGTTCATGTCTTCCATATTATACCAAATATACATATCTCATTCCATGAAATCCCATCCACATTTATATTCTCATTCTCATTCCCATTAAAATCATTCCATGAACCAAACATTAAGATATCATATAGTTAAATTTTGAAACATAAATTGTGAAAATAAAAATAAATATAAATATAAATATACTAAATAAAAATTTAAACAAAAATTAATTTTAGTATAAAAATCTATTTTGATGTTGATTTGTTTAAATTAATTTTTATTGTTCAGAATATTATTTGAGAAATATCTTTAACTGAAAATCTAATCTTTTAGTTGGCAAAAAAAAAATCTCTCAAGTAATTGATATTTTTAAAAAATCTATTTGCCATTTTGTAATTAAATATGTTATTAATATATATTTATATATCATTAATTATATATCATTTATATATTTATATATCTTTCACTAATAATAAAGGCTAATTTGGCTTGGGTTAATAAAAGTAAAAGGTAGACCCCTTCTAATTAAGTCTACTCTATATATAAGAGCTGAAAATCAAACTTCCATTATTTAGTAAATGAAAGAATCTACTACTTGCGCAAACATGAATTAGTTGGTTTTATGTTTTTAATACATAAAGTTTTTCACATTATATGATACCTGCCCTTGAATATGAATCTAGAGGACCCATCATATTTGCTTTTAACTTGTTGGCCAACGAAAAGAAAGAATATGAATCTAGTGGTTCAGATCTTTTTAAAACTATTTGTCTATAATCAGTGTTGTAAGAACAGGATTGCATTGGGAATCGGTGCTAGGTTTAATCTAAACATAGGTAAGGACCAGTCAATTTAAGAACCGGTGCAAACTGATCCCATTTTTTAACTTTTTTTAAAAAAAAAATTTTTACAACATTTTTTAGTTTTTAAGATAAAATAATATTATTTTTAGTACCAAATATTTTTTTTTATTTTTATATTATAATATTATTTAAGTATTATTATGATATATAATTATTAAAAATTATAAATTTATTCAACAAATAATATAATAATAAATTATAATTTGAACTTAAAATATAATTATTAATGAATATAAATTTATTTAGATTTAAATATTAAATTATAAAATTTATTAATAATTTGTCTGTGATGGATAATAAATTGATAATTCAGTATTATTTAATTTAAAGATATAATCAATTTATAAAATTTATTTAAAATACATTATTTTAATCATTATCAGTTTAATTTGATTAAATCAGAATTGAACCATTAAATCTTAAATAAATATCTTATCCAATTTAATGTCACCTTGTCAATAATTGCAGGAGCAATGAATAAATGGCATGGGTACAAAATATTTTAATTTATTAGCTAGCTGACTATTGGAACATCTTGTGTACCACATATGTACCTTTTTTTTCTCTAAATAAAGAGATTTTTTTTTTATTTTATATCTTTTTAAATTTTATATTATTTTTATAGATATAAGTGGGTTATTCACATGGCACCCACCATCACATATTATAGATAGACTGATAAAGTAACATGAGCAATCATTCACATATTCCTTTCATTACGTGACTAATTAGCAAACTATTACTTTCTTCACCTTAATTATTTTGTTTTAACTTTAGGGAAAAAGACATACAAATGCCAATGAGATGAAATAATTCCAAAAACATAACCCAATTTGGTCTAATTCCAATTAACCACCATTGGTACCACTTAGTAAAATAAGACTAATATCGTTGTTATTATTAGTATCAAATTGGAATTAAAGTTCAGTGTGAAAATGCCAAATTACCCCGTCTTAATTAAATCTACCATAACCCTATATCCCATCTACCATTGTTGTTGCTCTAGTTGGCACATTCCCCTCCCCATCCAGCTTTGACCTTCCCTAGTTGGTGTCTCCCCCTCTGTCATCGACGTCTCCCCTTTCCTAAACCCAATTTTGCCGATGTCTCCCCCTCCCCCATCTCCTTTTCCCTTTGATCAACGACACTTGTCTCCCTTGCATTATCTTCGCCACCTTCAAGATCAAGCCACAACGGTGTTCAACTCAAAGCTACCACTTTACCACCACTTCCGCCAATAATACTTCTTCCAGAATCGATCATTGTTTATGATAAGGATTTGGTCATCGACTTCTGATATAATGTTATTTACATATGATAATTGTGTATTTACAAGTAAATATCGCGTATTTGCAGGTGACTCTAGGTTATTTGCAAATATTTTTCAGATCTAGTACTTGTAAATACATCTTTGTTAGAAATGATAACTGATTCTGGAAGAAGAATTGTTGGCGGAAGTGGTGGTATAGTTGTAGCTTCGAGTTAAACGGCATCATGGCTCAATCTTGAAGGTGGCAAAGATGATGTAGGGGAGACAAGTGCCGTTGATCATAGGGAAAAGGAGATGGGGAAGGGGGAGACTTTGGTAAAATTGGGTTTAGGGAAGGGGAGACGTCGACAGCAAAAGGGGAGAAGCCAACTGGGGAAGGTCAAAGTTGGATAGGGAGGGGGCCAACTAGAGAGACATCAACAACAGATGGGATATAGGGTTAGTGTAGATTTGATTGAGCAAGGGTAATTTGGTATTTTCACATTGAACTTTAATTCCAATTTGGTATCAATGTTGGTTAATTTTAATTAGACCTAATTTGGTTATGTTTTTGGAATTATTTCATCTCCTTGGTATTTATATGTCTTTTTCCCTTAACTTTAACATCTTGTCTGGATTAGAGAGGCACTGCAGTTGAGGAAGACATCATTGATTCTTCAAAACTTTTTTCATTTGGCTATTTTGAGTGGATCCCTATATCTCTAAATAGCAATTAAAGATTCCTTTAAGAGGGTATGCCTTTAGGTTGGGTTAAGAAACCCCCAACATCTTTATTTTCTTCTATTGGTCTTCATGAATTTGTTATTTGTGCTACTATTGCAGGCCTTGCTGATTTGGGGGCTAATCGAGAAGGAATAGGCTAATTTTTGTTTTCTCAATTTCATTATTTTGCTGTTTCGGACTGGTTATTGTATTTTCTTGGTTGCTTTATTTTACTCGTACTAGTCAGTATATTTCTAGTTTTTTTATTTTTGGGCAGTGACAAAATTGACTTGTGTTTGGCGAACAAAAAATCTTTAACATCTCTACATCCCAATTTGAGATTTCTTTCCCCTTTTCTTTTAGTTATTCATTTTCTTACTAAAAGTTGAAAGCTTTTGTTATGTTTTTTTTTTTTGGCCAACAAGTTAAAAAGCATATATGATGGGTCAATAATCAAATATACTTAACATGAGAGAGAGTCATCATAATATGACTAAAGCTTTCTTTCTTAGTTTCTACCTAGGATTGGTGGCAACATGGCCGCCCTTGGCTAGTAATTGGTGATGACAGTGGTAGTTGGTGACAGTGATGGCAGGTAGGGGTGAAAACAAGACAGGCCAGGCCAGACCTGTATGGCAGGCCTTAAGCCTAAACCTGGCCTGTTGGCCTATATCAGGCCTTTTTTTAGGTTTAGGCCTGAGCCTTCGAAAGGCTTGACCTGGCCTGAGGCCTATTTAAAGGCCTATTAGACTAGTAGGCCTTTAAATGGGTTTGAAGGCCTAAGCCTTCTAAACTTTAACTAGGCCTTAGACCTACTTAAAACCTACATAAATATTAAACAGTTTTAAGCAGAAGCCTACATAACAAGCCTACTTAGATATATTTTCTACAATGACACTTACTTGGAGGTTGTAGCCACACTTTCAATGTCACTTTCCGAAGGCTAATGATGCCAATGTGTTTATGAGAGTTGTAGCCACACCAGTTGATGCAGTTGGAGCATGCTCATTCTTTTGCTCTTGAGTGGTAAATTCAATTGTATTGTTATTACTTTCCATTAGATAGGTTGACCTGCAAATAAAATATATATATACATGCATATTAAATTATATATATAATTCTGAAAGAGTAGAGTAATATAACAACTTATATGGGAACCCTGAGTAATTATATAGACATTCAAACTCAGAAATAGGCCTATTCAAACTTTGATATGTGGATAATGGATGTGAAAGCAATTTTATGACAGACTCGACCAACAAAAAGATAATTACTATAGAGAATATATATATATATAAGATATATATATATATATATATAAGCTCAGATACACAACACTACACTAGAATCATCTTTCCCATGCGCCTACTCCATCCAATTCATTTTGTGGGACGTTTTTATTTTCTTTCTTCTTTTTGGCACCACATCCAGGCGTCCGGACTGATAATTGGGAGATTAATGCAGCCATGACTATAGGATCAAATTATATTGTTATTAATTCATTAATAATAAATTGTATGGAGGAAAATATAACCCAAAAACAAATTGTATGAAGGAAATTGAATCTTTACTTATTTTTACCAAACAAATTGAACTAAAAATGAAAAACATTACGAGCTTCAGTGGGAAAAAGATTGCTTAGTAGTTTGCATATAATACTTGAGAAGAAATATATATATATATATATCTTATATATATATATATAAAAGAACTATATAAAAAATAAATATATACCTGCAGGGAGAGGGAGGCGCCTGCGAATCTACGGCCTACGGGGAGAGGGAGGCGATGGGAAGAATACAAAGGGAGATGAAGTCGGAGGTTGCAAGAAAGTGAAGAAACAGAGTTGAAGATCGCCGGAGACAGAGTTGAAAGTCGCAGTTCACAGTTGAAGGTCACACCCGCACGCACTAAATGATCTCCGACTCGTAATAAACTCACAGTAGCTATGCCTACGAGGGTTCGTTTCAGTCTTCTTGGCACCTGTGAATCTGCGATGGAAGCTGAGCTACAAACATTGAAAACATCTCACGTCGGTGACCAACACTAAGGTTCGTTTGTTCCTCTCTCAATCTCAAACTCTCTCAGCTTAATGCTTTGCGTTTGCAGTATTGCTTAATGCTCATTTTGTTTTGGAAATTTGGAAACTGAATTTTTTATTTGTTGGTTTATTAAAAAAAATAAAGGTTCAAAGTGTGTGTGTATATATATACATAAGCAGGCCAAGCCAGGCCTGTTAAGAAAATTAGACCTTAAAAAAGGCCTTAATCTGACCTTTTTCTTAAACAGGCCAGGTCCTCAACAGGTCAGGCCCTAAGCCGCCTGAAAGGGGTCTGACCTGTTTCCACCTCTAATGACAGGTGACTGGTAGCACTGATGGTGGCTGGCAACAGTAGTGACTAACAACTAAGACCAATAGTGATGGTGATAGTCAGTTGTGACAATAACCACTTATGGCTAATGATGGGTGGTGGTAACTGATAACAAAAGAAAAGAAATGGGAAATGTGTTATCATTTTTCATTTTGGTAAAGATAATAAAATCTTTTTATCTTATTTACACCTCTATCATTCCCATTACATGGCTTTTAGGGTGTGAAGCCATTAAATCAGTTTAATCGTTGCCAACCAAATGGGCTTTAGCCCTAATTCAATTTGCATTCCTTTAGCCCGCAAATGGGCTGTAAGTGTAATTTTCTCCTTGCCGAGCCCAATCATAGTATCGTTTCTTCCACCTTTGAAAGGTAATTGCAAATTTGTTTGTTCAAAAAAAAAAAAAGAAAGGTAATTGCAAATTTGCAAGCAATCCCAGTTTAGTACCAACGAGTAGTGTGTCACTCCAATTTGTGCTCATCACTTCCCCACTCAGCAGCACTCACGTCCCATTAGACTTTTCTCCTCTTTCATTTCTGCTCTAATCTTGTTCCAACTATCTGAACAATTACATAGCATTATACCTTCAGGACGAATAGTCACGATCTCATTGCAATTTTGATCGTTCGGATTTCAGACTTCTAGCTGAAAGCAATGACAGCCATTTCGAAGGAGGAGAGACTGTTACTTGGACTGTTTATGTTCGTCCCTCAAGTTTAAAGGTACTACCTGTACCGATGAAATTAAGTTCTGCTTACTTAAACATATTTAATTCTAACTTTTGGGTTCTTGGAAATAATCTTTCTTTTCATCATTAGTTGATTTCTAGGGTTCTAACTCTACATAGTGCTGAAGATTCTAACTTCTAGGATTTGTCTAGACAATGTCAAATTGTTGCAAAAGGTTATTCAGTGTGCTTTCATTGAGGTTCTTGTTTTCTTCTGTGCTAAACTATTAAAAAAAAAACTATTTTCATGCTTGATGTCGGCTAACAAAAGGACCTTAGTGGTCTGCATTTTGAGGTAATCTGGGGAACTAAGAATTAGACAGGAAATACCTGGTGATTTTTATTGCTTTGAAGTTTTCACGAGCATTGTGTACCTTTAATTTCTGTTATAGTACTGATATAGTTTGTGTCTTTAATGTCTGAAGTTAATCCAACTCAATTAAGACTAGCAATGTTGCCAGGCTGATTTGACCGAATATCTCACTCAGAATTGTTACCCTTGTGTCAGTATTTGTTTGGTATTTTCCAAACAAGTTATTAACTATTCCATTAAATGCATATACGATACATTAGTTATGTGATGTATTAATCTTGACAGAAAAAGCAAAGGATTTAAGATTCCTGAGACGGCTGTCATGCTGAATGCTGCTACCAGCCAGTGGATTGGGTATGAGTTCTGCAATGGAAGATATGAATTTGATTCAGCAGGCCCACAGGCATCACTTGGTTGTGAGGGAGATTGGTGAAGAGATTGATTTGGAAATTGGACCTGGGGATGATGATCCTTCATTTGGTAATGCTACTTTAATCAGTGCCCCACCACAAGAATCTTCTGCTGAAGATCATGGTGAGAACAAGCAGATGGGGATGGTTTCTCAGGTTCCTAATAATGATCAAAATATGTCAAAGACCCAACCAGTGAAAAAGAAGAAGAAGGTTGTTAAAAGATGGAGAGAAGAATGGGCAGAAACCTACAAATGGGCTTATGTTGACGTGAAAGATGGGACAGCGAGGATTTTCTGCTCTGTGTGCAAAGAGTATGGCAGGAAGCATAGACGAAATCCTTATGGGAATGAAGGCAGTCGCAATATGCAAATGAGTGCACTAGAAGAACACAATAATAGTTTGCTTCACAAAGAGGCTCTTCGTCTCCAAATGGCCTCCAAGGATAAAGTCATTATTGACAAGCCCATATATGTAAAAGGTTGACCATCACAGTGTGCTCATATTTTTGGCATGTACAAGTAACAATTTTATTTTCTATTTTACTTATTTACAGTCTTGTCGTATATTTCTAATATTTGAATCAGTTTTTTATGAGTCATGAAATAAGGTGGATTGTGCTCTTCCCAAATAATTTCAAATAGTAATAACAAAGATCATACATAGTTGTGCTGTGACGAATAAGTATGCCTCACCATGGCATTTTACTGATCCTTCAAATTACTTGAAGGACAAACATCATGGCATATCCCTTCAAATCTGAATTTGTGCAGCTGCATTTCCTTTTTGTAAATTTTGTTATTTTTATGTTAGAGATTTGAGAGGATCCTTTGGCATGCCATCATTTTTTGTTATTTTCCTATTCTCTTGATCTGTCCTGTCTCCTATCCTGGCCCCAACAGAAACCATTTTGCAAAATTGAGTTGAACTTACAGATTTTAGTTGCTTGGTTTTTGCATCGGTTCTAAGTGACGAATTTGATATTAATTTAAAGTTCTTAAGTTACATCTTAAGATTTCAGGACTTGGATGAGCAAAACTTTGGACCTTCTGCTCATTCCTCTTTCCCTATTCGATAGGATTTTAGGCATATAATATAGTTTTCATAACCAATTTTTGAATTTTCTTTACACACTAAATCATGTTATAGAGATTATTTAGAATTTCTGACAATTCTATAATTGAAGCTCTTATGTCAAACAGCTGGATCAATTGTTGAAGCTGCACTAAAAAGGGATCCTCATGAGGTTGAGTTCATTCAGTCTGTTCAGGAGGTGGTTCATGCTCTTGAAAGAGTGATAGCAAAAAATTCCCAGTGAGTTTCAAGAAAATGAGGTTTTATTTATCTATGGATGAGAAAGCCAATTCTTTAATAATGGATATATCTTATTAGTATTATTATGTTTCAGTTATGTCAACATAATGGAGCATTTATTGGAACCTGAACGCATGATTATTTTCCGAGTTCCATGGGTTGATGATAGGGGTGAGACACATGTAAATCGGGGGTTTCGAGTACAATTTAACCAGTCACTGGGTCCATGCAGGGGTGGTATTCGTTTTCATCCCTCAATGAATTTAAGTATTGCCAAGTTCCTTGGTTTTGAACAGGTAATATGGGTCTTTTGGTATTTGATGTAGGAACTTTGTCCAACCATAAATGACTTCCCTCTTTCAGAACTTGAGCAGTGTTAATATTGTTATTCTTTTATTGTTTAATACCTATCTGAACTCATAATATACATGAAAACAGACCAATTGGAAGCATGAAGTCCATTTGTCAACCACATTAAAGACTCTTCTGTTTTCCTGTTTTTTTCCATCTCATTTTTTTGGGTGAAATTTTTATCATAATTTTGATAAAAGAATAGAACAAATAAATCACATTCTGTGACTCTGAACTTGCTCATGCATATGTAGAAATGAAATAAAAAGTTTAGGAACAAGAAAACATGATAGATATGCTGGAGAAACACAGAAAACTTGAAAAGAATTAGTACCAGAAGGGTGATATTAAGAATAAAGTTGAGAGTATGCAATAGGAGGGAGGAAGGAAGGAAGTGGAGTTGGAGTTCTTTCACAGTTTGTTAGGGGGTCCTTCTTGGTATTGATTTCTTAGAACAATCATCTATAATTCCTGGGTAGTCACCATAATCATTGTTAGAAGTATGTGTTTTGTATTTTTACATGTATTTGATAGTTGCTGGGGCTTTTTTTGTCATATGACTTTTTCTCTTTATTGTGTTTCATCTTTCTACATTTTTGCATCCATAGAAGTATTTGTCAATACTCTTTCTTCTTTTAAATTGGGAGAGAAAGAAGCAGTTCATGTGTATGTGACCATGTTTTAAATGTATGATCCAGGGATGGGGATGTGAGATACCTACCTTTAACACAGAGATCTTGCATGCCATATGAGATATAATTCAATACTAAATATGTTATAAAAACTATCACTCAATTGTGTGGTGTTTGTGTGTGGTTAATTTTGAGGAGCACTTAAAATTTTTCAAAATTAAATTTTAACTATCAATTACTATAATGTGAAACTCAAAATTCAAAGTTCAGATGCTTTGAATGCAATTTCTGAATTATTCCTAGTATGCTTAGTCTTATATGGTTCATCCCCATCTACTTTCCTCAGTAGAAATTAATAGTTGGGACAGCTGACCTGCATTTACCAAAAGTACTGAGTTATACTAGCAATACTTTTTTGGATTTTGTTTCTAAGGAAATTGCATATTGAAGACCTTATATGTTGATAAATATGCTGGTGTTAAGTATGAATATAAGTTAAGAATATAAATTCCTGGTTTCATTTCCGTAATGGATCACACTATACATCACTTTCTCCTCTGCAGACTTTGAAGAATGCCTTATCACCTTGCAAATTAGGAGGGGCAGCTGGTGGAAGTGATTTTGATCCAAAAGGAAAAAGTGATAATGAGGTGAACGTTCAGCTTGTCGCATTTAATTTCTGTACTCAAGTGCTCATGTAATTTATAAGTTATACTTTGATAAGTTGGCAGATCATGTATTTTTGCCAAAGTTTCATGAATGAGCTGTATCACTATTTGGGTCCTGACAAGGTAACTGGAAGGATATTCTTTTTTTCTGTATTTCTTACGTCTATATATTGAAAGCCTATACCATATTTCTAAAAAAAATTAATGAATGTATTTTAGGACCTTCCATCAGAGGAAATTGGTGTTGGTACTCGAGAAATGGGGTATCTCTTTGGACAGTATAGGCGTCTAGCTGGTCATTTTCAGGTGATTTAAATATTCGTGAGTCCTAACCAACTCTTTGGTGAATAGATATCCTGTTTTTTCATTTTCTTAACATCTTTTCCTGTATTCTTATCCCTCAGATATATAGATAACTTGCTGCACTTTACCAAAATTGGACTGACTTAACCATTTTGTTTCTATTATAAGAAAAAAGGTTTTATTACTAAAGGAGAAAATTTAAAGGCAAAAGTGGCTGACAGACACCCATTTTTAAGGTAGTATGGGATTAAGTCTCCATAAGTAACACATGTAATCAATCCAGGCACATCAATTTCTGAATTGCAGCTTATACCTGTATTCATGACAAAAAGGAAAATTACTTAACTTTTATGTATTTTTCTTTTGTGTTTATTGCAGGGAAGTTTTACTGGGCCAAGGATATTTTGGTCTGGCTCCAGTCTTCGAACTGAAGCTACTGGCTATGGCCTGGTAAGTTTTTCACTTCAGTTCTTCTATTTGTGTAGGTGTGGTGGGATATGAAAATGAGTTGTGTATGAACTGTGCTCCATGGTAGCCCCTCCAAGTGACTTATAGTTTTTGGTATTTCTTTACATGATTTCCCTTTGTGCATGTATTTTTTTTATGTTCTTATATTTGACAAATTTGTCTTGCTTCTGCAGGTTTTTTTTGCACAGCTTATGCTTGCTGACCTCAATAAAGAACTTAAAGGATTGAGGTTCCTCTTTAATTTATACCATTCATAAATATTGTTCTTGCTCTTTTTTTATGGGTGCTACCTTTTTACCCTCACTTCTCACTGTTTTGATATTTCAGAACCTTTTTTTTCCTACTTGAAATATTTTTTAGTGTTTATCTTTCTACAAACTTGGAAGCTTGATAATGTCTGTATTTCAATAATTTTTTTCGGTCAAACATTTTGCTGCTTCAGTGACCAGTTATTTAATGGAAAATATGTTACTTCCGTTTTTTTTTTTTTTTCACTCGTTCATCATTCTGGAGTACATTTTTCATTTGTTTTATTATGTAGATGTGTTGTAAGCGGTTCTGGAAAGGTTGCTATGCATGTCTTGGAGAAGCTAATGGCTTATGGTGCTCTTCCTGTCACAGTATCTGGTATGTCAGTTCTTTCAAAATATGTAAAGCCTACTTTGATGCTGTGTGTATGTTGGAAGTTTATCTTCGTTTATCTCCCTAACAAGAAAGGAAACCTTGCTTTTGTTACTCCATATCAGAGTTTATCTATAATATTAATTATATTCATCATTAGGAGTACGTGTTATCAGATCTAGGATTCTTGTTGCAGGACTGTCAACATTTTGAGTTACCTCATGTACCCTTTTTCTTCTGAAGGCATATGCAATTTTTTTTTTTGTTACCAAAATGATTTTCAGACTCAAGAGGATACTTGGTTGATGAAGATGGATTTGATTACATGAAAGTATCAATTTTGAGAGAAATCAAAGCTCAACAGAGAAGTCTGAGGTTTGTATTACTTTTAGCGACTTATTTTTACTTCGGACTGGCAGGTAGCAATTGTTCACAATGCTGAGGTCCTTGTTTATCTATATGGCATATATAGAGACTATTCAAAGACCTATGCTCGGTCCAAATATCATGATGAAGCAAAACCCTGGAATGAAAGGTGTGATATTGCATTTGCTTGTGCTTCTCAGAATGAAATCAATCATTCTGATGCCATTAACTTGGTTAATTCAGGTTGTCGTATACTAGTAGAAGGTAGTTGTCCTTATAAGATGCTGTAAAGAATTGTCTTACTTCTCCTTTTCTAAGCTCATTTATACTAATGTATACTACTTTTTGTTATTTGTATCCTAGGTTCAAACATGCCCTGTACCCCTGAGGCCATTGATGTCCTGAGGAAAGCTAATGTGCTCATTGCTCCTGCAATGGCTGCTGGCACTGGAGGGGTGTGATGTTTATTTTGTTATCCCCTGTATAGTATATGCAAATATACCTAACTTAAACAATACAACAACAATAATAATGTTGGTGTTGGTGGTACCACTGGCAGCAGCATCATTCACTTATGCACTGTATTTTCACACATAGCTATGACAAAATGCAAATTCATGATAAATATGATGTTTCATTTTAAGAGCAATTTAGTAAAGCCTTGTCGGTAAAAAGAATAGTTACTTGTCTATCAAAAATGAAAAGAATAGTTACTTATATTGCACTCAAAGTAAATGGCGTTACTGTCTTTGTGTGGTCCAAGTATTATTTTAAATAGTAGTCGAGAGGTCAGTTTTATAAGCAATGCAATAACCTTTCAATAAATATATTTTGTTTGGTTTATCACCTCAAGTGGGGGTACAGTTTGATCTCCTACTGGAGTGTATCCAATACGATCATGAGCTATACTTAAAAGAACTGTTAGCCGTTTTAGATCCAAATTCACTGTTAGGAGCTATAACAGAGTGGCCAAATGTGCCTGAATATGCTTATTCACTTATCATTTCACAAGTCACGTAAGATTTTGAAACTATAATCATAAGCTAATTCAGGTTGGTAAGCATCAATGAACAATTGTGTTTTACATATGTGTACTCCTTGCTTTGCAGGTTGTGGCAGGAGAACTTGAATTAAACCATGGGTGCAGTTTGATGCACTGGTCACCAGAAGACTTTGAATCTAAATTGCAGGTAGTTCTATAAAATTTGTTGTTCGTATAAATAATTAATTTTGCTTTTTAAGAGCTGTGAATGATTCCTGGGTTTCTGGTTCAGGAGTACATAGTCTTCCTATTAATAGTACAGTTGCTTATTCAAAGGACATTGTCAAGGCCAAGAAATAGGAAAATTGGAGAACAGAAATTTATATCTATTAATTACTTGAATAAACCTGCTATTCATATTACAATAAGGTGTTTTGGACCCAATCAACCTAGAGTTGGTACATTGTCTAATTCTCATTCATTTCTTCTATATTCTGGAAAGACTTTTACTGTTTTCTTAAGTGTAGTATGTGTTTGCCTTTTGTCTAAGACTCAGGTGCTATATGCCTGACAAATAGCCGAGGTGGAAATTATGAATTGGTCTTGTTTGAGTTACAAAGCAGCAGCTGCATCCTGTTTCATAACTTTGTCCTCTATTTTGCTGCAGGAAGCAATGAAACAAACTTATCAAAGAGCTACCAAAGCAGCAGATGATTTTGGGTATCAAAAAGAAAGTCCAGAGTAAGTGTGCTTTCTGCTGTAACAACACTGTAGTGAAAGTTACTCTCTACTTTTGTGCTTGCCTTTTTCAGAATCAATCCTCTGCTAATACACTATCTAATTGAGTAGTTCTGCCCCTTTCCAATTCGTGTTGCTCCCACTAAACAAATTTGTGATCTCCCTCAGTGACCTGTGTCCAGACACTGCAATTTCTCAGTATTAGATGTTCTAATTTACGACTAGAATATTGTTCATGATAATGATAATCATATTGTTGAACTGACTGATCTAATTACCAAGTGCAAGAAAGATAAGGAATAAGTACGACTTTTAGATGACAACATTACTCTCTCCTGTCTTTAGTAAAAGGCAAAAGAAAGAGTTCTGTTCTCACCACACGGCTCCATGTTACTCTCTTCTATCTGCATATACAAGGCAAATTGTAATTATTGAATTTGCTTGCTTTTTTCTCAGATATTCTTTATATAGTTTTTCCGCACTGGATTTGTACTGCATTTTGCATAGAACTCTGTTGAAGTTTTATGTCTTCTGCACTGGATTTGCATGCCATAAATTTGTTGGAATCATCTGTAATATTGGAGTGCATGGTTCTATCTATTCCATACATTTCTTATTTCTTACTATCCTTATGCTTGGTTTTATTAGGGCTTTAGTACATGGAGCAATCATCTCTGCTTTTCTGACTATTGCTCAAGCCATGACTGATCAAGGCTGCGTATAGCTAGCTCTATAGAAGTTGATGCTGCATAACTCTGCGTGCTTCACACTGCTGATATGTATATAATAGTGTGGTGGAGATCTACTGGTACTGGATAGTTGCAATCTCAATGTAAGGATGGGGCTCTTGCAAGAAAGAGCGTATTTCCTTGTAAAATATGTAATGTAATCATCTACACCAAGACAATCTTGTATAGTGTTAGTTGTACAGAAGTAAGGGTCTCCAAATTGATGCCAGAAAAAATTCAAAAGTTTTTCCTGGCTAATTTATTCTGGCTAGATGCTTGAACTAAACTCATGAAATGGTAGGGATGATGATTGGAAATAAAAGCTGAGCCTTGGAATATGATCAGGATAGACCGAAATTGTTGTTTTGTGGAAACTGTTCACTCTAAAAAGAAAACCTTGTCTGTGTGTGTGTAATATTATTGTTCCATTAGAATTTTTAATCTTTTCCCTTTTGATTTTTTTAATTAGAGATATGATTGTATTTGACTTTGATCAATGATCATACATTTTGACACGCGCGCACACGCGATATGTATATATTTTCACATTCAACGTTGCATTATTTTATTAAATTTTATATATTATCCACCTTGAGCGTGATTTTATAGGAGTTCTAATCAATTCCTAGTCATAAGTAAACATATAGTAAATTTGATGAAGTGTGCCTATATAATTGAATGGACAAAAAGGCATTTCGTTCGAAAAGTGTTCCATTTTTCCATCCCGTTATCTGAAGGATCGTCACATATTCTACCACAAAATGAGCTCCAATGAATCAAACAAATATTTTTTACCCATGAATACTGGAGCATTTGCGTTTTACCCAGCCAATTACACTTGTGCATGGCCCTTAATAAGAGTTTTTTTCCCCCTTTTTCCTTGGCCAAACCTTGAATTAGGTAATACAGGTCCTGCTTTTGGTAACCTGTCATTGTTCGCTCAAGAGAAATAGCATCCAGTTGTCTCCTGTTCTAAAATGAAAGATCTGAACCAGTCAGACCATGTCCTTCAATCGAAACTGTATGATATCTGTTTGTTCTGTCACCTCCCAACAAGACTGGCCATGTAACATTAAAGTATCCGAGCTCTGATATCCCACTAGAAGGATAATAGACGGGGAAACTTGGGGGATGCCTCTATTCTATAACTTCGATAGTCAAATAACATAATCATCTTATTTCTTTTTCCTGAACTGATTTATCACATAAATATTCACTCAGGAGGAACACATGCTTTCATAGATTCAAGGATGAAGACTACAAATCGAAATGCTTTATCATATTTAAGTGCTTTAAGGAAACACGATGTTACACGTCACACACTTCTGCTCAATACCCAATTCTCCTTATAATATCATTAATGAAGCCTTCCTTATCCTAGAAGAATGGCAGAAACCCATCCTAGATGTGTGGGGCAAAACTCGGCGATGTCAGCAAGGCATGCTGTAGGAACAAGTTGCCCAATAGTGCTGCTGCTGCATATGCAGTTTAGCTGCCTCTCCTAGAAGAATGGGCAGAAGAATCCGATTTTTCAGCCAGATAATGCTCAAGCATATCATCTTCATCATCTACTATCACACATACAAAAGATACGATCTGTCAGAATACTTTTCAAAATTTTTTAAGTTAACATAAAATAGAAATTAATCGATTTTTCAGATGTCAAGATATCAATCATTGGGGTTTGTGGGCAGGGAGGGGGAGAGGGGGAGAGACGGGGGGGGGGGGGGGAGAGAGAGAGAGGAGACCTTCCAAATCATCATCATCAAAGTCAATATCATCCTCATCCTCCTCATCGGATCCCTCAGTGACAGGCACTGCACCTTTCTGTGACAAAACAGGATTGACTAATTATATGTACATAAATTTTGAATTATATCAAATTTTTTTAATCAATATAAAATAATTAGGAGTAGAAAATAATATGCTTGTAATGGAAAATGTTGAAAAGTATACCAACTTAAAACATCAACAATAAAAGAAAAAGCAATAGTATGGGAATTGGGAAGCAAGGTACCGCCGAAGCTCTTCCACTTTCAAACCACTGTCTGCCAGTGAGCTTCTTTTCCCTGGGGGCTGTAAGTGCAGACTCTGGCATTAGCCTGAAATGATTTCACCATCAGGATAACAGGTTGATAGCAATGATAGGATCTGGAAAAAAGTGGAGTGACTGATTTTCCTGGTATCTGTTAAAATGCTACACAAATCCCCATTCCTCTCCTCCCAAAAGAAACCCACCTCTTTTACAATTTTCAGCATCATTTTTGCTTCTACTGGAAGACAAATAATAGCCCATGCAATAAAGTGTATTCAATTTGCGCCCCTCTGGCATGCTGAATTTTTCAAGAGGACAGCCCATATTATTTACTCTAGTTTCTAAGAACACAAAACTTAATTTGAAGCATAACCAAACACTCATCACTATACATATTAATTGAAAAGCACTTAAAGCAAATGCTGTGATGCATAACGGCACCTTAGTAGTCACTTGCGTTATTAGTTTACGTATGCATGTACTGCAATTCAATTAAAGACCACCAGGAAGGGCTTCAGAGTAATAAAAATTGCAGATATCAGGAGACATAGAAATGTATGTCCAATTATAAAGGACTTACTTGGCTCGTTCCAGTGCCAGCTCAGCTTCAAACCTCTCTCTCCATGCCAAAAATGTGTCGACAGTAACTGGTTCCCCATGTGGTATTACTATCTAGGAAAGATGACAAATAAATCTGTATCAAGCAACAGTTTCAAGTTCTAATATATATTACAGGAAAACACAAGAAATCATAAAAAGAATATGCCACAAAGAAAAGTACATTCTCATCTTAAATTGAAATCAAGGTAACAATATGAAATGGCAAGCAAACCAATGCTGCTGCTACGTTTACTGCTATAAAAATTGAGGACAAGAAGATTACTCTTCAAACAATGGACAACATCAAGTAATTATATATACAAATGAATGTACAGTCCATGTGATCATCTAACATATATATAGTATGCAGAAACTTTTCTGCAAGGCATACCATTGTTTAAACTTTAAAGATTATGCACACATTTCTTTTTCTTTTCTTTTTTATTATCAATAAATTACTGATGAGGTCCTTTCCATAGTTTTAATTCTGTACATTCAGAACAGGATATATTGGGCTTCTCTCATATTTCCCCTCTTCTATATATATTCGTGCTCTGATCATCATTTAGCCCTTACTCCTACATGTTGGACAATATTTTTAAGCTTCATAACCTTCTTTATTGACACCAAGTCGCACTTTGTTCCACCTGAATATTGCAGTGCTCCTTGAGAGTCTGCAGCGTGTGTTTCGAAGCTTCATGTTTTAGTTCTCTGTTTTTTTCTCAAGCCTAGCTTGCCTTTCAATTCCAGAAAAAAAAAAAAATCCACTTTGTTCATTCCGCTAACTCCCATGGTCTTGGGTGAGCACCCTTTTGATAAAGTGATAGCACCAAACTTATGTAAGCAAGCTAAAATGGTTATTTTTACTTTTGAAAAGTCAATTTCACTGCATAAAATCCAGAATTGGTTATGCTACAAATATTATAGACATGATGGAATATTCAGTATCAGCTGTCTTGCTGGAATAACACCCTGAAAATTTCTAAGAAAAGATATCTGTATTAGAACTTAACACATAGAAAAAGTTAGAGAGAAGACCATAAGGTAAAAGAGACATTCTTACATCATCTTTAGCAGCCTCTTCAGCTTCAGCATTTCCATTACTAGTGTCTTGACAGAACCGGTCAGATAACCACTCTTTAGCTGAGGTAACCAGTGTGTAGATCATAGCCATGCCAAGATTTTCTGATGCCTGTGGACCAGAAGCTTTGTCAAAACTTTCATAACATGACCAGTATCTAGAATGGATTTTGAGTTCTAAAACCATCAGCAATTGTGCAAAAAGGAAATGTGTGCATGAAACTGAAAAAAATTCAGAATGCAGTCATTGAAAAGTCTTCCTCTCTGGAAAACATACAGTATAGCCATAGCAGAAAAGCCTGACAAGTTCAATTCAAACAGTACACTGCATAAAGCATGGATAAGGATCACCTCTTCTCGAAGCTTCTCTTTCAAAATCTTTAAATCTTCATTAGGTATTCCTTGCAAGCTGAAAAGTAGAAAGGAAATAGCAGATACATCTTGTCAGATATTACTATGAAACTATTCATAATTTCATAGGCCTTCACAAAACAGTTGAAGCTCTATAGTTATAGTGGTTCTTCAATTGATATTAGAGTCTCTATCAAGAGTTTAATCCTCACAGTCCCCGTTATTGTTTAAAATTAAGTTTCAACACAAGGTTATAGAGGGTGTGTACTTTGTCCAAGGTTCAAGCCCAAAGGACTTTTATGTCGTTAGAGATTATAATAAAACCTTTTCATGGGATTTCACTTAACAACTTAATTTTTGACTTAAAGTTGTTTGTGACACATCTCCACATTGATCTATAATGAACAAGACAAAATAACATGCAAAAGAAATGTGCTTCATACCAACTGGATAGACAGACAATCATAAATGATAGAAAGTAGCCATGAATTCCTGATGCATTTGAAACAATGACAGACAATAAAACTGACCTCTTCAAATTCAGAAGTGGAGGTTCGTCTGGATATTTTTCCGTGTGTGAGAAGGTCAAAACCAGTTGAGCTGCAACAGAAATTTCAAATTTATCTTCAGTACATTAGGAGTCAGAAGGTCCTATGCATATAAGATGAAGGCAAAGCTCCAATAGTTAAAATTCATACAAGAAATTTGACAAGAATAAAAATGAATGATTCTTAGGAAGAAATACAAGAAATATTCAGAACTCAGAGAAGACCTGGATTTGTCATGGACTCATCTGTCTCATCATCCTGTACACCACATTGCAAAACAGACACATATAAGTTTAATGCATTTGATGAGAAGATGTCCTAATATCCTGGGTATATACCATCAACAATAAGAGGGGATGGGGAAGAATGGAAATAAACCTAACTTTTAAACCTACTAAGGCCAAAATTCTGATAAACTGTGCACAACAAATTACTTTATAACAAAAGAATGAATCAATTCAAAACATTCTCAATGAGGTTTAAGAACACCAAAAAACACAGGTAAAAAGAGCAAGGAAACAATTTTAGTAAATGAAAAAGGGAATAAAAATCTATGCGATATTTATCAAAGCAATACCATATCTCAAGTATTAAATTGAAACCATAATAAATATATGAACTCCATCAAAACAACAGTCATAATTCTCCATGCCACAGCCATCAACCTTTTAATGTCAAACATGTGCAACCTGCTATACTGTACAAGGCTAGTTTCGAGAATTGGTTGTTTTTGAGATCCTTAATGAAGCTTCAAAACAAAATTAAATTCCTAATTTAAATAGAAATACTAGTCTTCTTAAGTGTGCCAAAAATTTGTGGTTCTTATGTGTTTCTCAAGGACAAAAAGCTTGCAATGGATGATTTGTTAAATATGCAGTATATGCTAATGAGACATAGAATCTTTCCCCTCATTTTTCCTTTGGAATTGTTCAATAAATTTCACTTCCATTGCTCTGGTGCTAAGTAGTTATACCCCATTCCAAATTGAATTTTCAACCTCTGGCTCAAAACCCTAATGTTTTTCCTCCTTCTGCATATTACCTTCCAATCTAAACACAAATCTTTTAATAGTGCAGCAATCTCATCAACAATAATTGCAAATGATTTGTCAGCATATTGTGGTTTCACTCTGACACTTATATCTTGAAATGCTAACCAACATGAAAGTTAATCTTACAAAACTCAAATCAAAGTCAAGCAAAGAGCTCAAAAGGTAAAGGAGAAGATTTTCACCAAAAAGTGGGGAGGAAAAAAAAAGCTTCAGCTTCCACAAACAAATATTGCTTTTCCACCCACCTAAAATTTAGAATCAGAGTCTTCAGTCTTATTAGAAGGTCTGTCAATTTGAATTAACATCCTATATGGTGACTATAGCTCAAGTGTTCTCCCTGGCATGCCCCTCTGGGTATTTTTTTCCTTATAATGTAATATCTGCTTTTCCTTTCTTTTTATTTTACTAAAACTTGATAGAGGGAAAGCATTTACCTGTGCAGATACTTTTATCTGAAAACATTTATTGGAAGTACTTAGGCCACTTTCACCAGAATGTATCTCTACGATAAAAAATCAAACGGAATATTACACCTCCCAAGAGGAAATATAGAGGGAAAATAAATTACTAAAGTTAAAAACTTTCTTGATGAAAGAAAGCCATATACCTTTAAAATCATCCATGAGTATAGCTTCCAAAGCTTCAATCTCCATTTCTTGTTCTTGTGCATAGTCTGTGTAATATATATGGTCAATTTTAGAATACAGAAAAGGGGGAGAGGGAGAGAGCAGTGAACTCAATGACATTCATAACGTAGTACCTAACACAAGTATAACATATTGCACTATTAATTGTTGGTTAATATCCATTGCATGAGCCTAGACAGCCACCTTATGTTCCATTGATGAACAGTTCAATTCAACATTGCTCCTTCTAACAGAATGTATTGTACAAACAGTTCAAGGAACTGTTACATTTTATTTAGAAAAGAATAAATTTATTAAAGATATAGAAGGCTATATTATTAAGGATGATGGTATACTACACTATTATTTATTTTCTAAATTATCTGCGGACCTTTACTTTCACATGAAGATTCTCCTTTTGTGAAAAATTCTTTATGGGGAAGAAATGCAGACATTACCCACATACAATAATACTCCCTCCGTTTCAAAATATAAGTCATATCTACTTATCTCACACGCACTAAGAAAACATCAATTTTTTTTTAAATTTTTATAACTTTCCAAAATTACCCTCATTAAATAGGGGAAAAAATAAATTATTCTCTCTCCCCATAATTTTTTTTACTCTTCTCTCTCATAATTGAATACTATCATAAATAGGGGCAAAATTGGAAAGTAAGCATTAAATGGTCACTAACTTTCATAAAGTGACTTATATTTTGAGACCTTAATATCCACTAAATCCGCCCTATAATTTGAAATGGAGGTAGTACTACATACCGGATATCTTAAACTTTTATGATTTAGGAATGCTTTAAATCCTAGAAAAACAAATAGACAATAAACTCATAGCAACATCATCAAGGATCTCAAGAAAAATAAAGAGGAAAAAAAAATAACAAGTATATGAGACCAAGGGTGTGAGCAAGAATGTCAATCGTCCCTATCAACTCCACATTTTACATTTCAAATTCTCCTCCTTTAGTTCTGAAAGCCTCAATGCAGACTACCATCAAGTTAGGCTATGAACCCTAGAACCGTAAATGCAAAATGTAGACACAAGCAGTGTGGCTAGTCAAGAGGTGCAAAATGGGTTACTACTAAAATGAGACTATGTTGTTGGCATTCTCATTCATGCTAATTGTTCAAGAATAGACTGATGTTGCTGCCATGAATTTAACAATTCAGTTTCTTGTGATTCTGGGAAGTACAATTATACTCAGCTGATCATGTTTTGAAGCCTTTGTTAAGGCCTAAGTTTTATGCCTCTATACAATCCTATCTACTTCAAGAAGAACATGAACTTTAGCGATAGCTGTTGAGAGGGACCAGCACTTGATATGTATTACATGTTGGTCAGCACAAGGAGATGAGGAAATTCATGTTTCATTATATCTAAGAATCCACGATAGTTAAATCTTTGCCTTCGAAAAAACTTGTTTAAAATGCGTTTGGTATTTGCTGAAGCAAAAATATCAAGTTAGAGACAGCGGGCAGCATTTTTTACTTTGGTTAGAAGAGTTAAGCCTGAGGCTTTTGTACTTTCGGAAGTTTTGCAGTTTCTCGGTACATTATAATAAAGAGTCATAAAGTCCATTAAGCAGAGCCCAGCATCCATTAACGCTATATTCTAATGCAAGCATTAGCAAGACCAATTTCACACATTTTAAATACCCTTGGATATGACAGAAAATTACGCGGAGAATTCAAGCAACATAATCGCACTGAATAGAAAACAAATTTGAACCAGAACAAGCTCAGAAAGATCAGTATGCAACCGAAATAAATAACCCGAAGTTTATCGCTTTGTTAGTGAAACAAATGTTTCGTGAAATATTGCGAAATACCTGTCATAGTTGGAATTTGCCTCAGTTCTAGACTCCTTCGTTATTTACAGATGCCCCTGTGTACGACGAGCTAGGCAGATTGCCACACGCAAACACAATCACCCACTCTAACACTTTGGAGACAAGACCCTAGAAGCAGACCTTGCCTCCCCTTGCCGTTTACCCCCTCGTTTTTTTTGGGTAAGGTTTAACCCCTTTCATAACTACTTTTATTCTTTTCTTGCTCTAAGTCCTTTTTTATGAAACATTTTATTTTTATTTATATGTTTTCTTAAAAATTTAAAATAATATTAATTGTTATTTTTTCAATTATATCGTATACTATCAAAATAGGTGCAATCGAATTGAAAGTAGTAAGGATGCAACCGTTGATTGGTTTTCTAAACCCTATCCTTGAAGAAGATATTAGTGGTGGTGGCGGTGGTAAGATCTAAATGGTTGGCTATGTCTATTCTCTATAATGATGATATTTGGATTGTGTCACTTTATTTTTGTTCAGTCATTTTGGATCTTCTTTGGTTTGTAGGTTGTTGTTCATGAATTTTGGCATTGGATTTATGTAGATTGGGTTTGAATCTCAATCCTTTTTGTTTGATTTATGTTAATTTTTTTCTCTATTTAGTTTGATTTAATAAGAGTTTTTTCCTAGAAAAAAAAGTAGTAATAAATTAATGATATATTAGGAAATTTTTAAAAAAATGACATCTTAACTATATTTATTACTCTACGTGAGACTTAAATAAAAAACAAATAGGTGAAGATGGAAGACTGAAGTTGAGTTGAAAAAAGAAAATGCAACAAATTTGTGGGTTTAAAGCAGAATACACAAGAGGAATTTGGAAGAAGAACGTGAAATCTGAGATAATGAAGAGAAAATGTAAGAAGATGATGAGGAGAGTTGAAGTATAGAGGAGAAAAAGCAAGAAGCAAAGTGTTGAATTAATTCAAACATAAAGGAAATCACATTTAAAAAGGATGAAGTCAGGCTTGTTCAACGTTCCCCCATTAAGTCAGTAAATCTAACATCAAATTTGTTCAGGCTAAGTATGAGCCTGACCATATTCGATGCAACATGAGAATCGTGTAGTGTTGCATTTCATCGAATGTGATGCATCTTAATTTTATTTTTTAAAAAGTGAATTTGATCACTTCAACTAACTGAGTTCACTCTTAGTTTTAAAAAAATAATGGAAATCCAATTTATTTATTTTTTTAAGTGAACTTAGTCACTTTAATTGACCGAGTTCACTTTTTTTTTTAAATTAATAAGTTGGATTCAATTTATTTATATGATAGAAACCAAGATTTGTATTTTTTTTAATATCATATATTCCAGTCTAACACATATTCCGGTCTAACACAAGCTGAAATTCAGAAAATAACTTAAAAAATAATATCTCGGTTTTAACAATACCAAGTTCTTCATAACTTTCTTTTTGGAAAAAAGTATCGATTTTGGTTTCTATCAAACCGAGGTCAAGTATATAATTTCAAACTTATAGAAAATTTTCTTCTTTTTTAATGTATTTTTGGTCAAAAAGCCTAGAATTGGTTTCCACAGGTTTGAGCAAGGAATTTGGTTGATTCCCTGGAATGTTAAATTTTTGAACATTTATGTCCTTACTTGAACTTATACCCTAATCTTGACCCTCTTCAGTTCTCACCGCATAAATGGATTAATCCTGAGATTACTGACCAGCACCCGTCTTCAACGTTTCCCCCTCTTGTTTGTGTGTAGCATATTTGTATTCCTCACTGATTCACTCTCTCCAGTCTCCATGAATTCAATACCTCACGGTGGTCTAGTGAAACTCTGAGGTCTTGCGTCGTAGTCTTCTTTCATGGAGTTCCACAGTGGTCATTAGTGGTGGTTGAGATTTATGCTTTATTAGGAATAGGGAAAAAATCAAAGGAGAGAAATATTATGAGAAAAAATAAAAAAAAAATTTGATAAAAAAATATTTAAGTTCTTTTTTGTTTTTTCCCCAAATTTTTTTTTCTCCATATTTTTTCCTTATACAAATGGAGGGTTAGGGTCTTCAAAAATGATTTGGTTGTTTCAATAGAAAATAGTTCTAGGTTACAAAACATAGTTCTAGTTCTAATTGTTCTTCGTGGTGTTTGACCATGGTTCTTTGTGATGGTCTACAGTAGACATCAATGAAAACTGGCGGCGGGTGAGGAATTATCAGATCTAGTTTTTTTTGGACAAAAGAAATTAATCTTTTGATATTATAAATACATATATTATATAAAAATTATACAAAAACTCCACCACCTTTACCTATGTTAAAGTCAAATAAACATACTTTTAAAACTCAATTATATATTTTTTTCAATTCTTATTATCATTTACTTTCCTATTCCAATACCATCAAAAAGTCTTTCATCGTACCAAACATCCTTATTCATACGCAACAATGGCTTGAGAAAAGAATGAGAGTCTTGAAAATGTGAGTTGTCTGTAGAATCAATTTTATTAATTATTGTGATTTAACATTAATTAATTATTTGAACAAACTTAATTAGACAACTAGTTCTAAGTCCATAATAAATTTGACTCTTATTGATAGGTTAGATTACGAATAATTCCACTAGGTAGGACCCCAACTTGCAATTGTTTAATGGTTAAGAATTAAGATTGACAAATTAGGAAGTGAGAGGTTTATATATATATATATATATTGATTAATTTTGTGGTTTTTAATTTCGAATTGAAGAGATGGTCACTATGCCTTTGGAAGCACAATCACATTTTACGACTCATCATTTGGCTGCTTCTAGTCTCTCTCTTTTTGACCCTATGACTCCCAGAATTCTGTAACCTAAGGGGCAAAGCAGGTTGCTTTTATGGCAAAAAATTTCAGAGGCACATTCATGGCTATGTATACTCTCTAGAATTATCATCAAGTAGCACAATTACTTTGTTGATTTGAACTTTATAATCTCCTGTTCCTTTAATTGTTAATGCCTATAACCAAAAGAAATAAACAAAAACATGCGTACATATAGAGTTAGCCATAAAGTTGAGCAAGGCAGAGAGATAACAACCCCTTTAGCTCTTTAGATTGTCACTGAATGAATAATTTGGAGAGTCTGAGAATTTTAAAAGGCAGAATTTACTCAGAATCTGTAAACCTTATTAAATAAAAATTAATAAAACAATAAATAAATATATACATTAATATTATTATTATTATTATTAATTAAATAAAATTTCATACTTTTCATATGACCAAATTTGTGATAGGAAATTACCGACTTTTAAAGGGTTCCCACATCCTAATTGAGGTGGCTAATATATAATTCAGCCTATTATAGATTACATACTACTAATATGAACCTAATACGTTCAAGGTTAATATTTCATGCAAAACTGAATATTCAATTTATATTATCTCATTTAATTAATTAATGCTAATCTAAATATATAATTTATAAAATTATTCCCACACTAATTACTATGAGCATTATTTTTTTAATGAATTTCGATTCAAATGCTCCTATTTTAGATGGATTTATCTCACTTGTTTTGTATTCTAGCTGAATAAAATTCTTGTTATTGGAGAGTTTTTTGGATTTTTTTTAATAAAAGTTGAAAATTAAAATGCCTTAACACAAATAGTAATCAAACGGCTTGGAATATTGTCTTTTGTTCCACTCGCTGCTGGTGGTGGGTGATTCTGTGATTTTTTTTTAGGGATTATATATTGTGGTGTGAACTATGTTGTCACAAATCCTGTAGGAAATGGCTAGTTTGTCTATATTAATTATGTTGTGTTTTTGTTAATTTGCTTAGTTTATCTGTGTTATGTATCAATTTCTTTTTTGTTTTTTGGTTTGGTGTTTGTTTATGTTGGGTGATGGGTTGTAGTTTGATGTTGTTATATACCTTGTATGCTTGTTTTTATGGTCAATACATACGAATATTTAGTGGCATGAAAGAAAAGGGCTTGGAATATTTATTTACACACACATAACTTTTTTATTTGATGTTTAAAATCTTATTTCTTAAAGTGTGTTGGGCGATTAATATCTAATGTTATATGATTTGCCAAAGAAAATGATAGGCCTCAAAGGTATGGTCTAGATTAATGTTTTTTTAGAAACTTCAAATTAAAATTTTTTTCTAATAAATTATCTTATTAAAGCCAAATTTTTTACCATATTCTCCCTACTATAATATCCTTAAAAAAAAAAAGCCTAATATGATCTCTGTTAGTTAGCCAAAAAAAAATTCTCTGTTAAAATTGTTATTAATGGGAATCTAAATTTGAATCATGAACATACGTTTTCAGACAATCTTCACAACAAATTCATGAATTTAAATTTGAAGCAATGATATATAAGTATGACATGCTAAAAATGGACAATTGATGCTCAAAAAATATGATTTGGTAAATATTAACAAACTAGAAATCCGTCTCTGCATAAGACGTATGTTTGACATGCCAAAACAAAATCATCTAATGAATGCCACCAATTTTTGAAATTAAAAAATTAAATACAACAAAATGCACAACTCAATGCAAGCAAAATAAATTACGATATCAAAATATTCATAAGCTTTTTTTTTTCTGGGAAATGGCTACCTGTATAAAGCTTACAATAAATATAGACAATTATTATTTCAAAATTAGTTATAAATGCATAACTAAAAGTGGGCCATGTGTTTTGTACAAAATTTAAAACGACTCATATTTTATATGACTAATAAATTATGTGATTTGCTTTAAATTTTATTATATATATTTATCATAACAATTGTGCCTTTATAGGCAAAAAAAAAAGTCTCTAATATTATTATAAACAATTTGCTCTCAAAACATTAAAAGTAAAAGAAAAAAATTGTATGAGACTTGCACCAATCTATAAACACCTTTGCATGTAATATCTTAAAAATCATGAGAGTAAAACAAAACAAAAAATTTTACTTAAATACTATAAAGACAAGATATTTCCAAAATTATATCATGAATTTACAAAATTTTAAATAGCTACCAAGATATCAATATTGAACTATATGAATATGGAACTAAAATGAGCGGGAAAATGTCAATTTTGCCTTTGTTTTCTATTTTCAACTAATTCTTGTATATTTTTGAGTGATCCTTACTCATTTCCAACTGATCCTTACCTATTTCTCAACAAATCCTCACATATTTCCAAATCCCTCACATAATCTAATTTGATTATCACTTAATCCCAATTTCAATTCAAGGGCAAAATTGATATTTCTCCATGTATTTTAATTTTAGTTTGATATCTTGGTAGTTATTGAAAATTTTACAAATTTACAGTATATTTTTAAAAATATCATATCCATGTGGTATTTAAATAAAATTTTTCCAAAACAAAATCCCATTTCTTGGAGACCAAGTATTAACGGAACACTAGATCCAAACAGGTTCGAACTAAACGACAACGTATAAACAATGTAAGTGAACTTTTTTGTAACTTTATATATTATAGTGGGGTCCTTCACGCATACGGGACGAGGATATAAATTTTAATACATAGATGTTGGCAGCAGATCAGAAAATTTTGTCATTGTTTATTTCACGAGTAGTTTCCTGGTTTTTTTTTTTGTTGCCAAAAATGTGTAGGTGATATTAATTTTAGAACAATTTTTCATGGTTTTTTCATGAGTAGTCCAAAAACATTTTACTATTATCTAATTTGGGGGAAGGGGTTTTCGTTTGATAAATGCGTCATAATATTTATCCCTTATTAATAATTTATATTTTAAAAATTTTATACTTAGTATTGATATTAATTTTAAAAAATAATTATTGTTATCAAATATAACTAGATACTTTTTTTCACACTCAAATTTGAAGAATAAGTGACATTATTCTTAATTTATAAATTCTATCATAAAATTTATATTTATATTAATAATTATATAACTATATAATCATTTGTAATAAAAACCATTATTGTATAAAAGTAAAAAATTATATATTTATTATATTTTAATGAATCAAAATTTTATGTTTTAGAAAATGCATATTTTTTAATATTACAGCATGTTAAATTATTAAAAACTATTTAATAATGAAACTTATTTTTTAATTTTGATAAATTGATTACTATAACCATATTCGTTAATTATAAAAAAATAATTTTGTAAAATCCATTTTATATAAGTTAATGCATAATTAACTATTTAATAAAAATAAATATGCATACCCAATAATTAATTATCATCTTAATATTAATATTGATCAATATATTTTGGTAAAAAAAAAGATATATGATCAATATATTACAAGAAACTGTTTCGCAAAGTCTTAAATGATACTTTTTTCAATTCTGTACAACACAAAAAGTATATCTCATTATTAAAAATTATTTGTATTTTTAAGAATTTAATATCATCATTCTTTTTAATTAAAAAATGACGATGATACGAACTTTTTTTTTTGACACAGTTTCTTCCACTAATATATTTTACTTAATATTATATTATTAAATTTAAAATATTTTAATTTTTAAAAATATTTAATCATTGTATACATGAATGTTACTTTCTACCTTTGATTTTTTTTAAAACAATCATGAATTTTTTAGTCTAGACAAAGATAATTCATATTTAAACTGATTAAGAGATGATTCAATGTTTTAATTACCATAAAAATTAGTTAAATCGTTCTAAGCTAATTTTTTTTGGACAATTAATTTTTATATTATATTATTGAAATATTTAAAAATAAATTTTCAATGAATGAAAATAATAAATGAAACAAATATGTGAAATCAAAACCATTAGCAATATTCTTAATTAGGCTCCTTAATTTTTGAATCTAACTTAGTAATAACAAATATCATATTATCATATATAAAAAAAATCATTAGCAAAGAGGTTGAAATTGATAAATTATATTTTTGTTTAAATATACATTTGCATGTATATGAATTTGTAGGTCCATATATCTGGTAAAAAAATTATAGGTCCATATATGAAAATGGTAAACAAATATTTATTTAGAGGGTAAAATTTTTTAAATATAATAAATCAGTTGACAAAGATAAAAAGCTTTTAAATGCAATTAATTTTTTAATAAAAAAATCACATCTCCATTATTTTTGTGCTTTTTTTTATCATTCATTATTTTATTACACTATTTTTTAATTACCTTATTGCACTATTCAGTTCTACGTTTTTAATTTAATTTTTGGTATACAGAAAACGTGTCCTATGATCTAGTATTTATGTGGTATATTTTAGCTCTTCTCTTTGCTATACCGTATACGTAGAACCGTATACAAGCCTCCATTTTCTCTCTCCGGCGAAAACAAACGCCCCTCTCTCTCTCTCTCCTGGCATAAGGATACCAAAAGGTATGTTTGATCCAAACAGAAGCTCCTTCTCTTTCCATTTCCAGGACCCGCTTCTCCCCCTCAACCTCCACCTCACTCGCTTGCTGCCCGTACTAGACTGTGTGACAGAGATGAGCTTCTGATGAAATCCCAGCACAAACTGCAAGTGGGAAGATCAGAAAATCGCTAAAACTATCAGTGTATCCGGAAAATGTCAAAAAAATTTCTCAGATACTGAACAATAATACAAGTATTAGATCCCTTATTTCAGCGGCGATTTCCCTCTGCTTCTTTGTGTGCCATTTCTACTTTAGATCTTAATCCACAATAAACCCTTTCCGTCTTTATCCTTATTATCCACACAGCTCTGCCTGGGTGCGTTTGCCTTGTTCTTCTAATCAATTTCTTCATTTTTTGAGTTGTACTCTTTTGTTTGCTTTTCTGGGTGGTTTATGCTCTTCTTTTTAAGGCATGCAAGATTATAATTTCTCTGATTTTATTTTTTTCTCTCTTCTGGGATTTCAGGCCTGAAGGGTGTGAGCTTCTTTCAGTAACAGGGAAGCTTTTGATCATCTTCCGGACTTCGTTTACTTATCAATGGCAGGTTGAGATTGATTTTGGGATTTCAAGTTCCTGATTTTTTTGTTGTTCGCTTTGTGAAATGGGTAGTTCGGGAGAGTCCAACTCCCACACTAACGAAATCGATGCGTCGGTCGGTGGTTTGGTTTGGGTCCGTCGCCGTAATGGTTCCTGGTGGCCTGGCCGGATAATGGGTCTCGATGAATTGTCTGAGAGTTGTTTGGTTTCTCCGAGATCGGGCACCCCAGTTAAGCTGTTAGGTCGCGAGGACGCAAGCGTGTGAGTACTTGTTTTTGTTTTATACCTACTTTATTGACTCAATTATCTTGCTTTTCCTCTAGTATATTATTTTCATTTTTTTCCTCATCTCGAGACAACGCATATCCCGTATGAATTGATGCAGGCATTTAGCAACTTCTGTCTGTTTCCCTCTTGAATTGCTAGTTCCAGAATTTGATTCCTATTATCGCTCACGTTGATATAGAGCTTGCTAAGTGACTGTGCACATTGTTTTGAGAGATAATGCATTTGTCACGAAGTTGTCATATCTGGTAGCATGTGTTGGTGAAACTACATCCTATCAAAAGATCTATCTGTTTATTTTTTTAGCAGTGCCTTTGGCATCTTTAACTCTTTCTTTTCTTCTTTCTATGTTAAAGGGTTTGTTTGGAGTGAAGTAAGCTATGGATATACTATGGGTGGTCACTTTAGATTTAAGGCCAGTATTATGATTTTGGGGTCCAGAGACAATTAATGATCTTTCTTTGTATTTCGAGATTGCGTGGCAACTTCAGAATTTAGTTTTTGTCACCTGATTCAAGATAATTTTTGTAGCAATTAAGTTCTGAAACTTTGGAA
The DNA here is from genome assembly GCA_026686845.1 of Adenanthera pavonina. Taxonomy (NCBI): domain Eukaryota; kingdom Viridiplantae; phylum Streptophyta; class Magnoliopsida; order Fabales; family Fabaceae; genus Adenanthera; species Adenanthera pavonina. The sequence goes on along the minus strand of JAIVEN010000011.1, from coordinate 4,893,397 downwards.
GCCAGAGGCAGTATCCTTTAACTATGCACTGTTTTTTGCTGGCATATGGTTTTTACGGATGAATTCTGTCTGATTATGTTGTTTTTCTCCTCTGGGTTTCAGATCTTGGTTATCTTAGAGGGCTGTTCCTTATGGATTTATAAAGAGAGTGGAAAACTCGTTTGGGCTAATGTTTTCCTTTTGCTTCCCCACTTATGTTTCTCTTAGGGAAATTCCTTGTTCTCTGTCATTGTACTATCTTGAGAGCCTATTTTAGTAAAAGGCTCACTTTGTAATTCTACGGGGTGATTGGAGAAACTAATAATTGGTTCAAGTGCATCTGCAAAACTAGTTGCCAGTATGGACTTCATATCTTATTATCACTTCATACTTAAACCTATGTTCCTTTTCACTGAAACTTAGGAGAGTAATACATGTTGCCCAATAAGATAATGTGAAGTTGGTATATTCTAGTGATTGGTCAATTGTTTGGTCGAGCCATTAATGTGGAGAAATGTTTGAGGTTTGTGTATAATCTGTAGCTCACTGCTTATTCTTGAGATTTTATGATGGTTATCTTGTGGTAGTTTTTTTAGCCAAACACCAATGTGCAATCTTTGTTGAAACTCATGAAGTCATTTTTTCTTCTTTTACTTAATTGGATGCAATTCAATGGGTGTTGCAACAAAGGTTGAGAGATTTCTGGAAAATGTTTTAGTTCCTTTTGATTTATGGCTGCTTTACTTGCTGACACAGTCTTGGGATAGGTGATCAAATATGGTGTTGTTGCATTCATGCTTATCTGGATGTTCCTGTATTTCATGCTTATATGGATGTTCCTACTTTATTTCTGCCTTGATAAGCTGGAAAAAATTTCAAAATAACGAGAATTCATTTTAGAAAGAAAGATTTGTTATGCTAAGATTTTGTGGCCAATGATTTGGATTAGCATTCTTTTTTAATATATGCGAGCTACTTTTATACTGTAACCTCTTCCTTTGTCAGATATTAGATAGATATCTCCCTAGGCTTCTGTGATTGAGATTCCAGTTGTCTCTTTTGAATTTGTTGTTGTTTGAGTTGTGTGAGTTTTATTAATATATTCACATGGTATGATTTTGGTGAAAATTCTTATGTGATTTAGGGATTGGTATAATCTTGAAAAGTCAAAGCGGGTAAAACCTTTCCGTTGTGGAGAGTATAATGAATGCATTGAAAAAGCGAAGGCGTCTGCTGCCAATGTGAACAAGAAGGCAGTAAAGTATGCTCGCAGGGAAGATGCAATCCTCCATGCTCTTGAACTTGAGAGTGCTCGCCTAGGCAAGGAACCATTAAATTTCTCCAGAGCTGATAAATCAGGTGGTGGACATGGTGTTGCAGCAGGAGAATCGCCAGTCATGTCCAATTCTGGTGATGATAATGATGATCTTACTGATGATCCGAGTGACTCTGAAGACAATTCTAATTCAGCTCCAGAATTGTCTCAATCTGGTATATCTTTTGAAGAGCCGAATCACAATGGTTCTTCGAAGGTGCAATCCGTGCCGGGTAGGAGAAGAAGAACCCCTAATGATTCAGAAGATGATGGGACTGAAGGAGTCAAGAGAATGAGAGGACTTGAGGACTTGGGCATTGGTGTGGTGTCAAAAAGAAAGGTCCAGGGTGCAGGAACAACTGATGTAGTTCAGCAGGAAACTGCTTCCCTAAGCAATTCAAACACCAGAAATTGCTTGGCAAATGGTACTTCTGTAAATGGTGGTAAGGTTAATCCTTCAGCACTGAAAAGAAAGCGATCACAGGTGGCAAATGTTCATGAATTCTTGAAAAGAAAAAACCGACGCCGACCTTTGACAAAGGTTTTGGAGAGTACAGCCATGGTGTCAGTTCCTGTCATTTGTGATCAACTTCCCAATCCAACCAGTTCTCCACTTTGTGGGATATCTGATAAAAATGTTTCAGGATTAGATTCTAATGGATCAAAGAAAGGCATTCCACCAGCTATTCACAATTCTGATGTTAATGGAGATGCATGTGAAAATGGAACTGCATTAAATGTTCATGAACATGGTTGTGATGCTTCTGAAACTAGTCACAGGGTCAAGGAGAATGAGACTTCTTGCATGTCAGGGTTAGTTGGGAATGGTTCTTCAGATAAGTTATTTGATGTACCATTTGTTGGAGATCTGGGTGAGGAGAAACACACTCCAGGTATGCTTGAATGAGTAGTATTTTGAATTCTGGAGGGTCTTCTTTTTTCTATTTATGTAATGCATAGTTACATACAACTATCAATTAAATCCTTGCAGCAGCTTAGTATCATCCCTTGTTGCTTTGCTGATAAGGATTCCTTTATTCTTCCCTCCTGTGTGCCTTCTTTTTCTTTTGGCTTCCCAATAGATTTAGGTTTTTAGACTGGTGTGTTGAATATTGATTTGTTCTGCCTATGTTGTATTTTTTTTTTCTTCTCAATGTCTTTTTTCCCCTTATTTTTTTTAGTTGATATAATTTTAAAATTTTGATTGCTCTGGTTGCATCTTATCTGATGCTTAGCACTTGGAACTTGGAAAACCCCTGAAAAGTGCAAAATACATGGAAAATTAATGTGTATACTGGAAGAGACATATTGAATGAGCTTGGTTCTAGGTTGGGCTTGTGGTTGTCAAAAACAATAACAACAACAATATTAGCCTTATCCCACTAAGTGAAGTTGGCCACATGAATTATATGACGTCAATGGGTTCTATCGAACACTGTGGTTGTCAAGAAAACTTTGAAAAAATTTGACCCCTAGTTTTGCTCTTAAGTAAGTTGCTCAATGCTTTTATGTAGCAGAAATACACAATTCTAAATTCTGTAACTAGCTTCTCCTCTACCTTGAAGTTTTCTACCTGCTTCTATCTGGCTATAATAATAGTTGCATTTTTGTGAAGTTATGAATGCAAACTGATTGTTTGAAGTGGCTTCATTGGTGTCCATGTGGACTAAGTATAAAATGATCTATTGAATATATCAATGCCTACTTATCCTGAGGCTTATTAATACAAATTGCTTCTCGGCTATTCTCATTTATTTTCCTCCAAAAAACTTGTACTTGCATTTAGAAGCAGTGTAATTTAGTTCTTTCATTTTTCTTCTCTGCCATGGCTTCAGTTTACTTATGCTACTTCTTTGCCTTGTATAATCTATGTTTTCAAAAGTTTTGGTGTGGCTAAGCTTTTTGTACTGACAACTTTCCTTCTGTAGGTTTATCGCCCATAATTGTTTCATGTTCATCTGAAAAGCCTCAGGATGGTGCATTGAGAGAACAGTCCTGTCAAGATTGTAAATCAGAAGCCCTGTCATTAACTAATGAGGGCCACAATGATTCTGGTTGTATGACTCCAGCTGCTGGTCATAATAATATGAGCAATAGTGAAGAGAAAGGTGGTTCAAAGTGGCAGTCAAAAGGAAAGAGGAATTCCAGGCATACAAATAAAAATAGAAAACAAGTCTCAAGAAATTGTGTGGACATGAATGGCGAATCCAATGCTTATTTGGCAAGTATGGAGAAATTGGATGAATTCTCTCGAGGTGCTGGTCAGAAAGTTGATTGGAATACCACAGGGGCACCAACTTCCTCGTACCCTTGTCCATCTCAGGCCAACTGGAAATTGGTTGAAGGCCAACTAGATGGGTTTTGGGGCTTGAGCAAGCAGATCAGGGGGACAACAGGGGCAAAGCTATTGCCTGATGGATCTCTCACGCCTCTGAGAATGCTTCCTTATCGCCAGTCTAGGTTTACTGTTAACTCCAGATATCAAACGGTAGATTTTCCTGGAAGAAATCATTGTTCTGATGCTTCATTATATGATGTTAAGATAGAAGTTAAAGCCAGCTACCGACCACAACATGTCCCTCTAGTTTCTCTCATGAGTAAACTGAATGGCAAAGCGATTGTTGGACATCCTCTTACAGTTGAGCCTTTGAATGATGGACATTGTAATGAAATGTTGAGCAGCATTGGATATGACTTGGTCAATGGGTACAATTATTGTGCATTTAAATCAAACACAGCAAGCAGTAGACTACCTAGCAAGAATTCGTCACGTATTTCATTGAGTAAATCTTCCAAAATGAAGAAATCTGGGCTGCTGAATAAAAAGATCCGGAAACTGTCATCACTGACGGGTCACAGGCAATCAGAAGAGGAGAGAAAACCAGTGGTAGATAAGTTCAAAGGCCCTGTTATAGCTTGTATTCCCCTAAAAGTAGTGTTTAGTAGGATAAACGAGGCAGTGAATGGTGCAGCACGGCCAACACACCGTGCATTACCAGCAACAAACCCTTGACTTCTTATAATGGGGAGAAGTTGCAGTGAATGGGTTTATGGAGATATGGTTCTTTGGTAATCTTGAGGTATTTTGATTTAGTTCGGTTTGCAACACAACAAATTCTACCATGAAGGTGGAATCTTATGTACAATTTCAAGACATTCCTGAGTAGGGTAGGAGATCAATCCTCCGGAGGCTTCTCTTGGTTTTGTAAATAATGTAAAATTAGGTGAGGTTGTAAAGAAGATCTAGTATTAGGTATTGGAGACCTGATATTAGGTTCTTAAAAAAAAGTTATGAATTCAGGCCTGATTTAGAGGTTCAATAATAGCTTATCATATTGTATTAAGAGTCCGGGACTTGATCATTTATTTCAAGCCTCTATGAAATCATAGCTGAAAAATACTAGTGAGAATATTTGTTTGTGTCTTCAACTTTGATCTTGATTCTGATGTTAGTAGAAATTTGCTAGTTACAATCAACATCAATGCATTTTGCCTGAAACGTAGCTGCGGAGGCAGATTAAGAGTGTGTTTTGGACTGAGAATATTGAAAAGGAAACAAAAGGAAAAGTTTTATTGAAGGATGAACTCTATGTGGTGCAGTACTTGGCGTACTTTTGCTCGTTATGATTAAAATTCTCAGTGGTGCTGACTTAAAGTAATTTGAAGTAGGATATAAGATAATCTTAGGGAGGACCTTTTCTCAACAGTTTTTCTTTAAAGGATCACATTTTTCAAAACTAAAAATATAATTTTGATCGTTATAGTTATATGAATTTTTTTTTTTGTTGAAGATAATTTCCCCTATTTTTTGTCAAGCAGTCCATGATTTTTTTCCAAGTAAATCTATAGTTTTTAATTAAATTATGTATATCATATTATTTTTAAAAATATAGAATTATTATATTATAATTAAAATTTTAAAATATAAAAATATAAGAATTGCACATAGATTTAATTTTTTATAAAATAATATAAAGAAGAGAAGAGAGAAAAGTATAAGGAGAGAGAGTGAGAGAAGAGAGGGAGCTTTCAAATGGATTGATGTGTAGAATACAATTGAAGTGCCTTCTATTTATAGACACATATTTACAATTGAAAATTCACAAAATAATAATAATAAAGATAATATGAGATATTTTGGGATAACTAAAGATATAGTGGGATAATGAATAACCACCATAATCTATTATTTATAACACTCATCCTTGGATATCTATTATCAAAATATTATTATACCTCTTTAAAACCTTACCAGGGAAAACTCAGTGGGACAAAACCCTAGTGAAAGAAAAATAGTACATAATATGTTCATGACATCGCCTCATTAAAAATCTTGCCATGAAAAACCCAATGGGAAAAAAAAAAACAGGGTCAAGGGAAAAAGAATATATTGTATATAAACTTCCCCTCAAGATGATATCAGTTGATAGTTCTGAGTCTGCTAACTCCAATGCTATAAACAAGCTTCTCAAATGTTGTAGTAGAAAGAGATTTAGTCAATAAATCTACCGAATTATCATTGGAACAAACTTGTTGAATTTTGATTTCTCCATTTTTGTGAAGATCGTGTGTGAAGAAGAATTTTGGTGAGATGTGCTTTGTTTTGTCTCCTTTGATGTATCTTTCCTTCAACTGTGCAACAGATGCAGCATTATCTTCACAAATGGTTATCGGGATCATTGTTCTAGAAGACAGACCACAAGTATTTTGTATGTGATGGACTATGGATCTTAACCAAACACATTATCAGCTTGCTTCATGTATTGCTATAATTTTTGCATGATTAGATGATATGGCTGCAATAGTTTGTTTCATGGATCGCCATGAAACAGCTGTATCGCTATAAGTAAACACGTAGCCTGTTTGAGATTGATCATTGTGGGGATCAGACCTGAATCCAACATCTGCATAACCAACTAAATCCAGTTTGGTTTTGTTAGAATATATAACCCATATTCATAGTACCTCTAAAGTAGCGTAGGATATGTTTGACTCCATTCCAATACCTTTAGGTTGGTGAAGAGCTATATCTTGCTAATAGGTTAACAGAAAATGATATATCTGGACGTGTATGACTGGCGAGATACATCAATGCCCTAATTGCACTAAGATATGGTACTTTTGAACTAAGTAGTTCTTCATCCTTTTCCTGATGTTTAAAAGGATCTTTATCATCATCTAAAGATCTAACAACCATTGAAGTACTCAAAGAATGTGATTTGTCCATATAAAATCGTTTTAGGACCCGTTTTGCATATGCTTCTTGATAAAAAAAAATACCTTTATTTAAATATTCAATTTGTAATCTAAGACAAAATCTTGTTCTTCTTAAATCTTTTATCTCAAATTCTTACTTCAAGCAATTCATAGCTTTTGTGAGCTTTACAGAAGTTCCAATTATATTTATGGCATCAATATAAACTCCAATTATAGCATATTCATTTCCAGATTTTTTCATAAACATACATGGACAAATAGGATCATTCTTATACCCTTCCTTGAGCAAATATTCACTAAGGCAATTGTACCACATACGTTCAAATTGCTTTAACCTATAGAGGGATTTATTCAACTTAATTGAGTATTGTTCTTCAGAATTGGAATTGTATGCTTCCGGCAATTTGAACCCTTTAGGGATTTTCATCTAAATGTCAGTATCAAGTGAGTCATATAGATAGGCTGTAACAACATCCATCAAATGCAAATCAAGCCCTTCATGTGCTATCAGACTAATCAAGTATCGAAGGGTAGTTGCATTTACCACAGGTGAATATGTTTCTTCATAATCAATACCAGGTATTTGCGGAAAACCTTGAGCAATAAGTTGTGCTTTATATCTTACAATTTCATCTATTTCATTTTGTTTTCGCACAACGACCCATCTATACCCAACAGGTTTCACATCTTTAGGTGTGCGGACTACGGGTCCAAAGATTTTACGTTTTTCAAGAGAGCTTAACTCTGCTTCCATTGCGTCTTTCCATATTGGCCAACTATCTCTTTGTTTGCATTCTCTAACAAACATTGATTTATGATCCTCATTCCCATTCATCATATTTAATGCAATATTATATGCGAAAGTATCATCAACGTTGACTTTATTTCGATCCCATCTAATTTCATCTATGACATAATTTATTTAGATCTCTTTATGTTCATCCATTTCAAGTGCCTGTGTCTTATCTAAAGTTGAGACATTACTTATATCTAATGACTTTTCTGGAGTTTCCTTTTTCTCGATTTGACTATCTATATCCTTAAATCCTTTTCTTTTTTGAGGATTTTTATCTTTGAAATCGATGGGTCTACCACGCTTCATGCAAACTTTAGACTCATTTATGGTAGATTGTTCGACAGAGACATCAATCTTAACTAGAGTATTAGTAGCTGGAACATGTGATTTTGTCACTCTTGTTGGGTCAGTAAATGCGTCTGGCAATTGATTTTCTAAACTTTGCAATTAAATTATCTTTTGAACTTCTTGTTTACATTATTTTGTACAATGATCTAAATGAGCCAAGGATAATTCATTTCTGCTAATTTCTTTTTTCCAACCGCTTCTTCTCCCCCCCCCCCCATGTTGGAAAAATTTATTCATCAAAGTGACAATAAGCAAAACGTGTCATGAATAGACCTCCCCCCATGTTGGAAAAATTTATTCATCAAAGTGACAATAAGCAAAACGTGTCATGAATAGACCTCCTATTGATGGTTCAAGATATCTTATTATTGACGGAGATTCATATCCAACATATATCCCTAATCTTCTTTGAGGTTCCATCTTAGTGCGTTGTGATTCATATCCAACATATATCCCTAATCTTCTTTGAGGTTCCATCTTAGTGCATTGTGGTGGAGTAATTGGCACATAAACCGCACACCCAAATACTCTTAAATGGGAAATATTAGATTCTTGATCGAGAACCATTTGTCAAGGGGAGGATTGTTTGTAGCTTGTTGGCTTGATGCGAATCAATGTTGCAACATGCAAAATTGCATGCCCCCAAACAAATATTGGGAGTTTTGACCTCATAAGCAATGATCTTGCAATTAATTTCAAACGTTTAATAAATGATTCTGCAAGTTCATTTTGTGTATGAACATGTGCTACAGGATGTTCAATCTCAATTCCAATGTACATACAATAATTATTAAAAACTTGTGATGTAAATTCAGCAGTATTGTCAAGGCATATTTTCTTAATTGGATAATCAGGGAATTGAGCCCTTAGTCAAATTAATTGGGCAAGCAGTCTCACAAATGCTTGGTTGCAAGTTGACAATAAGCAAACATGTGACCATATAGTCGATGCATCGATTAAAATCATAAAATATCTAAATGGTCCACGTAGTTGGTGGATTGGCTCACAAATATCACCTTGTATACACTCTAAAAAGCTTACTAATTCACTCCCAATTTTAGTTGGTGATAGTCAAATAATTAGTTTTGCTTGGGAACAAGAAGAACACAAGAAACTATTAGATTGAAGAATCTGCTGGCTCTTCAAGTTATGTCTATGTGTATTTTCTATTATTCTTCGCATTATAATTGAATCGAGATGGCCCAACCGGTCATGCCAAACAAGAAACATAGGATTTGTAAACTTCTAGTTGACAATGGCATGTGATTCAATTGTACTAATATATGTGTAATACAAACCAGAGGAAAGTGAAGGTAATTTTTCCAATACACATATTTCATTTGAAATAGTTTTCATAATATAAAGATACTCAATATCCTTTTCATTAGTCTCAATATGATATCTATTTTTGCGGATATCTTAAAAGTTCAATAAATTTCTATGAGACTTAAAGGACTATAGTACGTCATCAATTTGCACTTTCATTCCTCTTTGTAATATTATATTGGCTCTTCCGGAGCCTTTGATTAGTTTTGTACTACTGGATATGGTACTAACATAGGCTTCTCGCATTACTAAATTTGAAAAATATTTCATATCTTTGAGAATTATATGCGTTGTTGCACTATCTGCAAGGCATATATCCTCGTGGTTAATGTTCATGCCGACCGATAGAATAGCCATTCTTTAAGGACATTAAAAGGAAAGAATAAATATAAGAAAATACGTAAATCATAAATTTATAAATATTCAATGTTCTAATAATGCTTGAAAACATAAATTCCAATGAAAAGAAAAACTTAAATGTTCTAGAAAAGACAATACATAAAATAAAATATGCCAACATAATTTATTTTTTAGACAATTCCATCACCAATCAGGTGGTCAATCCTTCAATCTGGGTCAGTAAAAAAATCAACAACATTTAAATGGGAGACATCCATATTTTCATGATCAGAATCACTATCAAAAGATGCAAAGTTTGTCTCTATCTTATTTTCCCTTTTAAGGGATTCTTGAAAAAGATCAACAAGGTGCTTTGGGGTATAACTGGTATGAGACTAATAACCAATTCTACCACAGCGGTAGCATTTTTTTTCAATATTTTTGTTGTTTTGTCCACCATTTCTCTTATTATTTTTCTCAATTTGTCTGTTTGGGTGGAAATTTGTGTTCTACATATTGTCACTCTGACCTTGTCCATGTTCACGACCATAACCACGACCTTGACCTTGACCATGACTATGGTTAGGACTATGACCACAAGATTACCCAAAAGTGTGGTTGTCATGTGTTGCTACATTCACTTTAGGGAATGGAGCGGTGTCAGTGGGGCGGACTCATGGTTTTTCATTAAAAGTTCATTGTTTTTCTTAGCAACCAAAAGATATGATATCAGTTCAAAAATTTCTTAAAGCCCTTTTTACGATACTGCTGCTGCAAGAGCATATTGAATGCATGAAAAGTGGAGAATGTTTTTTTCAAGCATGTCAGTATCAATGACTTTTTCTCCATATAGTTTGAATTTAGAACTAATTCTAAACATAATTGAATTATAATCACTTACAATTTTAAAATCATGTAAGCACATATGCATCCACTCATAGGCTTTAGGAAAAATGACAATTTTTAGATGGTCAAACTTTTCTTTTAGGCTTTTCCAAAGGATAAGAGGGTCTTTTATTGTAAGATACTCGGCCTTTAACCCTTTATGGAGGTGGTGACACAGGAAAATCATTGCATTTGCCTTTTCTTGTTTGGATGTGGTATTCTCTTCTTTAATGGTCTTGCCAAGACCATTTGTATCCAAGTGAATTTCAACATTCAAAACCCAAGATAAGTAATTTTTTTAGTAATATCCAGTGCTACAAATTCAAGTTTTACTAGGTTTGACATATTTGTACACTAAAATAAATAATAAATAAGTTAGAACTCATTTACTAAGAATAATTTTATGATTTATGAAAAATAAAACTTATTTACATTCAATAAATAAATGAGAATAGCTAATAGAGTAAGCAATAAAATTTATGTGTGAACACTATGTAACATTTGATATGGAGAAAAGAAAATAGGACATATAAAATGAGGTAATTTAGTATCCTCAATAATAAGAAAATTACTTAATAAGAAGTATATTTTTGTTTTATTTTACCATTTTTTTAAGAGAAGAGAAGGTAAAAATATTTATTGAATTGTTTTTGCAATTGAATGAAATTAGTTATAACAAACAACTCTGATATACAACATACATATAAGGACTAAGTCAGCCAATAACATACTTATATTTGTAATATTAGATAAAGAAATTTTCAATTGTATTGATTTTTTTTTCAATTTTCAATGGTTTAGAACAAAAATAACAAACATATAATTTTAAGTAAGTAATAAATAATTCTATTTATGAGGATAATTTCAGGATCCACTTTATATTCTATGTATATATTTATTTTGAGGAATTTAATTGTGCTCTATACTTTTGGATATGACATATCTTTTTCTATTCTCAATAGATTAAAGGAATTTTTTTTATTATTAAGAGAGATAGAGAAAAAAAGAATAAGAAAGTAATTGTACAAAGAATTAATTTGACAAATAAATAGTAGACAAATGCAAAGAATTTTAACAACAAGTCTAACAACACATATTAAATAAAAGTACCTAGATGATAAAAATTAGCTCATTATATAAGTAAGTGTGCCGCTATTTCTTTTAGAGATGTTTATTAGTATGAGCATTAATCTCCAATCTCATGATGATAGATGTATATAAAAGTTAGTTATTGTGGTGATAATGTGTTATGAAATACTGAAGAAGAGAAGAGAGAAAAGTAGAAGGAGAGAGTGAGAGGAGAGATTAAACTTTCTAATTGATTAATGTGTAGAATATAACTGATGTGCCTTCTATTTATAGGTATATGTTTATAACTGAAAATTTACAAAATAATAATAATAATAAAAATAATATAAGATATTTTGGGATAACTAAAAAATTTAATGGAATAATGGATAATCACGATAATCTATTATTTATAACAAAATCAACTTTTTTAAATGATTTATTTTTCTTTTATCATGGCATATAGGGTATCTAACAGGTTATGCCACTTCAGGCCTGGTAATTATAACTACAAACAGTCCATGGATCTTAAAACTGGAAAATGGGCCGAACTCGCAGGACCCGGATTGATTTTCACAATTAGGGTTTTGCTCATATAAAGGTTGACACAGACTCCTCCCTCGCAAAGTCCCCTGAACAAGCGGAAGGCCGGAAGCCAGTAGGTTAGTTCTACCTTTCTAGGTCGTGAGAGCTTGTCCAAGGGTTTTGTTGGATTACAATTTTGATGATCTCGATCTGTTGTAGCAGGGAAAAGAGAAGATGGCCACAGTATCAGGGCAGCTGGTATGGGAGATCGTGAAGAGGAACAACTCGTTTTTGGTGAAAGAGTTTGGCAGGGGCACTCAGAGCGTACAGTTCAGCAAAGAGAGCAATAATCTCTACAACCTCAACTCTTTTAAGCACTCTGGTAATTCTTCTGCTTTTATTTTGTCCCCCTTTGTGCTGCGTTTTTCGTCAATTCATTTGCATGAAGGTTGATTTGTAGCTTTATGGGTTGTGTTTAAACATTGTCTATGGTAAGTTGGGAAATGCTGAAGTTAAATGCTAATGGGCTGTTTCAATGGTAGTGATTTGAGTTCTGGAGTGGGGAAAATTACTAGTTTTGATCTTTTGATAGTACATAGCTGTTGGGAAATTTTGAATTCAGGTAAAGCTTGTGTTACCATTGTAGCTATCCTTTTTCATTTTTTATCTTTTTGTATATTGTATTTCAAGTCTTTGTGTATGTAAGTTTGCGAGCCATTGTAATATTAGGTTTGGCAAACAAGAAGACCATTACTATTCAACCTGCGGGCAAAGATCAGTCTGTGTTGCTAGCGACGACGAAGACAAAGAAACAGAACAAACCAGCTTCTTTGCTACATAAATCTGTCATGAAAAAGGAGTTCCCAAGAATGGCAAAGGCCGTGTTAAACCAGGTAATAATTTACGAAAGCTGACTATTGGATTTTTCTGGGTTGATTTGCCAATAATCCCTTTATTATCTACTTGCTGTATGCTACAGCAGCTAATTGTTAGTATAGAATCCTTCAAAACAATGATCTGATTTGACAGAATGTCAATGTATGTTTACGCTAGATACGCACACATTTAAAGACCTAACAAGTTGAAACCTTCACCTCTGGTGTTTTCCCCAGCTATGATGAGCCTTTAACATGTAAGAAGAATCCCAAGTTGGGGTTTCTTCAATGAAATATGCTTGTTACGCTTGGCTTCTGAGCTTTCACCATTTCCTGGATTTGCTCCTTTTTTTGAATATTTTTTATACAACGCTCCTTTACACCACGGTGATGAGCCTCTAACAAGTAAGAAGAATCCCAAATATGGCGTCTTCAATGAAATATGCTTGTTACGCTTGGCTTCTGAGCTTCTATAGTTGCCTGGATCGGCACCTCTGATCTCTTCCTCATGTGCCACACCAAATTTGTGAGCTTTATGTGGAAGATGTTTCAGCAATGAAATTGATTATTATAGTGTTTGAATAATTATGATGGTGATCAACGTGGTGGAAAGATTCTCCCTTTTTATGTCAATTAGCTTTCTCCATCAGTAATCATTTCAACATAATCAAAATTAATCATGCATGGTTTTCAAAATTCATGCACTTTAACCTTTCAATCTGAACTTTTGCCCGTGCTAGTTTCTGTAGATTCTCCTAAGATGTGTGTGTGCGTGTGTGTGTGTGTGTGTTGGCAATTGTTGGAACCTTTACCTCATTCTTGTTTGGAACATCAATAAAGTTAGAATCCTCGTGCATTGTAGGTGGCAGATAACTACTACAGGCCTGATCTTAAGAAGGCAGCCCTTGCAAGGTTGAGTGCTGTTCATAGAAGCCTCAAAGTAGCCAAATCTGGTGTTAAGAAGAGGAACAGACAGGCTGTGAAGGTCCCTGGTAGAAAGTGAACCGGGAAGAATCATTTTGCATTCAACCCTTTTGTTTTATCGTGATTTTTTTGTTTTGTGTTTCGTGTTTAAAGAACTTATTTAGTTATGCTGGGGTTGGCGATCATTATCCTTTTATACAAAATCGAAACTTGAATGGTATAGTTTAAACTTAGTTAATTTGTCTGTGTCGTGTCGTGTCGTGATATATTTGCTTTTGAGCTGTTTACATGATTGATATATTATCAAGTGGCCACGAGAAGTTAGCATTATCTCTAATAAGGGTTATATGGTTAGAGTTAAACAAATAAACATTTGGTATTATTCACTTAAATGATAATTTTTATCTGACCGAAACATCACATTCTGATGTCTCGTTTTAATACTGCAATTTTTATTTGCAATAACCTTTTTCTTAGATATTATCATATTTTTATTTTTAGTGACTTTAAGCCCAACTTATTTGTGTCTTGTTTGTATTGGTTGATGACTGCAAAAGGTGACTTAAAATTCTAACTGAAACTGAGCACTCTCTCTTTAAAGCAGTACCTCACTGGGGACATATGAATAATCGTTACTTGTGCATAGATTTAGGTATCTGATACATAGTTGTCGACCTCTAAGAACGATATATTTACAGCTGGAATATAATGGCCTTTCCTCATGGCACTATGATGTCAGAAACAAAGGAAAGAGTTTATGACAATGAATTTGTAATTTCATTTGTCCAATCTCAGTAGGTTCTTCTTCTGGCATTTCGTGGAAATACGCAAAGGCTAACCTATATTAAAATGGATTGTGAGGTGTGAAGTAACCGACCTAGGGCCCCTTTGGTTCTTGGTTAAAAATGAGTTTTGGTAGAATTGATTTTGTAACGTAGTTATGATAAAAATTGGTTTTGGACTAACATACGTGTTTATGTTTGGATGATTTATTTGAAAATTAATTTTGATAAAACTCATAATTTTTCTCTAAATTGAGTTTAAACTCTATCTCATAATTAATTTCATTTACTTGGACTAAAATTTAATCTGCATTTATTTAATTGAGAATATAATATATCTGATATAATATTTTCTTTCAGGTCATTATCTGTGAAAATTAAAATTTTGAAGGAACATTTTGGTCAAGGATAAATTTTATGAAAATTTTATTTTCTCAAATTTTTTATTTTTTATCATTTTTATTGGTCCATTTTTATCTGACTTAAAATAAATGCAGATAAAAATGAAGAATCATATGGGAAAAGCTGCTCTCATCCTGCTTCTTCAAAACCTCCCTTTTGCACCCAAACCCATTCTCAAACAGAAAAGCCAAAATATGCCAAACATACTCAATTCTTCATCAACCTTAGTTTTGACCCCAAATCAAGATTGGAGTAGTGAATCCAAACATGCCCCTAGTGTTTAGTTCCTTTTGCGATAGAAACATGTAGCGTGGGAATAAAGGAGAGATATCACTTGTCTATGAGAATAAATTTTTATGATATTTCTCCCCTAAAAACTTTGTCTGCTCGTTGAATAATTTGGCGGCGACATTGTTGGATTGATGACGTGTAAAATTTTGTGAGTATGTTATAAGAGTGAATAATCGATTGATGCGCGACTCCATTTACACATGGTGATGATATAAAAAATATTAATCTACTATTACATTGAAATAGAAATAGTAGATTTTATTAATTAAAGAAAAAAACTATGCAATTATGAGATCTCCTCTAAAACTATGCAATTATGAGATCTCCTCTGAAGGAATGTAATTTACTCAAGAAAATAATTACCATCTTTATGGACACTAGTTTTTTTTTTTTTTTAAGAAACGGAGCCTGTCAGTACAAGTGTAACTGACTTATATGAAGCACTTTAAAAAGCTATGTTTTCCCCTGCTTTTCACGCTTCTTTTCACGGCAACACAAAATATGCTCTAAATATAGTCAAAATATGATTTATACACTTGATTTTGTCAAAATTGTTAAAATGGCGCCGCAATGAAATATTGTTTGTTCCCATGAAAACTCACTTCACTCCCCTTGTTCAATAGGCAATGCTAGACTGATCGAGGTGAGGTTATTGTATCAGATCACAAGTGGGAAATATAAAACATAGTTGAAGCAAATTTCTTTAATATCCAATCCAGCCACATCATCTTCCGCTCTCTCTTTCATTAAAAGATACTAAAACAGAAGATCAAGTGGGTGGTAAGATGAATATAGCATCCTTATGATTTACTGCAACTTCTTCAACTCACCAAAACCCATCTCCCCAGAAATTGTCCTCAAAAGCTTCTTAGAACACACATCCTGTGCCTGTGTTGCGTGTTTTGCACGGTTTGCTGTGACCCAAGCAGGCTCCTGCAAGGAAAACAATCCTCCTGTGATCATTCATCTCATTTGAATTGTCACATTAAAAAAAAGACTTTAAAAGGGAAAACTCTCTTGGCCGAAGAAAGTGGATGTCATTATAATTTAACTTTTTTTTTGGATGAAAAAACCATATAAAGAAGATGGTTATCAAAGCCTCTACAACTTGATTGTGTACGTTTCAATCGTCACGGTCCAAGAAACTCACGTGCGAGTTGACATGTTACTGATTATAAACTTTGTAACTCAAATGGTCATTTATAATGGGATCAGCCTCACCTCAGGAACCAAGCGAGAGAAACCAAACTTAATCAACAGAAGGACATGTTCCATAACTAAAATGGCTGCAAGTCCAGGCTCTATACTCCATTTTCCCTCCTGATCATATAGCCATACCAAAAGGGCACAGTTGGTGCAGATAGACATTACTATGAGAAACTGTAAAATGAAAGACAACCTCAGATAAGTATAAGAAGTAAAATGGAAAATGTATTCCAAAACAAACTTTATGATAAGTAATGGTCATAGAGCAAAGCTTACAGATCAAGATGTGGTTCTGCTCATTCATATTAAAATACAGACACTGTAGATGTACAAACATCTTGATCATTCACTTAGGCCAACATAACCCTTTCATGTCTCATGATTCAATGACAGTGTAAACATAAAACTGACCACTAAATATTATTATACAAAGACATTTACACCCTTTACTTTGGATTCACTACAAGTAATTATCACTTTAATTTAAAGTATTCCTAAAATCTATAATACCAGTTGCGCTACAAGTAACTCTTTTCTCAACCAACAAAACTTTCCTAAACCTTAATACTATGAGGGGGACCATACTATTTTTAAACCAATTGAAAATTCATCCCTAAGGCCCAGAACATAACTACCTGAAATATGTTAAGCCAGGCTCCAACTGTTGCAGCAGCACGAGGAACAGGCCGCCTCAGTATTGCTAGCAGCTTCAAAGCATCCGTTCTGATTTCCATAAGGTTGTTCTGAACAATGAAGGAGTTCAGCTGTTATTAACTTCATACAATTTCACAGAAGCTCATTATAACAAAATTAATGTTCAATGGCAAAGAAGAAAAGCAAAAGCATTCATACCACGGTGGCAAAAGCAAATGCTGGGGGAAATGCACAAGCAAACATCATAATCATCCCAAACTGCAATGCCAACTCCAAGAAATCTGCAATCAGGTTGGAAATTATTAGTAAAATTAATTAAATGAATAAGTCATTTGCAGTCTGGTCTTTCAATCAAGATCACAAGAAATGAAGCTTTCCACATACATGTTTTCCTCAAACCATTCAAGCCAAATGTTTATAATGGAACAAGCAGTTCCTTTTATCAGGTTTCAATTGTCAATCAGGAAATCAATTGTCATAAAAGAAATGTATTATTGTAATAGTTACAGGTATATTGTGGATCAGAATGTATAACTTTCATTTCATACGTTTCAGAAGTCAATATCACAGAATTTGAAAGTACCATCAAATAACCCATCTTCAAGCTCCTCACCAATGCTGGCAGAGTAAGAAGGCTTAAGGTATTCTTTCTCTGCTCTATGAGTAAACTGGATTTTCCCTGTCAATTCTCCTTTCTCTTTTTTCTTCTTGTGTCTTCACAAATGGAAGGCAAATAAGCTACTGTACCAGTGGTCTATGAAATAAATCCAGAAAGTTCAACATATATGGAGATAAAAAGGCTTACCGAACCCTGTATTTTTTATAGCTATACTTGAAATAAGGCAGTGTGTTTTCCATTAAGTTTTCGACGACCTGGAAAACATTTTCTATTTCAACCAGAAAGTTTAAGTTGGAAGAGAAAAACAGAGGGGTGAGGGAGCAAATGGAAAAAAAAAAAAAGAAGAAGAAGAAGAACAGAAACATAACATGGAGACATAAAACTAAAATATGAAACTAGTTTGTGTAACCTCAGACAAAAGGAGCCGCTGAACTAACACTTTACGAAGAGTCATAAAGTTCCGATGCAAGAGAGCATGATAAAAAATTCCAATATATGTCTGCATAAAGTAAAGACCATACACCTGCAGAAGAATGTAATCCTCTCAATAGCCAAGTGTAGTAGGAACAAAAGCCACAAGGGATCGATTGATTCCCAATAAATACCTTGTAAACCAAGCTGTCAGCCTGTTTTTCAGTGTTTTCATTGTTCTCATTCTTGATAAGTTTGACAGCTACCTTGCCACAAAACTGAGTAATATACTGAATGGCAAAAAGATAAAGGGCAGTAAGCCCAAACCTGAAACCCCAAAAGTTTAAAGAAGTGTCAATGTATCATTTTAATGAACAAACATAATAACCTATAACATATGACAGCCAAAAAGTGACGTCCAGCACCAAATTACAGACTATTAATTGGTAGAAACAGCCTTTTTTCCACTGGTGCCATCTAAAACACTAGTTTATGAAGTTAATTTAACACCAAAGATAATAAAAGTCCAGTGTCTTCCTTACAGTCTAGAACAAAGGAACAATGTCGTATTGCATTTATTACTTATCAAATATTGAAAAATTGAAAGAAGCAGGAATAAAATATTCATTTAACTCCAGGAAACAGTAGCTCAAAAGAGAAAGATTTTAGATTCTTACTTAATTACATCAGAATCAATAACTTCATAAAGATGTGCATAAGCCAACTCAAATGGTAACTGGAGGCATATTATACTGATGATTATAATGGCATCATTCCTGAATCGCATGAGTCGCCCAAACCACTCATATCTCTGGAATACTTCCTTCTCTTTCATTTTATCAGTCTCTAGTAATTTTATGAGTTCCATTGGTAGCTGTAGGGAACCTCCCTTGGTGCCTGGAATCTTATATCCTTGGTCTGCTGTAACCGAAGCATCAATAGACCATCTACAGCACCCAATCACAAAATAAAAAGCACAGAGGGGGGAGAGAGAGAGAGAGAGAGAGAGAGAGAGAGAGGAGCAAAGGAAATGGTTAATAGGTGAATGAATCACATAGGAAAATAAATATAATGGTCACAAATACAGAAAACAAATAAATCACACCTGGCTAGAAGGGCAGAATTTTTACGTTTCCAAAACTGACAAAACATTACGGCCCAAAGGATCACCACAACAAAGAAAATGGGTAGAACTACTAATTGCAATGACCTAAAAAATATTAAGTCACATAATTTTAGCAAAACTAAGACTTTGTTACATGGAAAACTGAGGAAGCAGACATAGTGTAAATAGACACCAACAGATAAGCTGGCCTACCCAAAATCAATGAACCCCAAAACAAGACCAAATGCAGCCAGGAAGAGCAGCCACCGCGTGTACATTCCAAGGAAAGCAAAATAGATTGCAATCTGCAGATTATTAATTACTTCATTAAATGATGATAACATCATTTTCAAGTCACTTTCCTAAAGCTCAGGAGTTATAAACACCTTTGCCCCATAATAAGAATAAATCTCATCGATTGGTTGATTTGTGAAATCCCACCAATGAAGTGCCCAACTCTTGAGAAGTTTATGCCTCTTCTTTTCATCTATCAAACAAAGCAATTTTAGTTTAGACTTCCTGAAACATCAAACCTGAAGAGAATTTGATGGCATATGTAAGTAAAAACACCATGCAGAGGAAAGACTTGCTTAACGACATTCACTGACTCCAATTTCCGAAGCAGGTTCTCCCCACTTTCCCAAGCGATCTCTTTTCCATCAAATCTAAGGGTTATGGCTGACCCAGTGCTGTTTACCTGCACATTACCATACGTATATATAAGTGTTCTAGGAGATGAAAGAAATGAACATGCCAATGGAGAAATTTATACAATAATGCCATTTCATGGAAACTATTTTCATTAGACATACAAATGAACATATCTACACAGCTATAAAACGATTTACCAGAATATATAGATTTTAAGGTCCACTCATATTACCAATAATAATTTGCATATGTGGACCAAAATTAATAAATATAACTAATGAATGAATATGAGGGTGAACCTTAAAAGATGGTATTTAATG
Organism: Adenanthera pavonina; assembly: GCA_026686845.1. Taxonomy (NCBI): domain Eukaryota; kingdom Viridiplantae; phylum Streptophyta; class Magnoliopsida; order Fabales; family Fabaceae; genus Adenanthera; species Adenanthera pavonina. The sequence goes on along the minus strand of JAIVEN010000011.1, from coordinate 4,873,359 downwards.
GACAGCCAATTTGGAAGCACTTTTCTGGATTGATTTCATTACTGCTAAGTCAATTATATGAGAGGGGGCAGATGAAGAGAATGGAATGCTTATAATAAGAACTCACTATCCCATATATTAAATGATAGTAGCACTGAAATCGCTCACACCAACTGAAAATTGAACCATCGGGTTGTCTTACAAAAGCATCAACATCCTCCACTTGAAATTGCAAATCCATCCCTGGTATTGCCCACAATAATCAAAAGGAAGAAATTTCATTAATCACACGCTAGTCCATATCAATTGATTACAGCAAACTAAACATTAACATATGGAAGAACACATAAAATTTATGGGAATTGCAGAACTTCACCTATATGAGTCCGTTTCTTGATTTGTAGCTCATATGCAGCCCTTCCCAACGTCTCCAAAGGTGCAGCCAGCTAAAAATAATCGACCTTAATGTTATAGCTACTCGATAAATATTTTTTTGGTACATGATGGCTCAAGGGTTTGAACCTAAAAGCTCCTGTCTAACTACTCAGACAACTCACTTCTAGACCAAATATAATGGCTTAACTCGACAAATGACTTAAACAGAGCCTTAGATTAGAAAGAACTAAGCAAAACAGAAGGCAGATACAGCGCCCAAAAAAGATTGTTAGAACTCTTCTGCTGGAAAGAAAAAACAGTCTACGATTTTCTCCAACAAACAAAGAAACAAAGATATGACCTTTAGGACTGCTAACAAATCTTAGCATTCGACACATTGCTAAAACGATGATGTACTCCAGAGGATAGAGATAATACGCAATATGCAAAGAAAGGAGGTTCAATGATGCATAAACAGAAAGAGTTTTTATAAGTCTAACCTTGATAAACTCTTCTGCAATGCCATGAACTCTCTCAACTATAAACCCCACCTTCCTAAACTCCTCTATGAGGACATTTACGCAGTCAGAACCTACACCTTTTTCCTGCACGATTCTCCTTGGAATTACCACCGCAATCTCAAAAACAGGTTCTTCGTTTTCACGCTCATTCATTTCCACTCCCTTCGAGACTGTGCACGCAGCAAATCTCCAAACAGGTATTTGAATTCAAACGAAATATAACTTCATAAAGCGCCGAAAGATCCCTTCTTTTGATAAAAAGATTGCAAGCAGCCTAATAGGTTTCTTCTTTGGAAAGGAATGGGGTTTTAGGATGGCCGTTTTTTCTGAGACCTGGAAGACACAGAACTTTGTCCCCTTTCGGGATCAAAACGTCAAAAGAAGCAATTACACCCAAATGACGATACTTTCTATGCAGATGGCGATATGGGTTCGTGGAAAAAGAGATGATAAGTTCAATCCAAGACCCGGGAAGAGAACGGATTGAGGAAATCACGATAATGTGTCAAGGGAAACGGCCATTCGGCAGTGCCGAGCGACAAAACACATGGAATGATCTGATTTAGTATGACGTTATGAATCTCCATTAATTACACTAGGAGATTCTCCTTTGATACTAACTGGTAATACAGGTTTAATCTAGAAAGCAATTTTTTCCGACAGAAAATAATTTTTATGAATCTACATAAATTACACTAATCGACCGTAAAAAGGAGCCATTTCTCAGGGCCTGTTTGGTTTAACCGAGGGGAAGGGAGGGGAGAAATTTTAATAGAGGGAATTGGAGGGGAGGGGATTGGAGAGATTTTAAAATTTCCTTGTTTGGTGGAATTCGAGGAGAGAGGATTGGAGGGATTTTAATAAAACCTTGTTTAGTTCATGAGGGGATTGGAGGGGATTGAGTAATAAAACTCAATTCCCTCCAAAAAACCCCAAATTGGAGGGGAATGAAAAAGGGGTGGGGGAGGGGATTGAGGGGAATTAAATCCCCTCCAAAAAATTGATCCAAACAAGGGGAGGGGATTAAATCCCCTCCCTTCCCTTCCCCTCCCCCTGAAAAAACCCCAACCAAACAGAGCCTCAAAGTTTGGACAGAACAATTCAAAATGGACGAAGGAAAAAAAAAAAAAAAAGACAGAACAATTCAAAAGGAAAGTCAAGCTGACCCGGCAGTTCGAATATTTTTCAGACCCTTCACTTATGGAGGGGATGCTCTTATGATGCTTACTATTAACAACAACGTGCCATTATGATTTAGATTGGAATTGAATTTCTATATTCAGTTAACAGTTTAAATTATCAATATTAACATCAATATAAAAATTAAACCTATAAGGTAGTATACTACACTTTTCATAATTCATAAATAATACAGTTTCTTTTAAGTTTTAATCCTATACACGGCTCTGCCCTTTTTTTTTTAATAAAAAAAAAAGCAATAAACGCCCTCTTGCTATCTGCTCAACTGAAAACGAACATATTCAACATTTTTCTCGTTTCACTAATGAATTCTAAATTTGTAATTCATGATCCTGGTTCAACTCTTTTTTTGTTGGACTTTAGCATCAAGATAATTTGATATGTTTGGGATTAATTCTGATTCTTCTCTCTTTTACTTTTCATCTTTAAACGATGTTATATTTGTGTCAAGAAACAATTTTTGTACATTATGCTTAATATAGCACCCTTTTCATTTGGTCTTAAGACTCTATCAAAATATGATATAATATTAATTGTGTATTACAAAAAAATGTTCCTATTTAACTCATTCCAAATTACTTTAAAAAACAGAGTCCACCTACTCATTTATATTCTGAGTATTAAATGAAATGATAAAATTTAATTTTTTTCTTCAATGAAATTTAATATGGGTAGTTCTAAAAGGATATTATAAATTTTTAAAAAAATTAAAATTATTAATTAATTTTAACTATCTACCTTAATTTATATAATATAATTAAAAATATTTTACATTGAGGATAAGAAATAGAGTGCTATCCAATATGAATTTTATATATTATAAGAATATTTAACATTCAATATTGATACAAGTAACTGAGAATAGTACTAACGTTACAGGAAATTTCGTGAATAAAAGTCATTCATTATGCTAATGCATTGTAGTAGTCTGTGAGAGAATGACAGAATGATGGGTGTTGTGCAGAGGGGAATGCATACAATTTGATGGAAGTTAACGTGAAGAGTACAGACCTGCCAGCCTACGCTAAATCATCGTTTCATATCAACCATTAACATTGTGCGTGATTCCCACGTGAATCAAAAAGTGGAAAGCTAATTTTGATTCCACCTACGTCATTCAACTTTATTATTATCGTTAAAAAAATTAAGTTTAGGAACAATTTAAAAGCTTAAAGTCTTTTATCGTCAGAAAATTTATAAGAAAATTAAAAGTTTTTAGATCAACTTTTGCATTCATTTTTTTTGTCGAATGTCCCACATCGGGCAGAACAGTTGTGAAAAATTATTTATATACGAAAAAGAGGGCGTTCGGGTTATCGCGGACCACGAGGCATTGTGAGTGGGCTCACATGCCCAGTAACTGTGTTGCTGGGCTGGGCTCAGGAAAGTCCCCGGGCCAATACTGCAGAGATGCAGGCCCGGAAACGGGTAACCTTCGAGCTTGGTGAATTTGTTCACCCATGTCGGTGAAGGGCTGAGACAAGCGTGGAGCCTCAAAAATTCCCGCCGAAGAAATTGGCCAATGTCACAGTTATTCACAAGGTCCTATCTGGACCAACAGAACGGGGCTTACGTCCTCGCGGTCACCTTTTTCTGATTTTCCACGTACTAATTAACTCCCCTTTTTTTTTGCCCCAATTAATTAGCTCACCTTCACTTTTACAAGTGACATTATTGGAGGGGCAAGTGGAGGAGGTTCTTAATTCTTTTATTTAATAAAAGGATGTTTATGTTTTTAATATTAAAATATGATATATTTATTTAAGAAATAATTTCAAACTTTCTTTAAAAAAATAAATCAGATAAGTTTAACATGAACTTCCCATAATTTTAACTTTTGGGAAGTATATCAGGACCCTATAATATTTCAGATCGTGAAGTATCACATACACTCCTTGATTTCTAGTCTTCCCAAGCATATAAAAAAAATCTCAAATGCCATTTCATTCTCTATACAGTTCAACTTCAAATGTCATTTTTTTTAAAGAAAATTCATTTATTTATTCAATATATATATATATGTATATATTAATTTAAGTGGATCCTATTACATTATAGGAAATCTCAACTCAAGAATGAGCCGTGTTATTGAGGAGTAATAAATGGTATAACTTACTATATTTATTTTTCTTTACAATAATCTCATAATGATATTATGAGATTAGATTCAAAAACTATAAATAAGAAATCTTACTTTAAGTTATTAATATTTTTTTATTTTTTGTGATAAATTAAATTCTTTTAGAGTTTTTGAATTAGATTCAAACATTGATAAGCGTAAATGAAAATAGCTTTCCCAATATTATTTTTGATTCATGGAGGTTTTTTTTACCAGATTTTATTCATAAAGTTTGATGTATTTAATATTGGTATTGAACATTGATAATGTATGGATTATATTGATATTAATTTTTTAATTTATAATTATTTTAAAAAATTATTTCCCATTGCCAGTTGATGATGAGTAGGCCTACCATATGGGCCGTGGGAGTACCGTGTCAGTGTGAAGAGGAAAGGCCCCCGTTTCGAGGAAGCAGAGCAAATCCGAGTGGAATTGAAATTTCACCCCTCTCCCATCTCTCTTCTTTCTGCTTCAAATTCCCCAAATTCCTCAGATCCATTGTCCAAAACCCTTATCTGATCAATTTTTTACGATCTTCTGTGTGTTTCCCAAATTCAAATCTAAATCTTTTGATCGTTCGCGGAGAAGTAAGGAATCATGGGCAACACGGAGAAGTTGATGAACCAGATCATGGAATTGAAATTCACCTCCAAGTCCCTTCAACGCCAATCCCGTAAGTGCGAGACGGAAGAGAAATCCGAGAAGCTTAAGATCAAGAAGGCCATGGAGAAAGGGAACATGGACGGAGCTCGCATCTATGCCGAGAACGCCATCCGAAAGAGAACCGAGCAGATGAACTATCTGCGCCTCGCCTCTCGCCTCGACGCCGTCGTCGCTCGCCTTGATACCCAAGCCAAGATGAACACCATCAACAAGTCCATGGCCAATATCGTCAAGTCTCTCGAATCTTCCTTGGCCACCGGAAATCTCCAGAAGATGTCCGAGACCATGGACTCTTTCGAGAAGCAGTTTGTGAACATGGAGGTTCAAGCTGAGTTCATGGAGAGCGCCATGGCTGGATCTACCTCGCTCTCGACTCCTGAAGGCGAAGTCAACAGCCTGATGCAGCAGGTCGCCGATGATTATGGCCTCGAGGTCTCGGTGGGTCTGCCGCAGCCGGCAGCTCACGCGGTGCCGACTAAGGAGACGGAGAAGGTTGACGAGGATGATTTGTCTAGGCGACTTGCTGAGCTAAAGGCTAGAGGTTAAGATCGAATTATTATTATTATTATTATTATAGGATGATGGGAATCGTTTGTGAATGAACACTTATAAACTACTACGCAATTATACTGGAGTCTTTCTCATTTTCATAAGAATTAGAACAGTGATTTGTGTATATTAAACTGAATTCGGCTGTAAGCTCCGTTGCATTATGTGAATTTTTGTTGTTATTCATGCTTATTAAATGTGTTCTTGTGAATATCGTTCCTCGAAAAGCGATGAAAGTTTTGTGTATTTGAGGGTTTATGATGGTAGAAGAACAAGTCCTATTATAAGTATAGTTGAACATTAGATAAGTTGTTGATGGTTTATGGATGCTGCTGAATGAATGATATGGGGTGCTCCAGCAATAGTGTAAATTTGATGAAATATTGGGTTGCAGAAGTGGTTAAATGCCTTTTCGCAATTAAATGAGAGTGGAAAAGGCCAGTGTGATAGGTGATGCTGCTTTTGCCATGTGTTGGATAGTGAACTATGAAGTTTGATGGGGCTTTGGGAGAATCTAGGAATTATAATTTGCAGGGGTAACCGGTAACTGAGTTACTTGTAATTTGGTAGAGAATGGTTTTGCTAAGGATTTGATTTCATGTGTTTGGTTGTTTGAGAAGCTCAAGGGTTTCAAATTGGTCCTAAAATTTAGGAACCATCATAATTGCAATAGACTTGGGCAGTTGAACTTGCTGTTTTTCTTCTTTGTACATGACAGAGCTAGGATGGGGTTCCCCTGGAGTAGAGCAATGGGCAGAGGTAGTATTTATTATAGGATCTTTTGATCTGATCCTAAATATATGACCATTTATAATATATGAGGTAATATTTATTATATATTTTCAAAAATTGCCCATATTTAATGTATCCAAAGAAAAAGAGAAAGAGATTAAATAAGGGTGGTTTTGAAAAAATATTGGAATTTTTGGAAAAATTGAGATAGTTAATTAGTTTTAATTTTAATTTTTAATTCGTTTGATTCGGTTAAAAGGATTTTATATTAAATATTAGAGGGAGTACATATCCTACCATTAAACCACACCTGTCACTTTCAATTGGATTCGTTATATCTGTTAATATAATTACTTTGATGGTTGTTGTATTTCGATCAGAACCGTTATGAATGATTCAATGTTTCTCATTATCCTAGGTCTTTTACATTAGCAATTTACATGTCAATGATTTTTTCCCCTTTTTATTAATGGGATGAAGAAGGAATAAGCATAAAACAAAGAAGTGTTATTGACAGTGTTTCAGTTAGATTGTAGAATAGAATTAGCATACCCCAATTAAATGGGTTTGTCTAACAACCAGGCGTAAAATTCCTCATTGGGATCTTCCCTTTTTTATCTCGTTGTGAAACTTTGGCTCCCTGATTCTGTCTCTGTAGCAGCAGCACCATGCTGCAAGGTAAGGAGGGATAGAGACACGGGATCTTGGCAGGCCCTGGGATTTTTGTGAATTGATGTTCTATAATTATTTCTGGGGAATCTAATTAATGGTACCGTAGCTTAAAAGAGTGTGCTTGATGAGTTCAAAGAAGAAATTGTGGAAAGGAAGTGAAAGTTATTAGGAGTATATTTGAACTGACCCCCACAACCCTCATCCACTAAGTCATCTGTGAAGCACTCTCAAGTTTGAGGAGAATAAGTGTCAATTGAACTGGCCATTGCTGTGCTCACTTCGATTTGATGATATGTCGACTTCTACTGTATCTATCTGTCAGGAAAGCTTAGATTACTTGTTATTTTGGGATTGTTTACTTATTGTTAGTATCAAATTGAAGTGTTAAACAAATTCAGGGTTTACTTGTGAAAACCAAAATCCTATTGTTACTTTTTGACAGATTTTATATAAAACTAGATGAGGTCTATATATATACGGAATATAAAATGAATCGTATGATCTACGGCTTCGGAATCGGATTTGCGAATCATTCGATTTTTTCACATTTTATATTCATTGATTGTATATTTATTCTAGACAAAATTAATGGTCTAATATGCAGAATAAGATTCCACTTCAAGCACTTCCAGTCACAAGGTTTTTTTTAATTATCAGTGACAAGAAATTTCACTTTCGTCTTTTGAAGAAAGCACAATGAGCTTGCTTTTTAAATGAAGCACTTCTACAATGAGAACATTTTGGAATTTTCTCATACAAGAAATAGATTCCACCATATTTTTTTTTTTTATTATTATTATTACAATAGATACCATTTTATGTTTGTATACATCTTTCCATTTGTGAAAATGAAAAATGATTAATTTAAGCCTTTCAAATCAATATAAAGTATAAAATTTATAAAAAAAAATACATTATTTATAAACTATGGATAATATGATTTTTTTATTGTGCATAATATTTTTTATTTTTTAATGTTTTCACATATATCATTGAATTTCATGCATGTGTTTTTATTTGTTTTTAAACTTTTTTTTACATATTTTAATAGAATTTAAATGTTAAAAATTAAGTACAAATTAAAGAAAAATAAGTTATTATCTTTCCATGCATGGCAATAGAAAAATGTAGTTCACGCCTTCATAGAATCAATTATTCCACAAGTGTTTCAGACATCTGTTTGCATGCGCATCATTAATTCAACTATCAACCACCGTCATGAGCAGTAATAAAATAATTGGAGTCAGAATTAGAATGATACAAATGATAAGGAAAGGAAATTTTAGGTGGCTACATTTTTCTCACTGGTAAATAAATACTTTATTATTTTGGTTATAATTACAAGATACAGATACACATACATTAATTCATTTATAGTACGAGAACACTCCTAGACCCATGATACAATACACGCAGCATAATACTATGAAGTTCAATTTACCACACTTTAATTTGAACTTACTAATTTAATTTCCTTTGGGTTTTTGGCCACCTTTGGGGGCTGAATTAGACTTGGAAGCAGGGCTTGAAAGCCTATTGAAGCATTTTTTCACCTTGTGAAGCATACACCTTGATTGTTCTTGATCGGGAAACAAAGTGAAGGCAATTGAATCCAAATATGAACCACATCGTCCCTTAAACCCTACAACTTTGCCTCCCTCAATTACAAAGGTGAATGGTGTGCCTTCTTGAAGTCCGAATGGTCCATAGGTCCTCATGTTGCTCTTAAATGTCAGTGACCGAATCACCGGCGTCCCATACATCATCGGATAATAATGACCACTCACTCCGACCAAGAACTCTTCCGGGTGCTGCAGCTTAATCTGGTGAACATGCAAAAAGAGGGTTTGTTCTCAGTTAATCATCACCTTATATATAGAGAGCAAGAGTGAAGATTACAAACAAAAGGACTTGATCGCATTGGTTAGAGCCTAATGTGACTTTCTCAGAATTCAATGTTACTAGCTTTTTTTGTAATGCCACTTCTTATACTAAAATTCTACAGATACAAGCTTTTGAGGAGCATAAATATATGTCAAATAAGACCAAGATCTTGTTCCTTTTGCATACTTAACTAACCTCAGCGGTTTTGCCGCCTCCAGGTCCTCCATGTTTGTCAGCTGTGAAAGGCTGACCTTGCTTATCATAAACCACTTGAATGGAGTCTACACAATCACCATAAAACAGTGTGATTGCTCTCACCCCTGTGAAGCTCCCATCTTCCCAGCTAGATCCGCCATTTCCTCCCCATGGTCCCAGTATCACGCCGCTCTTCCTCCTTCCTGTTCCTTCCTGCAAAATCCATTGGTTTATTTCTGTTTTGATCCTATTGTACAAGTATGATCCTGTAAACTATGTTTACAGTGAACAAACTGAGTTTGGCCATGACAAGGTTTGAAGCAAATGTTATACTAATCTGACCACAGATTTTTCTTCCCTGATCAATGATATCTGTAGGACAAGCCGAATGATATGCCTGCTACTGCAAGTGTTTTATTTCTTAAATTTGTTCTTTTGCACAAGTTAATTTCTAAATGCTTGTAACTAACTAAATATTAATTCTTTGATGGAACCAAATTATAGATTTATTCAGCATCGAATTCCGTGTATCCATGTATGGCGAATTAAAATTTTGAGGGACTAAATCATATGGAGAAATAAATCGAGGATTAAAGAGTAAGGAGGCATAATATTTTAGGGACCTCAATTTTATACATATTCGAACAGAAACTATTTTTACGGTAGCAGGTATAAAACAAACACAGTGATAAAAACAAAACCAGGACCTGAATAACCTTACCATGGGAGCTATATATTTGGAAAGAGGGATGAAGAACAAAGTATGGAAGATGCAATGAGCCAGAGTTGCTTTGAGTAGGGATATTAACATATGTATATAGGCAACCCAACTTAGTGCAGTATCTGATTCCATTTATTTAGGCCCCATCTGATGCAGAATGGGAATGAGAAAGGGAAAGAGAATAGAAAATGAAGAGGTAGAGGGAAAGAGAATTTAGGCCCAAAATACATTTGGTATAGTTGTAAAAAAAGACGGAATCATATTGTTGCTTCCCAAAAAAGCAACAAGTTTCCTTGCCTAAATAAAAAACTTCCTCTCTCCTCACATGAGGGAAAAGATGTTTTGCAAGGAAACGTCACTAATGCATTTCAAACAAGAGAAAATCTCTTTCCTCTTACCCACTTCCTTTCTTTGTCCATCTTTCCCTCCTATCAAACGAGGCCTTAAAGTAAGAAAGAATTTCACTTTATGCTGTGAGGCAAATACTCAATCATGTGATAAAAGGAGACCTCTATAGTGTTTGGATTACTTGAGAGAAGCAAATTAATCTATTTCCTTTAGAAATATTATTGAGAGTCTAATGAATAATATGGATAGATTTTATATAAAATGCCGAATACATGCAGAATCCGGTTCCACTTCAAGCACGTCCAGTGACAAGGAATAATTTTACTTTCGCATTTTGGAGAAAGCACATTGAGCTTAAAGTTAAGCTCTTCTATCATAAGGACAATCAGCAATTGCTCTCACACAACAAAGAGAGATACCATATTATGATTATATAAATCTTGATATTTGTGATAATGAGAAGTGTTCAATAATTAAACCATTTGAATTATGTTAAAACAGAAAACAATTCAGTATATACATATCAGTCAAACTCCTTGAGTTTCACCCCTTCATAGAATCAGTTACTCTACAAGCTAGCGTTTTGGAGTTTTGTTCAAATCCTTACTTTAATTTAACTGTCAACCTTAATCGAGCAGTAATCACTACTTATAATGATACAAATAATAGTGAAACGAAATTTTAGGTGGCTAGATTTTTCTGTCAAAGGTAAATATATATATACTTTTTCTTTATTATTCTGGGTATAATTATAGGATAGATACACTCATTCATCTATAATACAGGGACACTCCTAAACCTCTGACACAAGCAGCATAAGAGACTATCTAGTTCATTTTCTACTAGACCTCAACATAAATTTAATTTCCTATGGTTTTCTGGCCAGCTTTGGGGGCTGAAGACTTTGAAGCAGTGCTTGAAAGCCTATTAAAGTACTTTTGCACTTTCTGAAGCAGGTTTTTTGATTGTTGGGGAGTCAGAGTGAAGGCAATTGAATCCAAATACCAACCACTTCGTCCCTTAAACCCTACAACTTTGCCTCCTTCCATTGAAAAAGTGAATGGTGTGCCTTCTACAACTCCATAGGGTCCAAAGGTTCTGATGTTGCTCTTAAATGTCAGTGACCGAATCACCGGAGTGCCGCCACGTACCACCGGACAATAATGCCCACTGGCGCTAATCAAAAACTCTTCTGGGTACTGCAGCTTAATCTGGCATGGAAATAGAGAGCTTGTTTAAATAAGTTAATCCGCCTTAAATAGAGAGAGAGTAAAGAGTAAAAACGGTATGATTTTTTTTTGTATCTTTTAGTACCAAAAAAGCATGATTTTTTTTTCTAATGTTCTTATACTAAAATTATACAGTACAACCATTTCAGGACAACAAATATAAGTAAAGTTAGAACAAATTCTTCCTCTTAAATACAGAAGTGATGCCCAAAAATACTTTCTTTCAAGAATAAAAAATAGTTTGTTTGTTTGTTACAGAATGGTAAACTCTGGGATGTTGAACTAACCTCATCAGTTTTGTTGCCTCCAATTCCTCCATGTTTGTCAGCTGTGAAAGGCTTACCCTGCTTATCATAAACCACTTGAATGGAGTCTATACAATGTCCATAAAACAGTGTGATTGCTCTCACCCCTGTGAAACACCCATCGTCCCAGCTAGATCCGCCATTTCCTCCCCACGGTCCCACTAGTAGGCTGCTCTTCTTCCTTCCTGTTCCTTCCTGTAAAATCCATTGGCTTAGTTCTATTGAAGATCCTATTGTAGGGGTATGATTCTATAAACAATGTTTTCAGTGAACAAATTGAGTTTGGCCATAAACTAAAGTTTGAAACAAATGTTATACTAATCTAACCACAGTTTTTTTTCCTTCTCTGACTATATATATCTGTAGGAAAAGCCAAATGATATACCTGCTAATGTTTTATTCCTTTAATTTATTCTGTTGCACAAGTTAAAATCTTAGAGTTAGTAATTCGATGTTAATTCTTTCGTCGGACCAAATTGTAGTTTCATTCAACTTTAAAGAATTCGGTATATAAATCTAATGCGAATTAAAATTTCGAGGGACTAGTTCATATAGAGAAATAAATCAATGACGAAAGTGTAAGGAGGCATAATATTTTAGGGACCTCAAATTTCACGCAGTTACATACTCAGAGAAACTTCCTGTATTTAGCTACTTTAAAAAGTTGTCTTCCTCTGAAGATTGAAAGGTAAACAAACACAGGAGGAAACATGACTGATAAAGACAAAGCCAGGATTTGAATAACCTTACCATAAGTGCTATAAAGTTGGAAAGAGGGATGAAGAACGAAGGATGGAAGAAGCAATGATTCAGATTTATTACAGTAGCAGCGTTACAGTGAACTATTGCTTTTAGAACTGATATTAATCAACGTGTGTGTATATATAGGCAACCTAGTTAGAGGGTTTAGTGTGGTATCTGATTCCATTTAAAGCAAGACATGGTCAGAAGGAATTTCGCTTTGTGCTTATGGGTAACAAATACTCAATTATGTTATAAAAGAATGGTAAATACACAGATGTATGGGAGCTGATATGGACACTGGAAGATAAATGTCAGCTTCGAATCTTTCACAATCAACCTTTTCTCTTGCAGCAAACTTGATGACAAATGGAATTCAGAAACCTAGCACGCGTAGGTGTTTGATCATGCTCGATGGAGATAATAATCCTCTCCCCATGAAAACACAGGACCATATATATGCCATAGACTGAAATTCTTGAAACTATGTTTTGTCACCCAAATATTTCTAAATATTTATTTTGTATGTCCTCTCTCTCTCTCTCTCTGTGTCTTTGCCAAGTATTTTATACATGTCTTCTCTGGTTTCTGCCAATTCAAACTTTTTGACTTTGTAGTTTAGTGTGGACCAAGAAGCCTAGAAGTCTTCAAGGCCATATATGTCCTCTCAGTTCTCACCATTTTGGGAAGTGTTATTTGTCATATTCCGTAATTAGACTCATTTTTCATGTATTAAATTATATTTAAATTCATTAATACTTAATTAGAGACAATTACATAAAACAACTTAAATTAATTTATTTTATTTGGGGTATTATTCCTTTGGTTAACTTCTTTTCATCTGGTAAATTTTGAAAATTCATAACTAAATCAATAAAAATTATATTGATATGGTTCAAGTCTCTAAATATAGCTTACAAGATTCTATACATGGGAAAAATGTTGAACAGAGAAATTACTTGGCCAATTTATACAATAAATTCGTATTATCTTCACTGTAGCAATAGTCATTTTTTAAAATTTCTGATTCTGACCATAACTTTGAAAAATTACCATAAATCATACATAATTCTAAATTGAGTGATCTTTGTGTCTATAGAAAGCTACACATGTCTAGTTTTCATACATATAAAACACTCATACAGTGAACATATTGAGGTCAGTACAGTACTTCGAATTCCCATAAGATTTTACATAATATCTCATATAATAGTATCAATCTAAGCATCATTATCTTGAACATTAACTTGCTTCTCCTTGCCTTTCCTTTTTTGGGTAATCTTGTCATAACTTAAACCTAAAATTTGTTAGACATTTGGAAAGATGTGAGATTTAAAGAATCTCAATAGTAACTACTATACATGCTTATATATCATCATATATTGCAAACTTTCATGAAACATACATTAACTTTCATTTAAAGTCATTTGTGCACAAATATTTTCTAAAAAATTTGGGCAGCACCTCCTCTTAAATTATAAACATTCCTAGGGTCAAATACCCTTTAAACAACATAGCCAATCAATTCAATCCATCACAAAATATCAATACAATTAACAATTACATCAAGTAAGTATATTGGCAACAATAACAATATATAGGCACAATGTGATTAGTTAACTACCTTGTGGATTTCCAATGACTTTCAAACCTTGTATACCTCTTCTTTGGTCTTGCAACCCTTCTTTGAATCCTAATGCATCACCAAATATGGTCATTAACCACTGATTTCACCATCTTTTCCAATTGGTATGCTTACTAGCCATACAATTCCAAATTGAATTCCTTTGGATTTTTCTTGTACAACATACTTCTTCATACCTAATTTGGACTCAAAGAATTCATTTTTGAAGTCAAAAACTTGAAATTTCCTTTCTATATTGAACCCTAATTAGGCATAAAATTACCATAAGTTGTAGAAAAATAACTACCCGATTAATTTGTAATCTAGTGGCATATTCTTGCACCTTATGGCCTATATAACACTTTTCATGGTTTAATTTCTTCATACCTTCATTTTCTCTCTCTTTTCTCTCTCTAGGTAGAAACTTTCAGTGGAAAAATAGGAGAAAATAAGTCATAAAACTCTTCCGAACTAAAAGGTACACAAGATTATGGCCATAAAATAATACCTTGAGTTTGTGAGTACCAAACTTTGCCTTTTGCCTTCTTTTTTTTGGTTTCAAAATTCATGAGCTCTCTCACCCTTTTCCTTTCTGTTTCAGACGTGAAAGTGTGCTGAAGAAGATGGATTAAGTGGTTAACATGAGTGATTAAGGGATTAAGTAACAAAACCTAACCTTAGTTACTTTAATATTTAACTTTAGTTACTTAAATTTTAATAAAGCTTTTCCAACAATTCCCTTCATGACCCACTCAGCAATCAGACGTTTTTCATCCCCTTTCTAGTCAAAAATTGCTTAAATAATCTTTATGGACCAAAATATCCTTTACCGATTAAATTTACCCATACCAATTATATATTTTTACCAAAATTGTCATTAAATTGGTACGGCATTATCCAACAAATACTTTTAGTCCAAAATCACTATTTTAATCCAAAATATATTTTATCAAGGCTCACTAATTTTTATTCAATTACTACTACCTCTTCTTGCAGTCCAAACTGACTTTTATCGAGTAAAATATCAATATTAAATCTTAATTACCTAATAAATATTACTTTGACCTTACTAAATTTCATACTATACTTTATTGGACTTAACTCATTGAAAGTTTTATTTTGACTATAATTTTTCATATTTATAAAAATGTCTCTTGATCCTGGGTCAATTTATAATTTTTAAAATTTTTAAATCATTAAGAATAATTTTTCACAAAATTCATAAACTTTCATTAATCTCCCCTACGGCCTCCTTTTTTTTTTTCTTTTTTTATCCTTTTTTCTTTTTTTTAAGGGTAAAATTATCATTTTTTTTCTTTTTTCTTCCCACTGAGATAATGGACTTTTTTGTCCTATTTCATGCCCAACGATATATACCCATTTTTATAAATTTTTTATAAATTTTAAAATATTAAGTCTTAAATATCCAAAAATTTTTTTTCAAATATTACATTATTAGTCAAATGACGTAGGAATGATGTTTAGTTCTCACCATTTTATATGCCCTCTCTAGCACGTCTAGCGGTCTAGGTATGATTTTCATTTACATACTCATTTGTTTTACACTTCATTCATTACTGTCTACTTCTCTCTTCCCTCTCTGTCCATCTTTGCTGTGAGTTTGTGAGATGTTTCTCTTGCACTTTAAATTTGGTTATAAGTCTCTACATTGCATGCTTTAACCTTTGAGCACTTGGTGTAAAAAAGCTAGAAAAAAATAAATTTATACTAATTTCTAGTGTGCTATAAACATAGGCAATAATACTTGTGAATTCATACCAATTTTTTTGTTAAATAAATTTGCCGCCTGTTTCGTAATACATCTATGATTTTTATTAAATGCATTGTTTATAATTTTTTTTTACTTATTTGACAATAATTCTTGACTTGTTTGTTTATATGCTATTTGTTATTTTATTTTATCAATGAGGTGCATTGAATTTTTATATTGAGCATTTTAATTTAATAGTGTTAGGGAGAAAATATTTGACTAACAAAATTTAAAATGTTGCCAAAAAAAAAAGAACGGTATATATTTTTGAAACACCTTTATTCGAATAATAATGTAATTAATATTAATTAATAAAATTTAAAATGTTGATTGAATCAATTTTAATGTACTTTTTTTCAATCAAATTAAACCAAGTGGATTTTTTTTTTCATTACTTATCATGCAATACAATTGACTCTAATATATATACTTTTAACTTATTTTTAAATTTATAATCCACCTGTTTTAATTTGATTGGAAATAAACATTATATAAGCTTAAGTTGTTATATCTTTCCCATTTGAAATTTATATTCATTAGGAATAATATTTTCTATATATATATATATATATTCCATTTTCAAGTTATCGCAGTAAATTTAGTGTCAGCAAGAAAAATCTAATTATTTATATTCAGGATAACATGTACATTGTGCAGGAAGAAAAATTCAATTCCAATATAACCTAAAATTAGTATCAATCAAGTAATGTGGCAATATTGTTCATACTTTAATCAATCATGACAATCAGTCATGCATTTGTCTTCTGATTGGCTTGATTGAAAATCTAAAGTTATTTGGAAATAATAATTTGACTTAAAACTTAAAGCACATAACCAGAATATAAAAGAGACTAAAAAAATTACTTTTTTGAGTGGATAACCAATTTGAAACTTTTGAAATTATATTGTTGTATGAAGTTCTTGCTTCCTCTAATTGCTAGTCTCTATAGCTCTGGGTTTCTGATCTTAATGTGATTCAAGTTATTCATTTAAGATGTAATTACTTTTTAAGATGGGGAAAATCATATAGTCTTAAGATTGTCATATTAGAGTTCAACCTTTACCAAATAATGGGTCTGAACGCTATTGAGTTGACCAAATATTATAATAAGATGTTCTTCTGTATGTGTCTTATGTTTGCTTTTCTATAATTATAGGGAGATGATTGTAGAGCCCAACTTTATCTATGTTGTGAAATACTTCTTGCTAATGGAAATGATAGCAACCACGCACCTACTCTCTCGCTTTTTCTGCTGGATACTACCATCATGTCTGGATTTCCAAGCCGTACCAAAAACTAGCTATTAACATGGATTTTTTTTTAAAAAGAAATATTATCATTAACATGAATCCTTTTATGATACATTTGTATAAAATAAGAATAGAAATGGAAACAACAATGAGAATGAGAATAAGAAAAAGTCTTTGTGAAAACCTCTTTTTCTAACCAAAATATGAAAACCTCTTTTCCTAACCAAAATAATGTTTGATATGTTTAGTTAGCTAGCAAGACATATTTTTTTTCCCATAAAATGTTAAGATTATAATTTAAGTTATTTATTAAGAATGATTTTATTAAAAAAATATGCTTTTCTATGAAAACAAGCCCTTTCCTCACTATTTTTTCAGAAAGCCACTTTCCTATAATTCTAGGAAACTAACTTTCTTAGTAACTTACATTCCAACATATTAATATGTTTAATTATAAATCCCCTTTTCATTCCCTTTTTAGAAGGCACTTTCCCATATAGGAAACGTACCCTTAGTTAGTTTAGCCCTTAGCACTCCCTCCAGCAGCTGCTCCATGGAAATGGATCCACTGAAGTAAACATTCCCTGAAGTATCCCAAAGTATGATAAATTGCCATTGGATTGAATTGATGCATCAAATTGTGTCACATATATCAGCTGCTATCCATGCCAATTTCATATGATGTGGCTTTATCTAGGTCGTTGATCGTTGAACGTTGGACGGACCATATAAAGATAATTTACAATAAAAATATATCTGCTGTTATTTATTTTAATAATTTTACAATAAAAAATAATTTTTGTGATCAAAGATATAATTTTTAAACATAAAGTTATTCAGACACACATTTTTTTTTGGCAAATAAAAATTTATGAGATTTTCTTATTTATAAATCTGTACAAAAACTAAGAGAAATTCATTAGGAAGCAAAATTTTGATTCAAAATATTCATATAAAAAATTAAATTTTTTTCCATTCATTTATTGTCTCGACTTCTATAATGCTTTCACATTTTTTTCCCTTAATGGATGAAATATTCTATTTTTTTTTTTTTTGTTAATCTGAAACATTTCGTCGTCAATAGCCCAGATTCTTCCACATTATGCTAATATTATGCAACGCACCGTTCGAGTTAGTGAAGTTGGGACACGTGGCAGAATATAGTACATCGATCATATCCGATGGATGAAAACATCACACTTTAAGATACTTCAAGAAATGCTCACTTTAGCTGATCCATATTTGCTGCACCATCCATCATCACATCATGCAAGAGAGAATAACACAGCTCAACAATAATTGATTGTCAATTTAAAGAAGGGTGTGAATTTGGGAATCATTAGGAATGATATTCGGTAGTTAACTCAATTTTTTAATTTCTTTTATATCAACTGCAAATATCACAGAATTAATTAAATTAAAATTAAAATTTACATTTTTATTTGGGAAAATTACAATTACTGCCAGTCAAGCAAGTACAATTTGCTGGATTAGTCATTAGAGAGAAACAATGACATCCAAGGACCTAGTGATTTTTTCCGATTTAAATTGTCCTAGTCATTTACTAAAATGATCTTATGCCCGTCTGATGAAAAAAAAGAAATCACGGATCAGAGGGAAATCAAACTTGGAGGCAACGGTGGGGGAGCTCAAAACGAAGTGCATTTGTAGAAAGTGTTTTCTGTGGCTGCGAAGTATTTCGGTGGCGGTGAAAACTTTGTTGATGGTGGTGATGTATTCTGGAGTCGATTTCGCTGATTTCTTGCTTTCCAACCATATCTTCGGTAGAACATGGGGCTTCATTGTCCGTCGGGGCAATCTGAGTCGTCCGTTGCTGCATCAGGAAATCCCCATCTTATTTCGTGTTCCTCAAACCCCATCTTATTTATTTTTAATTTTTCTGAAAGTATAAATTTTGCATTATACATTTACATATGAAATATATAATTGGTTACATGATTAATCAATAGTTGAGACAGAACAAATATTATTAAATAAAATTGTTGCATTAATTTTTGGATCTACAATAAAAATTAATATAACTAATGTTCAAATTCCCTAATGAGCAAATTACGTAATTTGCAAGTTCATTAAATAATTTTAAAGTTGGGGTTCAAAAAGAATTTAATGTAAGGTCAATGGTATTGTAATTTATTCTCTTTTTTGCTTAAGGCTGGTTGTCCTCTGGTTTCTTGAATGAATGAATTCTTTTCACATAAAAAATGGCATTAGAATTTATTAGTAAATAATTGTAGTCGAATATTAATTGATTTTTTTCGATCATTTTGAATATTACTATTCCACTCATTTCAAAGTAATCGCAATTTTGAAATTAGTAAAATATCTTTGACTTAAATATTATACACATATAATTAGTTTTTCAATGAAGTTCTCATGATAAAATTATTTCAAATCATTTGAAAAATATGGAACATATATCTTATGCAATTAATTAGATATCTTAGAAAAATGATACAATTGTAGATATCATCTAACACAAAATGATTTCAATTTATCTATAATTTGACTTATATGATACATTTATGATTTAAGAGATATTACAGGATCCAACAATATTTTTTTCTCTTAATTTGATTTCTTTTTACATTGAACTAGATTATTTTCTCAATGCATGCGATGAATAAAATTTGTATATTTATCACACAAAAATGAAATAGATAAATAATTTTTTATAGCATAAAATTTTAGAATTGACAGAGAAAAAATATAGTAGGGTAACTTTGTGCTTTATCCTAACAATATTAAAATATATTATTAGATTAGCAAAAAAATTAAAATATATTATTAGGTAATAATCATAAAATATACAATCCATTATTTTTACAATTTTTTTGGTTAAAGTTAATATTATTTTTTGGACCCCAAACCCACCTCCAAATAGATTTGCTCATTTGTACAAGTTTTTTTTGTTAAAGTTGACATTTTTTAAAAAAAAAGTCCATTTCACCCCCTCTAAAAAATAGATTTTGTTGTAGCTTCACCTCTAGTTTCAATTCAAATTATCCCTTATATTTTTTTTTTGGGAAAATGGAGCTTCCGATCCCTATACTTTCAGAAAATTTTGGTTTCAATCCGTGTACTTTATTTTTTTTAATTGCATCATTGTAGTTTTGAACGTTTGAGCCGTTGGTCCCTAAAGTCTTAGAAAATGGCTTGAGGATGGTGAGGTGGACAAAACGGTGTCAAACAAGCTGAGGTGGCTGACGGTTCATTCACAGTGGCTCTATGGATGGACACTGGTTGAACGAAGCAGAACATAACGTGAAAAAGCCATTTGCACATGTGCTTGACAAACTTTATCTCATCTTGCAGTGATGGGAAGAGAGTGGGCATTTGAGTCTTAGCACAAAAGGATCAAGCAAGAAAGAAACACTCTCTTCTGTCACCTCCATTTGCCAGTGATAGGAAGCGAATAAGCATTCGGGTCTTAGCACGAAAGGATCAAGCAAAAAAGAAACACTCTCTTCTATCATCTTCATTTATCTGCATTTTTTTTTTGTTTTTTGGAAGAATTGAGTTTAAAGAGCTCACATATGTACAATTTATATGCATATATTAGTTACCTAGCTTGTTGCTTCACATCATGCATAGCTTTAAGATACACACTCACAATATATACATAGAGAGAGAGAGAGAGCTTCTATATTTTTTTTCAGAAACATTAACATATTCATCCTTTTCATGTGCAAATGGCTTGACCCTGTCCAAAAAACATGATGTATAGCAAATGGAGCTATCACTTGGTCGTGATGTGGCAATGTGAGGCAGCATAATATTTTCTCTTCAAATAACCTCAACACAGTGGTGTTTTTGTTCTCTTCCTCTTTACAAGTTTTTCCATGCTATTGACGCTAGTGTTAATTATGCTTATATGGACAAGAATGACAAATTGATAATTTTTTTTAAGAATGAAAAATAGATTTGAAAACTAACTAATATATTTTCAATCTAAAAAACTAAATAATGTAATGGATGATTAGAGCATGAACATATCAAAGCACATTCTTGAATTTATACAACCGCACATACAAACACCCGTTTCTCATGAAATTGACATGAAAGTCTAAGATTTCATTGCTACTCAAACTAAGAAACGTATTTCAACTATTAGAGGGAGGGAGGGCATGGAAGAAAAGGGATGTATATCTGTATATATAGATATGAAATAAACTTGGTGAATATAAATGATCAAACTTATATACACCTCCATGATGAAGGGATAAAAAAGAAAAAAAGAACTCTGTTTGCCTCTGTTTATAGTAATAGAAAACAGAGGTAAGTAAGTATAATTATATAATAGTAAAAACAAGGTCAAGGGTCATCACATTGTCATTGAAAACTTTGCATTATTGGGGTAAAAGGTTAGAGTGTGTGTTTGTGTATATTACCATTGCAGCAAGTCCATGTATTGCTCACGTTTGAAATGGTATATCCTGCGACCATGTTTAGTTAGCGTTTAATAAATTATGTTACCCAAAATAATAAGGATTTTGTTATTTCTTCCTCTACTTCTCCTTCTATTCCAACTCGCCTTTTTTACTCTTGCTGCTTCCCCTGTCCTCGTTCATCTTCCTCTTCATCATCTGCAGTTTCTTATCTGTCTTTCTGCACTTTCTTGGCTAGCCACATGTGTAGCTTTAACACACAGAAACTCTCCTTCTCTCTCTCTCTCTACACACATATATTGTGTATATCTTAAACTAATGCATAATTTGAAAGCTAAATGGAGGTGAGTCAGAGAGTGCATACTTGGTTCTTTCTTACTTGAGCCCTCTGTGCTAAAAGCCGAATGCGTACTTCCTTTCCGTCACAGTAGCATAAAAGATAAAGTGCATGTCCAGCACTTGTTCAAATGGCTTCATCGTGTTTTGTTCCACTTTGTTCGTCTACCATCATCAAGCTGCAAGATTTTTACCATATGTCTCATATCATGGAGCCACCGTGAATGAACCTTTAGCCACCTCAGCTCATTTGACGCCGTTTTGTCCACCTCACCATCCTCAAGCCATTTTCTAAGACTTTAGGGATCAACGGCTCAAACGTTCAAAACTACAAGTATGCCTCTAAAAAAAAAAGTATAGGGACTGAAACCAAAATTTGCTGAAAGTATAGGGATTGGAAGCTCCAGTTTCCCTTTTTTTTTGGCTAATCAAACAATTATCCCTTGGCTCAGTACCCCGGGAAAAAAAGAACATAGATTTGTTCTAGCTTTAGTTCATATAAAATAGACAAATACAATTAAGAAAAAAATTGGCAACGGAGTGGACTAACGGTTCCAGCAACTAAATTAAGAAGTCAGCTTAACATCATCCCGTTCCGTGTAGAAAAATACCTATCATAGTCCTAACAAATAACGTAACTCCAACCCCATTAAAATTCAATTTTAAATTTAAATCTAGATGAGTTGAACAAAACAAAATAATTATGTGCTTACGGTTGCGTAGTCTTACTAATTACAGACTACAAAATTTGTCAATCGTCAATGAATACTTCATAAAATTTTAATGAAAATTCATTAGGTATCCAGTTATAACCTTATTTGACTTGGAACATTACCTTAATGGTTTGTTTGGTTGGAGGGAAATTGGGGGAAAGGAAAGGAAGGGGAGGGAAAATGTTATTAAAATTTTCCCTCCCCTTGTTTGGCAGTCAGGAGGGGAGGGAAAATGTTATTAAAATTTTTCCTCCCCTCCCCTTGTATATTTTCCCCCCAAATTGGGGTAATTTGGGGGGAAAATGTGTTATTGTGTTCAAAATGATCAAAATACCCTTCATTTTTTTATTACTCGGTCACACAATGTACTGGTCAGTCTTGTCCTTATATTAACTTAAATAAATTAAGGGTATAATAGTCAAATTATAATTATTTTCCCTTCTTTCCCTTCCTAACCCAAACGAGGTAAAATTAAAATCCTTCCACTAAAATCCCTCATTTTCCTTCCAAACGAGGTAAAATTAAAATCCCTTCTTTTCCCTCCCCTTCCTTTCTCTCCATTAAAATTCCTTCCCTCCCTTTCCCTCATTTGAACCAAACAGACCAAAGGCTAATATGGCAGCAAGGGCAGTAGCCCTTTCTATTAATGCCTTGCTACCACCTCCCCTATGCATAGCAGTTTCCATTGCTCTTACATTTCCAAGCTCCTAAAGCATTTGTTTGATTTCTCCAGACATATTTATATTGTAGGTTGGATCTGAACCCATTCGATTTAGTTCTGAAAAGAAAAAAAGGAAGATATCATAGCCAATACAAAGAAGAACAGAAGCAGCTTTTGTAAAAATTGAGAAGCTCACAAAGCATGTCAGGCCAACAACTTTTTGCAGATAAATACCATTAATTATGACAAGTCATATTAAAAATCAGGTGGAAAAATGTTACAATATATAGCGATAAATTGTCTTTCTTCTTATAATTTTAGAATATATTTGAAAATTTTACAAGTATAAAAAATTTTAGAAAATGAGATACGGGAATATATTAAAAAATATTCCTAAGTCCTAATTCGTACTATTTGAAATTTTATTTTTATCATAATATTTCTCCAATTAGATTTAGAGATTGAGATTTAAATATATATTAAAAGATTTAGAAGATATTAAAATATTGAGATTATACAAAAGAATAAAAATTGAAATTAAATATACTCATTGGATAAAAGAGAACAAATATAAAAATGAGAATAAAATGCCAAAAAGAAAAGAGAGAGAAAGAGAAAATACTTAAGTGTAAGCGGCTCCATTAAAGGCACTGGAAAAATATGGCCCACTAATAGAAAAAAAAAAGTAAAGTGAATATGGGTCCCATAATTTAAAAAATAAAAGGATTGGTAGGTGGTAAAAAAAAAAAAAAGTAAATAAACATGTGGCAGAATAAACTTCTTTCAGCACAAAGACTAACAGATAAGCCAGCACTATTTAACTAATAAAGAGTGTGGGCTTATTCTCATTTTAGTGTTTTACGCCTCCAATTTAATTTATAGTACACTTTTAATTACTACACACATATCAAAATAATAATTAGTAACTAAAATTTTTTTTCATTATTTTTTAAATTACCCTTATTTAATAATATTTCATACATTAATAAATTACATCTATTGTCTTTTTTATTTTTTTTTCGAGTTCCCATGGGTTATTGGTAATTGTGAAAAGTAAAATTTTTAGAGAAAATTCTTCTTCATTCATTTATGATTTGACCAAATCATTAAAAAAATTTTATTAAATGTATTGATAACCGTAAAATATATAAGCTTACTTATTAGGAGTAATACTAGAAAGATAATAAAAAAACACAATATAATCTGTGTAATACACTATATTTTAAAACATAAATTTTTAAAAATAGCATACTATATAATACATCGGAGGAAGTATAATAGATGTGACGATGGAGAAAGAGAGAACGGAGTCAGATGAGGATTTGAATGCACGATGCGGATTAATTTTTCTTCCATGGCTCAATTTATTTTCCCAACTTTATGGACGACTCTCAGATTAATCTAACGTCCATAATTTATAGGAGCACTTCTTTGCTCTTTTTCTAAGGAGTTGAGAATACAGCTCTCATATACACCCACTACAGGTCTGTTTTTGGGGTCAAAACAAATGTAGGGCGTATTATTATGATCTTGAAATATACTTTCCCAGTCTCATGTATCATTTTAAGATTTTTTACACAAATTATTTTATATATTATTTTAAGATTTTTTACACAAATCAATACAAATATTAAAGAATCTTGATTATAGTAAAATTTAATAATATTTTACTAAAATATGCTAAATTTAAATATTAAAGATGACTTATACTTTATTTATTATTATTTTCAATAAAGAGTAGAATAATAAAAAAAATAATTAATATTTCATTGATAATATATAATGATAAATAATTTAAGATATTTAAAATTTTTTAAAATAATAAATAAAATAGGACGAAGAGAGTAATAAATAATATTGTTTTAAAATTTTGTTTAGGGTATTCATAGCTCTTTAGGAGATGTAGATTTGTTCTTTGGCCTTGTTTTTTTATTCTACTCTTTCCTATGTTGTTGAATTATAATTACTTCTCCAATCTTGCTGAATTATAAAGGCGTGAGATAGCTAAGAGAGTATTTTTGTACAGTCATTGTCAAGATTGAAATGATGGCTTGATGAATGATGAAGGCGTGAAATAGCGAGGAGAAAACTATGGCTCGACTTTTCCTACATTATTCTTACTTTATTTCACGGGAAAATTAAATGGGTTCTTCAGAACAATTACAGGGAAGAAGATAAATCTAGACAGAGAAGACATTTTCCAATAATAGGTTCTTCAGAACTTAAGTGACAGCATGAAAAATACTCTGACCTTTTTTGCACCATCGATACAATGACGTCTAAGCGACATTACCAACTATGGTGAGACAAGAAATTGAGGAAGGGGAGAATAATTAAGGAAGACAGAATAGATAGAGAAAGAACTCTTGACACGAGATTACTAATAATAACTCAACTATTTACAGAAATAAAGAGCAGTAGAACAGTATTTTCCAGGTGCAAAGGCACACTAAAAAAACTAGTGTAGCCTGTAAGGACAGTAGCAGGAACTGCACCACATTCACATGCATATGAATGAGAAACTAGCTTGAACAAAGAAAGTGCACCATTATATTATATTATTTTATAAATCATAAACAATGCAATTAGATTGAGTTCCGTTACGTACAAAGGCTCACAAAGTTATAGGATATTGATACTACGAAACTTGACACAAGTAACATAATACTATCCATCTTAGTTCATTTACACTAAATTTCCTATGCCTTTCTCGTCAGCTTTGGCGGCTCAAGACCACGAAGTAATCTTTAAAGCCAATTGAAGCACTTAAACTCCTTCTGAAACGTTCCCGTCTAATGGTCTAAGATTAGTATTCCAGTATAATCTAACATTAGCATCAGTTAGATCAGACGACAACGTTGTTCGCTCAGACTGTAACCAATGAAGCCAGGTAGATGTCCATTCGTTCTCAGCATCTCCGAAGTCCTCAGACTTGGTGTACTTTAAGAAGTGCCGCCAACATTTGTTAGATGGAACAATATATTTGCAACAGCTTGGATTCTCTTTGTTCTTCATCTTTTTACATACTAACTAGAATCATGTCATTGAAATTAAAAAGAACAGTTGTTAGAAAAAGCTTTTTGCTGGAGTAACACAAAATCAACACGAATGTAAATACACAGAATAGCTATAATACCTCTGGGAATTCGCTACCCTTGGGAGAAATTATACAAAGAGTCTCAGGGCGACATGTTTGCAGCAAACTATTTAAAAGATCTAAAAATACTGATGAAGCGATAATGTCAATGTTGAGGTTGGGGAGCTCGGGAATCAGCACTTGTTTCACATTTTCATGAATGACAATATTCTGAATCAAGCAACTAAGTCAGGAAAATAAAATGCAATTCTAAATTTAATTGGAAATAATGGCTTTGGAGAAACTTGAACACAATCTGCACATAGTATAGATTAGAAGAAAAATACCTTCTCGGAGCGCACAACCAATTTGAAGTCTTCAGAAAATTGTTCTATGAAGCCCCTTAACTTGGGAAAGTAGACTTGTTTATTAAATTTTGGCACAACCTTATATTTAGGTACAAAGGAAAGCTTGGCATTCCTAAGGTAGCAATCATGTATATCAATGAAGGGCATCTTCTGACCCTGGAACTCAAATGACAGAAGATTTGGAGTATTTATAGAAACAAAAACCATTCCCCTGCATCCTCTCAAGGCAAGCCGCTGGAGTTGTGGGTTTGAAATGTTAATAGACCTAAAGTCATCCAATGCACTTAGATCCAATATTTCAAGATGGGGAAAATTGTGGAACTGGCTTTTTTCACAAAAGTCATTTTTCACTTGACGATAACCTAATGTCAATCTTTTCAGTGATTGACAGCCAGCTAAATTTACTTTGCAACGAGCTGATTTCTGACATTGAAACCAAAATGTGTGAAGATTAGCACAATCGATCGCAACCATTTTGAGTTGTTTGCAATGGTGGATCTCAACTGTGTTGAGTTGAACACAACTATAAATCTGCAATTTTTTCAGACCTGAGCACTGTATCAGTCTTAAATCCTCAATAGAGATGCAACTGGAGATCATATTCTGAATGATGCACTCATTTAATTGTATGTTCCTCAGACACAGCTTTTGCAAACGAGGAAGCATTATGTTGTTGTATCCAATCAGCTCGCATCCACATAACCTTAGTCTAGTTAGAGATTTCGTCAAGAAGATACTTTCAGGTGCAATATACCGTGAGATGCTTCTATTGCTGCATCTCTTTGTGCCAATATTGATATCTAACTCTTTGATGTTTTTCTCAGTGATTAAAGATAACCAATAGTCAAGATGATCATCATCTTCTTTATCATACGAGATCAGATGCATTATCAATTTCTCTACTTCCATATTTTTTCTACGGTAAAGGCTTAGAGAGTTATGAACATAATTTAAAAACAAGCATTTCCTAGACTCATTGTCTTTATCCTTAAACCCTGCTACAAATGCACGTTCATCAAATGTCAAACTGGAAAAGGAATACCAAATTTCTCTCCATCTCTTGGATAAAATACTGATGCGAGCCACTTCCTTTGCACTTCGAAGGAAGGATAAAATGTGATGGATAATATGATCAGGCAATTGTGAAATAAGATCACTCGATTCTACCTTTTGCTTCTTCTTCTTGTTCAGTCCTTGATGACCTTGCATTTGTCTAATTCTGGAATTCTCTGGCTTTTTTGGCATCTCTGCATAAAAAGCACCTCGATAGATCAATTCAGTATGCATAGATATGTGGTAGCACTTGAAATCAATATATGCCAAAGCAAAAGTGAGGACAACTACAATAATCAACGGTGCTAATTTAGGCCTTGAACCGAACGAAATCGTTCTCATGACAAAATTATATTGTACATACCAAAGAAACACATAAGAATATTCAAATAAATATATTTTACAATCATAAATGAAATTAAAAAGAAAAAGAAGCACACACATTGCATTTAATAACAAAATTAATGACTGAAAAAAATTAACATGATCTTAAATATATTTTGATTAACTTTATCAATCACATACAGAAATAAAATAAAAAAAATTAAGAAAATAAAATTAAAGAGAAAAAGTTTCTTTTTAAGAGCAGAGTAGATCTAGGATAACTAAGAACCCTGTTTTAAATATCCTTTTTTATTTACTATTTTTGAACTTAGAACTTTGAGAAAAAGATTTTTTTTTTTAAGTTTTCTATTTTATTTATATAAAACTTACAATAACAAGACGTTGCATTTTTTTTTTAATTTTTTTAGAGTTTCATTTAGAAAGATAAACTTAAAAGGAATCTTTTTTTTTCTTGAAACGAATTAGGTATGGAAATTCATCCCCTAAAAATTAAGATCTTTTTGGCCAACAAAAGAAATTACGTAAAAACCTGCATGATGTTAGGTAGGAACACGAGCCCATGATCATGAGGCCATGAGCTGAGCTCTTCACATTGCTTTATTTTTCTTCAAACAAAAACAATTACATTGAAAAATCTATGACACGAGAAAAAGAAAAAGCAAATCAAATAAAACAATATAAGATAAAATAACAGGAAAAGAGCAGAAGCACACCTCCTCCCTCATCAGATAGAATAATCGCAAGAGGTAATGGATTTAAATCTGATGAATCAAATGCAGGGAAAAGGGCAAACTACTCACGAAGAATCATCCACACACCTATGAATATTGAGATGAAACGAAGAAATTGGAACAGAAAATCAAAATAGCCTCTCTACCTTTTTTTAATCATGCAGGCGCTCTCTTCTTCTTGGGTTCGCCTTTTGCTCTTTCTCGTTTTCGCACCTCCCTCTGTTCTCCGTCTTATTCGGACGCTCTGTTTTCCCCTCTTCAACTATTTTATATACTAATGAGGTTTTAGAATCTCAAAGGGATTTAATTTAATAAGATTTTTTTTAAATATTGCAAATTTTTATTTTTCAATTTATGAATTGATATCTAAATATGACATTCAAGAAAAATATTGCTTAGTTGTTTTAGTGTTTGACTAAGGTAATTAATTTAAATTTCTGTTAGATGATTAAATTAAAACTAAAAACCCACACAAATCACTTGAATATTAAAAAATACATGATTTTATTAGTAGAAATTCTAGATAAATAAATATCAAGAAATTAAGATATTTTTATAATAGAACCTTAATTCTTTCTAATCCCTAAAAGCAACCAAGGTTGCAAATTAGAATTGTGAAAAGAGTAAGTTACCCTTAACTTTCTTCTTTTTTTTCCTCCTTTACAAATTAGCAAAAGTCAATTATAAATAACTGAAAGTCTATTATAAATAAATATCAGTTACAAATGATTGGTAGAAATTACAAATAAAAAAAAATTAATTATAAACAAGTGAAAGTCAATTATAATAAGCCAAATTCTCTTGTGTCTAGGGACATATTTGTCATTTTTCATTAAATTTTAATTTCAATTTACAATTTTTTTACTTTTAAAAGTTAGAGAGAATTAAGGTTCCTTTTTTAAAATATCTTAATTTCTTGGTATTTATCTAGAATTTTCCCTTTATTATTTAAGATTGAATATTAGTTTAATGGATTTCATTTTTTTATATTGAATCTTAGTTTTAAATTGACAATTTCAAAAATATTATTGTAACGGAAAAATAAGACATTAACTTTAATCTATAGAAATAATAATTTTAGAAATTATTAATTTCTTCTAAATTCTTTGACTTTTAATTTTATTTATTGTTTTGCATTTGGACTTGTAAATAAAATTTTTTCATCTTTTGATTGAGTGAAGCCTAAACATTCGTTTATTCGTGGATTGCAACAAAAAAAAACCCCAAATTTTTGTGAACCAAGATTTCTTTTTATTAAGGAAAAAAAATCTGCATATATACATTTAATATTTTTAATCAATATATAAAAAGAGGAAATAATATAGGACCTATTTGCTTAAGTTTTTAAAAGGTGATTTTTAATTGTCGGTGATTTATTATTTAGAGATTTCTTAAAATGCATAAGTTATTTTATTTTTAGATAAAATCATAAACATTTAATATTTTTAATCGATATATATGAAGCCGAAACAAGGCAACTTTCTATTCGAGCTCCCTGCAATTTTTTTTTTAAATTACGTAGTATGTAATTTAAATAAAAAAGCCACCACATATTATTTAATACTAATGTAATTACCACATGCATTATTTCTGTAAGCTACTATACCACAGAAACAATTTCGGTTTGAATTACTACCTCAGTCATACGTTATATATTTTCTCTGTGGCAGTTAGGACTGTCACTATTGTAGTGCCAGAGGCCTTCCACTATTGCTATCACTCATCGTCATGAACGCGTTGGTTAATTGTAGTTTCTTGGTTCTGGTTTGGTTTGTTCTTATCTTAGTTTGTTATTTATTAGGTTGCGTTTGGTTATTTGTTTCTGAACCTATGGTTGTATTTTGTGATTTCTAGTAATGTTATTATCATTCGTGGTCCCAAAAAAATATCCATATATAGAAACACATATTTCTCACCCATAGCTTTCAGCCTTTCACAACTTTTTAAATATCTATAAAATGTTTAAATCAACATATCAATATAAAATTTATAAAAACATCTTTTTAAAATTAAAAAACTACTCAAGCCACTTTAAAATAAGGAAGTATACTTTTCTTTTTTTTATTATTGAACTTTTATTTTTAAATATCCAAGCAAAATATGATATTCATATTTTTTTTTTCATTTTAGATTATACATTAGTCTCTTAAAAATTAATTAATAATTATTTTTATTGAATAATTTGAACATATATAACTTTTTAATAAAAGGCTCAACTTTTTTAAAATGATCTTTTTTAAAAAAAAAAAAGATTGAGTTTTTAACGTTATTGAAGTACTTCGACATTTACGTGCATATGACCAAAAGAAATTATTGTTGGAACTAGGAAGGTAAGTATCAAATTTCAGGTAAAAAAAAAAATTACGACTTTAAGACTTTAGTAGCCTTGTAACTTTTCCAAAAGTGGAAAGTAATCTTTTTAAAAAAATCTATTATTAAAAAAACAGATTTTAAAACTTATTGGCGCAAGAAAATCTATCATTAAAACTTTTGAGGAAAGAAAAATAAAAATTTCATTTAAATATGAAAAAAAGATATTTTAAAAAACTATCTCAATTTATTTAATGTCAAAAAATTATCTCATGAGTGGTTATAGTATATTTATAAAATAAATAGATATATTTATAAATTGTTTATAAATAAATTTATTTTACTTATAAATATATTATTATTATTGAAATATTTTTTTTTTAAAATTAAGTCATTTAAGTGGAATTTTTACTTAAAAAGAAAGTTATTAAAAGAAAATACTGAGTGAGCACCGAGTTCTGATTGTTCCCGTTTCAACTTTTTCCAGTTCTTTCTACCACTCTCCACTCGCAAAGCGATCATGGGTTTCTTCTGGCGGGTCAATATGGTCATCATCTACCATTTCTTTGCTGCAACATTCATCTCCTTGGGAACCTCTTTGAGCTCAAACAAACTCTCTTTGTCTTCATCCGAATTTTTAAATTTTGCCAAGAAGCCTGAAGTTTTCGATTGGATGGTCGGAATCAGAAGGAAGATTCATGAGAATCCTGAATTGGGTTATGAGGAATTTCATACCAGTGAGCTGATAAGAAGAGAACTGGATACATTGGGCGTAGCATATAAATACCCAGTTGCTATTACCGGTGTTATTGGCTATATAGGCACTGGACGGCCTCCCTTTGTGGCAATAAGAGCTGATATGGATGCTCTTTCTTTGCAAGTATTTGAATTCTTGATAAATTCCTTTCTTCTTTTTTTCCATATATAATCGTGTGCTTATGAGATGAGTTAAAATTATGCTACTCGATAGATTCCAACTGAGGATGATACTAAAATTTCTTCGCCTCTGGTCAAATTTCATCACAACCCTTTCAATTTCTGGGTCCATCTTTCCTGAGGACATCATCTCTAAAGCATTTTTTGACAGTCTCTAGAAGATATTTATATATATACTAGCAATTTGTTCCCCAAATTACTAGAGCCATTGAACTTCAGTTCTGAGTGTATATGCTTACAACTCCATATTAATCCTTTTGCAAGTGATTTGGGGATGCAAAAAGACTATTTGTCCATCCGCTAAAATCACCTAATAGAGAGGCCAAATTGCTAGCTTCACACGCACACACAGAGACAAACAATTATTGCATATGTATGAATGCATGTATTGATAATGATGATGATCATTAATCATCTCTGACTTTAGGAAATGGTGGAGTGGGAACACAAGAGTAAAGTACCTGGAAAGATGCATGCTTGTGGCCATGATGCTCATGTTGCTATGCTTCTAGGTGCTACAAAGATCCTCAAAGACCATGAAAAACAGATACAGGTGTGTTATTTTCTGCCCCTTCTTTTAATTGGGATCCTGCTCATATGATCTTGGAATGTGAGTTCACCTACTTCAGTTGGCCAGCTGCTTAATAATGTTAAAGTCTAATTGTAATACAAAATTTAGAATGAGGAGGAAATGAAAAGGAAAAGGAAAAAGTTTGACACCTTCATTTTCAATACTACAGGCAATTTGTAATCTGATTTTTTTGGGGGGTAAAAGGCATGTTTATTTGCCAAAATATTTATGACAGTAGTACAATTTTTATGTGCTACGAAAATAGAATGAATTACTCCCCTAGGACAGTCAACCATGTGGTATACTTCTCTTCAATTGCCTTGTTCTGTTTCCTTCCACTCAATGATATCTGACATCATTCGTTTGTTGTCTTCTAAACTCTAACTAGGGAACTGTAGTTCTTGTTTTCCAACCAGCAGAAGAAGGAGGTGGAGGGGCTAAGAAAATTTTAGATGCTGAAGCCTTAGAAAATGTCTCTGCTATCTTTGGATTGCATGTGGATCCAACCTTACCTATAGGTGAAGTGGCCTCTAGATCTGGTCCCCTTTTGGCAGGATCTGGCATCTTTGAAGCAGTAATAAGTGGAAAGGGAGGTCATGCAGCTCTTCCTCAGCATTCAATAGACCCCATATTGGCAGCTTCTAATGTGATTGTCAGCTTACAGCATCTTGTTTCTCGTGAGGCTGATCCTCTGGACTCTCAGGTAAGTTTCTTTCACTTTTTCTTTTTGATTATCACCACCCAATCATTTATGCTTAGTTACTTGACCATCTTGGATCAATAAGTCTGTACTGCATCTTGCACCACTTTTCCTTACCAAAGCACTGTCTATTTAGTAGTATCCATTTGTCATTACAACCTGAAGTAGTCAATCTCTATTCTGGGTTTACTGAAGCTATCTCTGGGCATTGAAAATAACAACGGGAAGAGAAAGAGAAGTATTACGGACCTTAATCTGGCAACCTAATTTATTTTGGCAAGCTTTGGCTTCCCTTGCTTTTCCTTACCTTATCTTTTTACTGCCGTGTAGAATCTAGAATCTTGTTAAAGTAGAATAAAAGAACATGAAAAGCAGGCCAGTCCCTTTGCATACTAGACAAAGAACTCCCTTAAAATCTTATGAGGTTAAACCCACTAAGAGTGCAATTCCAAAACACCTTATTGATATTTTTACAGCCCAAAACCTCGGAGCAGATAGAAAAGAGAACCTCCAAGTCGGTGGGACATATTTAGTGCTAACCAAACAATCCACTTGTGACTATTTGGGGATATGTTGGTAAACAAATTAAAACAGCATCTGCTTTCAATTTTGCTTCTTGAACAGAATAACATCTGAGGCACGAGAAGTGAGGATATTACTTTTAGTGCATTCAAGAAGTATAAAATGTTAATCTTGAAATTGCTGTAGGAAGTGGATACTATATACCATAAAGTATTAAAAACCCAAATCCAGGATATGTGACATAGTGCACCCGAGTCATCTTGGAATGGATTCCAAACTCCTAGAAATCATTATATTCTCACTTATTAGATGGTACTTGATGGAAATGTCTAGAACTCTAGGAGGGTTTTGCTTTCTTAGAGTGAAAATCCTGTCTCTGCCTAACATAAAGATTGTCTTTGCAGGTCGTGACAATAGCAAAATTCCAAGGAGGTGGTGCATTCAATGTTATTCCAGATTCTGTCACTATTGGTGGCACCTTCCGTGCCTTTTCAAAAGAAAGTTTTCAGCAGCTAAGACAGCGGATTGAGCAGGTGTGTCAGTTAGAATATGAGTATTTTTTAATGCTTAAAGTTAATTTTTTTGTTTGCATCACTACCTCAGTCATATGTTAGTTATTTTCTTTATGTTTTTTAGGCCTAAATAGCTTAAATGTGATCCCACAACCTACATAAAAGATGCTATTAAACTGTGGTATAACTGTCAATTCAGATCACCAGATGTATTAACAGAAATAAAAGGTACCTTATTCAACGATCATGCTTCGAAATGATGATGAATTATATTATGAATAAACGGTTGATTCCATATATGTTGCCCAACTTAAATGAGTTCTTAATATGCAATAGTGTATTGATCATGCATAGCATTAACTATGAGCTGAGCCTTTGGTGCAAGGGCATATGCAACATAAAAGCATCACATGCATCATCTTTCTTAATTTTATTATAATTTGTTTTCTGGTGTATCTGTTCAAATTATTAATTAACATAACTGCAAGCATACGAACAGATCACACAAATTTTAAAACTACGGCCACCTGTAGTATTTTTGCAAGTGCAAACAGATGCATAGACTCCCCCTCTTCCCTTTTGTACCAGAAAAAAAAAAAGAATTCCCCTCTCCCTCGATTTTCGCATTTTTAGTTTTTGCATAAATGTTGGCAATTAATTTGTGATCTCCATGGCTGTTAATTACTACTCTCACCTCTCACAATATAACACACATGATTATGTTGTGACAAGAAAAAATTGCACGTCTATTGTCGTTTTGTTTGCAATCCTACTAGGCTTAAGGCTGATATGTTTCTTCAATCTTCAGGTTATCAATGGACAGGCTGCTGTACAGAGGTGCAATGCAGCAGTTAACTTTTTTGAAGGAGAGAAACCTTTCTTCCCTGTAACTGTTAACGATGGCAAATTGCACGAGCATTTCCAACATGTTGCTGGGGATATGCTTGGCATGAATAAGGTGAATGATTGGAAACCAACCATGGGATCTGAGGACTTCTCATTCTATCAAGAGGTTATTCCTGGTTACTTCCTTTTTCTTGGAATGGAGAATGCTTCTCTTGGACGCCTTGCGGCACTTCACTCACCTTATTTCAGAGTCAATGAAGATGTACTCCCTTATGGAGCTGCACTTCATGCATCATTAGCTACTAGTTATCTTCTTAAATTTCCGGAGGATGTACAGGTTGCAGAAGGGATAGAACATGATGAACTATGAAACTAAATAGTCATTGGAAGTCCATACTGGCTCATTTCTTCGAGCACTGAGCTGATGTTAAGCATTGGTTTCACACATATTTTAGTTGCAAATGGGAGGAAGGAACAATAAGAAGAATTCAATAGTTAAGTAAAATTATGACATCTGAATTCTCTGCAATATCGTTTCCACCAGTGATATAGGAAAAAGATAGAGAGAGGGCAAAAAAAAGAGAGAAGAAAAGAGGAATTGTGTTCTAGACACGTCTTCATGTTATTTTCTCTTCTATTGTGCTACAACACTATTACAAATGATTCGTTTCTTTCCAAGTCAGTAATAAAGTTCATCTATAAAGAAAGATATCCATAATATACTTTGATATTTAATTTCTTGATCTTGAAGTAGCGCTTGTCAGCTGGCTTAAAGTCCACCGCTTTAACACTTTATTTCATTATGAGCATCATTGATTTTTTTAAGTCAACCACAAGTTAATTTATTGTTTTTTTTACAATTGTTTTATATTCAATAATCATAAATATATGATATTTTTAAGTATGTCACATTTTCTTAAAAATTTAATTATTAAATTTATTAAGAAATTTTAATATTTTTCATCATTTATCTTTATTAATTATGTTATTTTTCATACTTCTTATAATATTTATTTTTCATCGATTAATTACTCTCTTTATTCTATATTATAAGATAATGGGAAGAGTTTTACGCATATTAAGAAATATTTATTACATTTTTAAACTTTTAAAAAAGACTAAAAGTTTCAATTTTACTCTTATTAATTTCACTTCTTTCATTAAATATAACATAAATTATCATACTAATAATATGATAAATCAGGGATAATAATGATAAATCATTGCATGTTATCTTATATTATAAGATAAGAAAAACTTTTTATATTACCTGAGATAGAGGGAATATAGGGTATAAATGAAAAAAAATAATTAATACATTGAGACAATTCCCCAACTTGCCCTCTATTTTGGATAAAATATTTCTTATAGGGGATGTACTTTTTTTTTTGATAAGACAGAAAAAATAAAATTAAAGTAAAATAAAGAACCCAACACCAGATAGGACTAGAAAAGCACTACGGGGGTTCATCATCTCTCACGAGTTCATGCATGAACTGTTCACCAATAACATGAAATCCAAAACCTTGCCCAAGAGGATGTACTTTATTTAGGAGCAAATGGAGTATGGATTAATTGGTTAACCAAAAAGGATTAATTCATATTTGAGTTTTTGTTAAACTTCATTTGAGTTGTGTTCCTAACACAAATTTTTTTTATCCATGAGAATGAAACTCAAAATCAAAGGCAAAAAGAATCAAAAAACTCAAAATCTTAGTTTAAAAGCATGAATCAATTCTACTTGACTCAAATGTGTTGATGTTACTTTATTCTCTTTACAACGATATAAAGAAGAAGAAACGACAGCAATCTTGTGAAAACTTAGAAGAGACTATGTTTTTATTAATTTATCTAAAGATAACTTTCAAAATATAAATTAAACCAGTTTTTATTTTGTTCCATTATTTAATTTTTTTATTTTCTATTCAGTTTTTTCCCAAATGAATTGTAGGACTATTTAAAATCATTTAACGTGGATGTTAGATTAAAGTCCCTATGTTCTAACTTATATATGGGTATTCATAAGTTTAATTTGGTTCGATTTTAAGTCAAAAAATTAAACTGCTTGGTTTAATATTTGTAAGGACCTCTTCGATTTACAATTTAATTGATTTGGTTCGGTTTAAATTATTGAGTGTATTTTTTTGAACTATATAATTTTATGAAAACAAGTTTATTTTATAAAATTGATAGGGAGAAAATCACAATTTTTTAAATAAATTTGCTTCTTATATAAAATTTCTAATAATTATAATTGATTACATTCAAATAATTAATTATAAAACCACAATAAAACTCTATCATTTTGTAAAAATGATATTTATAAATCAAAATTTATAAATTTTTAGTTAAGTTGTTTTTCAGTAGATAACTAAAAAATCTTTGCCAATATGTAAACATTTATATTTATATTACTAAAATTTTGAATAAAATTAAATTTATTTTAATACAAAAGAATATGAATTTTAACTTTTTTTTAAATTTGATAATATCTTTTAATTTCTTTTAACCTATGCAAATAACATATCTAATAGCTAATGAATTTGCGATTTTATTCATATGAGAATATGTCATGTTAAGGAAATTATTTATTTAAAGAGTTGTCAATATATAACTCAAATTGAAAAAAAAATATTTATAAAAAAATAAATTTTAAGAGACTCAGTGTACGGTATTTATTCAACTTTATATTTTCCTTTCCTTTGATTATCATTCATATTTATCAATTGTCCTCTCACTTCTCAAATTTAGCAACCATATATATACAGATTTAATTGATTTAGTTTAGTTCGGTTACAACCAATTAATATTATAAGAAATTTTAATCAAACTAAATCAGTTAAAAAAGCAAAATAGACCTATATTTTTTTTGTTCATTTATTAATTCTTTTGTTCCTTTAAAATAGACCTATATTATAATTAGCTCTAGTCGATTTTGATTGGTTCGGTACCTATACATACTCATTTCTTGAAAATCTCATTGCTACTTTTTAAATATCAAGAGATTGATTAATTCAACATATCAATATAAAATATATAGAAAATATCTTTTTAAAACTAAAATATTACTCGAACCATTTTCTTTTTTCGGCCTCGAACCACTTTAAAATAAGAAAGACATACTTTTCTTTTTCGTTTTTATTTTTTTTCATTATTTAACTTTTATTTTAAAATATCCAAACAAATTATGATATTCATATTATTTAATTTTAGATTTAGGTTTCACACTAGTCTCCTAAAAATTAATTAAGAGTTATTATTTTTATTGAATAGTTTGAATATATACAACTTATGTGCATATAACAAAAAAAAATTATTGTAGGAAGGTTAATATCAAATTTCAGAAAAAAAACTATAATTTTAAGCAACCTTGTAAACTTCTAAAGGTGTAAGTAATATTGGCCAGGAAAAAAAATCTATTAATAACTTCAGAGAGAAAAAAAAAAGGAAAGTTTCACTCAAATATACAAAGTCATTTTTCAAAAAAAGTAATTAAAAGAAAAGACCTATTTTTTTTTCCAAAAAAGAAAATACTAATTTGATAACTCCTCCTATTTAAAATTATCAAAACGAGTCAAATCTAATAGGTTAGCCTGAAAAACCTAAAAAAAATGAAACAAATTTAATCTCAATTTTTAGTATTAAAATATAATTTGGACTTTTTGAACTCTACCCACCCGAGCAAACTATGGATTATTTTGAAAGCCCAATTTTTTTTATTTAAAATATTAAAAAATATATTTTATTTTATTAATTAATGATATATAAATTATAAAATTTAAATATTGAATCAACTTTTTATTAATTAGATAATAATTAATTATATTAGTTTAAATAATTATATAATTTTTAAAAAATAAAAATAAAAATATTAAAAAAAAAAAAAACTCATGAGCCCGTCGGTTTGAACTTGCATTTGCAAGCTTCGTATGTCAAATCGGCTTTTAGGCTGGCGCGAGACCGGCCGGCCCGAATTTGACACCTCTACTCTGGTTGTTCTTGTTTGAACTTTCCGTCTTTTCCAGTTCTTTCTCCTACTCACCGCTCACAAAGCGACCATGGCTTTCTTCAGGGGGGTCAATGTGTGCATCATCTACCATTTCTTTGCTGCAACATTCGTCTCCTTGGGCTCCTCCTTGAGCTCAAACAAACTCTCTCTACCGCCCTCCGATTTTTTAAGTTTTGCCAAGAAGCCTGAAGTTTTCGATTGGATGGTCGGAATCAGAAGGAAGATTCATGAGAATCCTGAATTGGGTTATGAGGAATTTCATACCAGTGAGCTGATAAGAAGAGAACTGGATACATTGGGCGTAGCATATAAATACCCAGTTGCTATTACCGGTGTTATTGGCTATATAGGCACTGGACGGCCTCCCTTTGTGGCAATAAGAGCTGATATGGATGCTCTTTCTTTGCAAGTATTTGAATTCTTGATAAATTCCTTTCTTCTTTTTTTCCATATATAATCGTGTGCTTATGAGATGAGTTAAAATTATGCTACTCGATAGATTCCAACTGAGGATGATACTAAAATTTCTTCGCCTCTGGTCAAATTTCATCACAACCCTTTCAATTTCTGGGTCCATCTTTCCTGAGGACATCATCTCTAAAGCATTTTTTGACAGTCTCTAGAAGATATTTATATATATACTAGCAATTTGTTCCCCAAATTACTAGAGCCATTGAACTTCAGTTCTGAGTGTATATGCTTACAACTCCATATTAATCCTTTTGCAAGTGATTTGGGGATGCAAAAAGACTATTTGTCCATCCGCTAAAATCACCTAATAGAGAGGCCAAATTGCTAGCTTCACACGCACACACAGAGACAAACAATTATTGCATATGTATGAATGCATGTATTGATAATGATGATGATCATTAATCATCTCTGACTTTAGGAAATGGTGGAGTGGGAACACAAGAGTAAAGTACCTGGAAAGATGCATGCTTGTGGCCATGATGCTCATGTTGCTATGCTTCTAGGTGCTACAAAGATCCTCAAAGACCATGAAAAACAGATACAGGTGTGTTATTTTCTGCCCCTTCTTTTAATTGGGATCCTGCTCATATGATCTTGGAATGTGAGTTCACCTACTTCAGTTGGCCAGCTGCTTAATAATGTTAAAGTCTAATTGTAATACAAAATTTAGAATGAGGAGGAAATGAAAAGGAAAAGGAAAAAGTTTGACACCTTCATTTTCAATACTACAGGCAATTTGTAATCTGATTTTTTTGGGGGGTAAAAGGCATGTTTATTTGCCAAAATATTTATGACAGTAGTACAATTTTTATGTGCTACGAAAATAGAATGAATTACTCCCCTAGGACAGTCAACCATGTGGTATACTTCTCTTCAATTGCCTTGTTCTGTTTCCTTCCACTCAATGATATCTGACATCATTCGTTTGTTGTCTTCTAAACTCTAACTAGGGAACTGTAGTTCTTGTTTTCCAACCAGCAGAAGAAGGAGGTGGAGGGGCTAAGAAAATTTTAGATGCTGAAGCCTTAGAAAATGTCTCTGCTATCTTTGGATTGCATGTGGATCCAACCTTACCTATAGGTGAAGTGGCCTCTAGATCTGGTCCCCTTTTGGCAGGATCTGGCATCTTTGAAGCAGTAATAAGTGGAAAGGGAGGTCATGCAGCTCTTCCTCAGCATTCAATAGACCCCATATTGGCAGCTTCTAATGTGATTGTCAGCTTACAGCATCTTGTTTCTCGTGAGGCTGATCCT
Source organism: Adenanthera pavonina (assembly GCA_026686845.1). NCBI lineage: Eukaryota > Viridiplantae > Streptophyta > Magnoliopsida > Fabales > Fabaceae > Adenanthera > Adenanthera pavonina. The sequence continues at coordinate 4,832,655 of JAIVEN010000011.1, read as the reverse complement.
CTGGACTCTCAGGTAAGTTTCTTTCACTTTTTCTTTTTGATTATCACCACCCAATCATTTATGCTTAGTTACTTGACCATCTTGGATCAATAAGTCTGTACTGCATCTTGCACCACTTTTCCTTACCAAAGCACTGTCTATTTAGTAGTATCCATTTGTCATTACAACCTGAAGTAGTCAATCTCTATTCTGGGTTTACTGAAGCTATCTCTGGGCATTGAAAATAACAACGGGAAGAGAAAGAGAAGTATTACGGACCTTAATCTGGCAACCTAATTTATTTTGGCAAGTTTCGGCTTCCCTTGCTTTTCCTTACCTTATATCTCTTTACTACCATGCAGGATCTAGAATCTTCTTAAAGTAGAAAAAAGTACATAGCCTCTGAAGAGCAGACCAGTCCCTTTGCATACTAGACAAAGAACTCCCTTAAAATCTTATGAGGTTAAACCCACTAAGAGTGCATTTCCAAAACACCTTATTATCCCTTTTACAGCCCAAAACCTCGGAGCAGATAGAAAAAAGAACCTCCAAGTTAGTGGGACATATTTAGTGCGAACCAAATGATCCACTTGTGACTATTTGGGGATATGTTGGTAAACAAATTAAAACAGCATCTGCTTTCGATTATGCTTCTTGAACAGAATAACATCTAAGATACAAGAAGTGAGAATATTACTTTTAGTGCAAGTATACAATGTTAATTTTGAATGTGCAATAGGAAGTGGATATGATAGACCATAGAGGATAATAAAGCCTAATCCAGGTATGTGGCATAATGCAGCCGAGTCATCTTGGAATGGATTCCAAACTCGTAGAAATCATTATATTCTCATTTATTAAGGATGATACTTGATGGAAATGAATAGAACTCTTGGAAGGTTTTCCTTTCTTAGGGTGACAATCCTGTCTCTGCCTAACATTCAGATTGTCTTCGCAGGTCTTGACAATAACAAAATTCCAAGGAGGTGGTGCATTCAATGTTATTCCAGATTCTGTCACTATTGGTGGCACCTTCCGTGCCTTTTCAAAAGAAAGTTTTCAGCAGCTAAGACAACGGATTGAGCAGGTGTGTCAGTTAGACTATGAGTATTTTTTAATACTTAAAGTTAATTTTTTTGTTTGCATCACTACCTCAGTCATATGTTAGTTATTTTCTTTATGTTTGTTAGGCCTAAATAGCTTAAATGTGATCCCACAACCTACATAAAAGATGCTATTAAACTGTGGTATAACTGTCAATTCAGATCACCAGATGTATTAACAGAAATAAAAGGTACCTTATTCAACGATCATGCTACGAAATGATGATGAATTATATTATGAATAAACGGTTGATTCCATATATGTTGCCCAACTTAAATGAGTTCTTAATATGCAATAGTGTATTGATCATGCATAGCATTAACTATGAGCTGAGCCTTTGGTGCAAGGACATATGCAACATAAAAGCATCACATGCATCATCTTTCTTAATTTTATTATAATTTGTTTTCTGGTGTATCTGTTCAAATGATTAATCAACATAACTGCAAGTACATGTACAGATCACGCAAATTTTAGAACAACTGGCCGCCTGTAGTATTTTTGAAAGTGCAAACAGATGCATAGACTCCCCCTCCTCCCTTTTGTTGTAGTGAAAAAATGAATTTCCCCTCTTCTGCAATTTCCGTGTTTTTAGTTTTTGCATTGATCTTGACAATTAATTTGTGATCTCCAATGGCTGTTAATTATTATTCTCACCTCTCACAATATAACACATGATTATGTTGTAACAAGAAAAAATTGCGTGTCTATTGTTGTTTTGTTTGGAATCCTACTAGGGCTTAAGGCTGATATGTTTCTTCAGGTTATCACTGGACAAGCTGCTGTACAGAGGTGCAATGCAACAGTTAACTTTTTTGAAGGAGAGCATCCTTTCTTCCCTGTAACTGTTAACGATGGCAAATTGCACGAGCATTTCCGACATGTTGCAGGGGACATGCTTGGCATGAAAAAGGTGAATGATGTGAAACCAATGATGGCATCTGAGGACTTCTCTTTCTATCAAGAGGTTATCCCTGGTTACTTCTTTTCACTTGGAATGGAGAATGCTTCTCTTGGACGCCTTGCGGCACTTCACTCACCTTATTTCAGAGTCAATGAAGATGTACTCCCTTATGGAGCTGCACTTCATGCATCATTAGCTACTAGTTATCTTCTTAAATTTCAGGAGGATGTACAGGTTGCAGAAGGGACGGAACATGATGAACTATGAAACTAACTAGTCATTGGAAGTCCATACTGGCTCATTTCTTCGAGCACTGAGCTGATGTTAAGCATTGGTTTCACACATATTTTAGTTGCAAATGGGAGGAAGGAACAATAAGAAGAATTCAATAGTCAAGTAAAATTATGACATCTGAGTTCTCCGCAATATCGTGCACAGTTATGTTGGAAAAAGTTTGAGAGGGGACCCGAAAAAAAAATCATGAAAGGAGGAATTGTGTTCTATACACATTTCTTCATGTTATTTTCTCTTTTGTGCTACAATACTATTACAAAGTATATTCTGTCCGGTTCTAAATATAAGCCATTGTTAATTAGCTCATGTTAAGAAAATTAGTTGGATTATTAAATTTATCAAGAAATTTTAATTTTTCTCATTATTTGCCCTTATAAATCATATTATCTCTCATATTTTTCAAACATTTATTTCATTCTATTAATTACTTTCTCCATTATGTTATATAAGACACTTTTTTAGAAAAATTAATGTTTCTAAGATATTTTACTGATTATGAAATGTATTTAATTTTTTTCACTTAAAATGCTCCTAAAAAAGGATAAAATTTAATTAATGTTGGGATTTTAATTTACGAGTCAACTATATTAAATGAAAGTAACTTAAGAAATGGTGGAAAAAGTTTTAGTTAATTATTATTCTTGATCTGTGTGCGGTAGTTAAAAGTGTCTTATAAGTTAGAACGGATGAAATATATACCAAGGACATAAATGAAAAAAAATAATTAATGCACCAAATAATCCCACAAATTATCCTATATTTTGGATCAATTATTATTTCTAGAAAATATTCTATATCTAGAATTAGGGAATATATTAAATCTTTTTTCTTTTTCTTTTTTTTCAAGTCAGTAATAAAGTTTATGTCTACTATAAAGAAAAATCTTTTTTCTTCTTTTCTTTTCAAGTCAGTAATAAAGTTTATTCCTACGATAAAGACAGATAGCCATAATGTACTTTGATATTTAATTTCTTGATCTTGCAAATAGCGCTTGTCAGCTTGTTTCAAGTCCATGACTTCAACACTTATTTAGAGCATCATTGATTTCTTTAAGGTCAACATTCAACCAGAAGTTATTTCATTGTTTTATGACAATTATTTTATATTTAATACTATTGATAAATTCAGATTTGAGTTTTGTTAAACTTCAAAATGAGTTGCGTTCCTAGGATATTTTTTTTACCCATATGAATGAAACTTAAAATCAATGGCTAAAAAAAATCAATCTTCGTTTAAAAAGGCATGAATCTCTTCTACCCGACTCAATTGTTTTGGTGTTACTTTATTCTCTTTGCGAGAAAAATAGACAACAATCTTGTGAAAACTTAAAAGACTGTTTTTAATCCATATCAAGCTTGACATTAGGTCTACTCGAATTTCAATTTCCTCATGTGACGCAATATTTATAGGAAGAGATGCAAAATTTTCATAATTAATTATTCTTGGCCTATCAGAAACTCAGAGGCCAAGTTAAATCCTCAAAAATCTAAACATGAAGTCTAGGTGGTAATGCCTCAGATAGTATAGCCAAACAAAACAGCTCGTCTAATAATTGGTAAGACATTCCACAAAGGAAGAGGATACAATGTTTTATTTTTGTAACGGATACACTGTTTATTAAATAATGTTGTTAGGCCACCATAGCACTACATTAACTAGCAAGTAGCAAACTAACAACCCAATAAAAATCAGTATGAATTGTGGCTTATACTAGTATAAAAATGTAACTAAAGTTCAATATCCTACACATCTAAAGAGCAACTCAATTTCTGCGATGTAGGGACTAAGAGAAGATTATGCATATGATGTGTCTAAGAATAAGCTAACTCAAAAACTTAACTAACATATGCTTCGATTAGGCCTCCTTCTAAAAGAGGATCCAAGCCATTTTCAAATTCTTAGAACTTTAGATGCTATATCTAAAAGAGGATCCAAAGCATTGGGTGCAAATTTTCTAGCAAATAGGAAACAAAGGGATGTTGGCTGATTATTATAAAGACATGTCTGCTCTTCCAAAATTTTCTTGAAAAATGCCTCTTTAATGTCATCCTTTCCGAAGGTAGCCGGGTGAGCACCACCTCTCGACCAATCAACATAAGTGAGGCTCCTATTTGCCAAAAGATGAGGAGTGTTAACGGTTAACATGGTCTGGAAATAGTGCTCATCGACATAACATGCATGTGGTCTGCAGAACTCTTTGAATTTAGGATAGTAAGTACTGTCTTCAACTATCCTAGCTGCGAGTTCCCGGTCAATTTCAAACCATTGAGATCCTTTACGCCAGTCAGAGAGGTTGACCTCAGGGGCCATGCGTTCATTATAGCGCCCTCTACCGTAGGGACCAGGTTCATCAAATGCACCCATGAAACTGTACCATGACCGTGATATATATCGGTACACTATGCTGAAGTTCTGGAGAGGAATGCAGGACTCAGACAGGAGGATGAACCATTCATTTGATATATCAAGCAGCGCATTAGCCAGGAGTCTTCTTTCAGCATCACACATACTCATCATTCCCCACGCTGCTACCTGCGCAAGAAAAGGCTGCTCAGAAATTTCATAATCATAGAAAATGCTCAACCAAATATTTACCTCCAAATTCATGCTCTCACAATCACATTATCAAAATCTTGCAGAAAAATATTTTAGTAGCAAAAGAATGTACTCCCAATGAATTGTTGGATGACAAGAAAATTGTGTGATAGTTAGGTTTAAGCTTTTGTGATTTCTCTTGGCTCCAATCATATATTGAAATACATAATTTTAAGAAGCAATATATGACATCATGACTCTAGTAACGATTTGTTCCTAGTTCCTGCAAATGCCCAATCTGATAGTAACATTGATTTGATGCTTATCACATTGACAACTAGATTAGAAGAGAGATTGAGCCTGACATTCATGAAGCATGGAGAGTATTCTCAGTAAAAACAAGCTGTCACCTATTTTTGATACCAAAATCACAACCCCTCTCCCACACACACAGATAAGTCAAGAGATGGAATGTGCTGATCCAAATAATTGGAGGCTAAAAGGTCTTGCAGTGATTGCATCACATGCTTGCATTTAAGCATTGAAGAATAAATTTTAAATTCAATAGATCCCCTCAAAAGCACATCATTATTCATGGAGTTTACCAACTACGAAGTACAGGACAGCCCATCCTGTACCTTGTACTGAAGGATAATCATGCGAAGAGGAGCACTTAAGGTTCAAGTGGTTAATAATGCCCTAAAACAAGGATGATCAGCCCAGCCTACAGCGAAGCGATTATATAAGGACCCCCAGAATAGCTTTTAGTCTCCTGGTAATTGTCATATACATCAAGGTAAAAAAGGAGGTCACAGCTGTACATTGGTGAAAAGATGCACAAATGACCTTTCTAGAACCCAGCACTGCTTCGTGAAGCTCCAGTCATCTATTCCTCACTCATACACCATGACTATGCCCATAATCACTAATACAGCAGCCACAGAATCATAATGAGGGAGTGATTCCCCGGGTTGAAGGAGGCAAGTAGTCAAATAATGCGTTTATGTTTATTATTGGGAGAAGGACTATTCTCTACAATATCTTAATAGAACAGAAATAATATAAATGATAAAGAAGCAATGTTCTCACACACAACAAAAGGAAACAGCCATTACATCTTCCTATCAGATACTTTCTATCAAAATTTGTATGGCATTAAACGCATAAGACAGCTATGCAGGCCTAGAAGATTTTTACTCAAAGGAATGACAACAAAATGAAGTTATTAAACTTATTAACCGTATTACATAAAAGACAAAGATCTAGCAATCATTAAAAATGATAAAAAATAATCATTCACTATAGAAGGCCATAACAAACAACAAGGATAGCTTGAAGCACCCACCTACAAGTAACTGATAATTTTATCTATACAAGGCCCCAAAGAACAGAAATTTTGCAGCAGCCAAGTCAATGCACATTTAGCAAAAATGACAAATTTCATTTCATGTAAACTTATTCAAGCATATTCATCAGCAGAAAGTAACAGATAACAAACATAACAGATTAAGCCATGAATATGTGAAAAAATAAATAAAATAAAGGAAGCACATACCTGGCTAGGGATCTGTCTCCTATAAAAAACTGAAGATGGTGGAAAATTGGACGCGTAAGATGGCAGTGAATGAACATAGATTGAATAAAGCCCCTCATGCCCCTTGAAAAATTTCTCCCATAGTGGCGCCAATGGCAATGGTCCCTTCGTCAAGAACATGAAAGCAATCTTGGGAGTCCTTTTAAATGGATATCTCTTGATTCTTGGAACAAAAGAAGCCTTCCAGAACAGTTCAGTGTCATTTAATGTATGCAACAAATTTGATGGAGGCCTAACCCAACTTTCTATCCTATCTGTCTGCTCAAAGCAAGGCTTAAGAGAACTAGACTGTATTAGGGCCACAGTGTTGATTCCAAACCGCCGCATCATAAAGATGCTAACAATTGAAGCACCGAGGCAAAGAATCAAAAATAGCAAGAAGAACTTCAATAGTCTCAAAGGGAAGGGCCTAGATTGATTTGTTCTAAACGTAGTTGCAGGTTCCTTCCCTTCCTCCAATGCCCCCAACCTGGACTGCATTTTTTTTTTTCACCTCAGTTCTAATCAAAATTTAACTTCTTGGTCTTGTGTTTTTCACACATAGCAAATCTCAAAACACCGGGTATGCACAAAAAGCTCCCTTCATGATGCCAGATCGAACAAATGCATCGCAATATTCTGCCATATGGGTATCTTCATTATAAAAAGAATCAAAATCCGTATGAAATCAAATGATCAGAACATCAGTAAACAAGGCAGGAAAATATTGTCTTAGCTCATAAATAAACCAGAGCTAGCTTTCATAAACAAAAATAAAAAATAAAAAAATGAAAACTTTAATTCCCTATATCCTTGGGAGGAATGGAAACATCGTGAAACTTGACGTTTCTGGAAAACAGAGAAGTGAGAGAGTGTCATTACCATGTGGGGATGGCTGTTGAATGAGTGATCACATAAAGTTCAGTCCTTGTGAAACACGCTTGAGGATGGAAAGGTGGGATCGGGTTCACACCTTCCTCCTCAGTTCTTGAACTGCGCCGGATTTCAATCAAGATCGAACTTGGATAAAGGATTAAAAGAATGAAGAGAAGTATTGAAAGACACTGCTGTCACTGCTCTTGAGTGTATGATAAAAACGTGGGAGTGTTAAAGGAAGATGAAGTTCGGTGTTCTGAAACCTCCGTCGAAGTAAAGTAAAAACAAGAGTATCCAGTTAAAGAAGGGAAAACAGTGAAAGGAAATGATGAAGAAAGAAGATAAGTTGAACTTGGATTTTGTCTGTTGCTTTTTTAATTTCTTGGGTTCGGCCCATATGAAGAAGAATGATTGTTCCGGAAGAGTTTTTGCGGGTTATTTATGGGTGCACGTGTTGGGGGTTCTAGGCAAGGCCGTTATATCAGGTCAATTAGTTAGGATTATCTTTGGTAAAAATTGAAGACTTTTTTATATTCATATAATTATATTAGATGAAGGAAGAATATAGTTTTGTTTTTTCGGCCATAGGTAAAGAAAATAGAGATGGATATAAAGAAGTAAAAATATTCATAAAACTAATTTTTCCTCTTTTCGTAATTATGTTATAATGTTATATGTAATTAACTAAATATCTTTTTCAAATTTTCATGAAATCCAAAAAATAAATTGTAGTTCCAAACTCATTACAATTTTTTATAAATTTTATTATATATATTGATATATTAATACATTGATTCATTTGAGATTGAGAATATCCTAACTCTTTTGCTAAGAATAATGTAACCAATTTTTTTTTTATTCACTAAGTTTTTCTTCACTTCTCTCTCCTTTTCTGCTCGTTTCTTCAATTTGCACATAAAAATGGACAGTTTAGTTATGTAATTTTTTTCTTTTATTTTGTAATTTATTTAACAATTTTATAATTAATATTCTACGTCATAAACATAACCTTGTACTCTTGGATTTTTCAACGTTGGGCATTGTGATGTTTCACTATGTTCCGCAGCAGATGAATTTTTTTTCTTTTGGTGAAGGAGAGGGTCGAAGTGCAGATGAATTTTTCTTGCCAAACGAAACTGTATTTGTAAGTTAATTTAATTTCGATAGGACTAGTAGTATTCACACTTGTAATAGAAATTAACCTTTCTCAAGGTATAAAAGGTAAAAGGTAGACCCCTTGTAATTATATTTGTTTTATACACAAAAATTTGAAATTAAACTTCAGTCATTAGCTTAATTGTTGAAAGTATTTTTTTTTCTTAAAAGAAGTTGAATAATACAAAAAAAATTTTAGCCTACTAATTCAAAGTTGAAACAATAGTTTTTTTTATTGAACCATCAAAGTTGAAACAATAGATTGAGGAAGCAATTTCTTACTTACTGAAGAGTTTTTTTTTTTTGGAAAGAAATTTTTGAAACCTTTTTTTTGTGTGGAGCTTATTTCTGTTTAATAACAAAACATTTGGTTTTACAACCAGTTGAGTCTAATGATTCTTTTATTTCTTTGCTTCAACGTTTTGTAGATGATGATGGAAACTTACAATTTAAGATCTTCAGAGAATTCCAATGCCAAATGACATCGAAGTTAATTAGTGTGACAAACTCTATCTTTACAAAGAAAGGATGTAGGGATTTAACGCGATAAAAAAACAGTTTAGATGTGCAAATTACATAATAACACCTTAAAAATATTTTTTAAGTGTTGACAATTGATTTTTAATATGAGTATACTACATATACATAGTTATTGAAAATACAAGTAAGAAAAACATATCACATAATAATAATGATGATGGAAAACCAAAATGTAGACAGGCCCAACAGAATGGAGTCAATTGAAAGCAAGTAGAGTATAACCAAAATGATGGAAGGTAAGTCTGTAATTGTTGGGAAGTTTACAAATCAAAGATATGCATGGGTGTGTATATGTATATGTATGCTTCCCATTGAAAAGGGTAGTCTCTTCGGACTTTAAAAAGAGAGAAGAAAAGGGAAGAGAGAGGGGGGAGAGGGTGGGGGGGTGTTGGTTGGGCAGTTTCTTCCCTTCAGCCTGGACCACCCTAGCTCGCCGAACTCATACTTACCACCATATATTCCTCAACCTCAACCTCAACCTAGCCCCCAAAAGTACAAAATTTAATGGCCAATTAATGACTAGAAACAAACCCATAATCCTAATGTTGAAATATTTGAAAGTTGGCCAAAAATAATGTTGAAATATGAGGAGTGGAAATTGCTTTATATACTCTTTCCATTTCTTAATATAAGGGATAAAAGATAAAATTACACGTACCAATGAATTCAGTAAATTTGTTTGGAATACAAAATAGTTTTTAAAAATTCTCTCATTTAATATTAATAACTTTTATATCAGCAATTAATACAAATGAATTGTGCTATTAGTTTTTAGGGGAAAAAATGACATCTTAATTAAGTATATTTTTAGAAAAAATTATTAAATACATTAAATAAACCCCATGTATTTTTTATATCTTGAAACATGGAAATTCCCCAAATTATTTTTTATATTAAGAAATGAGGGAGAGTAAGATACAATTCATATGAACATTATAAATGAGGATTTTGTTGGCAAATACTCCCTCTAGTCCATTATATCCTAAATGCTAGACATATCTAATTAATTTATACTTTTTAAGAAAAGTTAATTTTTTTCCTTAATCTTCTGAAAGAAATAGTGTATGTTTCCATTTTACCTTTAACCACAACTAATATATAAAACTGCATTAATTAGTTTTAAATAACCCTGTTTAAAATTTTCAAAAACTAACCAATAAGTGGCCAATTTCTCTCTAAGTTGAAGATCATATGGATGAAAGTTTAATTAATATAACCAGATTTCCCATAATGCATTACTTAGCTCACTTGCATTATCCAAGATAAGGGTAGAGTTGAAAAAAATATATAATTAATTATACAACATGTCTTACACTTTGAGCCAAGAATTTCATCTAGAATGTATCTTACAATTAGGACAAAAGGGAGTAATTTATAATTATTTTTTTAAATGCCACCTTTTGTTGGTAATTTTTTAAATGTTTTGCGAGGTGTGAGACTTATCCTCTCTTGAATTTCTTTGGGTCCAAAGCAATGAAAGTTATCGGTAATTAATTAACTCATCTAAATTTTTTAGTTTAAAAGAAAAAGAAAAAAGAAGCAGCATTATGGGGTAAGAGTAAGAGGCCATGTGGCAAGTTGTGGAGCGGTGAATCAAAGGTTCATGTTGGATTGTTAGACATGATTGGATTAAATATCTATTGGAATTGGACTGGACTGAATTCGAATGCCAGAAAATGATCTGGCCCAAGAGCGTGACCCTGGAAGGCCCAAAATGACAATTGAAGAAATTGGGCTTTCCTATAGTTGGACAGCGTGAACTGGAGGCATATGTATTTATGGCATCATCCACGTAAAATCACTTTCAAGCTCACCTTCGTTATTATTATTATTTTTTTAAATTTCATTGTGTATATTAATGTGAATGTGAATTCAACATATGCATATTATATATGCAGATAGTGGAAGGGATACCTGGAGATGAGAGGACAAGTTGCAATTATTAATTTTTATAAAGATAATTAATAGAAAGAAATGGGAGAGGGTGCTTCAAGTCAGCATCTGAGGTTTGTCTACACTACTTGGCATGTGCAGGAAGAGAAGATGATGAATGAATTGAAACAATTGTAAGGGAAATTAAACAAAAAGGATCTCAATAATTTTATTGTCAACAACTGCATGCATTGGAAAATTAAGAAAATGAATGAAAAAGATGCAGATGACTGTGTGGGGCCTCTTGTCCTCTTTGCATGTGGGCGTTAACATCATCATTCTATCACCCTTTTGAGTGGGGGAATGTATAATTCCAGGATGCATTATATTCCCTTTTATTTATAATATAACATCTTTATTCACATATTTTAAGAAAATTTTATTGTATTCTTAAATTTTTTTTAAAAAAAACTAAAAATCTTATTCTTAGTTCCATTTATTCCATTCCTCCAGCACAAGCTATAAGACTAGTCATTAAATAAATGAGAGGTAAAAATACTAATCAATACATATCACTTGATATTATGAATTAAGAAAATTTTCTCAAGACACGTTATAATATAAAACGGAGAAGTAACTATATATGATCAATTTATGTTTTCATTCCCAAAGCGATGAGACTTATATCTCTCTCTATATATATATATATATTGTAGGGCCTTTAATTGGATTATCCTTCGTTTCATGTTGACAGAATAAATATAATTTGAATGAAAGATATTCTCAAGTTTGCCGTGGGATTTTTCCTCCGACAATTTTTAAGATTTTTTTCTTCTTTTCCTGACATACATCTAAAGCTTTAAATTTGAGGCGATTTCCATAAAATAGATGAAGGGAAATGCGTACTTACGAGCAGATCTTGTAAATTTTTTAATCCCACTTAATGTAGATTAGAATAATTAGAGAGGGCTTCCAATTTGTTGTGGAAGGATTGGAAAAATTGGTTGAAACATCCCCTACACATGTGTTTCTATTCCATTTCCTTGTCTTATCTTGCATTTTTTTAATACACAACTTATCTCTCACACTTGCCAGTACAATGTTACGTACAAAGTATACTTCATTTTTTTATACAAATAAATAATTTAGGTGAAGTGAATTTTGGAGACCCATAAAAATTAGGGCAAGTCTCACCATTGAAAAAGAAAAGATATTAACATATTACCACCAATAACGAAATTTAAACCCACCTTCTTATAAAATATGAGCCAAGTATCTCATACATAATCCAATAATAACCATAGACTTAACATCTCAAGAAGTCAACTTGTGAAAGAATCAATCAGGGTACACCAAACAGCACCCAAGAATCAATATTCAATACTCTGGGACTCAGATCAGATGGTTCCGTTGCAGGTACAGTTGCAAGGATTCGATGCGGACGTGGCATCTCTTAAGGAGCTTCTCAAATGAACGAATGCCACGTATGAATAAGAGCGTGGGGGTTCACGTGAGAAGGGATCGATGGTATCGTCATCTATCTAACAACAGAGTACCCAAAATAACGCGGGATATAAGTTTATTATTGTAGTTCAAGTGGTGTGGCGTGAGCTGTTTTACTTGACTCACAAATTAAGCTACACTTTTTTTATTTTATTTGCAATTAATATGCGCAAATATTTTCAATCATGAAGAGAAAAATCCATATTTCCTGACCTCAACGTTGCATCAGAAAAATCCATATATATATATATATATGGAGTTGAATAATCTCAAAAATTATGGTGCATCCCTTTTTCCCATTTCTTCTTCTCCAGTTAGTCCAACATGCACTTAACAAAATCATACTTCTTTTGTGGATTTGAGTCACAACCAATCTCTTATTTGTTATGAAACTCAAATTAAAGACTTATATGAACAAAAGTTAATATATGCATGAGATGAAGATGAACAAATTAAGAACGTGGGATTCAGTTGTCTAATTAATTACAAGTCACTCATTATATATTCACTGAGCTGTAATGATGTGGGGGTGCATGTGGACTCTTCAGAATTCACAAGCTTATCCCCCCTCATAATGCAATAAATAAATGAATAAATAATAATTAAAAAAAATAAAAAACCAGCACGACAAAACTAGCTAGGAAGAATGCAACATGTTTTCTCTGTCTTGTAATCTGATTGCCTTCGCTAGCCTGCCAACAGTTTTCATGTTCCAAACCTTCCCACTATTATAAGTTTAATGCCTAAAATAGCAATCCTAAGAATCATTTAGTTGTAAGCAAGATCTTCTCAGATTTGTATTTTCAATCTGCATTACTTTATACATTATTTAATTTTTACATTAAAATTTAGGACTTTATACAAATATTTATATAAAACTTTTACATGATAGTAGATCCAAATAAAAAAAGAAAACAATGCATTTATATTTCTATCTGTTAAATGACCTTTACATATCTTTTAGGAAAAGCAATATATATATTACCATTTAGAAAGTAAAAGGAAAAAAAATAGAGGATTATGATTAAGTATGATTAAGAGAAATCTATTAGAAGTTGATAGCGATGCCAGTCAAAAGATGCTCTTAATTAATTCCACTGCAGTTTTACTGCAACTTCACAGTACGCATGGAATATGCATACAAACAACCAAACAGATGTCTGTCCTTTCCCCACTTGAAAAAGAATACACCAAAACTACAAATAATCAATGAGAAGAGATAATATATTTCTTTCTGTCAATTATGATTCAATTTTTTAAGAATATAGTTTATCAGTAAAATCTTAAATTCATCATATTAACATGCCAGATATATAGATTAAAAAAAAAGCATTCAACAGATAAAAATAAGATATTCAGTCACTTGAGATTAAAAAATTCTTTTCTGAACTCTCATGCTCCCCATCTGCAAAGAATAGTCTTACACACCCACCCAACTGAACAAAATGTTTTTTTTTTTCCAGAAAGAACTTCACTGCTCTAAACTTGTACAGCGTATTATTATATTATAGCCTCTTCTTTTTATCACATTATACAGTCCAAGTAACATTTATAATATTCAACTGCTGACATAATGGTTCAAGTACCAATATTTGTTTTTATTATAATAACTTGAACCGTTTTCTTTCCGTTCTCTTCTTCCTTATCTATATATAAGCCTTCTCTTCAAAACACACACATCCACCTCATCATCAGTTCGTCTTCCATGGAAGTATAGCTGAAGGTACGACTTTCTTTTATTTTTTTCTCATCAATCTGCTATACATGTATCTCTTCTCTCTCTCTCTCTCTCTCTCTCTCCCCCCTCTTCCCCTCATGACTCATCATATGTATCCCACAGTACAGAAAAATTGAAGGTTCTTAGTTTTAATTATTACTTGTTGTATCGTCAGTTCAGAAAAATATTTCAGTTCCCAAATCTGACATAAAGCTTTTATCAGAGTTTTCACCACACTAAATTATAGAAGGAACTTACTGTTATCATCACAGCGAGCTGTTGATTCAATCATCTGCAGTTCTTTTCCCTAAGGCATTGAAGTCTTCGGAAAAAAAAAAAAGAAGTTTCTCAGCACTTGGCTATTGGGTACATATATATTCTGGTTTTGGTGGCAGCTGGATCTAGAATCCGTAAGTGCTTCTTTTTTCTCCAATATATGTGTGTGAAAAATTATGTTAATTCTATAAGAGTTTATTGTCAAGGAGAGCTGACAGGAGATGTTGAGTTATAGAAAATGTTGATAACTTATAATTTTATAAGGGAACATGATAATAAATACTACATACACAACTTTAGTGATATATATATATATATACTACCTTTGTTCTTTAATATAAGGGATAAAAGATAAAATTACATAGATTAAGAAAAATAATAAATTTATTTGAAATATAAAATAGTTTTAAAAAATACCCTCATTTAATATTAATAACTTTTACATGCAATTAATACAAATAAAAAAATACTATATTAATTAGGGGTATTTTTAGAAAAAAATTATTAAATACACCCAACAAACTTTCTTTATCCCTTATATTTTGAAATATAAAAATTTTTTCAATTATCCCTTATATTAAGAGAGTATATAATTCCCCTTACATATTTGACTTAAATGTGGTAGGTGGGAATATTAATTGTCATTAGTAATCAGAATGGATGGTTGGGATGCTTTTCAATTTTTCACCAATATGCCGATCTTGTGGAACACTCAAGGAGACATTGAAGAAGAAGCAACCTACTCCATGCCTGACTTCGATTCAAGTGCAGTTCTTAATCAAATGCAAGAGACGCAGAATAAACCTGCTCAAAATGATGATGATGATGATCATCTATATTCAGTTTGTTATGTTGAGCCAGATTCTTTCAACTCTGATAGGGCTCACCAACAACTCATCAATAGCGGCGTCTCAAACAATGACATTAATGGAGATGATGGGAACACTTCCATGATTCTATCTGATAACTGTAGAAGAAACATATGGAGCTTCAATAATAATGGGAGTGCAGTTGCCACTGGCGGATCTCAGAGTAATAACGCTTCTGCTTCTGTAGCTGCTTCCTTTGGTACCAGAAAGGACGTGCAGTGTCACGTCAATGAAATTGACGACACCGTGTCTCAGAACAGTCCCTCCCATCCATGTGTGATTAATCAAGGCAAAATTTCAGAACTTAAGCGTAATCATGCAAAAAGGAGTCTTAGGCTCATTTCAGAGAATAATAATCCACCAAAACCCAAGAAACCTAGATGGGATCACAACCTCCCATCTTCTCCAAACATAAATTTTCAGCGGCCAAACACAAGTACTGTATCATCTGATTCCAGTATCAACGGAGAGCCAGATCCTGAGGCTATAGCACACATGAAGGAGATGATATATAGAGCAGCAGCTTTTAGGCCGGTGAACTTCGGGTTGGAGGTAGTGGAAAAGCCTAAAAGGAAGAATGTGAGGATATCAACGGATCCACAAACTGTGGCAGCAAGGCAAAGGAGAGAAAGAATAAGCGAGAGGATTAGGGTTTTGCAGAAGATAGTGCCTGGAGGAAGCAAGATGGACACAGCCTCAATGCTTGATGAAGCTGCCAATTACCTCAAGTTTCTCAGGTCACAGGTCAAATCATTGGAATACCTAGGGGACAAGGTTCATTCTTTGAACTGTACTCCCTTCAATTTATGAACCCTAGTCATCATTATTATAACTTCCAGCAATATTATTCCACCAGTTGAAAGTTAGTTTATGAGTGAGACCGGGGAGGAGAATTAATTAATGTAAACAGTAGGGTCAAACCCATAACCTCTAATGGTTTTGATCATTAGCAATGATTAACTTCCGATTAATTTTATGAAAGTTGTAATTTTCTTCTATGTCTGTTTAAAATTCTTTTTTTTTTTGATAGAAATTGAAACAAAAGACAACTAAAAAGAAAACAAAAAGAAACACAAATCAAAAGCAATCACTCAGGTGGCCAAACCAAACCACTAACAACCTCAGAATGAAGCAGATAAATTCCAGGCATAAGAAAGAGAGAACGTTTTGCCAGAGCATTAGCTTCAAAGTTCATGTTACGTGGGATCCATTCAAGATCAACTTGCCAATTTTTACGAAGCAAACTATTAATCTCTGATACAGGAGATCTATTTAATTTCATGAGTTTCAAAGCATCCATTAATAATCAAACTGAGAGCCTCTTGAGAGTCATTTCGGATTTTAGCTTGTCTACACCCCATATCCCAAAGCCGTTTGATGGCCAGAAGGCAAGCCCACAACTCTGCAACCAGTTCATCACCATCTTGGAGTCTCATCAAAAGAACATCTATCACCATACTATGAAAGTTCTTAATAACAACCCCACATCCTGTTGTTAAATTTCTTCTCCAATGAGCCCCATCTAAGTACGCAATGAGCCACCCCAGAAAAGCATCTGATTCAGAATTCGGAATAATAGTACGGGTTCCACTCATAATAATAGAATTCAATTTGGTTTGAGCTTGCTTCATACATCGCAGCATAGCCTTAGCTTGTGCCAGAATGCTACCATTAGTGGTATCTTTTCCTTCAAAGATACGTTCATTTCTTCTACGCCACAAAAAGCTAGCAAATAATAGTAAACAAATCATTCCATATCATCTCACCATCCCCCATATTATCCCTCACATTCTTGTGCCACCAATTCTGAAAATCACAGTGAAAGAAACTTTGAAGTAGTGAAGGTTTCACCAACTGAGACCAGAGCTCTTTTGTTCTAGTACAGTCTCTAAGCACATGGAGACTAGTTTCAATCTGATCATTACACCATCTACATTTATCGGAATCACTCAAACCCTTATTGAAATGAGATTCATTCATAAGCAATCAACCATGCATCATGATCCACAAGAAAGTCTTGCATCGATGAGGAATATGTAATTTCCAAGCTTTACGCCATATATAACCAGCAATATCTTCCCCATTCATGAGAAACCTATAAGCAGATTTGATCGAGAAACATCCACTTTTCTCAAGCTTCCATCGCACAGTCTCATTGCCATTGCTAATAGTGATAGTTTCCAAGTTCCACCTCACAAAATCCCAATTACTTTTAATTCCACTTCATAGGTTGGAACCAGCCCGTTTCTCATAAATGCGAGGTATTAAATCATCCCCATATTTATACTTACTCCTAACCACACGAGCCCATAATGCATCCTTGTTCTTGACCAAGCCCCAACCTGTCTTCATAAGGAATGCTTTGTTTGGTAACTTTGTGTGTCTAATGCTAAGCCCACCTTGCTTTTTTTCTTTACAAACATCATCCCAAGCAACTAGATGGATTTTTCTTCTATCTTCAACATTACCCCAGAGGAAATCTCTAGCTTTCTTATCAATAACTTCGCAAACACTAAGAGGTAGACTAGCCGTTTGCATTGGATACATTGGAATAGCTGTAACCACCGAGGAGACAAGGGTGTGTCGACCAGTAAACGACAAACAATGAGTCTTCCAATTGCTAAGTCTCTGTTTTACCTTGTCAACAACAAATTGATAAGTGTTTTTACTAACATGCTCATGATGAAGGGGTACTCCAAGATACTTCCCAAGATCCGAGGTAATGGAAAAGCCAAGAAGATCACAAAGTTGAGTAGCCCTGGTATGATTGACATTCCTGGAGAAGAACACACGAGTTTTGGTAAGGTTAACCTTTTGTCCTAACACTTTGCAGAATTGGTCAAGACACTTCTTAATAACTTCAACTTGATCCACCACAGCTTTTGCAAAAATAATAATATCATCCGCAAAAAAAGATGGGAGATAGGTGGACCATCCTTGTTAAGCTTAATTGGCCGCCAATTTCCATGACCAATTTCTTCCTGTATCAAATGAACAAGCTTTTCAATACAAATGACAAACAAATAGGAAGAGATAGGTCACTTTGTCGAATCCCGCGAGATGGTCTAAAATCAAGAGTCCTGTTGCCCAAAGAATACTAAATTTTATAGATAGGAGACAATGCCTGATAATCTCCACAATGTGTTGAGGAAATTTCATCTCCATAAGACAGCTCAAGACAAAATCTCAATGAATTCTATTATATGCCTTCTCCATGTCAATTTTTATAGCCATGAAGCCCTTACGACCCTTCATGTTACGCATAGAATGAATCACCTCTTGAGCAATAATGACATTATCTGATCCAAGGCGACCTGGAACAAAGCCACATTGATTCAGGGCAATGACATTCGGGAGGAAAGATTTAATTCTCATGGCAAGTACCTTTGTAATAATCTTATAAATCACATTACAAAGAGAAATACGACGAAAATCTCGAATATTTTCTACTTCTGGTATGATTGAGTTTTAAGTATAATACTACTCCCTCATTTTCAAAATACTCTTCCATCTTATTTTATTTATTGTTTTAAAAAATTTTAAATATGATTTTATATTACCAATAAAGGATTAATTATTTTTAATTTTACTATTCCACTTTCACTAAAAATAATAGTACATAGAATACAAGTCATTTTTAGCATTTAATTTATTAATATTTTGATAAAATATTATTAAATTTTAATATAATATAATTTATTTAATAATTTTATTGATTTGTGTGAAAAACTTGAAAATGATAGATAAATAGGACAAGGGAGTATAAGTTATATTTACTCACCTTAGGTTTGCCAAATACTTGATTCTTTAAAAAATTTCCATAACTTTTCAAAATTATTCTCATTAAATAAGGGTAAAATAAATTATTTTCTTTTCATCATAATTTTTTTCTTTTTACTTTTCTCTCTTATAATATTGAGTAGTATCATAAATAGGGTTAAAATTGAAAAAAACATTAAATGCTAATTTTCATAAAATGATTTATATTTTGAAATGAAGGGAGTATTATATATTGTTCTTAGTGTTGCCAAATGCCAATGCATTGAATTTTTTTTGGTATTGAATGAAGGAGAAAATTCCAAGTTGATCAGCATCAAATGATGGAGTTTCCTCACATCATGCATTTTGAGGAATCTGACAAGAAATACGTAAAGAGTGCCTAAGTTTGGGTCCTTAAATGGTGTTTAGTCAGCTTGCATACACACACAGATGAACTTATTTATATTTTCTATTCTATAGAAGATAATTCATCTGTGTTAGAAACTGAGGATATATTTAGAAAGGTAGCTAGAAAATTCAAAGAAAATGAAATGGCAAAGACAAAAATAAATAAATATATAGCCTGGTATCTATGCTTTTTCACTTCCCCTTCTTTCTTCATTATTTTTCAACCAGATATCCCGGCCCTATCCTTGGCAATTTGGTTGATCTGAAAAATCTTAAAATTTAATTAAAAAACTTTCAGTGTCCTTTAATTCTTAATAATAACTCCCATGATGAAAAAAAAAATGCTTCAAATATTTCAAATATTCTTCGTCATTACATACCTAGAGTTCCATTGCATTTTTTTTCTAATGATTTATAATCATTAATATCAGTATCTCCACAGCCTTTCAGCATTCACAAAAGTGTAGCAATTATAGCACATATGATTAAGATTCTAGAAAGTGGTTGTCACTTTAAGTATATGTTTTATAATAATAGTAGAATTAATGTTAAAAAATTATACTTAAAAGTTCATATATATATATATATATATAAGTATAATTTGTTAGATAGAGAGACCTTCTCCTGTGAGGGTATTGATCGAGCTGAGTCAGTAGTGCTGTCTCCTTGGTTCAACCCAAGGCGTGCCCTTGAAAATCACTCCCAAAGTTATTGCTTAGCACGTGCATATATATTCTTCTCTTTTGGCAGAACTACTGCTTTGTCACAAACCAATATCTCACACACACACACACACACACATCATATAATTAAATTAAATGACCCCTCTTTGCGTCTTAATTTTTTTGTGTAGTGCAAGTAATGATATTGTTAATGATGATGACTATGATAAAGACAGCTCTTTTTGCCAAGGGATTAATTAGTTTATAATATATAGTCTTGCTTGAACTTTTCAACTCTCAGCGTACATGTCTATGCAACTTTGTTGCATTTTTTTTGTTACGATAATTAAATTGAAACATTGCATAGGAATATATCTTAATTTTAATTTAATATTGGTAAGCAATTAATCTTAATTAGAATGTACTCGTAGAGACAAGGCATCGATTTTCTATGCTTCACACAATAATTTTGCTTACTTGATAATTCAAATAGTCGGCCTTCCTAGGCTGGAAAAGGCACATATTATATGGGTTTTAATTTTTTTTATTGACCAAAATATGCTTTGCCATTGGACTGGCCAGGACATGAGTGATTTAGAAGATAGAGATGGATAGGATGTGAATAAAAAACATATAAAATTTTAAGAAAAATTCGACCATTAGTCTTTATATTTTACACACGTTTATAATTCTCTATGCTAATTTTCTTTTTATAATTCTCAATTTAGTCCCTATACTTTATATTGATCAGAATCTATACTTCATAGCTAACGAAGAAAGCTCTGATTGAAATTAAAGCATAATTTATTTAATCGATGAATATTAAAATTCTGATTGATTACAATATTATCCTCACACCAGCTTATGAAATTCTCTTCCGATTCATTCCAATGAAGTTCATTTTGATTCCTCGTCTACGACATGAGATGTACAATCAATAATTAATGAATTAATATTTATTTTTATTCATTTATCTTCATGATTTGATAATTATATTATGAAAAATGTAATGATATTCTAGAATAAATTTTCAAAATATTAATAAGCAAACTTGTCATGTTAATAATTTTTTCATTCACTACTTGTCACACCCGAAAATGCGACGCGGATGGTACGGGAAACGAAGAAAAAGGAAAAAAGGGGAAACCGGCCCGCCTGGCGGGAGGCCGGCCTCGGAGGGAGTCGCCACCAAAATTTTGAGGAAAATTTTGGGAAACCGGGAACGAAAACAAAAAAGTGGATAAGGATTGGTCTGCGAATCAGAGTCAGGTTCGGGAGTACGATTGTGAGTGGGGAAGGTGTTAGGCACCCCCACAACACCCGTTCCTAGGAACGGTTACCTTAGGTTAATTATGCAATTTTTATGGCTTTTTACAAATTTATTTTGGTTGCCCTTTTACCATTCACATGCAAAAATAAATATAAAAATAAGAAAAATATAAAAATAAAAATAAAGAATAAAATAAAAATATAAAAAGTTGGAAAAAATAAATTAAGAGGAAAATTTTATTTATTTACAAGAATGGGCTTAAAAAGAAATAAATTGGTAAGTATTTACTAAAATAAGAGAAAAAACACCAAATAAATCAGAAAAATATTTATTTATTTACAAAGGTGGACTTGACCCAGAATGAGAGTCTGGGGCCTACGTACCCGGCGATAGGGATCAAAGTCGACGTAGTTCGGACTAAAAATGCTTGTCATTGGGTTGGTATTTTTTTATTTTATATATTCTTTGAAAAGAGAGATTAATAGAAAATAATTTTGTCTTTCAACAAAGAAAACAATTTTCAGAATTGGTTGGTATGTTTTAATTTGTAAAAGACCGATTACTTTCCATTATTTGCTCTTTTCATTTTTTATTATATATTTTTTTGTTTAATCAATTTCTAAAAGAAAAGATATATTTTTTCCCATTTAGAAAATATGATTAAAATTATATGCAATTTTGAATATTTTTATTTGAAAATCAAATATTTGAAAACGATTTTATTTTCACATAATAAAATCAATTGGCTTATGTGGTGACTTTATCACTCACGTTTACCCATTGATACCTAAATGTCCACGGTATGGCTACTCAAGACAAAAAGGCACAAAAAATTCGAAAGAAAAAAAAATTAATTTTTTTTTAAATATTTTTCTTTATTATAGAATCCTTTTAACACCTATTTATTTATTAAACAAAGAAATTAAAAAAAATGTGATCATTACTAATGTTTCGAAAAATAATAATCAGCATATGTGGTGACTTCATCACTCACAAGTTACTGATTATCACTTAAATGTCCCCGGTGTTACCACTCGAAGTAGAAAAGTAACCGGCCTATGAGATAAAATTGGAAAAACAAAATTTACATAAATCATTTTTATTTTAATAAATATAACCATGTGACGCATTTTTATAAGAAGAAAAGTGGTAAAAAGAATTTAAAAATATGACATATATATATATATGTATATTGTTATTTTTGTTTATTTATTTATTTTTTTTTAGAAAAAAGAACTAATCAGGATCTGTGGTGACTTTATCACTCACAGCTCGCTAATTAACACCTAAATGTCCACGGTGTTACCACTCGGAACATAAAGGCCAAAATAAAATTTTGAAATAAAGTGCTCCCATTGAATCATTTATTTTATTACTTTTAGTAAAATAAAAAACTATTGATACTCATAAATATTAAAAATAATAATAATAATAATAAAATTTAGCCAACATTTATACCATGGCAATTCCTCACTCATGGTATAATTGACTGACACTCTATAGGCACACGGAGAATTGGTCCCTCGTGGCAAACTCTAAATGCGAAAGGAAGAAAAAAACATAATCAAATAAAAACCAAAAAAAAAAAAAATAAATAGATAAATAAAAACAAAAAATCAAATACAATTTATCAATGTGTGTGTGCATGCTTAAATAATGATTTATTTCAACCTAAAATTACAAGAGATAAAGAGAGGAAAATCAAACTGTCTTCTCCTTTTGATTACTCGTCACTTTGATGAAGGTCATTCATTCTTTTCCAACTTAATTTCATGCCCCCATGCTTGCCTTTGGGTTCCTCTTGCCTCGATGAAGATGACCCAATCTTTTCAAACTTGATTTCACGCTCCCATGATGCCCAAAAAGAAATACAAAGACATGGAGTAATTTCCAACTTGACAATCCCATCAATATACTATCATAAAATACCCCAAATCTTTGTTCAAATACATTGGAAAACTAATTGTAGCCACGATGCCTCAGAGTCAAGCATGCAATCCTACTGGGTTACCCCTTGTTATTTAGACTCAACTAAGCCAACCTCACTTGCTCAACAACTTGATACAAGCCCCACAATCATATTCAAATAAATGTTTCATATGTCCAGCAATTACACCCAACCTTTAAATGGAAAGAACATGGAAAAATAGTCCATTTATAGGCATAAAACAGCGCATGAACATGTAGCACACTAAACATGTTTTTTTTTTAGCATGGAGAATCAGAGAGACATGACCCTTTCCTCATTACTATAACTACATATAATCATGCACCAGCCAAATCAATGCTCAAGTATAGAAATACAAGGTCATATGACCACTTGAGAAGCTTAAAACCAAATGCGTAGGTGTCATAGCTAGTCCAATCATCGAGTGAAAGGAACACAAACTGTGATCATCTTTCTGACACATGAAGCAGAACCGATGAGTTTGTAACAATGAAGATAGATTTAGAATATCAAAGTGAGGTGAAATTAGCGTGACTTGAAGCTTGCAACAGAAACATAATTCTAATGGCTCAAGTTCATTATTTAACCAAACCTCCTTCATAAACACAAGTCCTAACAAAGATAGGCCTCAGAAGCAGAAACACCGAGCAATCATAGAACACAACTATGTGTAGATATACATGGCAAATAAAATTCATCTAGCTAATCAATTCCTAAGTTACGGCGTTTGATTACCAATGGCAGCCATCAAAATCCAAAGACAGATAGAGGTCGCAGAGCAACTGGTGTTTGACTTAAGCAAAACAGAGCTCATGAGCATTTTGTCAAACATTTGTCATGCAAGCATAGAACACTGACCTTAGCAACACGGAACAAAGCAAGTTCAGCCTTGAGATCCTTGAGCTGGCTCAGCAACTCAGCCTTCGATTTCTGCCTGAGCTCGTGAATCTTGATCCTTACCATTGCTACGTGTGCCGCCGAGCCTGGAAGCAGCAGTGACGGCTCCTCTCTCACCTGCGGCCCCCTCTGTTTCAGATCTTCCCCGGTTTCCATGGCTCCATCGTGGCTCACTCTGTTTCAGATCTCGCTCGGTTTCCACGGCTCCACCGTGGCTCCGCCGGAGCTCAAGGCTCCCTCTGGTCTCTCCTCGTGTCTCTCTCTCTGGAACCGCCTTCTTCAGCTCCCGTGGCCTCCTTCTTTCTTTTCTCCTACGGCCAGCCCCCCCTCTTCCATTTCCTCCCTGAACTCTCCTTCGGCCGAGCCCTACGGGCTCCCTCTGTCCTCGCGTCCCCCTTTGTTTTTTCCCTTTCCACCGAGCCCCCTCTGTTTTATCTTCGGCCCGCTCTTCTCCTCCTCCAGATCTCCTTCACTCTGTTCTCTCAGTCGCGGCCCATGGTGCCTACCTCGGTCTCCATTTCCTCTCTGAACTCTCCTCGCCCTCTCTGTAGCTTCCCTCGGTTTTTCTTCTTGCCTTAGCTCTCACCTCCGGCTACACCCTCTCTCTTCCTCGCGGTCTTCGTGCCCTAGCCCCTCTCCTCTCTGTTTTTCTTTCCTTCTTCGGCTCTCACGCTCACGGCCTCCCTCTTCTCTTTGCTCCCGATCCCTTTCGGCCTCAGCCTCCTCCCTCCGTGCTCACTCTCTCCTTGGTTTTTCTCCGGCCTCAGCGTCCTCTCCTCCGTGCTCGGCCTCCTCCTTCCCTTTCTGTAGCTCCCTCCTTTTCTTTCAGCCGCCCACTCCCCTCTGGTTCTCCCTTCCTCAAAACCATTTTTCTTTTTTCCTTCGGCCAGCCCCCCTCCTTAGTGTCTCCTCAGCCCTCTATTAGGGCATGTCTCGCGCGTTTGGACCTGAGCCCCCAAATGGGCTCAGGTGATCCACCTTGGGCTGAAGCAATTTCAGCCCAAGTTTAAACCTTTTTTTTTTTAAGAATTTTAGTTTTAATTTAAATTAAGAAATTTTTTTTTAATTTTTTTCTCTTTTTTTTTTCATTTTCTATTATTTATTTATTATTATTGTTGTTTTTTATATTATTTATTATTATTATTATTATATTTATATATAATTTTAAAATTACCCGGATAAAATACGGTGTTCACACTACTTTATTCAATTTTTTATTTAAAAATATGAAATTTTCCTAGAAAATTTATATGCAATTCTTCACAATTCATATATCAATTAACATAATATATCTTATTAATATGTATTATTAATAATTAATATTATTAATATTTCTATAACATTTTCAACATTAATGAAAAAGCTGAAAATTTTGGGGAAAAAAATCACCGAGTGTCATCTCTGCGTTTGGGCTCTGAGGGTAGAACGATGCAGAGGCCTTGTCCGCTTCCAATTCCACTATCGTCTTCTTCCTCCATCGAGTAAGGGGTTGGGATTTGCAGTATTGGCGTTGGTTTCCTCGTACTCGCCTTATCGGGCGCTAGGTACACTATCATTATTCCTTGACTTGACACTCTGCGTTTTGGATTAGTTTCTGAAGTCAATTTCTTGGATTATGGGCGTAAAGCTTAGACATTTATAAAAGCAACAAGTTATGCATTAGTGCGAGTTTATAGAATTCGTCAAACTTTAATAGGAATGTTGTTTTGGGATGGGGACTTTATAGAAATCAGGAGATCACTACAGGGGTGCACGGTGCTCGGTAATTTAGAAATGTTGTATCAACGGACTGAACAACGGGTGAACAGAATATGTTTTCAAATTAAGAGGAGAGGTTCCAAACTCAGTGACCAGTATTTGGTTTGACCAACTAAAATTGATCATGATGTGTGTGTCTTTTTTTTTTTTTCCTGGCTACAGGTATGTAGGACTGAGGATAACGGTTTGACAATCTCGTTTCCGTCTGTGTACAACTTGGCATTTGAAGTTAAAGCTGAGAATCTCAAAGTGGTGAATATTGTCAATTCAACTATCCATAGTTTAGTTCTCTAGCGGTTATTTTACTTTTCGCATTTTAAACTCGGCTCTTCTTTTGGGCACAAATTAAAATTAGAATTATCTCCTTGGAGCGATCAAGCCAGCATGTAACGTTTTAATCACATTTGCTGATGGAAAATGTTGGAAGCGGCTGTTCCACTCTTGGTGGTAGAATCCAAAGTCTAAATTACCTGGCTAAAGCTTCATCTGACAATATATCTGCATATCAATATTGTGGCTTTCATCTATTGATTGAAGTGACTCTTATGTCTTTATTATGGTAATTCGTTTGATTGATCTCTTTTTATTTGTAGGTTCCACTGAAGAAAGAGAACAACAAAACAGCTATGGCTCCACTTTTGCAAAATC
Source organism: Adenanthera pavonina (assembly GCA_026686845.1). NCBI lineage: Eukaryota > Viridiplantae > Streptophyta > Magnoliopsida > Fabales > Fabaceae > Adenanthera > Adenanthera pavonina. The sequence goes on along the minus strand of JAIVEN010000011.1, from coordinate 4,806,108 downwards.
AAGAAAACATGACATTGCTAGGAAAGTATTTAATTTTTAATGTTTTTACTATTGTTGAGTGTTTGTCTTACGCAAGTTTCCATTGAAATAACTTGATAATGTCTCTGAATAGATATTGGTTTCTATGGCATCATTTCAGATCAGAAAAGAGCCAACGCAAGGGTAAAAGATTGATCACAGTGGCTTAAAAGTCAAACTCCTTGGGCAGATAGGCTAGTCCTTGACTACCACTCTAACTCTGAATGTGGAATTAATGTGCTTTTAGAGCAATTGAGAAAGCAAAAGAGGAAGAATAATCTGGCATGAGTTGTTCATGCACGCCATTGACCTTTGTGCTCTTTTGCATCACTTTTCAGTTGGTGCGTCCAGTTGGACTGTTTTCAGTTAATTGTTACTTAACAAATATTGTTTTCAAGACACCATGCGATGATGAAATCAAATTCTTCTTTTATTATTGGTATTTTGTGTTCAACTGCTCAAACATTTTTGTTTCCTTGTTCATTTCCCCTGTCTTGTTGGCATCTCTACATTTAACCAATTTATTTTAGGCTACACTTGGCATTCTGTATGCAAGACATGTATAGTATTGCATTCATTTATAAGCATCTTTCTTGGTCACCTAAGCATTCTTAGGATTATTGCATTTAATGGCAAGTGGTAATATATAATTTTCTATGTATATGTGACCTGCGTCTTCCTTGAAGGACATAGGTGTTTGGTTTTGTAATTGTCACATGAAGTTTATATATATCATTCTCAGGATGTATGATACTTCAAACATTTCACTTATCATTTTAGTTTTATAACTTGTTCTTTAGGCTTCTACTTAAATCTCTGTATTTTTCTAACTTGTCAGATATAATGGCTAATTGATTGTTGCTTTTCTACTTCGTTAATTGATTCAGAATGAAGCATTAGGCTCTCTTATTCTCTGATAAATATATTTGAAATGTTTTCCCAAAACATGCAAAGGCTAAAGCTGTAAGCTTGGGCTTCCAATTTGATCATAACTTTTTGTGGCCAAAGTGGCAGAAACAGCTTGCCCTGATCTGAACCTTCCATCTCATTTTTGTCAAAACATTTTCTACAGCTTTGTAGAAACTAAAGAAAGAGATAGAGAATACTTTGGAAAGGGTTGATATAGGTAGGTCGGTCTGGCCTGATCTGGTCATATGCAGTTATTATTTTAATGCTGTTTTTGGACTCATGAGTCTGCTTGTCTACACAATTTGGAACCTATTGAGTGTTCTTCATGGCTGATACAAACTACAAAGTTCATCTTAATTATCTCAATGTGCAGAGATGTATTTTCACAGAGGAAACTGTTATGTCTTTCCTTCCATTGGCAAGTAACTGATAACTACCTTTCTTTTGATGAAAAACCTTTTACATGGCTGTAGCCTGTAGGTAGTTGCTTATTTTTTCATACAATACTATGATCAATTACTTATGCTGCTGCGAAATAAAAAGTTATAGTTGGCAGGGGGAGATAAGAGAGATTTTGTATGTCTATACTTTTCTGCATTATAAAGATGATAGAAGTTGGTAGTCTATAGTATTTAGTAATTCATCATCTTAAACGTGAATGAAATGTGTGGAATTTCTCATTCTATTGTTAAGCTTGCAATTGTGTATCATGTTTCTTACTATCTTTCACAGTACGACAACTAGATGTTCCTAGATAAATCTGAGAGGAAAACATATCCATTTGAATTTTCTACTGTTGAAATGACGCCTCATGAGACGCACAATGGGTTAGATGTGAGGCTTAGGTATAATTTTCTTGAATGTTTCCACGGTGAAGGTTTGTAGATGTGCTTTTTGTTGACTGACTCAGAAATTTCCTTTATCTTGATTTATTTTGTCAATTTAAAAATTTGTCTAACTTGAGGCAAATAGATATATCACAGGGCTTTTTGCCTTTTTTTTTTCGTAATAGAAATATTGGGCCTTTATATGGGTAAACTTGAATATCATGATTATATGGCTTTGAATGTTATTGACGACCACAATGTATTAATTAATTTATCTTGCTTAGATGCATTAACTTGTAAATTTGCATGATGGATTGAATATTTTAGAAATAAAACTGAGTCTTGATGAAACAAATTTTCTGGCCAAAAAAAAAAATGAAATAAATTTTAGCGTTAACTAAATTACTGTGGTCTCAAGAAAAGATATTTATATTCATTTTATTTTAAATATTTATAATTTATCGTGATTAACATTTAATGGTGAAGATGTGAATCATTAATGCAATTTCTTTCAATTTATTATGAAAACGGTAAACAACTATGGTTTTGTATCTAAAAAATTTTGAATTCCTTGAAATTTAAAAGATTAACTTAAATATCATATTTTTTCATTTTAAATAAAAGGTTATCTTGAATCCTTAAAAAGTTTTGGCCAAAAAAAAAAAGAATCCTTAAAAAGTGACAGTAAAGCAATACAATTCCTTGGATGAAAAAAAAAAGCAGAGCAATACAATAAAAAAAAAATAACAATTACAATATGCATAATTGAAATTTGAAATAGAGAATTGGCAAGCGAGCTTTTAAAGATTGCACCCTTAATTATTACAAAAAAAAGATTACACCCTTAATTATGATTGAATAATATTAATAATACGTGATAGTTAAATTTATTTAATTAGTATCTAAGTATTATGGAACAGAACATAGGTACTATTTAATTTCTTATATAAGAATATTCATTATAACAAAATGTTTTACATAAACTTTTGAGTTCTTATGAAACTAAAATTTAAACAATTTGACTCTTAAAAAAGTCTGTTATTTTAAATTTAAATATTGGTAATTTATCATTGTCTCTGTAAGTTGATCTCAAAAGTTAAGCTCTTTCAAAAAATATAGGAGGTAATTAGAGCTTTGTTGGAATTGGAATCATATAAATCTTTACTGTCTATGCCCTCCTTTATTTAGCTCTAATGCTAATTGCTCAAAAGAGAATTGCACCCTTAATCAAAATCATCTATCATTTACTAATTTCTCCATTTAATACGCATTTAAATTAAAAACATAAAAAGTAGGAAAATAATAAAAAGCAAATGGAAATAGAGAGAGAAACGAACAATTTGATTTCTTAATGAAAATGAAGACATTCTCTCGCAGTTTCCTAAGCCTTGGATCCACCATGTCCCCTGGCAGCTTCTCTATCAAGGGATATAACAAATACAAAATAATCACTAAAAATTATAATTAAAAAACAACATTACGTTGAAAGTTACCGTCGAGGTTAAGGTTCATCTACAAATATATCATCCTGCGAAATTTAAAAACACCCAGAAGTGAATAGAAACAGCATTACAATTAAAAGAAATGAATAAAAAAATAAATAAAACGATACAAAGCTTGTAAATGTATAATGCGGCATACCAGAAGTGCAAGAAATGATAGAAATGACATGCATCCTGCAAAAACAATACATTAACAAAAAAAAAAAAGAATAGAAAATAAATGAATAGAAATCTAATATGTTTCTAAATACTAAAGATTATTTGTTTAAATTTAATGTGATTGATTTGATTAATTTGACAAATGAATTGATATTAAATTGTTTGTTTGAAACTAACTAACTTATTAGCCTAAATATCCGTTAACTGATTCAATCGGCAAATTAACTTGAGATTGGATAAATACGGTTGATATTATTTTTTTTAAGAAAAAAAATTAAGTATTATTACAACGAATCAAGTTTAATCTGATTGATTTAATATTATATTCTTTTAAATGGTATTAAGTATTATTACGCAGTTGTATTGTAGGGCTAAAATCATTGCAATAAAATATTACTAATATTCTTTTTATTTATATGGCAAGAGTATTGTTTTTTTATCCCTATCTGGCTATCCAATCGGACCAATCCAATAAATTCGATGGACGTGATTAGCGCATTTAGCATCGCAACCTTAACTGAGATTGAAAAAAAAAATATATATATATATATATTAATAATAACTATCCGGTATCCTTGAAATTTATTGCTACATGATATAGTTATTATTATTATTATTATTATTATTGGGTCTTTAATCTCTTATATAACTAATGATTATAATAAATTATTTTATGAAAAATCTTTTTGAGTCCTTATGATGAAACTTAAGAAAAGTTTGTTATTTTAAATTTTAGAAAACCAATGAAAAATCAATTATTTTTTACCAATTATACCCTTAGGCATTTAATTGTATATTTTTTCAAGAAACCAACAGTATGAATGGTAAATAAGTAATATTAAAGGATAATTTAGTAAAATTACATCATTTATTAGGTTATTCATTGTCTTTCTTAATCTTTGTGTTAAAATCTTAAAAGACAAATAAAATGGGATAGAAAGAGTAATATATATGCCCTCTCAACCATCCGATTAATCTAGCTAGGGGTACAAAATAAGGCAAATGAGGGGGCAATTGTGGAATAGAGAATTGAAGGGATTTGGAATGCTGAGTTTGTGAAAGTGAACATGAATATATATTCTGCCTTCATGTCCCCAAATTTTTTTTGGAAATCCAAGCCTCCTCTTCTGAGTGGTTAGAGGGTAGTCTTAGCTTGCTTCATCTTGTGGGGTATTGATTTTATGTACCTACACACATACATATACATAGACACATTGATCTTAATTTCCTGGCTGATTCATAAAGCCTTGTAACTTGTAGTTCTGTTGAAATCCCTGTATCTTAGCCTTTTCCATTTATATATGCGATTAGTACAATCCAAAACCATCTAAAATTGGGATTAATATTTGTTCAGAGAAATAAATTTAAATTGGTTTTTGAATTAATCTCTATCCAATAATCCCAGCTGAGCTGCCTTCCATCCCTGCTTTGATTGGAATTTGGAACCCCAATTACTGACTTAAGCGTAGAGTCAATATGCCCATTATTATATTTGTACTCGTTTTTTGATTCCTTAAGAAAAGGGTAACTGAAGAATTTTATTTCCTTGCATCTCGACGGGCATTTTCAAGCCGGCCCATTCATCATTTCTTGTTGAAAGCTTGTTCTTTTGTCAATTCAATGATTATTTTTTGGGTAAAATTTGGCAATCTGGTGATGCACAAGTGTTTGATCAAATGCCTGAAAGATGATGTTTGCTGGATTTCATTTATTGAACTTTATGTACCTTTTCAATTAAATTATATATATAGGAAGTAAATTATTTTATTAATCAAAATCAGGTGTATGATTCAATTGAAAAAATCATATATATATATATATATTTGTTTGCATTTTTCATGTTATCAGCAAGAAATTAATCAGACACCTTTCTGTTGTATTTTATTTAAAAATGAATGACATAAATAAATGAAATACATATTGGACTTTTTTTTAATGTTCTGATTTGTTGTTTTGACATGGATGTTTAAACAAAAAAAGTAATGTCGTCAGGTTGTAAAGAAGAGAATTCCAAGTGAAAATGGTAAGTCGACTACGTTAGGCGTTCAAATTTGGCTACGAGGCTTGAATAGTTGAATTTAAAGACCATTTATACACAAACGACGATACTTTCCCGCTTTTCATGGCACTTATTAATGCGAGTTTCCTTTGAAAATGATGAAGCGTGGGGAAGTGAACCGTAAATGTTGCTTTCTTCGGTGGTATATATAAAATTTTTTATTTTAATTTTAAATATAAGATTTTATATAAAATAATATTTATTATATATTTTTAAAAAATACCTCTATTTAATGTATTTAAAGGAAAAAAGAGAGAGATTAAATAAGAGTAATTTTAAAAAAATATTAGAATTTTTAAAGAAATCGAAGTAGTTAATTAGTTTTAACTCTTATTCTTAATTCGTATGATTTGCTTAAAATAGTCTTATATTAAGGATAAGAGGGAGTACTCTTTATTTCATATTTATAAGAAAAAATAATAGGTAATTTTAGTTAATTAAAATTAATTAAATTATTTCATATTTTAAATTTTTTAAAAATTATTCATATTTAATTTAACACTAATTTAAATTATTAATATATTTAATATTTTTTATATAATTAATAAATAATAATTTTTTTAAAAAAATTTAATATATTATTAATTTCTTTTCTTTCTTTATATTTAAGATTATAAGAAAGAATTTTTTTTTTAAATAGAATGGGAGGAAGAAATTAAATTTCTAGTACAATTGGTTCATCTTGCCAGATGTAGCACTCCTACCTATTGTGAGCATTAATAACGTCTAGCATTGGGAATGAACATAGTCAAGTCAGAGATAATATATCTGAATATTAGTAGTACTGTTCTATTAACTGTTTCAACGTTCGAAATTCAAATATTCCGGCAAACGGGAAGCCATGAACCTCTTCGCAACAAGTATAAATATGGTAATTCAGTATCTAGATACTCATCTATATATAACAAACCTTTCAAAGATACCCACATCTGTAATCAAAATGGCGAGCAAGTCTTTGAGGCTCTCTTTGGTGACTCTTTTCATCTTTGCTGTGGTCTTATCCCCCATCATGCCATGCCAAGCAGAAACCTCACCGGCATCTGCTCCAGCACCGCCGCCACGACCAAGTAAATCCTATCATAATATTTTTTGTTCTCACTCATTTTCTTGCATATATATATCTCGTTTATTTCAGAGATATCCGTTTTAGCTTTTAACTTTGGAAGATTGAAATCTGTTTTTTGCAGGATTTCCCATATGCCCTAGATGTGTGTGCTGTGCTCCTCCTCCTGCTCCAGGCAAATGCTGCCCTTGCTTATGCCCTCGCCCTCCTCCTCCTGCTGCTCAGCCTCCCGGTGTTTAAATTCTTACAACATATCACTATATCTGTTTAATTTAATGATATTCAGATAGAGTCAATTTAAAAGAGAATAAGAATGCATGCCACATAAAAGCATAAAAGGACCTGTAGACATGTCAAGCTAGCGTTTAAAATGCAAATAAATCTTGACATGATTACATGTTTGTTTATGATTAACGTGGTTTGCTCATGTTTTATGGATTGAGTATTGTCTTATATTTGTGTCTCTATGATGAACATTAGCTTTAATCTGTCTCTTGTATTAAATAAAAGGGGGAAGCGAGTCTGATTCCTTCTCTCTCTGAATGTTAGATAGTTGCAATTTCTGCAACTGAAAGTTTCCTGTAATAGTGTGTGTTATGGTATACATCATTCTCTTTAAAGTTTACAAGGGATTAAAAGTTTTAAATCTTTTGCTTTGTGATGGATATATCATCGGGATGACCTGCATGGCAAAGTTTCTTTGCAAATGCATCCAGCAGCTAAGACGTAATGCTGTCATGATGTTGAGTTATAATCCAATACATAGTGACTTCACCTGGCACATATCACAAACGCACAGGCTATGACAAATAATGCAAAGTAAGTAAAATATTGTTCTTATAAGGATTTGGTTTCAAAACCTGATTAAGTACCAACTATTAAACTTTTGCTTAATTTGAGCAATACAAGTAAAAAGAGAAAAAGCACAAAAGTAAACTAAACTAAACTAAACTAAGGTTAGGAGTTAATAATGATTTTATGGTTAATAAGGCCTCTAGGATTATTCTTCACTTCACTTCATGATGATTGATTATTCTCTCTCTAATTATTTTTAATGAAATGAAATGCCAGTGTAGGATTCAAATTCACTTCAAATTTCTCTCTCAATGTGGGATACTTTAGGGAAACAACGAAGAAAATGAGGGAAATATATAATGAAAAAAATTAGCTTTTATTCAAAAGCAGAACAAACTGAAAAACTTGAAGGGTAAAATTGTGATGGAGGCAATCAAGAGCCTTGTTGATCTGACTTGTCGGATTTGTGGCCGATAGAATCAAGAACAAGATGTCCCCAAGATTTTCAACATCACGAATCACTATACTCCTAAACAAGAAGAACAAGTTCGTGAGGATAAATAGTAGGCGTTTCGTGAATTACTGAATGCGTCCTCAAGAAAATTTTCTTTCACTCTTTTTGGTATAGTTTTATTATAAAAAAATTTTTAACCAAAAAAAAAATTCCAAACCATGAAAAATATTTTGAGAGAGTTCATTTGGTCAACTTTGAGATAAACTTTCAAGGATAAAGATAAATTAAAATATTTAAACTTAAATTTAAAATTACAAATTTTTATTTTAAGATTCAATTTGTTTAAATTATTTTTCATAAGAACTCAAAATTTTTTTAATAAATATTTTATTATAAAGAATAATTGTATAAGAAATTAAATACTTACGTTCTATTCCAAAATATAATACCTATATGTATATATAATTTTCTATCTTTAAAGGTAGTAAGGATTAATTTTACTTAGGAAATTTGAGAAACACCTATAAACTAAGTTTACCCCTCACACGAAGAGTTAAAACTTGAACTTCAAAACATTTATTTAAGAAATGAGAGCTTCTACCACTGATATTAATCTAAGTTAGTTATTTCTTTTTAGTTGATATAGAAAAGGATTTATGAAAATATGAATTTTAACATTATTTAAAACATATATATTCAACATAAATACATGAAATCTGTTAATTACAACGAACAATTTGATGGATTTTTATAAGTTTGTAGGTCTACAATTATTTCTAGTAAAAAAAAGTCTACATTTTTTTGTTTTGCATATTGGATTATTTTATTATGATCTTGTTTTGAACTGTAAATTTTAGTAAGAAAATTATACGAAATATTATCCAAATTTAAATCTGAACTTAAATAAAAAAATATAACTTGAATGATCTTACCCTAAGAAAAGAATTTTTCCACATGTTATAAATAAAGGATGGCATCGTGTCCATGTAGCCCACCTTTTTGCCGCCTAAGACCCCGCCATACAAATCTCCGACGATCTTCAACCATGCGGGGACGGCCATACCCGAAGTTCACACACTGGTCAGCTCGACAGTGTTGAATTTGAGATAAACGAAGCCACTACACTACTATCACACTACCATGTTAATTATATATTCTCTTCCATTCTAAATATAAGATATTTTATCTTAACTCTAAATATAAGATCCTTTTTAAAATATGAGTTAATATATATTATACATTTCAAAAAAATGTAAGAGATTAAATAAGGATAATTTTAAAAATATATTAATTTTTTTAAAAAATTAAGATAGTTAATTAATTTTAACTTTTATCATTAATCCATATGATTCGCTTAAAAAGGTCTTATATTAAATATCAAAAGGAGTATATTTTATTAATGTTGAATATTTCCAACTAATTAAGTACTCCCTCCGATTTATACTTAGATATGTATATAATCACATGATAGATATATGATTTAATTAGATACGTGTGTAAAAATTATAATGATTTTATTAGAGAAATGTATGGTTGTGTGTTATATTTGGTTTCTAGAGTTTAACAATAATATAGCAGATAGTCTGACCAGCACTTATAAGTTTTTCCCCCTTTTCTCTAATTCATGTTGGTAATAGAAATATCATATTTCATTTGTTCATTTTTAAGAAATTGCATTCAGATTCAAATATATTCTCTTATTAATTTCATTAGAATTGTCCATAGAAATATATGTCTACGGCTATACAAAAAATGTCATCAAAATAATATATTTTATATTATACGTTAAATTAAAATATATGTAGAAAAACACTAAAAGTGGTATTATTATTTTTTCGTATGTGTCATCCATGAATGGCAGGCATGGTGTGATTATAAGAATAAGTCTTCGTTCGATCATATCAGTTGTTATTGTTACACCCCAATACAGTAATTTTTCTTATTGATGACCTAGTTAACCAGGAAAAGGGGAATTAGGTGTTAATTGATTGTCATAAAGTTATTATTATAGACTATAGTAGTTCATGATTTCGATAAACCCGGCAAGAAAGGTTGATGTAATTGATTGTGTAAAATCATTAAACTCGAAATTTATACAATTTCTATTGGATGACCAGATTAAGATCTCACATAAACACGCACGAAAGCATATTGGTCAATTCTATTAAAAAAAATATATATTGGTCAATCTCAAGCCTCAGATTTTCTAGTTAGCCTCAATTAGATGAGAATAAAATGAATTGATATTATTAAATTGAAGGAAAATAAAATTGTGATGCCTACACAATGCCAAAATGGTTCAAGATAACATTTTCTTAATTGAAAATAGATAGAGTTTAGATTCAAATTTCGACTACATAGCCCACAAGTTTTGCCAACGTTACAACTGGTGTAATTGTTAACTATGAGAAAGAAAATTTAAAATACCTAATTTTTAGTTGAAATCTATTAATAGTGGCACAAATTTCAACATTTGAATTCAAATTTCTCGGCACAAGCAAACCATGCATATCAGAAAGAACCAGTATAAATATGCTTCCTCATATTCATATATTCTTATCATCTTCCTTGGGAAAAAAAACTCTGCTGATAGTCATCAGAAAGCGATGGCAAGCAATTCTTGGAGGTGTGCTTTGGTGGCCCTTTTCATATTTGCAATGGTGTTAGCCCCAACTTTGCCATGTGAAGCTCAAATACCAGTACCCCCAGGTAATAAAATTTAGCAAAAGAAAAAAAGGTAAATATTTAATGGAGGAACTAACATAGAAGTTTTTTATATTATAAAATCTATGCATCTATATAAACTTATAACATCACATTGTAACTTGTCCTATCAGACTTCATGCATTACACAGGGTATGAAATCTAGTTCGATTGTAAGTGTTTACACTAAATCGAAAACGAAGATTTTATAATGATTTTTTTTTTGAAAAAGTGATTTAGAGATTAAATTAAGCGAGGTATGTTTGTGAATTTGTGGTGCAGGCACTAATCCTGGAGGACCATTATGTCCTGCGTGCGAGTGTTGTGGTCCTGCTCCTCCCGGCAAAACTTGCTGCCAGTGCTGTGTTTCTCCTGCTCCTCCTCCCACTCCCACTAATTAATTACCCCTCTCATAGCATAATCTTCATTAATTATACATCCACACATTTCATACCCGCAATAATTATAAGTCTATTATGTATTTACTATGAATAAGAGGAGATTATACGTGACGTGATATATTATATTTGATTGTTTCAGATCACACAAGTTTGTTGTAATTTATCGTGGATTCTCGATACACTGAATCCATCTCACACCTTTCTACCATAAATCATCTTTTTTTAAAAAAAGTTAATTTTGCTGAAAGAAAAGAAGAGTTTTTTTGGGCAAGTTAGTGGCTCTTTTTTTTTTTTTAATGGTAACAAGTTAGTGTCTCTTTAATTAAATTCCCATCCCACGACCAAAGCAAGGAAAAAAAAAAAGAAAGAGCTCTCCATTTCACGCCACAACCACGAGGACAGACGATAAAGAACCGTGGGACAAGATATAAGGGAACTGGGCCTAGTGGTTATAAATATAGAAGTCCAGTTTGGACTTTGAGTTTGAGAGCCCAAATTTCAAAGTTAACATTTTACATTTATGATGATTAATAAAGATAATTATTCTTATATACAATTCTTATAAGTTTTTCTAGTCAAAATATATTCGTATAATTTTAATTTCACTGATATAATTATATGAGTTGTCACCTAAAAAACATTATAAGAGTGTAATTTAATTGGGCTTAGCTCTGTAATGTTTGTTATGGAGGAATCATGGACTTATCATAATAATTGAAATGAATTATAAACAAATATTTTCTTTTTTCTTTCTTTTTTTCCTCTTTGGAAGGCATTGATGATCATAAACCTTTAAGATCTCAAAAATAACTTAATCTTAGGTGTAAGCGGGAAAAAATAATCCACTATTTGGGCACCACCTACGTTACATGATTTTCTCATTTGATGTTTCAAAAATAAATTCAGGAAATTAATAAATATGCTAATTATTTGGATAATTATATTATGAAGTTTGGATCGGAACTTCATACTTTCTTTCCACTATTCAATTTGTTATTTTTTGTTGATACAATAATGGAACAAATAACAATTGATGTGTGGTTCTAAAATTCTTCCTTGGAGCAAAAGAATAATATTTAGGACCTCTGAAAAAACTGAGAATATTTAGGGTCTGACGGTTAGGATTTCTTTGATTCTTCGACCATCCATCATACACGCAGTCTACCATCAAAGTTCCAAGGTAACAATTTTGGGTTTTCCGAAATTTGTAGGAAAACCTTTTACATATTTGACTATTGAATTTTACTCTTTATAGTTTTAAAATTTTAAATATATTAGATTGACATGAAGAAATTATATCTAGTTATTATGAAGATATACTAAAATATTCAAATTCTTGGCCAAAAAAAAAATATTCAAATTCAAAATTTAAATTTAAAATAAGTATTTTTTCAAAAACAAAAAGTAATCAGTCAAACAATTATACGCGTAAAAGTAAATAAATAATAAATATCCTTATATTCATTAATTTAAAAATTTTAAATTATTACTACTATCGTAAAAAATATATAGAAAAAAATTGTGTGGAGCATGATATATAATGATCGTTTCTGTGCATTGAAAGTAAGTTTAGGATTCACAGCCTCAATGCCACGTGCCATAATTTTATTGAAAAATATTTTTTTATTATCTAAAATATAAGTTATATTTAATTAATTATACACGAATTAAGAAAGATAATTTTATTTATTAAATCTGTCAAAAAATATATTATTTTTCAATAGTATCCCTATTTAATACGTTACATTTAAAATATGTTATCTCTCATATATTTAATTATAGATGAGAATAAAATAGAAAAAAATATTTAATATCTTAAAAATTATCAAATAAAACTTATATTTTGAATTAAAATAAATTTTTAAAATAAAACTTATATTTTGTAATGGATGAACTTCTCCAAAAAAAGGTATTTGACATTGATTATTAATCATTCATAAAGTTCAAAATTCAGTGGTCCAAGATGCCTCCGAAACTTATAAAAGAAATTGATCAAATTCATTGATCAAATTAAAGAATTGGAAATTGACTTTTTTTTTTGGAATCTCCATTAACACTTAAAATCAATAGGTTTTCTTTGAATTGACCTATAGGTCTCACGCATGCGTAACTTGGTTGTTTTTTATTAGTTTAAGCTTACGACTTTAATTTGTTGATAGACTAATTATTAGTCGCTAGACGATGATTCAAGAATTAGAATACAAAATTAACGTATTGGTGGGAAGATAAACTAACTGTGATGCTTCAAATTTCAAATTTAAACTATTTATATTTGATTTAAATCATGTGTACTGGTGAAATGTTCGAGATGATTTAGTTATATTTGTAAACAGTGTTATTTTGCTAAAGACTTTAGATTTTATACTAATAATAGTCTGGATTAGATATATTTTAATTTTTTTATATTGTTATCTTAAAAACAGCAGTATAAAGAAGAAAAAAAAAACTTATCTCCAAATTGCATGGGTCAATCAAATTTATATCTTTGCATTGAATTGATTATGCCACAACGTCGGGAGTTCCTCAAAGACGCCAATGCTGTTTCTTTCTTTTTATTTTCTTCTTTTTTTTTTTATTAGGACAACTACAAATGCAGATTCACCTACCCACTTATACACTCAAAATAGCAACTTGCTATCGATGAGACTTAATTTCACAATAAGCCATTGGTATGTACGCGTGTTTCATTAGTTTTGGCCGTTGAAAAATAAGCTGTATATTAGGAAAATGAAACATCCACCAATATGATTCTGCTACGAGCTTTGCTAATCACCTATTTAGTTAACGGAGGATTACTCATTCATATTAGCAAGCAGATTCTTTAAAACTTGAAAAGTAAAATTATGGTAAATCATCTAGATATATGCTGGGTAAATCATATGTTCGTAGCCAGCTAGCTTGCAAGTTTTTTAATATTGGTCAAAGTGCATACGGAACCGTACATCAAAATATCATAATATGGAATATTGACATCCTATATTCTGCAAGGTGTCACTTCACTTTTATGGTCCTGACCCCGACGTTACTTTCGGTGTTCTTGCTTTTTGAATTACTTATAAGAATGAAATTAATAGATGCTTGTTCTAAACGAGAGAAAATTTCACCGTGTTTTTATTTGGCCACACAAAAATTCATGATGTTTGAATCTGAATTTATATATCTTGAAAAAATTTCAAAAGCTTACAATAACAACCTCGCATTAAGTTTCTAAGACTAATATTCCTCTGTGTGCTCGCTGGGAAACTTTGTTGCCTTTAATGGGAAACTTCATGCTAATTATGCGTGTCAAACATATGAAAAGGAAAATAAAAACAAAATGAATCATTGGTGACTTCGTTTTTTCCACTTTTTGAAAAGTCAGTTTGAGTTAACTCTGAGTTAAACTTCCAAGTACATGCATGTTCCTTTCTTTTCTACATGTATAAATACTCACCCATTTTCTGCTTTCGAAATGAAGCAGTTCTAAGCTTTATGTTATTTAGTTAACTTCTCTTGTTCTTTATTTGCTATCAATTAAGTTCAAAAGATGAAGGGCACACCACTAGGGATTCTGGTTTTGGAGGTGCTTGTTTCGTCTATCATGGTTCATAGCAACTCAGCACAAATGGTTGCCGGTGATGGTGGTGACCTAGGTAAGCATGCACTTCATCGACTTTTCAATTTTCTTCGCCAACTTTTATTCCTTACTTATATATATATATGCTCACAAGTTGGTGTGAGTTTTACGTGCAGTATTGTTTCTACATTATTTAATTAGAATCAGAACTACGTTTTTCATTTCTTATTTCTAAGTATGTTCATGGACGACTTTTATTGAACTACTTAAATGAGATAGTAATTAAGTAGATATATTTCTATACATATTATATAGAATTGGAGAAAATGAGTTGCACTGTTTGAGATAAGTTTTGAACAGAGCAACTTACTATAGATTTTAGAGTAAAATGTTATGACATCCCTATGTATCATGTCTCATGAAAGAAACTGAATTAATGTTTAGCGTGTAAAGACTACAGAAAGTTATATAGAAGGGTCAGCAACCCAATTTTTTATATAAAATAAAATACAGATCACTAAAATTATGCCACGTACACCCCTAAGTTCACAAAAAGAAAACGAGAAAGAACCAAATTATGTTCCTAATGATCACTATCAACTAAATTTGGACGCTTGTATTTTGTTTTTCTTTTTATCATCCAACAAAACGATTTCCTATGTAACATCGCTGGTAAATTGTAATGGATTCACTTTTATTACTAAGTACTTAACAAAATTACATTTTTATAACTCAAATTCAAGATCTTTAATTATATTAGTATATCCTCTTATCAGTTGAATTAAATGTTTGATGGCAATAATTTGTTTTTTTCTTGGTTGAAGATAAGTCATCGTTTCTTCGTATAGGTGGAATGGAACTGATGTTACGTGAGTTCCTTTCTCATAATAGCAGTATATTCAAGCCTAAATTTATTTTATATAGGGGAAATTATATATATTGAAAGACCTATAACAGAAAATTATTTATAATGAACGATATATGTATATTTATATTAGTATATATATATTTTAGCCTAAGTAAAATTCAGGAAGTTCCTTTCTAATTAACTTGTTTTATTTTTTTATTTTTGAGAAGTTTAATTTATTTTTACGTAATTATATGATAGTTTAATATTAGTGACATAAATATTATTTTTCTTAAAAAAATATTTATATGATAAGGGTATATTTGAAAAAATTATTATAAATAACTCACAAACTAAAACTTTTATATTCTTTTTAAGCTTAATTAATTTCTTGGGAAATTACATTTTTTTAACAAAACAAAAACAATTATTTTCTGAGAAATTAAACTTTTATGGCTGGTCCATCATAATAAATAATACTTCTTATAGATCCTTCAATATAATTTTTTCTTTTATATATATATATATATAATTTTGCATTGTGGGTTCAGCTATATATAGCCAAGCATTTTTAAAGTTTGAGTATTAACCCTTCTAGCACCTCCTCCGGAATAATCTATTAACACTACTAATTTCTTGAATATTCATTATTCATTAATAAAATTCATTGTTCATTATCAAACTGTTCCAACATTTTCTCTCTCCATTTTTTTCTTTACTAATTGTGCTTTTATTTATAAGATTTTTAAATATTATTTATTTTAATTTTTTTTTACATTTAACTAATATTCTGTTTAATGGGAGTTTGAAAATCCTTTTTTTTAATTCAAACCAGATGGTAGGGCCCTTCATCGCACAAAATCCTATATGGATAGGGCAAGGTTCTAGTAGCATTTTTGTGAATTGTGACTATAGCTCTTTCAACCAATTTTTTTTCTTCTATTTATAAAGTTTAAATACACAATTTTGCTTATCAGATACCGAGTCATCACCCAACCTTGCTACAAATATTGTCTTTTTATTTCATCATCGACTCATCGTTAATTTTTTTTTCTATTATTTCAATTGAAAATATTTGCTTTAGCTATCACATTTATGTAGCCTTCTTAAATATTTGTTATCCCCTACAAATCTATATATATATATTTGCTATACAATTTTCAGGTGCACATAAGTTTCTACTTTCAACATATTCCAAATCAAAATCCTCATTTATCGAACCCCTTAAAAGGTTTTTCTTATTTCTGTGCTTATACTTAATTTTCTTATCTCTCTATCTATTTTACATTTGTTGGCACAAAGTTACTCCTCGAATACCTTAGGTTGCCCAAAACACAGGTTCAAAACCACTGTAGGCTATAGGATCTCCACTACACACACAAAAGAGGAAAAGCATTTCAAGTCAATTAGATGATATTCAATACTAATTACAACCCAAACATACACCAAACTCCAATAAGACCATTAGAGTTACTCAAGGCCATTTAGTACCTATAAAACCATTCACCAACATACAACTTGTTAGCCACTTACTAATGAGTTTACCACTTCCAAACAACTCCTTGAAGCATAAATACCTCAACAAAGCATGTACAACCCTACATAATTCATCAAACACACAAATCTAGACAAGTTATAACCTCTGGTAGAGCTCAAACCGATTCCCCTAGCATAAATCCAACGAAACCAAGATACCAACCACATACCCACTCATCAATATACTTAAATCAACTCTTAAAACTAACCATGAGTCCATACAATTCGAATTTCATAAAGATTCCCAATATTGGAGGCTAGACTTTGAAGAAACAATAACATGAACACCCAAAATTCATAACCCAAAACTTGGAGGCACTAAACAACACTTTATTGAAGCATTTAAACACAATTTAATTAGTGAAAACTCATCCAAATTAGATTCCAACCCACAACCATGAAAATGAACTTTAGAGTTTGGAAAAAGATGAGAGGGAGATGAAAAAACTATTATACCTTGTTGATTCAAGCTTTTTAGGGCACCGAAATCTTGTTCTCCACTTCCAAGGACCAAACCCTAGCAAAGCTCTCCCCAAAACCCTCAAACTCCCCCTATTTCAAAGAACTAGTTCACATATGACATCCAAATTTTCTGATTGGTGTCGCAGCAAGCTTATCCAGCACCAAGATGCTGATCATTTCTACCTCAAAATTGGTTCAGCCTAATTTCGACTCTTGCTGTGGTGCCTCCAGCTCCGCCATAGCATGAGATGCTTCTGCTCCTTTTTCTCTTCTTGGTATGTTTTTTGCGTGTTCCTTCGATCCTAACCCTTTCAAATCCTACATAAACCCAAGTATACCCTTTAATAATTCATATATATATATATGAGAATTAAATTGGGGTTGTTACATATTGGATAGAATAAAGTTTAGATAAATGTCCAATAGTTGTAATTAGAAATTTAATTTGAAATGTAATGAAAGCACACTACGCCAAAATAGGCTTTTTTTTGCGGTTATTTTGGCCTTTCTTGGCGGTTATGAACCGTCAATAATTTCAACGTCAAGAAAACTTGAGGTTTTCGTTGGCGGTTTATAACCGCCAACAAACGTCCACTTTCGTTGACGGTTATATAATAAAACCGCAAAGAAAAACTATTTTTCGTTTAAAATAATTTTCTATTTTTGTTCACTTTCCTTGGCGGTTATTTTGAATAACCGCCAATGAAAGTTTATTTATTTTTTAAAATTTAATGTGTATTTTTTCTATTCCTTGGCGGTTATTTATAATAACCGCCAAGGAATAGACTTACGTTGGCGGTTATATTAAATAACCGCCATTGTAAGTATTAATTTTTTTTAAAAAAAAATTTAAATTTTTTAAAAAAAATTTTTAAATTTTTTTAGTCTCACCAACCTGTTTTACTATCAATATGCAGAATTAAATATCCAAAAATTAATAGTTAAAATGTTTCCAAAACTAAAATTATCCAAAACCAAAAGTTATATTATATCCAACCAATATCCAAAATATAAAATTAATTCTAAAACTATTTTGGGAAGAAGAATTGAGAGAAGTAAATAGATCTACCAGTCATGTGATTGTGTAAAGTAACTCATTGATTGGAGCTAAAAATGGAGTGTTATAATACTATTACTACAAGTCTGAGGGTGGTGAAGCCGAAAGCGTGGAAGAAGTGGAAGTAACAATCTAGATGATGCCATTTTTTACACCTTGCGCTTCACAACCTTGTTTTACTTCGTCCTCTTCACCGGCTCAAGAGTTGGGGAATGGTAATAGATGCTTGATGATACAAATCTTGCCTGCAAAAGAAAAGCCCCTTTCAAAAAGCCTATAAGACTTTATTATAGAAAATATCTAAAACTCCTTTTCATAAGAGTGATGAGGAAGGAAGAAAGAAGAAAATAATAAGCGAGAGTGATCGGGAAGAATGAAAGAAGAAGAAAGTAAAAAAAAAAAAAGAGGGAGAGAGAACGAGAGGAGAGAGGAATGGATCTCGTGGTGACAGAAGGATGTGATAGAAGGAGGAAAGAGGGAAAGGTACGTATGAGTAGGTGAAGGATGAAAGAGGAACGATACAAGAGGTTGACATGAGGGAGAGAAAAGTAAGGGAGTATTAACTTGAATCGTTGGATTTGTTTTTATCAATGGCTATACTTATTGATCCGTGCATTGTGCTTTCCTTAAAATAAATTGCTAAAATTTTTGTTGGCGGTTATAACTATAACCGCCAAGAAAAGTTGACATTTTCATGGCGGTTATAGAAATAACCGCCAACAAAAGTGAGAGTAAATTTTTGTTGGCGGTTATTGCTATAACCGCCAAGAAAAAGTTGACCTTTTCTTGACGGTTATAGAAATAACCGCCAACAAAAGTGAGGTCAAGACTTTTGTTGGCGGTTATTCTTATAACCGCCATGAAAATGTCAACTTTTCTTGACGGTTATAGCAATAACCGCCAACAAAAGCCCCTGCCCAATTTTTGTTAACGTTTTTCTCAAGAACCGCCAACTATTAGGCGCCAAGAAAAGTTATTTTTGGTGTAGTGGCAATAACAAATTTCATAGATATAAATATATATATATGTATATATATATATATTGTAGTATAAACTATAAACGCAATTCTTTCTCTGTTAATAGGGCCAATAAGCATTGATTGTGGAGTAACTCAAGAAAGTCGGGATGAGACGAGTAACTTTTATTATGAGGCAGATGACGTAGAATTTGGTAAAATATACACTATCTCGGCTAAATACATCCTTAACAGTACAAAAGAACAGGTTTGGAAGCAGTTAAACACTTTGAGAAGCTTTCCTGAAGGAAAAAGGAATTGCTATTCACTCAAACCTAAACAAGGCAAAAGCTACAACTATCTCGTCAGAGCTTACTACATATATGGAAATTATGACCTCAAAAATTCAGTTCCATCTTTCAAATTCCATCTTGGCATCAATTTCTGGTCAAAAACAAGGCTCAGCGGAGCCAATTATGTTGTAAGGTTGGAGGTGATTCATGTTTCTCCAACTAACAACATTGATGTGTGTCTTATAAACACTGGCCAAGGAACACCCTTCATTTCCTTGTTAGAAGTCTGGCCTCTGAAGAAGACTATATATCATACCACTTCCAATTTAATGCCACTAGACCTCATGACACGCTCTAATTTGGGAATGCATGAGGATTTTGCTTTCATCAGGTAACTATTTAAATCCATCCGCTTATCATTATTTATTTTTATTCATTCAAAACATAAATCTCTCAAAATGTGCTGGAAAAAGATGCAGTTAATTTATTGCTAGGAGACCTCATTCAACCATCCTGGATAAGCGTGGTTTGTTTTCTTAAAAATATCAAGATTGTACTTTGGAACTCTCCTGATAGATTTTAAAAACTACAATCATGTGACCATCACATTTTTCGTTCAACTATTGTTCAAACTTCATGAAATAAAATACAGAACCTTCATAATGATTTTGGGAGATATATTTATGTCAAATTTCATTAACATTATAAATCATAATATGCAGATATCCGGAGGATATCTACGGGAGGTCTTGGTACAATAGACAGATCGACTACTCAGAACCAATCAGTGCATCAAAAACAATTGACAATGATGCAATAACAGACTACAAGCTACCAAGTGAAGTGTTGAGTACTGCAATCCAATCACAGAATGGTTCCTCTTCCTTAATTATCAATTTCGGTTTCAGCACGGATTATGAGTATTACATTTACCTTCACTTTTTTGACTTTGTGGAATATTCCCAAAATCAGCTAAGAAAGATGGACATTTCTTTCAATGATACAAATCCAGTGTCAATAACTCTTAAATACCAGGAGCTCCAGACCATACGGCGGATAATTCCAAAAGGGGTTTATCTTGGTTATATTTCAATTACATCCTCTCCAGATTCTGGTTTACCACCAATGATGAATGCTTATGAGATCTATAGAGTATTACCCCAACCAAATTCTCCAACTAACGAAGGAGATGGCAAGTATCTTTATCACTTTCTTTTATTAATTTGATTATCTTTCCCCTTTTACTTATTCGAGAACAACCGATCATTTTAGTCTACTTTCTTAGTTGGTCTGTCTTTTAAGTTGTTCTCAAATCAATTCATCAAGTAGAGTCAAAACCATCCATTGATCTTCTAGAATTTCCCCGGATATTTTATATTTTCTTCACTTGGGTACTTCTTTTCCTTAAATTAGTACCAGATGCTAAAACGGACGGCTTTGATTTTGGTTTATTATGTTTATATACAAAAACACTAAAACGCTGCTTTTTCTGGAAATATTAGTCGATGCTATGCGGAACATCAAGTATGCTTATAACATCACGAGAAATGATTGGCAAGGAGATCCATGCGTTCCGAGAGATTATAGATGGGAAGGTCTAAATTGCAGTTACTCTGACAACTTTCCAAGGGTCACTTCATTGTGAGTGGACTTCCGATCTCTTGAAATTTTGGGAGTTGTCAGACATGATAACCTTGGTACAAATTTGATATTCTATGGCAAATAGCTAAACATTTTAGCTCAGGACTGTACTCTGTTTTTCATACAACTTATTGATGTGACAATATTATTTTTGAAGCAGAAAGAGTGTTTTTGTTGTGACTTCCAATCTCTCTTTTCCTCACTTTCGTTTATTATAACAAGATCTCCATTCTTAACAAAAAATATATAAGCAGGAACTTGAGCTCAAGCAAATTAAATGGAGAGATAAATACTTCATTCTCCTATCTTCTAAAGTTGGAGTCCTTGTAAGTATTCAAGTAATGTCAACTTACAATTTTTAGTCACATTCATCATCCAAGCGATTTATAGGCTTCACTTGTATGTCCATAAGGCGAAGTAACTCTCATGCAATAATTTCATCTAACTAATATAAGTCTCATGTTCTAGGGACTTGTCCAACAACCAGTTGACAGGAGAAATACCTCCATTTTTAGCAGAACTACCCGATTTGAAACTACTGTAAGTTGCAATGCTTTAGAATAGGCATAATACTTTCAGTTGCAAAAGTTTAACAATTTTCTCATGAGATTTTTTGCAGCAATTTGACAGGGAATAATCTCACAGGTTTGATTCCCAAGGCACTAAGGGAGAGGTCGGGCACTACTTTGACATTGAGGTAATCTGAACATATTCTTTGCAAAACTCTTTAAATTCTCTCCTCAGCGGTTGCATTGTCTACATAGAATGGCCCCTTTTTTTTCCTATTTAGATAGTGAAATATTCATAAGAATTCCCTTTTCTTTTGTTTACTATTGCTGTTCAGTTTAAAACATACCAGTAATCTTCATTTATGGTATATTATTAGTATCATTAGTGCCAAATGCTATTCAATAATATACAGATAATGTTGTATATATGACTAACACTTGCATTTTGATGTTATTTTTTCCTAGTGTGGATGGAAATCCAAGTCTCTGTCAGGTAGACTCCTGCAAAACCAATACAAGGAGGCCCATAATAACGCTTATTGCATCTGTAGTAGCTTCTGTTGTAGTTCTTGTTATAATAGCTTGCATTTCTGTAATGTTCTGCAAATATAAAAGGAAAAAACAGAGTGACATGGAAGGTCACCTTGGTGAGTTTACTCCCTAACATTTCTTTGTATTTATTTTTCCTTTATGAATTCCTTGAAAACATATATTGAAGATTTGCAAATTTAAATGAAGGTGGTTGTAAATATTATTCTATATAGTAGATGTAGATATAAAAATGACATTTTTTATGTCAACTCTTTTTATGCATTTTTCTAGTAAATTTTAATTCAAGTAGCCTTAATATTTTATCATTTGATTCTCTTATACATGTCACAATCAAATATGTAGGTACGAAAGATAGGCAGGTGAAATCAAAAAATCGAGCATTTTCTCAAGCTGAAATTCTTAGTATCACCAATGATTTTGAAACTGTAATTGGAGAAGGGGGATTTGGAAAAGTGTATCTTGGTACACAACAAGATGGTATACTAGTTGCAGTTAAGTTACTTTCTAAATCATCAGAGCAAGGATTTAAGGAATTTCGATCAGAGGTCAGAAGCAAAAATCATTTACTAATAATTTTGGGTTTTCAACCATTTCCTTTATATTGCGCTGCCATATTATTTTATTCAAGCCTGACAAAGATATTGTTCGACATGCAGGCAGAATTGTTGACAGTTGTTCATCACAGAAACCTAGTTTCTCTTGTTGGATACTGCAATGAAGGTGACATGAAAGCATTGATTTATGAATATATGATTGAGGGAAATCTTCGATACCGATTGTCAGGTTTAACTCTTATGTTCCAAAGATCGTAGCAATTATGGCATAATTTAATATTTTAATGTCAGTCCTAAGTGTTGCTACGTATTTAAGCTTTTTATACATTCCATAATCGGTTGCACATTTTAATTAAAAACGAAATTTATTTATCAATGAAGGGAAGTGCTTCAATGCACTTACCACAGTGGATATCTTATGACATATGATTGTTCCGTTTTAGAAGGATGAGATGGTATAATATTTCTCACATGAAGAGAATAAATTTCTTTTGAAAGTCTCAATTTCTCACTTGTCTTCGTTCTCTTACTTTACATTCAACCACTACTGCGCCAATTTCAGTTGGTATCACATGGCCCACTACATGACCTTTAAGCGTCTAGTTAAAAGAATCTTGAATAAAATCTGCCATACATGAACTTACCTTGATACTTGAACTTCAACATTTTACCCAGTTACGCATACAATTAAACATTGAACTTAACCATTTAGAAAATAAGAAATTATATCCTATTGTCCCTGAGATGACATTTTTTTGCTAAAGGATATATATAAACCAAGTCATATATATATATATAGGATCACTTGGTTTGTGAAGATGCATAACAGTTTTCTTGCACAACCAAAATATGTTGCAGATAAGAGCTCATATGTTTTGAAGTGGAATGAGAGACTTCAAATTGCATTTGATGCAGCATGTGGTATGTGTAGACTACTAATTCTTTCCGTTTGCTTTTTTTTTTGTTTGCTTTTATTTTAACTTGAAGTATTTTGTTGCTCAGGATTGGACTACCTACATAATGGTTGTAAGACACCAATAATTCACAGAGATCTAAAAACTTCCAACATCTTACTTGGTGAAAACAAGCAAGCCAAAATTGCTGACTTTGGACTATCTAGAGCCTTTCCCAATGACTCTCATACAAACGTATCAAGTAAAGCAGTTGGCACAATTGGTTACCTTGATCCCGAGTATGTTGTTATACAGAACTTTTCTATTCTTCCCTTTCCAATCTTTGATGGGAAAACTCTTTGATTAAACTTTTCATCAATTTGTCCGAAACAAGAAATAATTTCATTCACCTTAACTTTAGAAAAATTTATTAGTAGATAACTTGTAAATGGCATGTTCTCCATTTGAACACATCTAGTATTAGTTACATATAATTGTACCCTAGAATAACCCACAGCTGTTAAAATAAACTACTTGCGAAGCTTAAGTAATTTCATCAATGGCTAAATAATCATGCAAAATTTACAGATTCCATAGCTCGGGAAACTTAAACAAGAAAAGTGATGTTTATAGTTTTGGAATACTTTTGCTTGAGTTAATGACTGGTCGGCAAGCAATAGTAGGAATGCGTGGCAGCACAAGTCACATATCTGATTGGGTCTCTCCAAAGCTAGAGAATGCGGATATCCAATCCATTATGGATCCAAGGTTGGAGGGAAAATTCAGTTCTGAATCAGCATGGAAGTTTTTAGAGATAGCCATGTCTTGCATTCCACGAGCTGCAATCCAAAGGCCTGATATAAGTCAGGTAGTAAATGATCTAAAAGAATGCTTGGCTCTTGAGCTATCTCTTGAAAGTGTAGCTAGAAGGCAACAGTAGAATGTTGAGCACTACATCTTATATCAGTAAATTTTCGCTCGATCAATAGGTTCCATAGCAAGGTAGGGTTGTTCAGAGAACCAAACAATCTCTTCTAATTGGTCATCCATTTAGTTTCTCTTTGTCAAATCCTCTGTTTCTTGGTTATATATTTATTAGGCATGACAGGAAAATATGTCATAAACCATACCACCATATACAATCTTATATTCCTCGTTTGTCTGTTTGTTCTTTTTTCTCTTGGGTGAAAGATATTTCTAGCTTAGGGAATATCCATTACCGTCGGTGGGGCCTCAATGTATGTCTGGGTCATAGTCTGTAGCTCAAATGACTAATTATATGCGAAAGTATTTTTGTGGTATTTAATGATTTCAGTTCCTACATGTACTTTGATGAATAAAATCCCCTTTTCATTGTACTTACATCATAGATCAGCTGGTTCAATTTCCTTACCAGTAAGTAGAACTAAATCAATAAAGTTTATGATCAGTTCTTCATTGATGCCTATTTTAGTACTCAAATTATGAGCACACAGAATTAATGAAAAACAAGTACTGGACTTGGTTAATTAATTACTAGCTGAGAATTTAGCAAAAATCTGAGAAGAACATTAAGATCTTAATTCATAAAATCAATCAAAGATTGAAGAGATAAGGAACATGAATGCACGCTTGCACAGAACTTGAATAAGTAATTTTGCTTCCCTTATATTCGTATTGTTATAATCTTCCTTGAAGTAAGCTTTTGTGCTTATAGTTTTTTTTTTTGGGCCGAAAGCTTTTGTGCCTATAGTTATACGTAGGCAATGGCAGGAAATAGTGCGCCTTCGAAGACCTAATATTAACTGACATAATTTCTCTTCTTCTTTTAAAAAACAAAAAAATCAGATCCTTAAGTATCGTATGATTAGGAGGGAAAGGACAGCGTAGCACGTAGGAAATCCCAAAGCCACTTGGGTTTGACATGTTCATCTTGTGATGATGATTATTATCACATGGTTTTGGGGACAATGAAAATGTTACAGTATTTAAACTGAATTAGTATCTGCGATATCATGGGAATAGAGACATGCCGAAGCTTAAGTCAACGTTCAATTTGATAGGATCATATAATGTTATCTAATTTAGTTGACTATAAAATGCCATAACACCCACATGGTAAGGGAAGGTCTCCGGAAGATAAGCGCAAAATGTTCCCACTTGGATCAAGAAAAAGTGGATTTGCATTTAAAAAAAAAAAAGTAGATATTAATTAGTAATTTTTTTAGGAAAAAATGGATTTTGGGACCTAAAAAATAACATATTTGGTTTTTGGTATCAATTTGATTTTTTCAGAAAAAAAAATCTATTTTACGTTTAAAAAATTCAATTCTCACCACAAAAAAATTACCTTTGGTCCCAAAAATAAAATGTGTTGATTTTTTGACCCAAAATCCAATTTTTCCTTTTTTTTAAGTCATGAAAGGAAAAAATGAACGAAAATAAACACAATTAATCTCATATACACTTCTATTCCTTGTGTGGCAACATTCTCTTATTTAGAACCTCTATATTTTTAGGTTTAATATATTTGGAAAGTTAAAAAAAAAAAAGTTATATGTGAGGTTCCTTGCTCTTTTTATTTCTAATACTCATTAACTTATTCCTAATTTAAGAAAAAATTAGAGAAAATGAATCTATTAAATATTTGCATTAGATACATATCTTAAAAAATTCAAGAAAATTTCATTCTTATAAACACACATATAAATTGAAAATAATTAAATACCAAATTTTATATAATTCTGTATGTCTTCATTCTTATTCTTATAGTTAATGTCACACCCGAGATACAACACGGATAGTGAGAAAAATAAAAAAAAAAAGAAAAAATCAACTTTCATTATGGAAGCCGATTTTGAAGAAATCACCACCAAATTTTGGAAAACCAATTGAAAAAAGATAAGGATGACATACAAATTCGAGAGTACAATTATGAGTGGGAAATGTGTTAGGCATTCCCACAACACTCATCCCTAAGAATGGTTACCTTAAATTGATTATGCAATTTTTGTGGCCTTTAAAAATATTTTAATTACCCTTTAATCATTCATATGCAAAAAAAAAATATAAAAATAAGAGAAAATGAAATAATAAATAAATAATAATAAAATGAAAATATGAGAAATTGAAAAAAATAAAATAAGAGAAAAATATTATTTATTTACAAGAGCATACTTGACTCAACCTACGTACCCTACGATAGGAATCAAAGTCTACATAGTTTGGGGTAGAAATACATGTCGATAAATTGGTATTTATTTATTTTATTTTTTGTGGCAAGAGACCGTTAATTAAAAATAATTTATCATTTGATAAATAAAAAAATTTCTAAAATTTGGATTAGTGCGTTTTAATTTACAAAAGATAATTTAATTCAATTTACTTACTTTTATTTTATTTAATTCTCAAATATTTTATTTCTTATTTTATCAAAAGTTTTTTTTCATTTTTTTTCCATAGAATTTATTTGTCCATTTTAGAAAAATCAATTTGTAATTGATATACCCGCAGAGAATCATCCTCTTATACGGTAGACTAATTTCCTAAGTATATGCAAAAATCCAAAAATCCTCCACAAATAAAGGAGTTTTCTTAGAATAAAATATATTATTATGTTTAACTACATTTTTTGAAAATTTATATATATATATATATAACATTTTCATTAATCAAATAGCATTTATTTTTTAATTTTTAAAGTTTTCTTAAAAGACTTTATATGTTCATTATAATTATTATTTTTTAAAAAAATCAATATATACTTGATTTATCCACAAAGAGCCATCATCCCAAATGATAAGTTTTCCTAAATATTTGCAAAAATTCCAAAATCTCTCACAGATAAATAAAGATTTTCTTAAAAAAGTAAATAAATAAAAGAAAAAAAATAAAATGTATTTATTTATGTTGTTAAATGATTTATTCTCACTGTTTAACAAAAAAAAATTCAAAAATTCCCTCAAAATTTATTTATTTATTTATTTTAGGAAAATTAATTTGTAATTGATATACTTGCAAAAAATCATTGTCTCATACGACAAACTCATTTTCTAAGTATCTATGAAGATTTCAAAATCTCCTATAGATATAGGTCTTTTCTTAAAATATAGGGAAAATTAACCTTTTGGTCCCTGAACTTTGCATCAATTTTGAAATCAGTCCCTGAACTAATTTTTTTTAGATAATGCTCCCTAAACTATTTAACCGTGGCATAGTTAGTCCCTCAACTTTGCATCGATTTTGAAATCAGTCCCTGAACTAATTTTTTTTAGATAATACTCCCTAAACTATTTAACCGTGGCATAGTTAGTCCATCAACTATCATATTATTTGTAAATTAGTCCCTATGAGTGTCACGTGGCAAGATTGATATGAAACGGTGCTGATGTAACAAATAGAGTTGCTGATGTGGCAGATGGAGTTGCTGATGTGACAGACACGTAGGTAAGAGGTGCTGACTAGGATTAAAGAGTAGTTGATTTTAGTCCTTATATTTTACCATAATTTATAATTTAATCCTTAAACTTTATTATTTTTCTTATATTCATCCTCAAACTTTATGTCTATTTAAATAGTCATCATTCAACTATTTAGGGACCATTTAATCCTAGTCAACATTCCTTATAATTAAAACATATTTTAATTTGTCAAACTTACTTTTATCCAAACTTTATTTTTACAAATTTCATTTGTAAAAGTAAGTTAGAAAAAATGAAATTTGTAAAAATAAAGTTTGGATAAAAGTAAGTTTGTTAGAAGATGATATGTTTGGATATTCTTTTTGTAAAAGTAAGTTTGACAAATTGAAATATATTTTAATTATAAGAAATGTTGATTAGGATTAAATGGTCCCTAGTTGAATGATGACTATTTAAATAGACATAAAGTTTGAGGATGAATATAAGAAAAATAATAAAGTTTAAGAATTAAATTATAAATTATGATAAAATATAAGAACTAAAATCAGCTACTCTTTAATCCTAGTCAGCACCTCTTACTTACGTGTCTGCCACATCAGCAACTCTATTTGTTACATCAACACCGTTTCATATCAATCTTGCCATGTGACACTCATAGGGACTAATTTACAAATAATATGATAATTGAGGGACTAACTATGCCACGGTTAAATAGTTTAGGGAGTATTATCTAAAAAAAATTAGTTCAGGGACTGATTTCAAAATCGATGCAAAGTTGAGGGACTAACTATGCCACAATTAAATAGTTTAGGGAGCATTATCTAAAAAAAATTAGTTCAGGGACTGATTTCAAAATTGATGCAAAGTTCAGGAACTAAAAGGTTAATTTTCCCTAAAATATATATACATCTATATTATATTTTATATTTATATATATTGATGAATGATAAGCTTTCCTTAAAATCTGCTTTATATATAAAATTTTTTTATAAGATTGAGAGGCATAATCTAACCAATACACCTAAAGAAATCTATCATTCTCCACAACGATATAGTTAAATTAGGTAGCCATGCGATGCGGTACTATTATCCAAATTATTTAATTATTTTTACTTTAAAAAAACATGAATGGGCCATTGAAATCTAAATCGGTTAATACACAGTGACCGGCACACTGTAGAAACATATTGACTCCCACAACAAGTGATCATCCTGGAAAACTATGGAGATTATAAAATCCCCCTACGGCTCATTCTGAAATTAATATGACCGACAAGACAAAGCTACGTGTACTTGTGCTCAATCAAGGATTTTCATATTAATCAAATCAAAAGCAAACCATGATGGCATTTCGAAGTTTAACCTCCAGTACCCACGATTTCCACTTAACATAGCCATGAGGCAATGTATTTTTAATTTTAAATGAAGTATTTTGACAGCAGATTGCACATTGAACACCCATTCGATTCAAATCTCATTACGACATGCCATGTTTAACATAGCCACAAGGCAATGTATTTTTAATTTTAAATGAAGTATTTTGACAGCAAATTGCACATTGAACACCCATTCGATTCAAATCTCATTACGACATGCCATGTTTTAAGCATGGACCAACAAGACATATCATATTTCTTTGAGTATGAAAATTATAACCATAAATGGCTTTTCTCTTTTGAGCTTGAAACAAGGTTTTCATGCATGGTGGTGAAACCTTAAATCAGATCAAATCAAAAAAGAAAACCAATGATGGTCAAAGCAACTCATAGATTTATTCGACAGTGGGTGAAAGATGACTAGAAACAAGCCACTTCCTCAACAGAAGCTTTATAATCTAAACACACTCAAGGCTCCATTCACAACGAAAAGAAAACCAAGGATGGAAACCAAAACACCATAACCAGAACATCATCCACAGTAGGTTGCCATCAATAGGAACAACAACAAAAATCTCACAGATTCAAGATAAAAGCAATATCACTACAGACCCTTGTAATCAATATGGACTAAAAGAAAATCACTAACCCAGGACTCTTCTTTGTCCAAGATAACAGGAAGGAGGAGACCAACCCCAACAAACGATCTAAGACATCAAATCATTTGTGGAAAAATCAAATTTCAAAAATAAGATTACCAGTTGAAGACCTTTGATGCCCTGTGTTCACTGCTCGGTTCCCTTCTCCAACTCTCATTGTTCGCCTTCCTTTACTGCTCTCTCGTTCCAAACTCTGACGGCCTTCCTCCTCTTCCTCTCTAATTCGTTCCCTCCTGCTCCCACTTCGGACCCCTTCACTCTGTTGTCTCCAAATCGCGCTCTTCCTCAGAAAATTTCCTCACCGTCCAGTTCCCTCTTCTCCCCGATTGCCCCCCCCCCCCCTATAATCAAACGCCTCTTACCTTGGTGGGGATGGCCCTTCGGCAAGTCAACGGGTCTTCCTCTTTTGTGCAACCAATCGCAGACTCGGGCTTGTAAATTATTGACCGTTTCTTTATTCCCATGCATCTAATCCTCTGACTCACTGAGGCCCCTTGAGCCTTGAGCCTTTGATTTCTTCTCTGCCTCTGCGTCCCTAGGGTTCTCTGTATCACCGCGTCCCTCTGCATTCTGCTCCTACCGCTGGCGACGAAAGAAAGGAGTAGAGAGGTGAGATAGCTACCACTTTCCTCATTCTCTCATCAGTCACTCCGCCTCGTTGATGCTTCCCTCCGCTTCCACTGTGCCTCTGCCTTCTATCGTGAAAGAGGAACGAAGCTCTCTGGCTCTCGGTCAAACACTGAAAGGGCTTAATTAAAAAAACAATTTTTTAACATTATTTCTTTTTTCCCTTTTTTTTTTTCAGGGTTTCACTCTTTTTATCCTTTTATTTTTCTTAAAGCCCATAAGAAAATGGTTGAATTTGATAAGAAACTTAAAAGAAAGGGATAAAATTATTAAAAGATATGATTTTTATTATTGAAAATTTTGAAAGAAAGAAAATTGATTTTTTATTTCTTAATATATATTAGGTTCCAAAAGAAAAGAGATTGGATTATAACGATTTTGTTTTTGAATTTTTTTTTAATTTTAGAAAATTTTTCATAAGATGGAAATTAAAAAGAAAATTTGAATCAAAATTCTATTTTCCTAATTTTATATTTTTTCTTAAATCCTACCAAAAAAAGGGTTGGATTTGGATAAAAAACCTAAAAGAAAGGAATAAGATTTTCTTTTTTGTTTTTAAGACTAAAAGATATGATTTTTATTTTTTGAGAATCCTAAAAAAATGAAATATATTTTTTAGATTCTAAAAAAAATGAATTGAATTTGGAGAATGAATCTTCTTTTTTTTCTTTTATTTAGATTTTCTTTAATTTTAGAAAATTTGCCATGAAATTAAAACTAAGAGAAAAAATTGAATCAAAATTTTATTTTTTTAATTTTATATATAAAATCTGAATAAAATACAATATTCACAGTCAATATTGTAATGTTATAAAGACCGAATCATAAAACCAGTTATCCGCCCATGACATGGGTCCGTTGTCCATTGACTCCATTCGTAGCATAAAATTAAAACTGACTAAAAATCAGCCAAGATTAACTAGATGCAAACCAATCGTTTCACAAAGAAGCCGATGTGAAAATTTTTCAGCCAAGACAAGCTCCTCAGGACTCGAACCAAGGGTAGGATCTGGTTTAAAAAAAAAAACCCAAGGTTAGAAGAAAACATCGGGCAACAAATAATTTTAATTTCAAATTAATGCGTATTTTTTGTGATACCGCATGGTGTGCTATTCCTCTCTAAAATATAAATTCTTTTTGATAAAATACATATTAATCAATAAATAAAGTTAAACTATTTAAATTTATCAAAAACTTATATTATTTTTTAAAATTATTTTTAATAAATATGATTTTTAAAATAATTTTTTTTTCATGAACTAATTAATAATAAAAATAAATTAAAAAAATTATTAATATTTTTTACTTTATCTACAAATAACTTATATTTTAATTAAAAAAATATTCTAAAAGAAAACTTATGAAATTATATATGTAGTGCTTCTTTAATAAGTAAGAAATAAATAAACCGGATAATAAATCATGAATCATCCCCTACATAACCTTGATAATTTTCTAATAATTCAGGTCACACAAACTAATTCCAAGCATTTTCTTCACTCCTAGTTCGGCTGAACTGCGTGTTGGACATTTAATGCACTAGGAAATGTCCGGATAACAACCCCTCAAGTCATGTGCTAAGACAAAATCGGCCCAAAAGTCCTCCTATCGCTTTTCTTTCCTGGGCAGGTGTCAGCTAGTCCACCCTACTTGGATCAATAAAGTCCATTCCCCTCATTCCCCTCATGTAACTCACAAAATAGTATTAAAAAATACTATAAAAACCGAACCAGATGGACAAGTTTAATCGGTTCAACTGGAACCGATGCCTAATCCGGTCTAGAAAATGATGATAACTACGACTTCAAAAAACCGGTCATGAACCTGTTAATCCGACCTTAAGTCGGTCAGAACCAGAAAAATCAACGATTGATCGGATCATCCGGTTTGCACTGAGCCATACAAAACGACACCATATGAAAATTTTTCTTTCCTGATGTTGACGAGAAGAGGGAAGAGTCGATGAAGAAAAATGAAGAAAGAAGATGACGAAAATCAAAGCAAAAAATAGATCTCAAGAAGAGGAATATTCACTGGATCTTGGATATTTTGACTTGTCCATCAATCTACAGATCTGGATCTCAAATTGTACTGGCTGAGATGAGAAGGCCGAGCTTACAAGTTCGAGGTAGATAAACGCCCATTTAATGTACCACTCTCCGGGCTCATATACACCGAGCTTAAGCGCAACGATCCGAGTATTACATCGGTTATCAAGCGGTAAGCCCGAGTAATTGTACGGCCAAATGATCGTACGATTAAATAACATCTCGGACATAGGACCAACTACGGGTTTCTCTACAAAAATTGTGTTGCTCCGAAAATACCCGACTAGGAATAACGGTTATGAGAACAATAACCATTACGGAATCATAACGGAAGGATGAAAAATCAGGGATCAAGCAAAAAGAGTGCGATACTCCATAATGATTATTTATGAAATATCTCGATAAACAAGGGGTGAGAGGGAGAAGACGGTTACACCGTAACGGTCAGGAGAAGGTCAATAAAAGGGGGGCACTGCACACTGTAAAGGGGAATAGTCTATCTCGGCTTTTTGACGGAACATTTTGGCGCCCACCGTGGGGTCGAGAAAAACTATCCCACCACCAAGAATCATGGTGCGAACCAGGAGCAGTGCGGGTGCAGGAGAACAATACCACGAAGACAGGACTTCTTTGGAGGACCATCCTGTCATTCGGGCAATGCGTGAGGAGATGGAAACATTAAGAAAGGAGAATGAGGAGATGCGTGAGAGGAATAGGCAATTGGAGCAAGAACGCTATCATGAAGATACTTCTCCTCCTCGAGGAGGGGAACGGGGAAATACCAACAGGGATACTCAACGGTCGCATCAGGAGGCAAGTCGACGCGAGGAAACATACCATTCAGAGACGAACATTGAAAATTGGCGAGGGGATAAGCAAGCCATCCGGAGGCATCCGTTCGTTGATGGCATCATGGAGACGCCATTGCCAAAAGGATGGAAGGGATTAAACCTGAAAAGGTATGATGGTACTACCGATCCTGATGAGCATGTGGATGCGTATGTCACGCAGGTAAATCTGTTCACGAATGAGGATGCAGTTTTGTGTAGGGTCTTCCCTACGTCTTTGAAAGGAGCAGCTTTGAGTTGGTACACTCGGCTCTCACCGCGATCTATCGATTGCTTTGAAACCTTGATAAAAAAATTTAGCGCGCAGTATGCTACTAGCCGACCCCACCAGCTCACCTCGGCTGCATTGGTGAACTTACGTCAAGAGAAGGATGAGTCCTTAAGAAGTTTCATGGAGCGTTTCTCATCAGTCTCGGTAAAAATACGAGATCTAAACCCTGAAGTGGCAATGCACACGATGCTGATGGCCCTCAAGCCGGGACTGTTCGCTGATCATTTATGTCGGAAGCCACCTGTCAATATGGATGAACTTAGAAATCGTGCAGCCGGATACATACAAATAGAGGAAGTGTCCAAGTTCAGAAATAAAGTCAGGACCGATCTAGATAGGCGGACGGAGTCAAATAATCGAGGAAGTATAAGGCCGATGTTAGAAAAGGGAAAGTTTAAAAGAGAAGGAACTAGTCGAGGGCCGAAGTATGACCTTTACACTCCGCTAAACGCTCACCGAGCTCGAATTCTGGAAGAAGCGTGCAATACTGAATTGATACGACTCCCACCTCCCGGACATACCCCAGAAACGGCAGATCAATCAAAGCATTGCAGGTATCATCGTAACTATGGGCATACCACGGAGGAGTGCTGGACGCTACGGGATAAGATTGAGGAATTAATTCAGGCCGGGCATCTCGGCAACTTTGTACAAAGAAATCGTGGTAATCATCAACCTTATAATGGACGAGGACGCGGTAGAGGTCAGCCCCGAGATCCAGAAAGGCCTCGACGGCCAAATGAGGAAAGAAGACAACCCGACGACACTCAAAACAGGGAGGAAAACAGAATAAAAGGGGTAATCAATACTATAGCAGGTGGGTTTGCTGGGGGAGGAGCGACCAATTCGGCCCGGAGAAGGCACCTGAGGGCCATTCGGACAGTAAATGCGGCAATGCACCGAGCGCCCCGAAGTTCTCGTCCCATCACCTTCTCGGATGAGGACTTCGAAGGAGTCGATCCTAATCAGGATGACCCTGTGGTGGTTTCGGTAGAAGTGGCGAATTACGTTGTAAGAAAGACGTTGATAGATCAAGGGAGCTCGGCAGATATCTTGTATTATACCACTTTCTAGAAGCTCGGGATACCCGATGAGATGATCAAGCCTTATCACGATCAGCTGGTTGGCTTCGCAGGAGAACAGGTTCATACCCGAGGATATGTGGAGTTGTTGACCACTTTCAGGGGAGACCTTGGGTCAAGGACCATCATGATCAGGTACCTTATTATTGATGCAATAACTTCTTATAATATCTTAATAGGTCGACCGGCGTTAAACTAGCTCGGCGCCGTGGTCTCCACTCCACACCTCATGATGAAGTTTCCCTCGGTTACTGGGGATATAATTGCAATGAAGGCTGATCAGAAGGTGGCAAGACAATGCTATGTAGATAGTCTAAAAGTCACCAGGAGAGGGGTAGTCGGTAGTGGTACACAGACGAAGAAGGATACCACATCAGTAAATTTGGTGGAGCTTGATCCCCGACTTGATATATAGGACCAAAGGCCAAGACCCATTGAAGAATTACAGAAATTTCAGCTCACCGATGAAGGTCGGTGCACTAATCTTGGAAGTCAACTCAAAGGAGAAACAAAGGAGCAGATAACAAGGATGTTGAAGGACAATGCTGATCTGTTCGCATGGACTTCTTCAGACATGCCGGGAATTGATCCAAATTTTCTATGCCATAAACTGGCGGTATACCCTGAAGCTAAGCCGATAGCGCAAAGGAAGAGGCGGGTAGGCGAGGAAAGGCGTAAGGCAATGAGGGAAGAAACAATAAAGCTGATTGATGCTGGGTTCATCCGAGAAATTGAATATACAACATGGTTGGCCAATGTGGTGCTCGTTAAAAAGGCTAATGGAAGGTGGAGAATGTGCACAGACTACACCGACCTAAATAAGTCATGCCCAAAAGATACATATCCCCTCCCCAGCATAGATCGGCTTGTAGATGGAGCGTCAGGCTGTGGCTTACTCAGCTTTCTGGATGCTTACTCAGGGTATAATCAGATAAGGATGTACCCCCCTGACGAGGAGAAAACCGCGTTCATGACTGAGAACGCTAACTATTGCTATCAGGTGATGCCATTCGGACTGAAGAATGCTGGGGCTACTTACCAGCGGTTGATGGATAAAATATTTCAGGAACAGATAGGGAGGAACCTGGAAGTATATGTTGACGACATGGTAGTGAAGTCCGAAGATCCCTCCAAGCATGCTGCCGACCTTGGCGAGGTGTTCGGAAGAATACGGAAGTACAACATGAGGTTAAATCCTGAGAAGTGCGTATTCGGAGTCAACGGGGGAAAATTCTTAGGATTCATGCTAACACATCGAGGTATTGAAGCCAATCCTGATAAATACCGAGCTATTATTGACATGAGAAGCCCCCAAAACATAAAAGAAGTGCAGAAACTGACAGGACAATTAGCATCACTATCTCGCTTCATACCGAGGTTAGCGGAGAAAGCTAGGTCGTTCTTTAAGTTACTCAAGAAGGCTAAGCGGTATGAGTGGAGTGAGGAATGTGAGCAAGCATTTCAGAATTTCAAAGGCTTCTTTTCAGCACCGCCGATCCTTAATCGGCCGGTTCCTAACAAAGAGTTGTTGCTGTATATGTCGGTGACCGAACATGCCATTAGCTCGGTAACGGTGCAGGAAATAGGCAAGCAGCAAATACCAGTATATTTTATCAGCCGAGTATTGCACAATGTAGAATCAAGGTATCAGACTATTGAAAAGTTAGCTCTGGCTCTGGTCATCTCGGCGAGAAGATTGCGACCTTATTTCCAAAGTCATGAGGTTGTTGTAAAAATTGATCATCCCGTAAAGCAGGTCTTGAGGAAACCTGAGTTGGCAGGCCGAATGATCTCGTGGTCAGTCGAGTTGTCAGAGTTCGGTATAAGATATGAGTCAAGAGGGCCAATTAAGGCGCAATGTCTATCTGATTTTGTTGCCGAACTTACCCCACCTGAAAATTACAAAGACAGGGACCAATGGATACTTTATGTGGATGGTTCATCCAATACCAAGGGGAGTGGAGCGGGAATCATTTTGGAAGGCCCCGGAGGGATAACTTTGGAGCAGTCTCTTAAGATCGACTTCCCAGTCACTAATAACCAGGCCGAGTATGAAGCTCTAATTGCGGGGTTAAATCTACCTAGAGAGGTGGGA
The DNA here is from genome assembly GCA_026686845.1 of Adenanthera pavonina. NCBI lineage: Eukaryota > Viridiplantae > Streptophyta > Magnoliopsida > Fabales > Fabaceae > Adenanthera > Adenanthera pavonina. Next base: position 4,768,956 of record JAIVEN010000011.1, on the reverse strand, counting down.
GCGAGCCAGGTAAGATGTCGGAGTGATTCACAGCTGGTTTCTGAACAAGTCTCGGGAGCTTACCAAGCCAAAGACCCACAGTTGGCAAAATACTTGAACAAGGTGAAACACTTGGTTGAATGCTTTGATGAATTCGCGATTGAGCACATTCCAAGAGAAGAAAACTCCCGAGCTGATTTGCTGTCCAGATTGGCTAACGTCAAAAGGCTCGGGCAGCATGAGACGATCATCAGGGAGACTATATATCAGCCTAGTGTTAATCTTGAGGAGGTTATGGTCGGAAGTAGCCCGGACCAGAGCTGGATGACCCCTATTTGGAATTATCTGGCCAAAGGGACTTTGCCCAACAACCAGAACGAAGCAAGGAGATTGAAGTTGAAGTCTTCCCATTACATAATAATGGGAAAGGACTTGTACAGGCGAGGATTCTCAACCCCCCTCTTAAAGTGTCTCACTCCTGAACAGGCGAAATATGTTATGAGTGAAATCCATGAAGGAGTGTGTGGGATGCATACTGGTGGAAGATCTATGGCAGTGAGAGTAATTCGGGCCGGCTATTATTGGCCCACTATGCGAGCTGATTGCACCGAGTATAGTAAGAAGTGTACTGAGTGCCAAAAGTTTGGCAGTCTATGCCATGCACCGCCGGAAGAATTGCATACACTGATGTCTCCATGGCCATTCATGGTCTGGGGAATTGATATTCTCGGACCTTTTCCGATGGGAAAAGGGCAGGTCAAGTTCTTAATAGTTGGCATAGACTATTTCACTAAATGGATTGAGGCGGAATCGTTAGCTAAAATCACGGCACAACAAGTACAGAAATTTGTATGGAGGAATATTGTCTGTCGGTATGGGATTCCTCACTCGGTGGTTACTGATAATGGGAGGCAGTTTGTTGATGGAAACCTGAAGCAATTTTATGAACAGCTTGGTATTAAACATCGAGTGTCTTCGGTCGAGTATCCTCAAACAAATGGACAGGCAGAAGCAGCGAACAAGGTTATCCTCGGGGAACTCAAGAAGAGATTGGGAAGAGCAAAGGGGACCTGGGCCGAAGAATTACCGAGCATCCTCTGGGCTTATCATTGCACGCCTCAGTCAAGCACCAAGGAAACTCCTTTTAGGTTGACCTTTGGAGCTGATGCAATGATCCCGGTGGAAGTGGGAGAGCCGTCCTTTAGGCGAACACTTCCTGACCAACATACGAACCAGGAAAATATGGAAGTCGAACTAGATCTATCTGAAGAGATCAGGGAAAATGCACGTATACAAGAGCAGGCTTGTAAGCAAAGAGCGGCTCGGCGTTATAATTCTCGACTTAAACCAAGGAATTTTGATCGTGGAGATCTTGTTTGGAGAAAGCAGAGTGAAGCAAGGAAGAACATCGGCGAGGGAAAGCTAGCTGCGAACTGGGAAGGGCCTTACCGAGTTACTGAAGCGTTGGGCAATGGAGCATATAGGTTAGAAAAGTTGTCAGGGGAAGCAATCCCTAGGACATGGAATGCTTCTCACCTCAAAATTTATTTCAGTTAGTTGATGTATACAAAGAAGGCGGTGTACTCTTTTTCCTAACTTGGTCTTTTGTCCCAAAGGATATGCAAAAAAGGGTTTTGACCGAGAAGGTTTTAACGAGGCACGCCTACCTACTTTAATAAAGGAAATTCTTTGTCATGATTTCATTTATTTTAAGCCTCGGTCAAGTGTGAACCGAGGTCTCCAGTTAAAATTCGGTCAAGTATGAACCGGGCATTCGAATTAAACTTGGTCAAGTTTGAACCAAAAAATTTGTTAAAATCTCGGTCAAGTATGAATCGAGGGATTGAAACCCGGTCAAGTGTGAACCGAGGTCTCCAGTTAAAATTCGGTCAAGTATGAACCGAGGTCTCCAGTTAAAATTCGGTCAAGTATGAACCGGGCATTCGAATTAAACTTGGTCAAGTTTGAACCAAAAATTTGTTAAAATCTCGGTCAAGTATGAATCGAGGGATTGAAACCCGGTCAAGTGTGAACCGAGGTCTCCAGTTAAAATTCGGTCAAGTATGAACCAAGAGGCTGAATTAAATGTTAGTCAAGATCGAACTGAGAGATGATGTTAAATGTAGACAAAAAAATTGAACGCGGTCAAGAAAGGCTGTTATCATTAATTAGAAACAATTCTGAGTAAAAAATAAATAGACAATCAAGGAGGTGGGCAGTTTGCTTTTTAGTTCTACAATTCCTCCTCATCAACAAGCACACCATCTTTGACGTCTTTATTTACATCAAATGCCGAGAGCTCAATTTTCGGCAGGAAGAGATGCACCTGACGAAGTGCTTTATGGAAGCCTTCTACATGCTCTTTCATTATTTGTTGCACGGCTTCCTTAACGTCAGCCTCGAGCTCAGCCTGTTTCTTCCAAATCCTGTTGCAAATTAGCAGCGAGGGCCGAGGACTCGGCTTCAGCGTTCCTTGCCCAAGCAACTTCAGCCGTCAGGGCATCCCGCTCCTTCTCGACTGCCTGTACTTTCATCTCGGCACCAGTAAGGGATCCTTTCAGCTCCTCCACTTGCAGAAGGAGAGCTGCTTGAGACCTTGAAGCCTCGGCGAGTTCTGAAGAAGCCTTGTCTTTTGCATTGGTTGCTTCTAGAAGCTCGGCCTTAGCAGCTTTCAGTCGACGATCACTCTCCTCAAACTCCTCCCCACAGAGCGAGGCCATGGTCGCGGCACGCAGGCATATAGCCGACATGGAGTCCAAAACAGCCTTGGGACCCAATTGCTGCAAGGCTTCCTTGTCCCCGACTTCCTGGATGCCGCTCCCCAAAAACATGGCAATGTTCGGGTCAGTGCTCGAAGGCGAGCGTCTAACGGGAGACAGCAGGAGAGGTGAGCGAATTGAAGAAACAGGCTCCTCGTCGGTGGTCGGAAGTCGAGCGCGTTTGCTTGGGGGGCTGTGTGGAGAGGAGGTGATCTCAACAACTTCCGTTGTCGTCATTATCTCGGCACGTCCTATCTCTTCTCTATCAGGGCGAGTCTGCAGGTTCTCGGTAGAAGGTCCTGCTGATGAGGCCATGTTCTTTATTGATCGCCAGTTGAATTTCCCCATCACCACTGCAGAGTAGAAAATATATATTAAAAACTCAGACAAGTATGGTAGCAGAAGAAAAAAGAAACTTGGCACTCATGTGAAAGATCTTTCTTAGGAGTTGAAGAATAAGGGAGCCTAAGTAAGATTTTACAGTTCAAGGGGCGAGGTAATTTATTTAACTTGTCGACATCCGCTTTTTCGGATGCCGACATATCCTCATAGCACCAAGACTGGAATTTGATCGGAGTCCGAGTCCAATATAGAGGAAACCTGGGTCGTCCCTCCTCATTGAAAAACATCTCCGAGTAACCCTCGGCTGGGCGCACCTTAAAGAAACTTCCTTTGAAGTCTTTGTAGGATGAGGTATATGGACCGATTATTCCCCTTTTATTCATACCACTAAGAGAAATCCAGCCGATCTTATTTCCAAATCGGATCTGGTAATAGTAGAGAAATTTTGGAGCGGTCGGTGTCATGTTCAATTTTCTGCATAGGACTTCAAAAGCCTTTAAAAACGCCCAGCTGTTGGGATGAAGCTGAGTCGGAGCGACATTCAACGCCCTTAAAATAGCGCACTCAAACTCCGAGAAAGGAAGGCCAACTCCCAGCGACTCAAATAATGTTTTATACATATAAGTAAAATGTGTTTGCCCTCGTTGTGCCAACATAAAAACGTGCTCATCTTCTGTACACGGCTCGGCAATCACGGCCTCCTCTATTTGTATGCTAGAAAGAGAGATGGATTTCCTCATTTCCATGATCGACTCAGCAGTCCGAAATCTAGAGTGGTAAGATCCAACCTCTCCCTTAACCCAATAATATCCCGGAAGTTGAATGTCGGGAACTGGATCTTTTTGAACTCTTGAAATGATTTTTCGCGGGTTTGGTACGGTTACTGGCACAGCAGTAGCCGAAGATGAAGCTTCCCTTTCAGTCGGGAGGTCGGCCAGACGAAAATTCAGCTCCACGCTGGGAAAGGAAGAGTTTGACGGCGAAGGATCTTCTCCGATACCCATAACCTCCCTCTCAACCAAGATTCGATGAGGGGATGACCCAGCCGGCGTCTCAGATCCTCGGCTTGAACTCATAATGATTGGGAAAAATATGGAATAGAGCGTAGAAACTGAGAAAAGGGCAAGGATAGAAGAGGGCGTACCTAGAAAAATGACGAAAAGGGCGAGAAAAAGGAGGTTAGAGACGACGGAAAGATTCAGAAGGAACGAAAAGCAAATGAAGTTTAAAGTGAAAGGATGAACACTCGAGTCCTACACGTATATTGTGAAACCCCTCCTCGAAACAAGCAATTTAATCATGACATTGGGCAACAAATCGTCACCATTGGGGAACGTGCTCCAACTGACGAAAAGACGCAGCATTAAATAACGCCGCGTGTAACCGTACGTATAAGTGCATTACCGTCTCAGAAACCGAAATGTCAAGGAGTCTTAGGGAAGGCTCTCGAATCCCTAGGATACTGAAACGGTTCAAAATTCAAAAATCATTCCTTAGTTGATCACGTGATCCAGAGCCTCTTCGTCCAAATCGGACTCGAGGCTCGGGGGGCTAGTGTACTGGCTGAGATGAGAAGGCCGAGCTTATAAGTTCGAGGTAGATAAACGCCCATTTAATGTACCACTCTCCGGGCTCATATACACCGAGCTTAAGCGCAACGATCCGAGTATTACATCGGTTATCAAGCGGTAAGCCCGAGTAATTGTACGGCCAAATGATTGTACGATTAAATAACATCTCGGCCATAGGACCAATTACGGATTTCTCTACAAAAATTGTGTTGCTCCGAAAATACCCGACTAGGAATAACGGTTATGAGAACAATAACCATTACGGAATCATAACGGAAGGACAAAAAATCAGGGATCAAGCAAAAAGAGTGCGATACTCCATAATGATTATTTATGAAATATCCCGATAAATAAGGGGTGAGAGAGAGAAGACGGTTACACCTTAACGGTCAGAAGAAGGTCAATAAAAGGGGGGCACTGCACACTGTAAAGGGGAATAGTCTATCTCGGCTTTTTGATGGAACACAAATATTTTGACTAGCCCAGCAACTTCCAGATTTCCGCTTGAGCATTGTGACAGTGTTTGTGGCTTGATGATGAAGAAAAGAAGAGAACAGAGAGAGATGAACAGAAAAGGATGAATCCGGACCCGATTTCTCTCCACCGGTCAAAACAGCAATACCAAATTTTTAATAATAAAAATTTTCTCCAGATGGTCCAGATCTGCTGCAATAGCTGCGACAGTAAAGGATCTATTTCTGATGAATCCAGGCTGATTTGAAAAGTAGAGTGAAATAGTGAATAACGAGAAAAATGAAGAGTTTTGAATATTTTTTCACGTTTTCCTAGCCTCACACACCTACACATACACTCCTGCAACCGTGTTTTCCTATTTCCCATATATCTTGTACTGTGCCTAATAAAGGGATTGCTAGTGCTGACGGAAGGTTGTTGGCCAATGATCAAAATATATGCTTCTCCCCTTTTTTTTATTAATTACATTTTAAAAAATTTTTATAATATTATATCTAAATTATTTTTATAAATTTTTAAAATATTAATTATTTTATTTTAATAATATTATTATTTAATTATGAGATAAAAAATAAATTATTTAAATTTCTAATATTTATTAAAAAATAAAAATAAAAATTACATTATTTTTAAGGTGATTTTAATGATGTAACAAAATTTTTCTCATTATAGGTAGTTAAAAATAACTTATATTAAGAATTGGATGGAATATTATTTTATATTCAGAAAGGATAATATCTAACGGATAAAAATAAAACATATATTATTTATTATTCTTAAATATAAAAATATAAATGGATAATATAGAAATTAGATAATAATAAAACATGCTTAATAGACATTTAGATAGATAATAAATATTTTAAAAACCTACAAATTTATTGACTACTTGTGATGGATTAAGAGTTTAACATTTCAGTATTATTTAACTTTTAGCTTTAAGTTAAGAAATGAAATTTGTTTAAATTTGTGTTATTAATGTATTGCAAATGTGTTTATTTTCTATTTATTTCATTTCATGCTCATTATTTTTAATATATAGCTCTATTTTCTTTTTTTATCATATTAGGAACTTTAATTATGGAAAAAATATTAAAGCATTGGGTAGCCTAATTTTCTTTTATTTTTCATATATATTATTTAAAATATATCATTTTTGTCACTACCAATCTAATCCCAGTCTGATTCTGGTTGAATCATTAAATCTTGAATTAGAGTCTTATCTAGTTCAAAATTCAGTCCAATTCTAATGACATTAATACTAAACATCAACCCTATAGCTTTTCATATGTTTATTTCTATTAGGTAACTCGTATTTCCATCTTACCTTAAGCTCTTCAATCTCATTAGAACCAGTACTATCACAAATGCGATTTTTATGTTTAAAAATAACATTCTTGACTTGCCATATCACACACACACACACACACACACACACATAGCTGCACAAAACATAATTAAGCACACTTGGCTTGAAAATCAAATAAGCCATGACTTGACTATACAAGCACATGCATGCTATCACATCATAAAGCACTTAGAATGCAACTAGCCACCCTACTAATTTTATAATTGAATAAGGTGGCTCTACATGCATTGTAGAGTTTAAGGAAAGATCCACATTATATAATTTCATTTGTAGAGTCTAAAATAATGAGTCACACTATAAAATTGGATAAACTTGTAGTTAATTGGGGCCCATTTTAATAATTCTATGAATTGTGTTTTTTTCAGTCAAACAATTTTAACAGTTGTCCATAATTCTCAATAATGTTAATTTGTCAATTAATCCATATGAATGTATCAATCAATTATCAATATGCCAATCAATTAGCATAATTTTTTATGCTGTACATGGAGCTCAAGACTAGTTAGTTGTCGCAAGCAAAATAACTTAATATACGTTTTGTAGGTATGTCGATTTCCCGTAGGTTTTGTAGATACATATAGATATAATATGGATATTCACTATAAAATATTAATTTTTATAATAAATCATACTATTCTTTTTTCTTTTGCTAAAAATGATTTAATATTATTATTAATAAATAAAAAGAAAATTACAAAGGCAAAGGTCTAGAAACAAAAGAGAAAGATCTAAACATAGCAAGGAGGTCCCTTATATCTGAGGTAATAGACCAATAAGACCAAGATAAAGGGGCTTCAGGGACAAGAAGCCCAGAAAGATTATGAGTATGACAACATATATAAATAGAAAATTGTCCGCCTGCTAGACTACAAGCGGACGGGTGAGGTAAATAGCAAATGAGGAGTGAGGGATCGTTTTATAAGGACATGAATCAAAAGCAATCAAATATTAGATGTTGCATTTTTAATTTCACATTTTTAATTAATTTAAGTAAAACAAATAAATTGTTCACTATCTAAGAGAATTACCAAACTACTAAGAGAAACTAAATATCTGGAAAATTAATTAAATCCTACCTTACTACAATTGGAACCTAAGGTTATTTCTTCCTTTTGTATTTCTTAAATACTCATTTAACTCCTTTTATATTTATGTTTAAAAATAACATAATCATGTCATTAATCACAAATATAAAGAAGAATAAGTATTTAATCCATACATGAGATTAAAATAACCCTTAAAATACTTATTTAGATACCTATACTCACAATGGAGTCACAAATATACAAGATAAAATGAGCCATAGCATAATACAAAGAAAGGAATGAAAGAGGAAGAAGAAAAACCAAGCTTATATGTGACGTGATATATTATATTTGATTGCATCAGATCACACAATTTTGTTGTAATTTACAGTGGATTCTCCATACACTGAATCCATCCCTCCAATAAAATAAGACATTACACCTTTCTACTATAAATAATCTTTTAAAAAAAAAATAATTTTGCTGAAAGAAAAGAAGAGTTTTTTTTTTTTGGGGGCAAGTTAGTGGCTCTTTTTTTTTTTAATGGTAACCAAGTTAGTATCTCTTTAATTAAATCCCCATCCCACTGGACCAAAGCGGGAAAAAAAAAAAAAGTTCTCCATCCTACGCCACAATCACAGGACAATGCCGATAGAGAACCGGGGAACAAGCTATAATGGAACTGGGCCTAGTGATTATATATATACAAGTCTAGTTTGAATTCTGAGAGCCCAGATTTCAAATTTTAAAGTCAACATTTTACATTTATGATAATTAATGAAGATAATTATTCTTACATGCAATTCTTATAAGTTTTTGAAGTCAAAAGATTTTCGTTAGCTCTATGATGTTTGTTATGGGGGAATCATGGACTTATCATGTTCTGATAATTGAACAATAAAATATAATGAATTATAAACAAATATTTTCTTTTTCCCACTCTTTTGAAGGCATTGATGATCATAAACGTTTAAGATCTCTAAAATAACTTTATCTTAGGTATCAGCAGGGAAATTAGTCCAATACTTGGACACCACCTATGTCAAATGGTTTTCTCATAAAGTCAGGAAATTAATAAATATGCTAATTATTTGGCTAATTATATTATGAAGTTCGGATTGGAACTTCATATCTTGAACTTCATGCTTCCTTTTCTCTATTCTTTTCTCTATTCAATTTGTTATTTTAAGAAGAATATTTAGGGCCTTTTTTTAAACAAAAAATTGAGAATATTTAGGCTCTGACCGTTTGGATTTCTTTGATTCTTCGACCATCCATCGTACACGCAATCCACCATCAAAGTTCCAAGGTTTTCCGAAATTTGTAGGAAAACCTTTTACAATTGACTATTGAACCTTAGTCTTTTATAGTTTTAAAAATAGCAGTACATTATATTCACATGAAGAAATAATATCTAGTTATTTTTCAATTAACAACTAGAAAAGTCCCCTCATAAAGATATACTAAAATATTCAAATCCAAATTTTAAATTTAAAATAAGTATTCATTTTTTAAAGTATTTGTGTCGTCCCGATAGGTACATAATGATCCTTTCCGTGGATTAAAAGTAAGTTCGGGATTGACAGCCCGAATGGCTCCGGCCATAATTTTGTTGAAAACGACTTTCCCTCTTCCATTATAAGATATTACTTTAAAAATTTGTTTGCTTCTGTATTATATTATTTTTTATTTAATTTTTTTAATGATTTTTTGAATTTTATAAATTATTTTAATTTTTAATCAGTAAAAATAAAATTAAAAATTTATATCAATTTTTTATAAATTTAAGAATATAAGTATGTTTTCTTAATATCTGTATAATGAATAGCAATACTTTATAAATAGAACTGAAGGGTATAGTATTTACTTAGAAAAGGGTATTTGGCATTGATATTTATTAATTATTTGGAAAGTTTAGAATTCAGTGGTCCAAGAATCCTCCGAATCTTGTGAAAGAAATTTATCAAATTCATTGAACAGAATAAAGAATTGGAAATTGACTTTCCTTTCGGAATCTTCATTAACATTTAAAATCAATATCGATATCAAACCTCTTCTTTGAAGTGGCCTATAAGTCTCATGCATGCATAACTTGTTTGCTTTAGATTAGTTTAAGCTTACAACTTTAACTTGTTGATAGAACAATTAATTAGTCCTTAGACGATGATATATACAAAATTAACGTATTGGTGGAAAGATATACTAACTGTGATGCTTCAGATTTCAACTCACAAGAATTAGTTGCCCATGTTAATCGGAGTAGTTGTTGACTCTATCGATATGTACAGTACAAGCGAGATTGGATTGTTTACTGTTGTTTTTAAACAACATAGATAGTGTTAATGTTGTAACAATAAGTTTAAATTATTTATATTTGATTTAAATTATGTGATGAATTGTACGAGATGATTTAGTTATATGTGTAAATAATGTTCATATTTGCTAAAGAATTTATATTTTTTATATAATTATTTGTTATTCAATACTAGCTAGTCAAATTTAAGCATTATCATACTCAAATAGGAACAACTTTTCTAACATGACTTTATATTTTGTACAAATAATAGTTTAGATTAGATATATTTTAAATTTTTAATATTTTTATCTTAAAATAGCACAAAGAAGAAAATTATTGTTTAATTATTAATCTAAAAATGGTGATTAAACATAAAAGATAGAAATATAAACAATTTAAATTTACTACATACTCCCTCTAGTTCGCAAAAGGTGTCACTTTAGAATTTTGGTACATATGAAAAAAGTTATTAAATAATGTAAATTATTATAAAATTTAATAATATTTTACTAAAAATGTCTTCAAATTAAATGCTCCTTTAACATTTCATATTAATAAAGATTAAAATGATAAAAAAAATAATAAATAATATTTATTTAAAATTTTAAAATGATAAATATTTTAAAAAATCACAAAACCTCTAACGTGCCAAAGTGAAAATTTTTATAAATAAGAGGGAGTCTGTAGCAGGAGATAGATGAAGTGGCAAGTCAACACTTATCTCCAAATTGCATGGGTCAATCAAAATTATATGGACTTGTAGATCTTTGCGTTAAATTGATTATGCCACAAAATTGGGTACTTCAAAGACGCGTACGCGTGTTTCATAAGTTTTGGTCGTTAAATATAAGCTATCCTTTAGGAAAATGAAACATGCATCCACCAATATCTAGCTTCTTTTTATCTGTTACTGCCTCCGTTTCCTTTTAATTGTTACATTTGAAAATAATTTTTATTTTTATTTATTTGTTACTTTCAAATTTTAATACTCCATTAATTATTATTTTTCTATTTATACTCTATCTATTTTTTTAAAAGTTAAATATAATATTAATTATTCTTTCTTATCTATCCATTTATTGAATGACCAATTAGTAAACTTAAAAGAAATTATAACATATTAATTACACCTCTTAAAACCTTAAAAGACACATAAAAATAAACGGAGGGAGCATATTTTAACAAAATTTTTGTTTCTTTTTACCTATTATTTTAAAATTTTAAGATAATATTAATTACTTACTTTCCACTTATACTTTTATTTGTCATTTTAAAAATAAAAAATAACATCTATTGTTCTTTTTATTTATTTATGTAAGAACATATTAGTAAATTTAAAAAAAATTCTAACATATTAATTATATTTCTTAATCTGTATAATAAAACCTGAAACAACATTTAAAAAAGAAATGGAGATAGTATTTATTTAGTTAATGGTGCATTAATCACTTAGCTAGCTTGCAAGTTTTTGAATACTTTAAAGTGCATATGAAACCTTATATCAAAATACTACATCTATACCAAAATGTAAGAGATAAATAATTAAATAATTAAAATTAAGAAAATAATTAAACATCTTAAATATATAAAAAATATTTTTTCACAAATGCCTCTAGTTTAATGTTTATATGTGACTCTATTTTAACTTATACCTCATGATAATAAATTTACTTTAATTAAAGATAAAAGTAAAAAATATAATATTAATTTATCAAATAAAAATTATTTATCTCTTAAATTTTTAAATAAAATATATGTTAAAAATGTCTTCTACGTCTCTACATTTTGGAGCCGAGTCATAATATGAATATTCACCTCCTTTATTCTGCGGGGTGCATGCCACTTCATTTATATGGTCCTCACGCCGACGTTACTTTCGGTGTTCTTGCTTTTTGAAATACTTACAAGCTAGAATTAATTGCTCCTTCAAAAGGAGAAAAATTTCATTGTGGTTTTTTTTTTCACACACAGAAATTCATGATATTTGAATCTTAATTTATTTTGAGAAAACTTCAAAAGCTTCCTAGAACGACCCCGCATTTCTAAGACTAGTATTCCTATGCGTGCTCATTGGGCTTGTTTTTTTTTTTTTTTGAAAAAATAATATTTTATGACCAAAACATTTAATTAATACTGCATCCGTTTCACTATATAGTGCATTTTTTTTAAAAATTTATATTTTATAATATAGTGCATTTTACAGATTATGTAGTGTACTTTTTCTTTTTTTTCCCAAGATTACCCCTAATTAATAGGTCAAAATATTTGTTTATCATTAAAATGTTTCATTTCCAATGTATTTGATGAGGGTAATTTGAGAAAAGATGAAACAAATTTTTAGTTACTAATTATTATCTTGGTCTGTGTGCGGTAGTTAAAAGTGCACTATAAACTGGAACGGAGGGAGTACCATTTTAGAATAAAAATATTTCAAAATTACAGAAAAAATTATGGTCTTAAACTGATCAAAATTTTAAATAGAAAATAACTTAAATGGCTTTGTTAAAAAGTTTAACACTCAGTTCCTTCTATTTACTATTTAGGTTCCATATTTTGACATTAAGCAACCCTTGTTTTACATTGAACATATTATAATTACTAAAGAATTGAACTGATTAGTCATAGAGTTTGACATTTAGCTCTCACTATTTGCTACTCAGGTTCCACGATTTGACACTAAAGTACCTTGGTTTTGCATTGGACACATTATGATCACCAAAGAATTCAACTGATCAATCTCAAAGTTTAACACTCAGCTCCCGCTATTTACTACTCAGGTTCTACGATTTGACACTGAACTACCTCAGTTTTACATTGAACACGTTATGATCACCAAAAAATTCAACTGATCAGTTCTAGAGTTTGACACTCAACTCTCACTTTTTACTACTCAGGTTTCACGGTTTGACACTAAATTTTCCCTTATTTTACACTGAGTTTCCTCAGTTGAATCTTTGGTAATTATGAGTGTCCAGTGTAAAATTGAGGTAGCTCAGTGTCAAATCATGGAATATGAGTAGTAAATAGCAGGAGTTGAGTATCAAATTTTTTAATAAGGGAATTTTGGTCATTTCTTATTTAAAATTTTGAGCAATTTAAAACCATGATATGAAAAAGAATGATCATATCCATACTAAGAGGCATATCCTGATATGAAAGAGTGAAACATATACATAAATATAGTATGAACATATCATGATATGAAAAGGATTAAACATATATATAAATTCAAGTGGAAAACATAAAAAAAGACACCCTGGTTGCCTCAACCGTTCGACCCACTCCCAAAGAGAGCAACCATAACAAATTCAACGCTTTCCAATTACTTCCCGAAGTTAAGAGATTTCAATTGAGCAATATTACAACCTATACAACATCAAATTTTCATTACCATCACAAATTTTCAATCCTTATCATACAATTTGCCAACCCAAAGTACAGCCCGGCTGAAACAAAGCTTCTCAATGCAAACCCATACATCAAAACACCCCAAAACAAACCATAAAACCATAATTATATTACCACATATTTGGATTCCCAATAATATCAAGATTTGAGGATTAGGGTTTGAGAAATATATCACTTAAATACTTAAAATCCTCAACTTAGAGCTTGTACACATCCAATAATACATCTATAAGGCGTTTAAATACAGATTAATTAGTAGAAATGCAACCCAAGTCGGAACTCTAACCAAATCTAAGAAAATCACTGAACAATTTGAAGAAAAATGAAGAGGAAAAGTGAGGGATGATTTATTAACAAGATTCAAGCTTCGAAGGTGCTAGAAATCGAGCCCCAAAGTCGAAAATTCGAAACCCTAGCACTGCTCCTTCATTTTCTTTGTTTTTCTCCTTGTTCTGGTGACTAGTTCGACTTTTGATTTAAATAGATTACGTAATTGGCACCGTGGTGCCACTAAAACTTGCTGCAGCTTCAGTGCCCACTGTCTTAGCCTAGAAGCCCAAGCCCAAACTGAATTCATTTGCCGTAGCATGGACACCTTTTGTCCCATTTCACTCTTTTCTCAATTTTGATCGTTCCTCCTGTCTTGTTCCCTTCGGTTCTACACCATTTGGTAAAGCCTTTTTTAGAATTAATGTTTAGGATCATTACATTTTGTACTAAAAATAATGTTATTTTATCTTAAAAATTAAAAAAAATTAAAAAGGACTAGTTCACGGTTGATTCGGCTAGTTTAACTCTAATTCCACCGGTTCTTGAACCAATTGGTCATACCCTTCATTTAGACTAGACTTGTCACTGATTCCTAGCCGAACCGGTTGGTCTAGTCTAATTCTTACAACAAATAGTATTTACGTAGAAAAGGAAAGATTATATTGGTTTTCTTTTTCTTTAGAACTAAATTTTTGTGTGTCTTAAACTGGAAATGTAAACGAATCCCTTACTAGGTGGTGTAAGAACTTTCCTCTGCGATTATTTGAAGAATTACAATTTTCCTTAGTGTTTCTTTTAATAACCTTAAAGGAAATCTTGTTCGCATTTCTGTATCACTTTTCTTAATATTTAATATTTGCTTTACCACAAATGATTATGCCCCAAGCTAGGAAAGTCATGGCGTAGTGTTTTTCAAAGCTCATGATTTGACATTAATTGTACTCTCTCAATTCTTTTTATTAACCATATTTTAAAATTTTTTTATGATTATAAATATAAGTCACATTTCATGAATTTTTGGAATATTAATTATTTTACTTTTAAAATAGTCCTATTTATAAGTAAAAAAGAGTGTAAATTATTTAATTTTGTGATATATTTATTAGGGGTAAGGATGAAAATAATATTAATTTTAAGACAATTTTAGCCTTTTAATAAGTTTTTTTTAGTTTTAGTAAGTTAGTTAAAGGTAATTTATATTAAAAATAGGAGAAAGTATAATTGGAAAATGTCTTTTCTTTAGAAATCTCCATCAACATTTGAAATCAATATATATATCGCGAGGTTTGCTTTGTGAAATCATTTTATAAGAATGACAAGAAGAATATACATGAGAATGTAAATAGAAATAGAGATTGATAAAATACGATAAGTATATATGTTTGAAATGTCATAGAAAGGAATAGAAATTTGTGTTTGGTTTAACAATAATATTCCTAATATGTATTATAATATTTGTTATTAATTATTTGATCACATATTAAATATTAAAAAATATTTTTACTTGTATTTAATAAAATAATAAAATAATAAAATATAAATTTAATTTTCAGTGTATTTTATTTAAAATTAAAATATTATTTTAATAATATGGATCATTTATGAAATTACAATAAAAAATAATATTAACGTGATGCAAAGTTGATAATCTCGTAATACATCAGACGCCTCACATAATGCAAACTTGAGATTTTATATGTATTATTTAGTGCACAATGACGTTAAAAGTGTAAAAGTACCAGTGGCGAGGTTCACGAGTACGAACAACTGTGAGGTCAAAATTAACCTTTAATAAGAAGGGTATTATTGACATTTAATATGAGTCTCCATTCGTGGGAATGTCCACGATTTCATCACTCACCGACATCATTCCCAAAAGATTTTAAATAGCCATTCCAATTCCCATTGGGATGGAATGGTACCTAGAAAAACAAACCAAACACGCTTTTAGAAAGGATCGAAAGCTATTCCATCCCACAAATTACTAATTACTTCCAACGAAACAAGGCATATCAATCTTGACTCTTCCTTGGATGACCAACAAGCCTCATGCATGCCAAGTAACTTGTCTATTATATTTTCCCAATTTATTTTTTCTCAATTTTAATTTTTTGCCTTCTCAATAAAACCATGAGTATTAAATAATATTTTAGAGTGATTAATATAGGTCATTAAATATCAATCTAATGGTTAAAACTTAAAATTGAGATAAATTAAGATAAAAACAAATTGAGAGGATCTAAATTGATCTTTCATTAGTTATATAATAGTTAAGGTTCAAATTTTCGGACAAAAACATAGACCTGAAATGAACAATAACATGTTTATAATAAAATGTACAAATTGGTATGTTCATTTCTCGGTTTCTGATTTTTCTCTAAAAATTCGAGATGTTTATGATTTTTAGAGATTTAAACCACTGAAAAAGGATTTTTCTACATTTAGTTATGATTTTTGAAAAATTGTTGCGCAATGAACTGTAAACCAGCAAGAATGATTTTGTACAATCTTAAGATTTTAATTGGTTTAAATTTTTCCAAAAGTATTTTCATATATCAAATAAGTAATTTTCATGGAAAAATATTTTTAAATATAAGATGTTACATGATGATCTTTAAGCATCTTGTTACAATTGTCATTAATAAAATTCCCCGTCCCTAAACCTACCACAATACTTGAACTTCAACATTTTACCTGGTTACATACAGAAACACTTAACCATTTGGAAAATAAACAATTATGTGGTGTTTCCCTTGAGGTGATAATTTTTTCCTGAAAAAGGATAGAATCCGAGTCATAGTACTACTTAATTTGTGAAGATGCATGACAGTTTTCTTGCACAACCAAAATATTTTGCAGATAAGAGCCCATGTGTTTTGAAGTGGATTGTGAGACTTCAAATTGCACTTGAAGCAGCGTGTGGTGTGTAAACTACTTTTTTTTTTCTTCGTCCCTTTGCTTTTGTTTGTTTTTCTTCTGTTATAGCTTAGTACTTTGTTGCCCAATGGGAATACATGATTGGACTATTTACATAATGGTTGCAAGCCACCAATAATCCACTAAGACCTAAAATCTTCCAACATCTTACTAGGTGAAAACATGCAAGCTAAAATCGCTGATTTTGGACTATCTAAAGTCTTTGCTAATGACATTAACTTTTATGTATCAAGTCAAGCTGCAGGCACAATTGATTATCTTGATCCTGAGTATGTTGTTCTAATGAATTTACTATGTCTTTGTTTTTGGTGGAAACAACTCTTTGATTAACTTTTGAGCAATTTTTCCAAGGAAGAAAATTGTTGTATTCACCTCAACTTGAGCAAAATTTATTAGAGTAGTCAGCATATTTACCATTTGAAAACATCTAGCATTACATATAAATGCAACTTTCTCAATGGCTAATTAATCTTGCAAAATTTACAGATTTCATAGCTCTGGAAACCTAAACAAGAAAAGTGATGTTTATAGTTTTGGGATAATTTTGCTTGAGCTAATGACTGGACGGCCAGCAGTAACAGGAGCACCTGGCAACACAAGTCATATATGTGATTGGGTCACTCCAAAGTTGGAGAGTGGGGATATCCACTCAATTATGGATCCAACGTTAGAGGGAAAATACAGTTCTGAATCAGCATGGAAGTTCTTAGAGATAGCCATCCCTTGCATTCCACCAGCTGCAATCCAAAGGCCTGATATAAGTCATGTAGTAAGTGATCTAAAGGAATATTTGGCTCTTGAGATATCCCTTAAAGGTGCAGCAGGAGGCAACAGTAGAATCTTAAATCCTACATTTGATATCAGTAATGTTTCACTTGAATCAGACGCAGCTCCACATGCTAGGTAAGATTGTTTGGAGAGCCAAACGATCTCTCCTAACTGATCATCCAATCCAGCCTGAGAGATTTGTTTCTCTTAGTCAAATCGTCTTTTCGTTTGTCATATATTTATTAGGCATGATATGACAATTAATAAACCATGCCACCGTATACTAAATCTCATTTTAGTTTTTCCTGTTTGTCTGTTTCTCCCCTCTCTGTGGGGTGAAAGTTATTGCTATAAGGAAATATCCATCAGCATTGGTGGGGACTTGAGCTATGTCGGGGTCATAGCTCTGTATTTTTGTGGTATCTACTGATTTAATCCTTTTACTTTGATGAATAAAATCATCTTTTCGTTGTTACATGGAAGTTACATCAACAGTTGGTTCAATTTAATTTAGTAAATATTAGTAGAGCTGTACCAATAAAATTATTAGTTCTTCATTGATTCCAACTTTAGTACATGAGCTATGTGCATACAAAATGAAGACCAGCACTGGAACTTGTTATTAGCTCAGGATCAAAAGAAAATCTGGAACGGGCTTTAAGATCTCAATATATTCATGAAATCAATCAAAGATCATGGCATAAGGATCATGCATGAATACATGTGTGCATATATAGAACTATAATAAGTTTGCTTCCCTATATTCCTATTGTTATCGTCTCCTTTAAAGAAAACTTTTCCGCCTACATATATATAGTTAATATGTAAGCAATGGCAAGAAATTCTTTAATTAATTTGAAGTGTGAGGGATGGTGACTCTTTCCGTTGTTTAATGTGCTCTGGATCTAGTGCGGGTGGCGGAGCCACGTTGAGGTGAGGCTATGCCCACCTTCACTTGGGTAAATTGCTCATAGTATCCATAAATTTTAATACGTTGCAACTCTACTTTTCATATTTTGCACATCCTGCCCCAGGTATATTCCCTCCACTTGTTCTTGATCCTATTTATATATTTCTTCCGGTCCTATTTATAAAGTGTTATTTTTTATTATATGGATATTAAATAGACATAATTATACTCTCACATTTATAAAAAAATAGTATAAACTTCTAATCTTACCCCTATTGATTAAAAAATAGAATGATTTATGAGATAAAAAAGTTATTAAATGAAGGGTAAAGAAGAAAATTCAAATAAAAAAAATAATACATCATCTTATAAATAGAACCAAACAAATTTTCAAGATAACATCTTATAAATGGGACCGGAGGGAGTACATCTGAGTTTAAAAATATTTTAAGTGTCTGTTTGGTTGTCCGTTTTGAAAAAGAAACCATGATTTTCTAAAAGATGTGTTTGGCTAAATACAGCTGAAACACAAACTGACTTTTTAAAAAATGAAAAGTGGGTTAAACTGTGATTTTAAAAAATAAGAGAAAAAGTTACTTTTTCTTTAACAAAACATGAGTTTTGGAAAAAAAGAAATAAATTTACTCTATATTATATATTTAAAAATACTTTTAACCCCTATTATCCAAACAAATTTTTTTATCAAATTTACTTTTACAAAAAAATATTTAAATATAATAACTTCTAACAAACTTATTTTATCTACATTTTATTTTTATAAATTTTATTTATTTTAATTTAATTTTATAAAATGAAGAAACGGCCCTCAATTAAAGTCCACATACTTACGTTATTCAGTCGCTGGAGTCCCACATGATTGGTTGCTCACAAAAGTCGTGGTCATAACAATTCATCATATATGGATAGCTATATATGACGACTGTGTACACAAAGGAGAGACAATGACGTGCATAAGAGAGGAAATTAAAGGGCACCAACGACCAAGAAGGGAATTAAATAAACAAATGTGGTGGAGAAATGCTAATGGGAAAAGCACAACTCTGTGGGATATAAATTAAACCAGAATGAGGGATATAAATAAACAAATGTTTTTGTTTCTTATAACGGCCTTCAATGTCATTTTCTGTTTTTCTTTACAACAGTGTTTTTTTTGGTAAACTTCTAATATTGTTTTTAAATAAGGACATAAGATTACTTTCCACCATCTTCCTTTTTAATTCTTGAATTATTTTTATCTAACAAAACATCAAAATAGAATAATATTTCATTCATTTCTATGATCGTAACAAACATAATTATTCTATTTCATTCACATCTTCATTTTTTTGGTGTTTCATTTAAAATTTTTAGTTTGTAGATATATAGAGATATTCTGTTCACCACTTAAGAGTATAGAAACTCTTACTTTTATAACTGTTCAACTTCTATTTTGTTTCATTCAATTTTATTTGAGATTTTTATAGTCTCTTAAAATTCTCTGTTTTTTTTTTTAAAAAATGTTGATATATATTCAAATGCTTTCAAATTAATATACCTTTATGTCCCACGGTGAGTAAGAAATAAAGATAGGATAATAAATGATGAATCACTCTAATCTAACCTGGATAAATTTTATATAATTCAGGTCTCACTGCAATATTTATTGGAGGGTGATATTGATGGTAACATCCACTACGCCAAAATACGTCATTGTTGGCGGTTATTTTGATTTTTATTGGCGGTTAAAAATAGCCAAGTATGTTAGCACCGAAAAAAATTGTAAGTTTCATTGGCGGTTACAAACCGCAAAAAAAAATAACATTTATTTGCGGTTATATATTATAACCGCCAACAAAATTAATATTCCTTTGCGGTTATATGTAATGACCGCAAAAAAAATTTGACTTTAGTTGGCGGTTATATACATAACCGCCAACTAAAGGTAGAAATATTATTTTTTAATTAATTTTAGTTGGCGGTTATATATATAACCGCAAACTAAATTAAAAATATTAATTTTTAATTAATTAATTGTAATTTGAATTTTAATATGAGTTGGCGGTTTTAACTTATAACCGCCAACCAAAATATTTACTTTGGCGGTTGTATTAATAACCGCCAACGAAAGTTTTTTTTTCCATACATTTTGCTGTTTTTGCAATCCCTCGAACCTGCTTCAGTGTTAATATGCAGCAGAACCAAATATCCATAACTAAAAGATATTTATCTAAAGCAAAAGTTATATTATATTCAAAATGTCTCAATAAAAAGTTATAGATAATATTTATATCCAATTGATAAGAACAAAAAAATGATATAACAGACCTAATTAACATTATCCAGTAACTAGATTTTCAAAAATATCATATATATCAGGCCAATCTATAGCTTCCACACTAACAACTAATATATACACATGACCAAAAGCTACATATCAAATTATCTGCCATATATGATGACCAAGAGAACAAAAAAAGCAGGCATCTTCTAGCCTTTAGAAGTCATCAGTCTATGCTTATTCCCTTGTAGTGCCTACAACATGATCAATTTTAAATTCATAAGCTATCCAAAACAGATTAGAACCACCAATTGAATGTAACTATATGATAGAACCAAAACCAAACAGATACAAAGTACAACCAAACAACTACAAATAACACTAAGATGTGTTCACTTATACCCACCTCCTAAGTCCAACCACATATTGGCTCCACTCCTCTATGAGTTCTTTTATCTGAGCTTCGGAGTATCCCTCAGAGTATGTATCCGGAAAATACTGAAAATAAAAATATTACATATTACAGAAGCAGTTTATATTATTAAAATTTTATATAAATATCATAAAAATGAATTATGTACATACCTTGGAGGGGATCGAGATTTGTCGATGTAAAATGATATCTTTCATGTATTTCAGCACATAGTATCCACAATCATTATCATGAGATTGTTTCGGACACTGAATAAAATTATATGAATATTAGATTAATTACAATAAATGTTAATATCAATAGTTGATTGAGTATTAGATTATAAATACCTGAATACGTGTCCATTTATACAATAAGGCCGGATCTGGTGGGGTCTTTTGATTGTTGGGCTTACTATTGTTGCTTAGCCCACGTGCTGCTCGAAACATACTCACACCTCTGTTAAGCATTACAAAAGAAAATTAATATAGAAAAAAAGTGAGGTTAATAAATAGAAAAATACAAAAACACATAATATAATTGCATATTCTTATTGATTTATCATCTCTAGTATCTGTGGGCGGTAGTCTGGTGGATTTCCTTTGGGATCCAAAAAATATATTTTTGGTTTGATTGGTTCAATACAAATCAACATCCAATGATTCCTAGGAGAAAAATTTACTAGTTTTAGCAAAGAAACTTAAAATAAAGCAGTCCAACATGAAAAAAAGCCATTAGTTAAAAGTTTAGTGATAAGTGACTTACCCCTGCATAAATGGTGCCAAAAATGACACCCCTTCACCCCCCCTTTGCAGCTAATGCATCTGCCACATCCTGTGACTGTTCTGTGATCTTTCTCTGTGGCATCAAACCTGATGTATAAGCTGAAATATCTTGTGGGTGGATGAAGGCAAATCTGTCGATCAGCTGAGAAGGGACTAGAATTTTTTCATACAAAAATCTAAAATGGAAAAAGTAATATATTAGTATCACATAGTCAAATGAAAGATCAATTCATTTATGTTAATTTCAATACCTGATATATATGTTAATATTTTGTACCCCAAGCCATCCATGATCAATGATGTAGGAGATCATATCTTCAGTTATCACTTCAGATACTTCCTTACCATAAACCCCTACATCATAAGGAATGTGTATCAATTGCCACAACCCCATGGTTAATATACCATTAAGCAATTCACGATTTTGTGAGTTTGATGACTGAGGCTGTCCCTTCGCTGGTGCAATGATTGACTCCCCCGATTGTCCCGACACAACTTTCTTCCCTTGACTCTTTCCTGTGGACTGTGCAACACAAGTAGTTAATTGATATACATACAAATATCTTCAGTAATTAAGTGGCTTGTCAACTAACATATACCTTTTTTGGTGGAGCAATAGTAATGAGATGCATAGGCCATGCTACAAATCCACCCACAGCCTGTTCTACCGTTTCTGCTCCCTCGATAGGCACAGGCAACCTCGCTGTCTCTTCTTTGGGAAGTGCAATCGATACTCTGACATGTTCTGCAGGCAAGGGTGCATTGTGAAGCATGTCCCCTTGGATGCTATGCACATGCCCTTTTGCAACCACACGCCGGGGGTTATCCAGCCATAATAGACAATGTCCTATACCCTATACCAATCATAACATTAGAAAATATTGTTATATATCAACAACAAACTATAAATTTAGTTAATAAGAGAAGCAATTACCGGGGGGAGATGCTCAGATGGAGGAGTACAACTATCTTTCACACTAGGACTGACTGCAACCCCTTGGCTCCCCTGCAACGCAGCTTGTTTGACCAACAACTCAAGCTGGGCTAATCGTCTATTCATGTCAGATTGTGTTTCATGTTGTTGTTGGACGATTGCCTCCAATTCAAGAACCCTAGCTGTAGCGTCAGAGTGGCGGCGTTTGGTCCCGAAATAGGCCCTGTTGGTGACACCAAATCCAGCACCTCTAACACGTCCAGGGTGTTCAGGGAGCTCTAGTGCTTGGCTAAGTACATCCAACCCTAAGCTTTGCTCACCTTCAGAGGTCTGATTAGAAATCTGGATCTGTGAAAATAAAACAAGAAATAATTTTTTGTCCTTCTAAAAAATGAGAGTTCAGATCATTGTTGTAAAGTATTACTTACTATTTTTTCAACAACTTTCTGAACATTCTCGTTCTCAATAATCCCTTCTTTGTTTTTCCTGGATTCTGACCATAGCTCATGATGGGGTACTTTTGTCCGCGTGGATCCCTCCTTCAGTACCTACGAATTCATGGAAATAATAATTGTGCATTTGAATAAATTTAAGTATTGACAAACATAATATATACATGCACTTACCAACTTCCTCTCTACTCCAGAGTATCTCAGACGGCCGGCTCGGTAAGGGTACTATTGACTCTTTGCCCTTTGACTATTTGCTTCACTTAATTTCTAAAAAAAATTTCAATACTAAAATCAAATCATTATAAACAAAGAGGATTAGAATATTGAAATATAAATAGGAAAAATTGTTCACCTTAAACTTCTCCTGACGCCGCAGATCGATAAAGCCATCCCAGTGTTCCTGTTTTATGTAGATTCTAAATTCCTCAGGTGGATGCTCAATGATGTTGCCAGCTTCATCTTTCATAAAGTGCCTCGTCAAGATATATCGAAAATTACGCATCGAAATCCCTGCCTTTTGATATATATACACTCTATGGCTTTCATTAACGTCAAAAGCGGACTACAAAACAAAATACTCAAATTAATTATAACAGGTTTGTATGCATAAAAAAAATGTAGCTAAGTTCTGAAATTAATTATAATTACCACTATGTCTTGGAAAACTAAATCCTTCACAGCAAATGGAACTTTCCTCCAATCATCCCATTCTGGATGGCTGATGGGCACCTTCAACTTTGCAGCCACTCCGATATAGCTACTTAACTTCTTTCCACCTTCGTTGACTGGATGATTTTTGTAATTCCATTCCACATGGATCTTGTTTCCAGTATCTCTTGCATGGCAAATCTCTTTCATTACTGTCAAACCACGTCGGTGCTTCGTCATCTCTCGTTCTAATGTGACACGCTTTGCCATATTTACCTGTAATAATATCAAAATGATTAATTAAATAATGAAAAATAAATGACATAACAAAATAAGAAGATCATTATATTAAATAACGAAAATAAATTGAAGGCAATACATATATGTTTAAATAAAACCTTTTCCTCTTTCTTGTTCTACCATGAATGATTCCTCCCCTCCTTTTCATGATCCAAATCCCCTCTTCATGATCATCTCTCGTATAGAGGGCATCATCTCCAGTAGAATCAACATCAAATGATGCCCCATAAAATGGATCATCCTCAATATCTTCATCCTGTTGGTCTCCACCTTGATTGTGATGATTGATTATTTTGTTGGTTAACATGACAATCGACCACCTCTTATTAGCAGGATCAGGGACATAAAACATCTGTTGAGCTTAAGATGCTAAAATAAAAGGCTCATCTTTGTACCTTATCTTATGAAGATCAACCAGAACGAATCCTGACTCATCAACTCGAAGGCCATTCTTGTTGTCAACCCACTTACAACCAAAAACTGGTGCCCGAAACAAGATGTAATCCAACTCCCATATGTGCTCAACTACCCCAAAGTATGACATATTTGCAAAAATAGGGTTTCTATCTTTGGCACTAGAAATATGCATTGATTGAGCTATAAGGGTTACCCCACTGTTTTGCATTGTGCTCTGATCATCCTGCTCTTTGGTATAGAATGTGTAGTCATTTATGAGGTAACCGGTGTAAGAGAAGACATGCATAGATGGACCATTAGCTAACCATCTCAACTTGTCTGAAACTGAACTAGGATTCCTTTCCCACTCTGAATTAATATGACCTCTCAACCAATCAATAAAAAATCGATTGTGTTCTTTCGATATCCAACTCTCATTCTTATTGGGGTTTAAGCTTCTAAGTTTCTCCTTGTGCATTTCCACATATGGAAGAACCTCATCAGAATTGTGCAAAATATACAAGTGAGCTTGCTCCCACTGGGTCCTGGATATGCTAACAATTTCCTTTCCCATAATCCCTTCCCCAGATGTTCTCCCCATGTGACGATACTTAGGAAGGCCAATGTTATCAACATTGGATAAGTATTCAGTGCAAAATTCAACAGCTTCTTCGGCTATATACCGTTCAACAATACAACCCTCTGGTCTACTTCGATTTTTCACATAACCTTTTAATATCTTCATGTAACGCTCAATTGGGTACATCCACCTCATATAAGCTGGACCACATAATTGTGTCTCCCTAACTAGGTGAACCGTTAGATGAACCATCATATCAAAGAACGAAGGCGGGAAATACATCTCAAGCTCGCACAAAGTGACAACAATGTCTCTTTGCAATGCTGGTAACTTCACAGGGTCAATCACTTTGCTACAAATATACTTGAAGAAGAAACATAGTTTAGTGATTGTCCCTCGAACTTTTTTGGGCAAAATGGATCGAATAGCTACCGGAACAAAATTCTCCATCAAAACATGGCAATCATGAGACTTCAGACCCTTTAACTTCAAGTCTTTCATAGAAACAAGGTTCCTAATGTTTGAGGAGTACCCCTCTGGAACTTTAACCCCATCAAGAGACTTACAAAAAGTAATTTTCTCTTTTCTAGATAGTGTATATGCCGCTGGAGGAAGATAAGTACGGCGTTTCTCCTTCACTGGTGCCAACTCTCCTCTTATTCCCATAGCAACTAAGTCCAGCCTTGCCTTCACGCCATCTTTAGTCTTTCCCGGCACATTAAGTAATGTACTGATAATGCTGTCACATACATTTTTTTCTATATGCATGACATCAAGGAAATGCCTCACATATAAAGACTTTCAATATTCCAATTTAAAGAAAATTGACCTTTTCTTCCACCCACTAGTCCCAAGGTATCGCGCCAAAGGCTTCCCGAAGTTGTCATTCAAATCCTTTACCTTGTCAAACAATTGCTCACCACTTAATGGCAAAGGTCCTTTTCCTTCTTCTGTATTCCCATTAAACGCTTGTCTCCACCACCTGTAATGATGTCCCTCAGGCAAAAATCTACGATGTCCAAGGAAGACAAATTTTGAACCATGCTCCAACCGTATCGAATGTGTGCCTTCTTCACATATAGGGCATCCGAACTCTCCTTTGATACTGTAGCTTGACAAATTACCATACGCAGGAAAATCATTAATTGTACCAAACAGCATAGCTTTCAATTTGAATGTCTCTTCCCTATATCCGTCATACACCCCCACACTCCTCTCCCACAGTAGCTTCAAATCATCAATTAATGGAGCCAAATATACGTCTATATCATTTCCTGGTTGTTTGGGTCCAGAGATTAAGACAGATAACATCATAAACTTCCGCTTCATACATAGCCAAGGTGGTAGATTATAAATAACTAAAATCACGGGCCACGTACTGTGAGTACTACTCTGTATACCATGCGGGTTCATTCCATCGGTAGATAATGCAAGGCGTAGGTTTCTATCTTCTACCCCGAACTCTTCATATTGACTATCAATTTTTTTCCATTGCGGAGAATCTGCAGGATGTCGATACTTTCCATCTTCAATTCTTTCATCTGCATGCCATGTCAAGTGCTTCGCACTTTCAGGACTTTTGTATAAGCGTCTAAATCTAGGTATGATAGGAAAATACCATACAACCTTTGTTGGACTCGATTCTTTCTTTTTATATCGTGGGGCGTTGCATTTAGGACATCTGTCTAATAATGCATGTTCTTTCCAAAATAACACACAATCATTAGGACAGGCATGTATTCTCTCATAGCTCATCCCAATAGAGCATAGCATCCGTTTAGCCTCATATGTTCGGCTAGGAAGGTCATTACCCTCTGGCAGCATATCCTTCAAAAGTGCAAGCAAATCTGTGAAGCTCTTATCACTCCATCCATTACCCGCTTTCAAGTTGTACAACTTTAACACAGCTGACAATATTGTGAATTTAGTACAACCATAGTATAATGGCTTTTCTGCATCACTTTTCAACCTGTCAAACATCTCAGGACAATCTTGAAGCTCATTCTCAATCACATTCGCCATCTCTTCAAGACGGTCAGCCTCAAATGTGGTTGTGTCAAAATCATTCAATCCATTATAACCCGAGCTACTATACCCATCATTTGTTTCACCATGTTTTGTCCAACGTCTGTAACCTCGATCAATTCCATGACACACTAAATGATCTTCCAAGTCCTCTGCACTTACTAGCTTCCCATAACAACACTTTAAGCAAGGGCATAAAATGTTATTAGGATCATCTGCATGCTCAACTGCGAAACTAATGAACTCCTTCACTCCATCCCTATACTCCTGAGTCAAACGATTCATAGACATCCATGACCGATCCATACTTCTGAGATGTGTATCAATTTTGGCAGAGCTTCCTCTACAAGTTGAGGGTGCAATAATTCTACAACAACATCTCACAAGAAAGTTAGACTTCCCAATTATAAGTACGACCATTTTTCAGCCAAAAAAAAAAGCTACAGATAAAGAAAGTCATAAACACATTACAAGCAAAGAGCTAACATGTTTGATAAATAAACTAAGCTATAGGCTAGTTTCATGCAACTATGGTTAGGTGGAAGTAATTGGATTTGTTACAGTATATCTATCATGTACACCACTAGTTATAAATTCAAACAGAGTTCACCATGGTCACATGTACAAAACCTATTGTGCACAATAAATTCTAGCAGACCCCACCATAACATGGTACTGATCTATACAATAACTCTTGAGTGAACATAATTGATATAAAGATCAAAAGTTAAAATCAATACATGTGAATAATTTGAAGATATGACAGATCTATTCTCCTTGGCACAATAAACACCAGATTTCTTTGAAAGATATAGGCTTGGCCTAATAAACACTCAAAGAAATTAGTTGTAGGCATCACACCAATAATTTTACAATATGACCAAACGCAACTAAGTAATTTCTTTTGGATTTATGGATTGACATGTTTAAGGCATGTTTAAAGAAAAAAAAACTATGAAAGTCTTGAAATGAGAAACTGTATAATTCTCCCCATGATGAAAAAAAGCCCAAGATGATAGCTTACCTATTCACTGATCTCTGGATCTCAATCAGCACCACTTTCTAGATAGGAGAGACACTAAAGAATCAAGAATTCTAGCGAAAAACCTAGTAAAATCAACATGAACAATGATTATGTAAACAAAATGAGAACATCATCAAACATCCCACTCCCCTCTGGCTTCAGAAAAAACTCCACTATTATCACCTTCCCTTCTCCTTCTTCTCCTATTGCTTTCCTGCAATTCTTCAATATCTTTATGCAATCTTCGTCGCTCCAATCATGTAGTATCCACTGCATATATATATATATATATATTCATTTCATACACACAAATTCTCGTTTAATTTTCATTATATATCAGAACTTGGAACATTTATATATATATATGTTACACGTAAGCTTATGTTATTTTTGTTTTATGATATATTTAATTATTTCATATATAGAAATACAAAATTAAGCCTTAGCATGATTTGGTATCAAACTAGCCAGCATTCCTTTTGTAGTTTTAAATGTTATCATGTTGAAGACTTCAAATGTCCTGAGGAAACTAAAAATAACAAGGAAAGAAAGGAATAAAAAAACTAGGTGTACAATTAGTTACATGACAATATTTCAAGTCCTACGTTTATTTTAAATATCCATAAGTAAATTATTTCAAGTCTTACATCATCAAGCTACTACGCATAATATACTAAAATATATATATATATATATGAAGTATGAAAATAAAGAAGAACATACCTATACATATTCATGGTTCCCTCCCGTTGAGTACCAAAGGCTCATTATCCTTCTGCCAAAGCTTCTCGTGTCTTCTCACCCAGATAACTCAATAAATTGCGACTACAGTTAATTTCATTATCATTGAACTTATCAGATCTGAATAACAATAAGACAACAAAGTAATTAACTATACCTGCCTCTAGTGTGGGTACAAGAGCAAAATGTAGTCCGAATCTAGGCGTCTTTGAATCTGATTAAAGAAGGAATGTTTGCTTCAGAAGTGAGACAGCACTGGATTGGGGAGGAATGAAGCTTACTGCTTTCCGGCCGGCGGAGATGTCGCAGAAGTGAATAGAGACTGGATGGATGAAGTGTGAGCTAGAGAGATGCCGAAGGTGGAGACCGGTGGGAAGAACAACTGGCTGGAGGTGGTGATTGGACAGGAGCAAGAGACTTGTGGAGTCACGGCAAGTGAGAAAATTCCTTCTTTCGCTTTGCTCATTCACTGCGTTCAAGTTGCAGGAGCGAACTGAGTGAATAAATAAGATAAAAGGAGCGAAGACAAGATTGCTGGTTACAAAGTCTCTCGAGCAATAGCGAGAGGAAGGAAGGCGAAAGCGAGAAGAGGGAAAAGGCTTGAGCAAAATTTGTTTCTGAAGTTCGCGGCCGAAAGATATTGTTTCTGATCTAAGGACGCGGCCGCATCGAGTTAATTAGGTTAAGCCAAACGAAGGCGGTTATTTAAAATAACCGCCTTCGTTTGTCATTTAAAAATAAACCTAGACGGTTATTTTAAATAACCGCCTAGGTTTATATTTGTATTTTTTTAATATTAAACAAAACGAAGGCGGTTATTTAAATAACCGCCAACGTTTAATTTAAAATAAAAATTAAACAAAATTAAATTTAAAATAAACATAGGCGGTTATTTAAAACAACCGCCTACGTATTTTAATATTTTTTTAACAAAGAAACGTAGGCGATTTTTTAAATAACCGCCTTCGTTACTTACTCCAGATATTATTTATTTTTTTTATTTTTAAATTATTAACAAATTTGTAGACGGTTATTTAAACAATCGCCTACAAAAATCCCCCTTCTGACATTTCTTTGCGTTTTTGTAAATAACCGCCAATATAAATGCGCCAAGAATTTCCAATTTGTAGTAGTGATCTGTAAGGTGTGTCCCACAATGCACTGAGGACCCATTTGATTTAATTATAATGGGGTCAGATAATGTAATGGAAGGGATATAAAGAGTGATAATAATTATATATGAATTTATTTTATATAATATTAGATATGAGGGATGATTATTTTTTATTGAATAAAAATATAGATAAATGTAAAAGTTCATTTTTAGCCTTGATAAAAAAAATATCTCCCTCCCCTATCATTCCCTTTCTAGCGGCATGACAACTGCCACCACCCACCCACATTGACATCACATCACCATTCTCCTTCCTGCATCTTCCTCCTTAACCTAGATCAGTAAAAGAGGGGGGGAAAAAAACAAATGTGGGTGAACGAAGGCTGCTTGATCTATGTGGATGAACAAAGGTGAACAACGATGTGGCTCTATGTGGGTTGGCGAAGGTCGCCTGAAAACAAACATGAACGTGATTCAAAGGTGTGTAGATCTGGGTTCAATTTTTTGAACATAGCACGAACACAATTATGAGATGAAGGATGCAAACACGAGCACGAACACAATTTTCCTGAAAATGAGCACAAACACACACAACATGAACACGATCTAGGTTTCAAGGTAGTAGATTTGGAGATGAAGGTGGCCGACGCTGCTGTCACCGAAGATGAAGGGGATACTGCGTCACTGAAGGTGGATTTCCAAAGACAGGGCTAGGGGTTTAGTTTTGTGATGTTTTGATTTTTTATTTTTAAATAATATAGTTATTTCATTTCCTTTTACAGCATGATGATGCCCTTCACATAGCAAAGGCAGGTCAATCACATTAATTGAGGTGAAGCGGATCACCTCATGTAATAGAAGTCACTTATATTAGGAGCAACAAAACATTACAACTGTTGTGATGTGATGACTAGCCCCTCACTTAACCTCCCCTTGTGAACAAACATAATAGGTTGTAAGAAACAGACGTACTCAAAATGTTAGAGCACACAATCTTAAGAGTTGGAAGTTGGAACAGTATGCCATTCATCACTACTCGCTGTTGCAGTTGAATGAAATTAAATTCCTAGTCTTCTTGGGCTGTCAAAGTGAGCAACCCAATAAATGCATGGCCCAAGGAATTAATACAAGTTTTAGACGGTATCAAAGTAGTGACCCGATTTCTTTCGAAATAATTGATTTGTTTTTTCGTAAGTGTAGTTTTACTAGGTCTAATGTTGTTGTTGTAGTTTTACTAAGTCCAATCATAGATAAGTCATCGTTTGGTAATAGGTTGGACTGATGTTTCCTGAATCCCTTTTTCTTTTCATGATATTTATACTCACTTCTCTGCAAAACAAAGCAGTGCCAATCGTTTTAGCTACCCTCTTCATTTTTCTTTTCCTCTTTCCTATAAACTCGACTACATGAGGAATGTTAACAGCATACTTCTGTGGATTCTGGCTTTGCATGTGTTTGTTTCGTTCCTCATTGTTAGCCTCTCCGAACAAGTTATTGTAGACAATGGTAATAAAGGTAAGTGCTTGACCTAATTTTCAACTTCTTCCTTTTGGTTTACTACGAAAATTTTATTCAAAATATATGCTTCTCACATGACTAAAGTACTGATCGGCGTGAATTTTACGTGCAGTACCATTTCTTCATTATTTAATTGCAATTATGACTGTAATTTCTAGTTTGTGGTTTTGTTCATCCTTCAAAGAGAAAAATTGAATTGAAGTTTGTGGGCAGAGTAAAAGTTGGCCCTCTTTATCCAAATTTTTTATTTGGTGGAAACAAAGGGCTTAAGGCCAAAATCAAACCAAAACAAAAACAAAAGACAAAAGTCTAGGGCCTGTTTGACAGTGTTTTCTGTTTTCTTGTTTTCGAGAATAAGTTTTGACAACAAAAAAATAAAAAAATCTGTTTGAATAGTTGTTCTCAAAATCATAACTAGTGAGTGATAGATGAGTTATTCAAAATTTATAACTTTACCATTAATGAAGTAGGTGTTTTTCACCTTTTCTTTTATTTTCCAGAACAAAAATTACAAAACACCTTAAAGATGTTTTGAGTTTTTTATTCTTTTATTTTTCTGTTTTCCAGAACAGTTTTTAAAAAACAGGTTTACCAAACAAGTTTTTATGTTTTCAAAAACAGAAAAACTGTTTTTGAGAACTGCACCAAACAAGCGCTAATCACCAGGAAAACTCAGACAGCTGAACTCTAGGAATATT
Organism: Adenanthera pavonina; assembly: GCA_026686845.1. Classification (NCBI taxonomy): domain Eukaryota; kingdom Viridiplantae; phylum Streptophyta; class Magnoliopsida; order Fabales; family Fabaceae; genus Adenanthera; species Adenanthera pavonina. The sequence goes on along the minus strand of JAIVEN010000011.1, from coordinate 4,736,943 downwards.
TACTTCATGCCATACATGTTGTCCGGATCCAGTTTAAGCCTTTTTTTCTGGGTGACAAATGAAAGTTCTAAGCCATATTTAGCCAAAGCATCTGCACAATTGTTCTAAAATTTTAAATCTTTTGCCTCAGTTTGGTGGAAAAATAGAATGTGAAAAGGAAATGTGAATGAAAAAGGGAGAGCTAAAGAGTGAGAGAATTTGGATACCAAACATATTTGGTATGATTGGGAAAGGGAGATACTTTTCTTATCTTAATGAGAGACTTCCTCTCTCCGTTACATAAGGGAAATAATGTTTTAATAAAGCATATCTATACTTTAAAAAAAAAGTAGATGTACTTGTATATATATAATACATGATATGAAACAATATGTATTTTATACTTATGTATACATATCTATACCATTTTGCAACCCATCCGTTTTATTTTAAATTTTGATTGTAAAATAGGACTATCTTGAATTTTAAGGTGAGACCCAAAAAAGCCTAGAAAATATTTCTAAAAATGTAATGTTAAATGTTATTTGCATTTTTTGTCAAATGTTTTTTTCTGTTAAGAAAAAGTAATGAAGATTTTGTTTATAAGTTGTTATAAACATTTTTAACAATTATATGTACTATAATTTTTAAAATATTTAATATTTTTTTTGTTATTTTAATGAGTTGATTTATTGATTATGTATGTAAATAATTATATATTTGTATAAATATCTCATATATCTATATCTTAAAATTTTTAAAAACATATTTTATTCTCTATATCGATTGTATTCAATACATGTACCTATATTGGTTTTACAAGAGTTGCTTTCTAAAAGAAAAACCTTGTTGAAATATACTACCGAATAGGAGAAAATATATACAGCCTCTAACACTAAGCCATTGTGGGAAAGCTTTTCACAACTCGAGACACTACTCATGAAAGCATCCTGATATTAAAGGGCAATGACATAAAGATCTTTAGAGAGTATTTATATTTAAGCAGTGGTCTTGAATTCTGATTTTCATTTGCACACAGTGGCTTTGTTCAACCTTCGGGTGAAGTTTTACACAATTCGTGATGTACACTACTCATGAAAGATCGTTGATGATACTGAATAATGATATGAAGAGATTTAATAGTACTTTTGAACCTGTCTTTCATAGATAAACTCTATAAGGAGACAGATTTTCATTTGAGAAAAAATGTTACCATTAATTAATTAAGTACCTCGAAAGGACACTTTATTTTTATATGTGGTTAAATATTTAGTTATTAGAAAAGCTCGCCTAAAATTAAATTTTTTTATATTATAATATTATAAATTACTCTTCTTCAAAGTACGGTTTTCTATATATATATATGAAGGTTAAATTAGATATATGAAATTTCATTCATATATGGTTTGTGATACTTGTGGAAAACATAGTCTTAAAATAATATTAGTACAGGTTTCATAAGCATAGACTGTGGGGCAACCACAGACTATGTGGACGAAGTAACGGGGATTTGGTACCAGACTGATGAAGCAGCCTTCATAGGAAGCGGAACCAATCATGAACTACCCCCCTCTGTTAACTTTAACAATTATCCCACCATAGAACGACAGCTAATGACACTGAAAAGCTTTCCAGAGGGAGAAAGAAACTGTTACACTCTCAAACTACAACAAGACCGGAAGCACAAGTATTTTATCAGAGCTATATTTGCATATGGGAATTATGACAGCAAAAACAAAGATCCAATTTTCGACCTCTACCTAGGGGTCAATTACTGGGACACAGTTGAAGGGTTTAATTTAACCAATTTCTATTCCTATGAAATAATCCAACAGGTTCCCACAGACATGGTACAAGTGTGTCTGGTTAACAAAGGACAAGGCACTCCTTTCATTAACACTTTGGAATTAAGACCTTTGAACTCCTCTCTCTATTCCGCTCCCCTTCCCTTTTCTCTTTTCGGAAGAACCGATTGTGGCTCTGGGGTCGGGCTCGGGCTCGGGCGCACTATTACCAGGTAGCCACTCTTTCTTTTCTACACCACTTTTACATTGACTTTTAATTCCTATATATATTAAACATAGAACACGTACGAAAAGGATAACTTATGTCAAGAGGATTAAAGAGAGACGGCTTATATATATATATATATATTGCATATTTTGATAATTTGAATGCCTTTACTCTCTTCAAACGTGAGATTTTGATAATTTGCTTAATTGTATGTTTTAAGTTTTTGCTTTTTTATTTTTTTTTTGAAAATGAAGGTATAAGGACGATGCGTACGACCGCCTGCGGTTGATATATGACGGTGACGGGTTTGGTCTCTTAAAAACTACTGAACAAGTAAAGCTACAAGACTCTGCTTATGAACTGCCATCGGAAACATTACGCACAGCATTGCAGCCACTGAATCATTCCAATCCCTTTACAATGAATTCAAGTTACCAAGTATCCAAACAATATTATTTGTTTCTTCACTTCGCTGAAATTCAAAAACTTCGTTATGGACAAAAGAGGATCATCAATGTCACTTTTTATGGAGAAAATCCCCTCTCTCAAGAAGTTACTATTGAATACTTGAACCCTGTCACCATAAGTTCCAATAACATAACGAAATTTGACTTCGCAATCACAGCAGCAGCTAATTCTAATGCTCTTCCTATCCTCAATGCCCTCGAACTTTACCTAGTTGTCCTACAACCAAATTCCCCTACAGATACAAAAGAAGGTATTGCTTTTATTTTTATCTTTTCCATTCATATGATTTAGTTATCATTTTGTTTAGCTTTGCAGTATTCATAAAATCAATATAATTAAAAAAATTCAGCTGGTTAGTTCTGTTTATTATTGGAAATCTGTAGTCAATGCCATCATGGAAATCAAGCATAGTTATGGGATCTCCAAAATCAGTTGGCAAGGGGACCCGTGTGTTCCATTTGTCTTTTCATGGGAAGGTTTGAATTGCAGCTTTGGCAAAAATATACGGATCTTATCATTGTAAGTATTACTGCACTAGCTATGATTTATATTATATTTGACACGTTCAAGGACAATATTTTGCATGCAAAGAGTTGAAGAGGACAGTAAAATGCTCGAGTACAAGTTATGAACAATATATAGTGCAAGGATTTTATTCGTTAAACGTCCAAAAGCTTGCCCCCTTGATTTGGTGATATATCTCAGTCACATATTTCAACCTATAAGCTATAGAGAGTCCCTTTTATTGACTCTCCTTTAGTTGTTTAGTTACAACGGTGGCAAAATTGCCATATACAAATTGTAGGAACTTGAGCTCAAGCAAACTCGCTGGACATATAGTGACATCGTTTGCCAATTTGGAAAAATTGGAGTCCTTGTGAGTTGTCACACAAAAGATAAGCAGTGAACATCAAAATACTATTTTTGAGCATGTTGTCAGATATTATGGACGACAATTCCTTTTTTTTTCCCAACAGGGATTTATCAAATAATGAATTGACTGGACAATTACCAGAATTTCTTCCAACTCTTCCTCACTTGAAATTCATGTGAGACCCTATTATATATTGCATTATAGCTTTCATTCTCAAATTGTGAAATCGTGTATCTCAAAATTATGTTTACTTTTTTCTTATCTATGTTGCACTAATGTGACAGGAAACAAGCTCATAGGTTCAATTCCCAAGACTTTGAGAGAAAAGGCTAATTTGCAGCTCAGGTTTACTATCAAATTCTACTTTTTTAGTCCCCTCAAGCTGGCCTAAAAAATTATAATAAGCCCTTGTATGTTAGCAAACCGTGGTGAACCGAAATCTTTCCGGGACATAAAATGTCTTCTCTTAATTATTGTTAAGTCGGAATCAGTAATAAGTCACTAAAGTACAAGTCAATCTCTTTGATTTTTATGAATAATATATTTCCACCTCTACCCTCTCAGTCTATAGTTACATTTTGTTCATTTTCGTACACACATCCTCTCAACACCCAAAAAATTCGGTCCAACGTCTGTGGAAATGTAGAGTGTAAAAGACATGTTCCTTCTTTGCATTTGCTTGATACAGATACTGAGCAAATTTGTATCCAGCTATCAACACGAAGCAATCATTGGCCAACACAAAAAAGGAAGCAATCTACTTTAACATAAAAGTATTGTGATACTTATAATGCTAAGTCTAACCCTCTTCTATTTTACTAGTGTGGCCAACAATCCAGGTCTTTCCCAGACAAATTCAAGCAAAGAACACAAGTTTGTAATTCCACTTATCGCATCAGTTGCAACTTTGGTCTTCGTCATTGTCATTGTTTGTTTGGTGATATGGAGATTTAGAAAGAAAAGAGGTATTGATTCTTATGTATGTTTACTTCAGACCCTTGCACCAAATTAACAGGCTAATCTGTTCGGATATGTGCCATTGTTAAGCTCAAGTTACTTTTACCCCTTTATGAAGCCATGAAGTCTCGAAACATTTGATTTAATATTGCAGTTTTGTCTACGGATTCTCGGAAGATGCAAGTTCTAAAACAAAAAAATCAATCTTTTTCTTACTCTGAGGTTCTCTGTATCACCAACAATTTCGACACTGTAATTGGAGAAAGAGGGTTCGGGAAAGTTTACCTCGGTACTTTGAAAGATGATACAAAAGTTGCAGTTAAGTTACTTTCTCAATCTTCAAGGCAAGGATACAAGGAATTTCAATCAGAGGTTAGAAATTAGAGTCAAATATTGGTTTTAAAATTTTTTTATAAATCACTCAACTTTTCGATATATGCAAGTGGGTGGTAGGATGATGTTATTAATCATGATAGAGCTATGTTTTAACACGCAGGCTCAACTTTTAACAGTTATTCATCATAGAAATTTGGTTGCAACTTGTTGGGTATTGTGATGAAAACAACATCAAAGCATTGATCTATGGATATATGGATTATGGAGACCTCCGCTGACTATTGTCATCTTATTTTGTGATCAAAATTTCTCTATATCATATCAATCTTGGCGTAATTTTATTGTAGCTTTCTTGCCTTAAATGTATTTATATATTTCATATTGGTTGATTATATAGGCAAGCTTGTACATCTTTCCACAAGAACTCTGTGGAGCTTTGAAAAATAAAACTTATTGACTGAAAACTTGTACACAGGGCTTTGGAACCTGGATGGCTAAACACTTTTGCCTCCAATGAAAATGATTTTTCTCCAAGTATCTTGTAGCAACAAACTATATTCTTGACAAAAATGGATCATCAATACCACTTAGGTCTGATCTTTAGAAGTGCGTGCAGTGGCTGAAAAAAAAAATAAAAAGGACAAATGCAGAAATAGAAATAGAAAAGCAAGGTCAAATGGAAATACTCATTAAAATGTTCAGAGAGGGAGAATATCAGGAAGCTAAGATAGAAACATCCACACAATTCACACACCCCTGGCCCTCATTGACCTTCCTTTGGTTCTTATTATCCCTTTACAACCTTCCAAGTGGGCCTAAGTAAGTTCTCATTACCCTTCTCAATGCCACCTGGCCATTTTGTTTATCAACTTCCTCATTTTGTTGTGTATATACTACTGAGGTAGTGTAACATTCACATTTTTCATGTTTGAATATTATGACCAGATAATTTTATAAATGATATTAAATTGTTCTGGATTAATGATAATTGAGGAAGCCTGGATATTTAATTAAATTAGTTTAAGGACCAAAATATCCTAAAAATATAAAATGGGCTTAAAAAGGGTAAAATTATTATTTATAATAAGACAAAGAAAATAATATTTTAAATACTTCAATGTAAGTTAAAAGTACAAGTGATACTGGTTATGTAGGTCCTGAGAGGAAAAAAGTACAAATTTGATAAAAGGCAGGTCCCACATAAATAGTAAATATCAGAGGAGATAAATAGTAAAAAATAAATAAGATAGGTGGACCTTGCATAAAAAAGCAAAAGAGAAAGGTAATGAGTCCCACAAATAAAGTAAATAAAAAGGACATTGAGTATAATAGAAAACCCGAATAAAAAAGTATTTAAACGAGAGCCAAATTTATTTGTAAAAGTAAAAAATACACTATCTCTTTTTCTTGATGTGACATAAAATTAGGAGGGAAAAGTTGGACAATTCTACCCTTCTCTACTCTCTCACAATCTCAAAAATATCTTGGGGTATAATGGGTAATTAGTATATAAAATGTGAGAATAATTGTGAATCCTTAAATTAAATCTCGATCTGACGGTTCACAACCACTAGCCCTTCCTATAAATACCCCCTCCCCTTTCCCATTTTCCACACACACGCGACAAGTCAAGGGAGAGGGAGAGGTGGCGTGAGAAAGAAAGAGGGAGTCGTGAGAGAGAAGAGGAAGAAAAAGAAGAAAGAAGGAAGGAAAGGAAGGCAAGTAGGGGTCTTCTAGGATAAGCTCATATTCTAAATCTCTTCTAGATTTCTTTTTTATTTATTTTGTTTAAGATTAGTTAGAGCTAGCTTAAGCAATTTTCTTCCTCTCTCTTATTCCTATTTTTGGATCAAGACATGATTATGAGGGAAAAATTTATGGTTCATGATTGAGTTATGTTTAGACAAAAACACAGTTTTAGTCCCACAACTTTACAGTAGGTTTCATCTTGGTCCCTTAATTTAATTTTATTTTTTTTAATCCTTTAATTTTCAAAATATAATCAAACGTTTCTCTATTACTAACATCATTAATTATGTTAATAGAAATGATAACAAAACATTATTCAACGTTTGACATATCAATTTTTATTGCCAAGTCATCAATATTTCTCATTAATCTTGGGTTTAAAATATTTTTTAATTAAATTAAAAGATTAAAAATAAATGATTACAAATAAAAACTTCTAAACAAAACCTTAATCTTAGATTTTTTTTTCATGAAAAATGAGTTGGATAAATATATAAGCATTTTGAAAATACTTTGTTAGCATTTACGAATGATTGATCAGTATTTTTTACTAATACAGTTAATTGTGTTAATTATAGGGAAAATTTTGATTATATTTTGAAAGTTAAAGGATTAAAAATAAACAAAATAAAATTAAATGACCAAAATAAAATAAAAATATATTTTTGCCTTAAGTTTATATGATGATAATAAATTATTAAGTAAGTTCTAGCAATGCTTTAAGTTTCAATCAAGTTAAAGAAGTGATCTAAAGTTAAGTGAAAGTAAGATTCAAAAAAAGGTTAGTAAAGTTCTAAGATAGTCTTTTACCTTTACTTAAGGTTATTACTTATAAATATTTTATTATGATTTGTACAATCCGATCATATAACACCCCAAGGTCCAAAGCTCATATCTCAGTTCGAAGAGGTTTTGAGCTAGCAAACTGAAAATTCTGTCAGTCAAAATAAAGTCCTTCACAGGATCAATACAAGACTGGAGCAACTTCATGAAAAGATAGATAGTTTTACCAACCGGCTAGACTCCAGAGATGAATCTATCAAGAATCTCTACATCAAATATTTTAACAAAGCTCAACAACTTCATAAAGAGCTTAGAGAATATATTGATATGAGATATACTGGGCCACTGTTTATGAAAAAAGGATCAGGAACTTAAACAGATAAAGGAGGAACTCAAAAGGATTGAAGCAGACTTCCACAAACCAACACTTGTTTGTTCCCAAGACCCGATGTACCCCACCCCTCCATACACACCTCCTATAATATCCTTCTTACCCTTGTACCCAACCACTACCAGAGAACCTTTCCAAGTAAATTACCCTATTTTCCAACAGCTCAGAAAAGCCAGGAAACAACAAGCTCAGAAACCTCAGCCTGTGTCAACCTCACATACCCAAAGTGTTTACACCTCAACTTCATCCACATCGTATATGTCAGAACCTTTGCCTCCACAAAAACCCCTGGAAATACAATCACCACCTCCTTCACCAAAAATAAAACAACCATCCATGTCCTTCTCCAAAGACAAGTGTATAGCTATCATCAGACAAATATTTGAACCCTCTAATGATTATGGAATTTCTAATGAAGAATATACCTCCGAATCAGAATCCATGACTTCCTCTTCCACACAACCTATACCACCAAAACCCAAACAATCATATGTACTCATATTCAATATTTCTCCTCCTGAAAATCCTCCAGAAGCTTCAACTACAAAACATCATGATTCTGCAACTCCTATAGTTGAAGACCCTGCTGAATCTGATCATGGTATCAATATCCATACCCACAAGCCTGCCAATGGTCCTTATTTTACTTTTGATGATCTTTCTCATCACAGATGGAGAGAAAAACTCCATGAATTTGGTGTATGGCTTGATGTCCAAATGAATCACTCAGAAGCCAATACTCATGATGTGCTGATAAACTTCTTGTCCAGAATGACTGGCAACTTACGTGAATGGTTTTCCAGTCTCAATGAATATTAGAAGATTCAAATGGCTCAATGTGACATTCCTACCTTTTTAGGAATTTTACATAAAGAATTTATTGGTGATTTCAGTATAATAGATCTGAGGGCCAGACAAGAATATTTTGAAATGAAATGTTGTTCTTTGGAAAGAGCTGATTTGTAGAAACATTTCAAAAGAATGTTTGAAAGGTATTATATGTTGGGCGGAGCAAATGATATAAATCTTAGGCATGTCTTTATTACCTCCTTGCCAGACGAACTTCAACCAGAATTGCAGAAGGCCATTAGTGCCTTGCAAAGAGAGATGATTCATATATCTCTTAGAGAAATTTATCAAATGGCTTTAGCATCACTGGACAGATTATGCGAAAAACAAAAATTTGTGAAGAACGTTCTTAAAGACAAAGTGTATTTGTATAAGGTGTGCAGACAACCAGATCTGAAAATTAAGTGCAAGGACAAAAACATCTGTTCATGTCCTTAGAAGAAGAAGAAGACTCATTTCTTCAAATTTCCTCGATGGTAGAAATTCCAGACAGGAAAACAGAGAAAACCTTTTCGGTACTTCAAAAGACGGTCTTCTACCTCTGTTAAGATAGGGAAATGTTACATTTGTGGAAAAATAGGACATTTTGTAAAACAATGCCCCAACAAAACCAGAAGGGATGTAAAGATGCTTAGTAAGATCTATGAGACATTATTATTATCTTCTGATGAAGATTTTGAAGCCATTTATGAAGAGCAAGATTCCCAAAATGACTATACCAATCTTATCATTCCTCAGTTAGAAGAATCTAGTACTGAAAAAGAAGAAGAAGAAGTATTCACTGTTCATCATCCCTGTCAACACCAAATATGCAACATAAACCTGGTTCACCCTTCTTTAGAAACGGTGCCCCTTCCTAATGTGAAGATTAAAGTGCTCGTTGATAAGTATGAAAAGCCTGTTCAGGCTATTGGATTTCTTGATACAGGATCATGCTGCGGTATCATGAAACCAGGAGTATTACCACCAAAAGCATGGATGCCTCACAGAGAATACTTTGCAACTGCTGATGGAAATCATTTTAGCATTAATTTGATCTCAAAAAAGAAAATAGGTATATAGTTTTTCCCTAACTGTATTATCTGGACCAGGATTCTTGGAAGTGAATTACCCAACAAGGATGTGTTGATTGGCATGGATATTTATCACTCCGTTAAGGGTTTACAGATTTTTCCAAAAGGGATTAAATCTAAGTCCTCTTTCAGTCCCTAGGAGCCAACCAGGAATCTTTATGAGCTTCAACAAGCTCCTCTAGGATATACAACTCTCAGAGATAAGCTCCTACCTCTGTGTCTTGAAAGTCATGAAAAGTTTGATCAACTTCATCCTCTATTGAAAAATAAGGATTTCTTTATCCATCTTCCCTTCAAGAAAAATGAAGACATAAATCCTACTAAAGCCTCCCATCCGGGAATGTCTCCAGAAGATTTGGCTTTAGCCAGAGCTGAATGTGCTGGTCTCTTAGCACAAGGTTTAATTGAACCAACAAAGTTTCCGTGGGCATGTTATGCATTTTACGTAGAAAAAGATGCAGAGAAAAGAAGGGGAAAGAAAAGATTTGTTATTGATTACACCCCTCTAAATCATTTCTTGCAAGATGACAGGTTTCCTTTACTGAAGATCAACACCCAGACTATTCATTTAAAGAGAGCAAAGATCTTTTCCAAATTTGATCTCAAGGCGGGATTTTGGCAGCTTGGGATTCATCCCCAAGACAGGTACAAGATAGCCTTCTATATATCGAATGTCAAATATTAATGGAAGGTTATGTCATTTGGGCTCAAACCTGCCCCGTCTCTGTTCTAGAAAGCTATGGTGAGAATTTTTGAACTCATACTTCATTCGGCCTTAATCTATATTGATGATATTCTCCTGTACTCAAAAATAGAAGAGGTCCATAAGACTCTGTTAGCCCAATTTCACCAAATAGTTTAGACCTATTCAGAAAAATTTGTAAAGTGGCTGAGAAAGTAAAAAAAAAAAAAAAGAATTTGCAATAGTGGTGGATCATTAGAAAGTTGGAGAGATTGAATTCAAATTCTTATTCCAAATATATAAATTCCTAGCTGACGGAGTCATCCCTCAATCAAATCTCAAACCACCTACAACGAAGGAACTGCTCATTGATTTTTGCTTTTGTCATTTTCAATGATGTATCATACAAGAATTACCCAGCAATTACAGTTTTCACATGCTGTGGCCTGTGGGCCCTAAGAATGATTGAAGAGCATGATAGGGTACATGAAGGGGTTGTTTTTATTATGTTGAATACTTGGGTTCGTTAAAAAGTTGATCAGACTCGCAAAATAAGAATTTTTGCTAAAAAAAAAATTGTTTAGTGCATAGATATACGCGTTTATATAACTTTAATTCAAAACACTGACAATTACTATTGTTGTTGCAAATCGTGTAGTTTTCTCACGGAAATGAAGCTTCGCAAAGTTAAATGAGCGACTTGTTTTGGTAAAATTTTAACTTCTCCGTGCAGTAATACGTCAGGGTAAAATCTACTTGGAATAGAATGAGAGGAATAATCTTTACCAAAAAATATGAAAAGAATAATAAAAATAGGAAATAATTTTATAAATAAAAAATAATCATTGAATTCTAAGTAATAAGATAATAAAAAAATAAAAAATATGGTTGTGAATATAATAAAATTTTTTAAAAATACAACTTTTATCTCCACTGCCACCGTCACCTTGTAATGCTAGGGCCTAAATTATCCCAAAATTGATGGCTTATGTCTGGGCCCAGATAATTATATTTCTTGGGTCAAGGCCCCACATGGCCCTTTTGAATTACGAGCCGTTGCATAAATATCCATTTATTCTCTTCCACGCCTGGGAGGTCTGGTACGAGTGCTGCCGCTCAAATGGGCCTTGCTTCATAGTTCCATCGTAATCTGCCACCCAGCCCTTGTATTCCATTCCACTGTGTCATCATGCCTCTGCACCTCATCTTCCACCGTGTCACTCATAACAGACAGTTAGGACTTACCTCTGGTTGGTTGAAAGAATTTGGGGGGTAGGGAGAGGAAAATTAAACTTTTTTTTATTTAATTCAATAAGTAAGAGAGGATGAGAGGAAAAATTGAGATTTTCTCTCATTTGATTTAATAAATAAAAGGGGATGAATTTTTCTTCCGTTCCTTTTTTATTCCTCTCCTATAAAAATAGGAGGATTTAGAGAAAAAATGAGCAAATTTCTCCCTCCCTTCCCCTTCAATATATTCAAATAAAAAAAAATTAAAATGGCTTCACTTTTCTCCTATCCTCCTCCATTAAAATATCTTTCCTCTTTATTAAACCAAACATTGCCCAGGGGTGCTTATCATCACATGGGTTAGCTTTGAATTCAAAGTGGAATGAGGCAAAAAAGTGTGTGTGTGTGTGTATATATGCAACCCTTTTTTTGGGAGGTGCCATTTGAGTGTTAATCTTCAAAAGCTCTTGACCAGCAGTGGAAAATAATTTCGCAAATTAACAGAGTTATTACCGTCTCTGATGATTTTACTATTTATTCCTCAAGAAATGCTCAAACGTTGACTTGATTAACTGACATTCCAGAAGACGATGATGAATTTCTTCAGCTTCCAGTTTCAAGTTCATATACTTACTTCCAGTTTGAAGAAGATGATATAGGATAATTTTTCAGAATATGTTCCGTTATTTTATATTTTTTTTCCCTTACCATATATATAAGCATGTAATTTTTTATTTAAATCCACCGATAGCATTTAAATAATAACATTTGTCTCCATCTCAAAACTCAAAAAATAGTAACATTTAAATTATAATAAAATCTTTATTCAAATATCTCAAATCAGTACATGCATTATTCATAAGCCAAATACATAAAATGGGGCGCCCTGCAGATTTCAATGTATATAAATTGATATATTGATTGGTACCAAACCCAACTAATATATTGATTTGTGATTTAATTTAAAAAATTTTACAAAACTATATATATATATATATTACATCTATAATCTTATGGAGGAATCATGGACTATTACTATATTCTTATAAAAAATTGAGCAAAATATGACAAATTGTAATTGTAATCAAATAATTTTTTGAAATAATAACATTTAAATTATAATAAGATCTTTATTCAAATATTTCAAATCAATACATGCTTTATTCATAAGCCAAGAACATAAAATGGGCATCGTACGTACAAGATTTCAATAAACGTTATGGTGACCGTTTCCGCTTACGATTGATACCAAACCCATCTAGCACTTCTATGTAGTTTCACAAAATAAGGATTTTCATTCACACCTTATAATTAACCATTTTGTTGACCGCAAATTTCTACAAAGTATTCAATTATTACTTCTGCCACTTTAGAGTATTGGTGGCAGATTGCAGCTGCCGCAGCTCCAAGTAATGGTCCAACCCAGAATATCCACTGAAACAAATAAACAAACGTAATCAACAAAATTACGCAAATAAACTAAACATCGTCTTTTCAGGCCAAAAAAAAAAAACTAAACATCTTCTTTTTACCTTTAAAACAAAAGGAATTGACGGTAAAATTACATGATTATCCCATCCGGCCGGATTCCTCGTTGTAGATATCAGCAGTGGCAAAACTTCTTGCCGGGTTAATGCCGGCACCGGTAATTGGGATGGTAGCCAAATGAACCACGAACACGGCGAATGCAATGGGCAACGGTGCCAACACCTTTCATTTTACATGCATCAAAATCCATCAAAGCCGCACCCTTGCAGTAACCACCATGTACGGAATTGTATCCACCTCCGTACCTTTCATATTCCGATTTTTGGAAGGCCTTGATCAGTGCAGTACCGCTGATAGCACCCGCCGTTTGTGCTAACATATACAGTAGCGCCCTTATTAATGACGCCTTTCTTCCCACCAACAACCCAAATGTGACTGCTGGCTTTATGTGCCCTCCTGCATCATTTCCGTAGGTTTACCATAGTAACAATGCAACATTCTGTATAGATATCAGGAAGTCAGGCGCTAGATCAGTAGTTGGTCTTACCGGAGATACCCGTGGTGCAGTAAATTAGGATGAAGATTGTACCACCAAAGGCCCCGGCGATACCAAGGAAGCCATCTCCTCTAGACGGGGCCGAGTCGTCAATATGGGTGTCGCCAACAATGGTCAACACCGTTACGCAGACTCAGGATATCAGCTACACATGCAAAAAGAAAGGTTGCTATGAACTCTGTTTCAACGGCTGTGTATAATGACTTTTTGGTTAGCTCCTCTAGGCCGATCAATGGTGCTGGAGGCAGGTCCTGGTCGTCTTTCGCCGCCAACTCATCACTTTGCCCTGTAACTTCATCGTCTTTGGCCGCCAACTCGCTTTGCTCTGCAACTTTATTGTCTTTTGCTGCCAACTCTGTTTGCTCTACAACTTCCACGTCTTTTGCCATTTTTGTTTTAGTTACCCTGCGCTAGTTGTGTATTCGATCACTTGATTGAAGGTTTAATGGAGAAGGGTGGGAATTAAGGAATGAGGGAAAGAGGAGTGTACGAAAATGAAATATGTAATTGTCGTCATCGATTAATTCACCATGACTTGTGTAACATGACATTGAAATTTGAAACTGCCCCGCATTTTCCCAGTCCATGTAGTTTTCTCATAATCAAGCATTTAGTGCATGATTGTCTAAAGAATTTACTAGTTAATTAATTTGCAATTTAATTATACGAGTACGGTGTTAGTACGGTTCTTCTCTCGTACAAGATACTTTCATTTCGTTGAAAATGGATAGGGTTTAGATTCAAATTTTAAATATATACAGCCCACAAGTTTTGCCAATGTTATAACTGGGTAGCTGTTAACCCTGAGAAAGAAATTGAGACACCTCGTCTTAATGTTGAGATCGATTAATTTTTTAACTCAAATTATAATAGGTTGATCAATCATTTAACTTGTATTTTGTAATGAGTTTACACCCATTCAACTTTTTATGACAAGTCAATTATTAATCACCTGATAGATATACTCTTCAGGTAAAAAATAAATCTACTATTTTTTTGTTGAAAGAAAAACAAATCTACTACTAATCCCTTGATATTTTGAATAAAATCTTTAGGTCGCTATCATACTTTCTAAGAAATAACTTATGAGAAGATAGAAATATATATTTCATGTATGATTTGTTTTGTTTAATTTTTTTACTTCCCAAAAATTTAAATTATTTTTAAATAAATATATCATGTTTTAATGTTAAAGATATACATATTCTTCTTCTTCCATAATACTTTAAAGAATTAAGATTTTTTTGAATAAAATATTATAAAATATTTAAAAAAATAAAAGTTTCCTGGATTTTACTTAGTAAACATAAATTATTAAGTTAAGTCAAAGTTTCCCAAAAATTTTACAATATTTTAATCATGTAGTAGCAATCGATCTCCGTCCTTTGAAGTTTAACTTCCCATACTAAGTGACCCATAAAATTGTTTGATTTGATGGTTAAATAGGTTAATGAAAAATGATGACTTGGCATACGTATTTATTAATCTTACAATTAAAATCATTTGCAGAAAGCAATTATAATTGAAATAATTTTAAAGCCTTAAAATAATTAATTAATTTTAAAGGACCAAAGTTATAATGTGTACTAGACAATTATTTATTCATTATTAATAATTGTTACTTGAAAATAATTTTTAAAATTAATTAGCATATTCATATATCTTGTAAATTTAATTCAGATTAAATGAATATAAGATTTATTTTAGATAATCAAATTTAATTAAAAAATATATTTAATAAAATTTAATATCAATTTGATAAAAATCAAACTTTATAGTTTTATGAAAAATATTAAATTTTCAACAAAAAAATTTAGAACCCCTAAAAAGGAGTTTGCCTAATACAAGAAATAACTCTAACATATATTTTAATTATTTTGGGCCTTGATATTGTTGACCAAACCACTCAATAGATAGAAAGTATCCGGTAAAAGCTTCTAGCCACCTAAAAATGGCAGAAGAGTTACGTTGACCGAAGGAGGAGACCCTAGGATTTTAATGATAGAGACCATGTGTAACAACCTACTACAATACACCTCTACTTATCACTTTAAACCTCGAAAACTAGCAAAACCCGACTAGAATAAGAAAATCAGAGTGCAAAGCCGTGGTTGCTACAGTATCACTGTGGCATGGAAGCTCTCAAGTTCCGAATTTTAGAAATAGAAGGGACTGGCGTTGCGGCCTAGCTTCTGGAGCCACAGCACCCTATGTTGATACCATATCAGCAAATTCAACTTCTTTGGGGCAAACTTCTGACCCACTCAACTTTGTGATCAAATCTCCAATTGACCTGATTCCAACTTTTACAAGTTAATCTTACCCCAATTTATCTATAGATACCGGTTTCACTCAAATCCATATCCGTATGGAAATTTTGGACACCCATAACTGATTTGCTCACTTTTTAGCCAAATTTTACAACCAACCACTTCCAATTGCCACCAAAGGCAATTTGGCACCCAGGGACCCTTTCCATAGGTCATGAATGACACAACCAACCTGTCCAATAAGGTTTTACCTCAGAAAAATCGTTCCTTTAATATTTGACCCCCTTGAACCTCAAATTCACATAATGGGCTATATGCCTAAAATTCACATATAAGGCCCAAAATCCCGTTTGGACTCCCACATACCACCATTCTGACACATACACACCTCCTCCAACAATAATGACCCATACATCATCATCCATATTGATCGGGATCATACAAGTGTACAGGGTCGATCGCAGTAATAAAAATATCTCCGGAGTATTCCAGAGGTCGAATCCAAGGGAGGTTATGATTTACTCAATTAAATAATTTCAGTCAGAATAAACAATTTGTGAAACATTAATCAAATTCTAAACTAAGAGAAATTAACAATAAAAGCAAGGGTTTGAGTTTAATTCAATCACTGAGAGCGTTAGGGAATATGGTTTCATCTTCTTGGAACAACTAAAGTTACTCTTAACTTGACTCCTTATAATTATAGTGACAGTTATTTATAATTTATCCTAATTACCTTTCAGTCAATTAGTCTGTATTTAATCAGGTTTTCATTCACTCTCGTGCAACTGAAATTCCTAATTAAATCTTGAAGTTATAACTAAAGTCACCATAAACACCTAATTCTATCTCTAGAATTATTGTTCATGTCTATCTCTCTAGGTTTAGGCTCACTCTTCACCTTTCAGTCTATCAAGTTTACCCACAGAATGAATTTTATGGTGGTCAATCACAAAATCCCCAATAAAGCACAAAAGAGATAAATATAATCAAACATACATATATTGGAAAAATTCAATCATAAATAAGAGTCATAATCCAGAGTAAACTCTAATTAATTCTAGTTAGACTACATCCCTATCCCTAACTGGGAAGATTAGCTACGCATAAACATGGTTCTTAAATTCAACATAAGAATAATCTCCTAAATCATCTGAAAAAAATCTAAAGAAAGAAAAGTAGTGGAAGAATAGAAAGATTCAGCCTCACTACGCCTTCAGTCCTCTCAGATTCACCTTCAGAATGCTCTTCCTTAGCTCTAGAGAATTTGGAATAAGTCTTCTAGGGCTCGTGATCGTGTTCTCCTCTCTTAAACTTATATATATGTATATATATATATATATCGTACGACGCTCATGGAACAATTATTTAAAATGCAGTTAACTCCTTCACCCGGCGTCGTATGATGTCATTTTTCTCCAATCGGCGCCGGGTGAACAACTTTATAGTCTTCCTTTGTGATCCACCCAGCGTCGGGTGGATTAATGCTGTGGTTGACCCGGCGCCGGGTCAAGTCGCATTTTTGGAGCTTCACGCCTCCTCACCCGCGGCTGGGTGAGGGTGATAAATGGGAATCGGATGGGTTTTTGTGTGTCTTCTTGTATTCTTCTTTCACTTTAAAATCCCCATTTGTCCTTCAATTTTTCCTGAAATGCAAATATATCTCAATTTAAATAGAATCATGCAATTTTAACCTCAAAACTTAATATTTTTCAATAAAAATCATATCAAATGTGGGTATTTTGTAGGTATAAAATAGACACATCAAATCCCCCCACACTTAAACTTTTGCTTGTCCTCAAGCAAACACTAAGCATAAGATCAAAGAATTTTTCTACATAAAATTCACATTCACCTATTTCCAAATTTTAAGAACAATCTACTACCTATCCAGTCAAAGAGTACAATGTATAAATGAAATACTAAGCTCAATATCCAGCCAATAAGTTCTTACTCATATTCACTAACCCAATGGTGTGTGTGCCGACCAACCTATAATTAGTTTCAATAACTAGCTAAACAAGTGGATTGAAAATTACAATACTTATTTAGGAACTTGCAACATCTCAATTTAAAATCATACGAATATCAATTTAAGAACAGGAGATCCTCAGGTTTCATTTTATGCTCCAATGCATTTTCTAATATTATTTTTCTCCGCACATTTTGTGCTTTAATTTTATTTGGGGATCATTGCTTTTCTTTGGCCGTCATGTGCCCTTTTGACGCGAAGGTCTCACATTTGTGATACGTACCCCCGGTTACTCAAGCTAACATCACTTTGGCACAAAGATGCCTTTGGCTCACTCATAATTCACTTTGCACCTTTTGACGCAAAGGTCTCTCATTTGTGATGCGTACCCCCGGTTACTCAGCACACATGTCGAATCAGTGGAGTGGATAATTTTTCACATTGTTTTTTCAGCTTCCTGAGTCATGTCTCACAAATGATAATACTTATAAATTCTAATTGAAACTAAGCAAGTTCAAAAATAAATATATAATTCACTATCTTACTTATTCGACTACTTATTTTCACCTCTCATAAGCTAGCTATTGTGCTCAATTTTGGGTTTCATGATTCCTTTCTTATTATAATTGGCTGTCTATCTCACTTAGTTAACAATGAAGCTTAAACTCACGACTATCAAGATAGCAAATGTACTTAAATAGTAGGAAATAGATGATTGTAAATTCAAAATTAGAAATAAATGCAAAGAATAAATTAGAAAAAAAAATTTCTTAGTCACCTAAATTTTTTTTTATATATTTTTTTCTAATTTATGCTTCCCCCCACACTTAGCACGAACACTGTCCTCAGTGTTAAAAAAATGATAGACAAGAAAAGTGAAAAGAAAACTAATACTTCCCTGTAGTATGCTGGTGGTGGTTCAGTTTTCTCTAAGTGTTCTGTAACTACATCTCAGGTACTATTCTAGTTATACAACAACTCAGAGGGAAGGGATGAAGTAGATCAAGAGACAATCAAAAGAAAAAAATCTACTTAATTAGAAAAAAAAATGAAAAAGAAAGGGATAGACTCTAGGATAGAGAAATACTAAATGATCGAAATCATGGTGGTGGAGGCTGTCTAGCCTGGATCAGCTGATGTAGCAGCGCCTCAGTACGCTGTCGATGCTCCTCATCTCTCCTATCACGTTCAGCTTGTTCTCATCTCATTTCCTTAATAGTCTTTTCCATGCAGGTGATCTTCTTGAAAAGGCGCTTCAGCAGGCTGCGTTTAGGTCGTGGTTGCTGAACCTGAACAGCTGGTTGTTCTGGTTTAGGTTCCTCAGCTGGTTGTTCTGGGGTAGCCTCAGCCTCAACCTCAGCCATATCTTGTGCTTCGGGTACTGGCGGTGGTGGTCCTTCACCTCTTCTTCTCCAAACCCCATCCACTTTTATATATCCTAGGGAGCCAAGTGCCTTCTCAGATAAGACATCGTTATCAGTTGGTGTTCGGGCTACCTCCCCACTCACATCAACTCCCGCAGCCTCCATCAAAACAGTAATCAGGACAGAGAATAAGAAGGCTGTCTTTTTGCATTTGGCTAGGATGACTTCCCTGATAGAGCGGATGATGATATGAGCCAGTGGTATCCCTGGAATATTACCCATACTGTGTGTCATCTTGTGGAGAAAGTACAAGTCGGTGAATCGTACTTCATTCAGACTGCTTGCACGCAGTATGATATTGAAGCTCATGAGATATACAAGTAACCTGTGAGGAATGGCCAAAGACTTTGCAAGAAGGGCTTGCCTTTGAGTACCCCTGGTGGATGCACACTGGATCTGAAGATCGTTCATGGCGTGGAGAATATTCCAAGTAGGATTTGAAGAAATCCAATCTCCAGTAGAGTTGAAAATAGGACCCTGTTGAGGAAGTCCTAAGAGTTGAGATAACCACTCAGGTGTGATGATTACTAGAGTTCCCTTGACTGATGAAACTATGCTCTATTCAGTTTTCGAGTCCTTCTGTTCAATGTTGGCATAGAATTGTTTAACCAAGTCAGGATAGTGAGGTCCATATAATATGAGAATACCACTCCATCCAAGTCATTGATAGAATTGGCTTAGATGAAATTGATCTTCAATTGCTGGATGGATAGTCTTTTCATAAATGAATAGGTTGTCATTTCTTGCATTGTACCAGGCTTCATTATCAGCGCTTGTAAATCTGTGTGAGTGAGGTGGAGGTGGAGCAGCTGCTGAGTGAGATGAACTGGCGCTTGCCATATGTGTGCCTGAAAAACAAAGAGGAGCCTCTCTTAAGTGCAAATTTTATCAAGAAAGCAATCAGGAACCAGGCTCACACATTATCTGTAAAAATAAGTAACTACATAACTAATGCTAGAATGAAATTCATGATCAGCAGTTACCCAGTATATCCAATAAGATAATAGTCATAACAAAACAAAAGGGGTGGTCCCCACCAGCATGCATGGAAATATGCATATCAGTACCATCTACCGGGGTCCACGCTAGAGTTGAAAACATTCAAATCAG
The DNA here is from genome assembly GCA_026686845.1 of Adenanthera pavonina. NCBI lineage: Eukaryota > Viridiplantae > Streptophyta > Magnoliopsida > Fabales > Fabaceae > Adenanthera > Adenanthera pavonina. The sequence goes on along the minus strand of JAIVEN010000011.1, from coordinate 4,716,739 downwards.
TAACATGCAAATGTCATTTATCTGTACCCAAGTTTAAGAGGACCCCTATGACAAGCAAGTCAAAGGACACGTGATAGAATCATTCACCTCAGCACGAAATAGGAACTAGAGTGTAAACATCCACAAATAGGATGCAGCAACCATACGAAGGTATATCAAAAACAACATATCCACTATCACGTCTCAGGAGGTTTCTATTGCAGTGAAACATGTAAAGCAGGAAAGACCAAATATGCTTTTAATAGTAATTCTCAGAATGTCCAGGAATACTACTTCAGCCACTTAATAATTCTATTCAATCAACTTAGAAGCTTATTCAATATAAAACACAAAACAAATGGGTTTTGAAGTTGCTTAAATAATATCCTGTGTTAGCAATGGTGGCAGCAGGAAAAGAAACCAAGGGAAATAAACATACCTTGAGCCAAGAATCAAACCCTGAGTAAATAAACCACTAAACCCTAGACCACAGAACGATGAAAAACTGAAAACCCACACGTTGAAGCTAAAGATTTGTTATATCCACGGTTCAGAAGGCATGAAGGCAAAAATCAATCGGTGGATCTTGAAGAGGGTGTGATTTAATTGATGAAAAAGTATGGAAGTGGTTGAAAATGGACTGAGAAGGCCCAAAAACCTCCTGTTGGTGGTAGAGGAAGGCTGCTGGCAAGAGAGAGGGAGAGAAATGGCCGAAAAATTGACGAGGAAGAAGAAGACTTGTTTGTTTAAACGAGCCCACCCGGGGCCGGGTGGGTCCAATTTAATGGACCCGGCGCTGGGTGTACAAATGGTTTTTCTTTTATTTTTTTTAATCGGTGCCATCTGGATCCAAATTAATGGACCTGGCGCCAGGTCAACTCCTTCTTCGTGCCTCTACAATTTTTTTTTAATTTTTCTAAAACGTACACTTTCCCCCACACTTAGAATGAAGCATAAAAATGAAACAATTAAGGGGGTTAGAAACTTCCCTGAATTGTTGCTAAATCTTGTATTGGCTTGGAGACGAGTTCCACGCTCATGATTTTGAACCTAAAAGTCATTATGAAACATATTAAAAGAAAAGAGAAAAATAAAGACAGGAAAAAAGATTGGGTTGCCTCCAAATAAGCGTTAAATTTAATGTCTATAGCTAGACTAAGCCGTGGCAAGGATGTCAAACTTCATTTAGAGGCACTGATTGTGGTGCATCAACTGATTCTCCTTCATAATAGATCTTAAGCCTCTGACCATTAACCACAAAACAATTTCCATCAGGTCCTTGAACTTCCACAGCCCCATAAGAATGCACATCAGTAACTTCAAATGGTCCCGACCATCTGGATTTCAATTTTCCTGGAAAAAATTTAAGCCGTGAATTGAATAACAACACTTTTTGTCCAACCTTAAATTCTCTCTTTAGAATCCTTTTGTCATGCCAAGCCTTGGTTTGCTCCTTATAAATGCGAGCATTCTCAAAAGATTCCCTTCTAATTTCATCCAACTCAGTCAATTGGAGTAACCTTCGCTCACCTACAGCTTTCAAGTCATAATTAAGAGTACGTATAGCCCAATATGCACGGTGCTCTAGCTCTACAGGGAGGTCGCAAGACTTTCCATAGACCAATCTATAGGGAGGCATTCCTAGAGGTGTTTTAAATGCAGTCCTATATGCCCATAATGCATCATTTAATTTTTGTGACCAATCTTTTCGAGATGCATTAACAGTCTTCTCTAGAATGCCTTTGAGTTCCCTATTAGAAACTTCAACCTGCCCACTAGTTTGAGGATGGTAAGTAGTGCTAGTTTTAAGATGACATCCATATTTCTTTAATAGGGATTTAAATTGATAATTCTAAAAATGCACCCCATTATCACAAATAAAGGCTCAAGGGACACCAAATCTAGCAAACAACTATTTCACAAACTTAACCACACTAGCAGCAGTGTTATTAGACAATGCAACTGCTTCTACCCACTTAGTGACATAATCAACACCAACTAAAATGTACAAGTTACCGTTAGAAGGAGGAAAGGGACCCATAAAGTCAAGTCCCCAAACATCAAAGGGCTCAACTTCCAGAATTCTAGTCTGTGGCATCTCATGACGCTTACTAATGGAGCTTGTCCTCTGGCACCTGTCACATTTTATCACAAAGGTTCGTGCATCCTTGAAAAGGGTAGGCCAATAAAATCCACTTTGCAACACCTTTGCAGCTGTCTTGTCAGGACCATGATGCCCACCATATGGAGAGGAATGACAATGTTCTAAGATAGGAGTCATCTCCACCTCTGGTACACATCTTCTTATAATACCATCAGCGTATCGCCTGAAAAGTAATGGATCATCCCAAAGATAGTGTTTGACTTCTGCTAAAAATCTCTTCCTCTGATGAAAATTTAGATCCTCTAGAATAATGTCTGCAACTAGAAAATTAGCAATGTCAGCAAACCAAGGTAAAAATAACGGATCTAGTGCCCACAATTTTTCATCAGGAAATTCCTCCTTAATAGGAATATCAGAGTTAGGCACATGCTCTAATCTAGACAAGTGGTCAGCAACCAAGTTTTTAGAGCCCTTTTTATCTTTAATTTCCCAGTCAAATTCTTGCAAAAGTAAAATCCATCTGATCAGACGAGACTTGGCTTCCTTTTTCTGCATCAAGTATCTAATAGCTGCATGATTAGTGTAAATAATGACCTTTGAGAGAGCAAGGTATGATCTGAACTTATCTAGAGCACATACCACAACCTAAAATTCTTTTTCAGTGGTAGCATAATTGAGCTGTGTATCATCTAAGACCCTACTTGCATAATAAATTACATGCAACGTCTTGTCTTTTCTTTGTCCTAATACTGCTCCAATAGCATAATCACTAGCGTCACACATCAATTCAAAAGGAATGCTATAGTCAGGGGACACAACAATAGGAGCATAAATTAAGGCCTTTTTCAAATAATTGAAAGCATTCAAACAACTGTCATCAAAGATAAAAGGAACATCTTGGACAAGTAGGTTAGTTAAAGGCTTAGCAATTTTAGCAAAATCTTTAATGAAACATGTATAAAAACCTGCATGTCCAAGGAAACTCTTAACAGCTTTTACCGTTGTGGGAGGAGGTAAGTTTTCTATAACCTCTACTTTAGCACAATCTACCTCAATCCCTTTTGCAGAAATTTTGTGCCCCAAAACTATACCTTCAGTCACCATGAAGTGGCATTTTTCCCAATTGAGCACAAGATTTTTCTCCTTGCACCTCTGCAAAACTCTTGCGAGATTAGACAAACAGATATCATAAGAGTGGCCAAACACAGAGAAATCATCCATGAAAACTTCAATTATATCCTCAACATGTTAGAAAAAATAGCCAGCATGCACCGTTGAAAGGTAGCAGGTGCATTGTAAAGACCAAAAGGTATCCTCCTATAGGCAAAAGTATCATAGGGACAAGTAAATATGGTCTTTTCTTGATCTTCAGGGGCAATGGGGATCTGAAAATATCCTAAATAACCATCAAGAAAATAGTAATAGTCATGCCCAGCTAGTCTCTCGAGCATATTATCAACAAATGGCAAAGGAAAGTGGTCTTTGTGCGTCGCCTCATTTAATTTCCTATAGTCAATACAGACACGCTAGCCAGTAACCGTTCTTGTAGGAATGAGTTCATTCATCTCATTTGGAACCACTGTTATTCCACCCTTCTTTGGAACAACCTACATAGGACTCACCTAAAAATTGTCAGAAATTGGATAAATTATACCGGCATCAATGAGCTTGAGAACCTCAGCGTGTATAACTTCTTTCATATTAGGATTCAATCTCCGTTGATGCTGAACTTTTGGTGTAAAATTTTCCTCCATTAAAATCCTGTGCACACAAAGTAAAGGGCTAATACCCTTTATGTCATAGATGCTCCAGCCAATAGCAGTTCTATGCTCCCTTAGAATTCTCAATAATTTTTCTTCCTGCTCAGAATTCAAATTAGCAGAGACAATGACAGGAAAGCTACTAGAGTTGCCCAAAAATGCATATTTCAAATGAGATGGAAGTTGTTTTAACTCAACTTGAGGAGGTAATTGTTCAGAAGGCGGTGGAAGTGACTTCCCTTGTCCTAATGCCTCAAATTTTCTAAATTGTGATGTATATATAGGACTTGAACCCTCTAATTTCTTCACAAAATCAATAAAATTAACCTCTTCCACCTGTTCATTAAAGTTCAATGCAATGCATGCTTCTAAAGGATCTTTATATAAATGTTTGACAGCATGTTCTTCAACTAGTTTATCAATTATATCAACTCTAAAGCAAGATGCTCCAGTTTCATGAAATTTCATAGCCCTTGAAAATTGAAATTCTTCCCGCTCATCACCTACTCTCAAAATTAATTTTCCAGCGGGCACATCAATCAAGGCCCCAGTAGTTAACAAGAATGGCCTTTCAAGAATTAAAGACACATCTAAATCATCATCAGTATCCAATAGTACGAAATCAACAGGAATAATAAGATTACCGACTTTTACGAGCACATCCTCCATGATTCCCATTGGATATCGTACTAATCTGTCGGCCAATTGTAAAGTCATACCTGTGGGCTTCAGCTCTGTAACCTCAAGTTTCTTACACAAAGAATAGGGCAATAAATTTATACCTGCTCCAAGATCACATAAACAGTGTTTAACAAGTTGAGAATCGATAACACATGGAATGGAGAAACTCCCTGGATCCTTTAGCTTTTATGGCAACTTCCTTTGTAGAATGGCACAACATTCTTCATTTAAAGGCACTAAAGCGCAATCTTCTAAACTTTGCTTGTTAGATACTAGCTCCTTGAGGAATTTGACATAAGATGGCATATTCGCTAGTACTTTAGCAAAGGTGATGTTGATGCGAAGCTTTTTGAACTTATCCAAGAACTTCTTAAACTTGACATCCTGCATCTTCTTTTGAAGGCGTTGTGGAAAAGGAATAGGAGGAACATATGGTTTAACTTCAGGAGGTGTAGGATGATTCTGAGCAACATCTTTGGAATTAAGTTCCTCATTATCCTTCTCGTGTGCGCCCTTTTTCAAACTCTCATCTTTTTCCTTTGAATTTCGTTCTTCTCTCACAGCTTCTTTTAACTCCTTTCCACTTCTCAATGTAATTGCCATAACTTCTTCTTTCGGGTTTACCTCTGTGTTACTGGGAAACTGCCCTGGATTTCTTTCAGCCACTAATTTAGCCAGGCTATTCATTTGAACTTCCATATTTCGAATTGTAGCTTGAGTAACATTGTTTGTAGTGACTTGGCTAGCCATGAATTGATCAAAATTCTTATTTACTACTGCTTGACTAACCATGAACTGATCCAGATTTTTGTTAGTGGATGCTTGACCAGCTAAGATCTAGGAGAACATATCCTTTAACTGCGGAGTCTTCCCTGTAGATGATACAGGAAACTGAGGGGGTGCCTGAGTTTTATGCTGCTGAAATCCTAGTGGTGCTGATGGATTTTTCCAAGAGAAGTTTGGATGATTTCGCCACCCAGGATTATATGTGTTTAAATATGGATCATTTTTCCTTTGCATTAGTTGTGGACGTTTTGCATTGGAACCATATAATTGACTTTTGCATTCCCTTCAATTATATGCACACATGTGTCCGCAGTATGGCCTGAACCCCCATATGTGGAACATGACTCTTTAGGAAGATTAGGATTATTGCTCTGTTGTTGGAAAAGAAGTTCTATGCGTTGATTTAGCTTCTCTAGCTGTGCAGACACATCAGAGCGAGAGTTAACTTCATTGACAGGTACTCTCCTGCCTCGTACTCCTTTTTGTCTGGTATGAGTTACCACTTGATCATAGATATTCATCATCTTTTCAGCAGTTAAATTACCATCCCTTACAGCAATATCCACTAGAGACTGGGAGGTAGGGTTCAGAGCATTATAGAACAGTTTAGCAAGCATCATATCTTAAAATCCATGGTGGGGACACTCATATAAGTAATTCTTGAATCGATCCTAAGCTTCATAGAAAGGCTCACCATCCAGTTGTGCAAAGAGATATATCTTATCCCTTATATCTACAGTCCTCTGCGGGGAGTAAAATTTGGCAATGAATGCATCGTAGATCTCCCTCCATGATGTCAAAGAGTTTTCTGGCAGATTAAGAATCCATCTTCGAGCACTATCCTTCATGCAGAAGTTGAAGTATCTCATTTTAAGTTCCTCCGAAGTCAGACCATTAGGAGGAAATTGATCAATCCGATTGTAAAAGTCCTTCAGGAAACCCAATGCGTCTTCACGCATTCGACAATGAAAGTTTGGCAAAGAGTTTAAGTGAGTGGTCTTAAACTCATAGTTCTTTGCATTGTCAGATAGCCTGATACAAGATAGACTGTCATACACTGCAAGCTTGTCTGCATCCCTCCAAAATAGACAATTTGGATTTTGAACAATTGGATTTCTATGCGGGATTATTTGATCATCTTCAAGCAGGTTATTGATGTTATCAAGATTATCATGATTCGCACGACCATTTTGAGCCATCTCTCTTCTTCTAGCTCAATTTGCCCTGCAAGCACGTTCAATTTCGAAATTAATAGGAGTCAAATCAGAAGTACTATTGAGAGTTTTGGATCTCAATAACATGGAAGAGAAAAGTAAATTCAAGAAAATCAATGAGAGAAAAAGAAAGACTAAAATTAATAATTCAGCAAATCGTTAGCCTTCCCGGCAACGGCACGAAAAACTTGATCGAGATCCTACAAGTGTACAGGGTTGATCGCAGTAATAAAAATATCTCTGGAGTATTCCAAAGATCAAACCCAAGGGAGGTTATGATTTACTCAATTAAATAATTTCAATCAAAACAAACAATTTGTGAAACGTTACTCAAATTCTAAACTAAGAGAAATTAACAATAAAAGCAAGGGTTTGAGTTTAATTCAATCACTGAGAGCATTAGGGAATAGGGTTTCATTTTCCTGGAACAACTAAAGTTACTCTTAACTTGACTCCTTATAATTATAGTAACAGTTATTTCAAATTTATCCTAATTACCTTTCAGTCAATTAGTCTGTATTTAATCAGGTTTTCATTCACTCTCGTGCAACTGAAATTCCTAATTAAATCTTGAAGTTATAAACTTCACCATAAACACCTAATTCTATCTCTAGAATTATTGTTCATGTCTATCTCTCTAGGTTTAGGCTCACTCTTCACCTTTCAGTCTATCAAGTTTACCCACAGAATGAATTTTATGGTGGCCAATCACAAAATCCCCAATAAAGCACAAAAGAGATAAATATAATCAAACATACATATATTGGAAAAATTCAATCATAAATAAGAGTCATAATCCAGAGTAAACTCTAATTAATCCCAGTTAGACTACATCCCTATTCCTAACTGGGAAGATTAGCTACGTATAAACATGGTTCTTAAATTCAACATAAGAATAATCTCCCAAATCTTCTGAACAAAATCTAAAGAAAGAAAAGTAGTGGAAGAATAGAAAGATTCAGCCTCACTACGCCTTCAGTCCTCTCAAATTCACCTTCAGAATACTCTTCCTTAGCTCCAGAGAATTCGGAATAAGTCTTCTACGGCTCTTGATCGTGTTCTCCTCTCTTAAACTTATATATATATATATAGTACGACGCTCACGGAACAATTATTTAAAATGCAGTTAACTCCTTCACCCGGTGCCATATGATGTCATTTTTCTCCAACCGGTGCCGGGTGAACAACTTCATAGTCTTCCTCCGTGATCCACCCGGCGCTGGGTGGATTAATGCTGGTTGACCAGGTGCCGAGTCAACTCGCATTTCTGGAGCTTCATGCCTCCTCACTCGTGGCCGGGTGAGGGTGATAAATGGGAACCGTATGGGTTTTTTTGTGTCTTCTTGTATTCTTCTTTCACTTTAAAATCCACATTTGTCCTTCAATTTTTCCTGAAATACAAATATATCTCAATTTAAATAGAATCATGTAATTTTGACCTCAAAACTTAATATTTTTCAACAAAAATCATATCAAATGTGGGTATTTTATAGGTATAAAATAGACATATCACATATCATTCCATATCAATCATCATCCACATCATACATCCTTCATCATCAAAATATCATTATTCATATATCAATTACAGATACTATCCTACTTGGCATAATACATAACATAGACAATATACACACTACTGTAACTTGAATATTCCTATATTGAAGAGACTATGACTCTTTTGTCTTCTACAGACTAGTGCTAGAGTCCCCACCTATAATGTTAGTCATGGGAGGAAGATATGAGATAAACTTTTAGTAACCGGGAATAACCATAAATAATCTATATATGTATATATTCTATTCACATGAGTATGCATATGGCGCAATGAAATGCACAATGACATGGTATACATGTCTCCCTTGTATACAGCTAGAACCATGGGCTAGCATCATAATAGAATATTTCCAATAGGTGATTCCCTTCCAAGCTGGTGAAGACTGATTTTAGGACATTACCAAGCTCATCTCACACTAATGCACCTGGCCAAAGGTAACACTAGTTCTTAAACCGTCGATCTCCTTCCCCTTGACCACCGCGAATTAGTGGTAATTTAAGAAAAGTGCAATCCATTGCTGCCTGACTCTCCTGGCCATAGGAGAGGATTTAGCAATAGGGATCCCTTCCTTATTTCACCATGTCATATATCATCATATCATATCATCACATATCATCTAACCATCACCACCCGATCCACCATTTTTCACAATGTACATGTGGTGATGATGTTCATGCCATGCTCATGTTGCTGTAAAATCATCATCATATTTATCAATGTCATGATAGCATGCTATGGACACGTGTATCATCATGTTTATCAAGATTACACATCAATGCCAGGGAATCAAAATTCATACTACATCTAACCGTGTGTAGACCACGATATATAGAAAAACCATACACATACACATAACCATATCATAATACAAATGGAAGCATGCATATATATATATATATATTCGTACATACAAATCAACAAATATCATACAAATACAAACATCCAGTTACCTTAATTTGTCAATACCACATACACATGGATCCTCTAAGCTTCTCGAATTGCCAACTATGACTTGCACTTCAACCAAAAAACCACTACAATACCATAATACCTTCAATTAACATACAACATAATTATCCAAAATCCATAATTCTACCAATTATACTTAACCTAAGCTTCCAACAACATAACTACACCCTAATAAGCTTTAATTAGCCATCCACCTCATAATTTTTCACATGCAATTCGGATTCCATACTTCCTCAATCCAAAAACAACCTAGGGTTAGGTATAAATCACACATACTCCCTCTAAACTCATACCCAAGTATCATTAACACTAAATAAGACTCCCATAATCTATTTACACACATTTCAATAGGTGGAAATCTTTTAAACCGGAAACTTTATGCATAAACTTGAATTCCAATTGAAAACTGAAGAGAAAAGAGAGAAAGAGATGTACCTTACCAACCAAGATTAAAGCCTTTTATGTCTGAAAATGATCTCCCCAGGCCAGGTTTCTCCAACCCTAGCGCAATTCCTCTATTTCTCCCTCGGTTTTCTCTTCCTTTGTCTATTGATGTGTGTTTAATTTAAATAAATTTTGTGACTATCACTACAACACCAATAAGTTTGTTATGGTGCAAGTGCTCTCAACCAGAAAAATTTTGAAATCTTATAAGTGTCTTGCTATGGTGTGGCCTTTCTCTGTTTCAAATTTTAGCTTTTGTCCTATTTGGATCCTTTCTTTGGTCATGGTTCCTTCAATCCTACGCACATCATCAAGTATACTTTCCATTAGTTTGGGACTAACTTCAGGATAGTATAATGAGGGTTGTTACACCATATGTTCCTCAAGGTCACTCTTACCACGGTGTTGGAAGATCAATTCAAATAAAGAAGCTCACTTTGTGATACATGGGTCTTTTCCAAATTCTAGATTGGATCGAGTTGATGGCGTATCGGGTGATGCTACTATCCAATCTCACAGGGTTGCATGATGTGTTTCACGTGTCTCAACTTAAGAAGTATCATCCTAACCCACCTCATGTCATAGAAAGTGAAGAGGTTCAGTTGTGAGAAGATCTAACTTTGGGGGTCAAGTCAAAGGAAATCATTGATACAAAGGTGAAGCAATTAAAGAACAAGACTATCAAGCTTATGAAGGTGTTATGGAGTGGTTTGACATCCAGTAATGCTATATAGGAAATGGACAAATCTATATGGAGAAAGTACCCTCATCTTTTTGCTTGAGGTAAGTGTCTAAAATTTCAAAATTTTAATAAGGAAGGGAGGATATAATAGCTCTCAGTATATTATCCCAAACTTAGTACCAAGTTAATGAGAAGTGTGTCTTTTGAATTGTATGGCATCGCAGGGGCTGAAATAGAAGGAGGGACCAAAGGATCAAGAATTTGAGAAAAATAGGACAGAAGCTTCTTACAATGCAGTGAACTTCAGTGGTGCTGTGGTGGAAACTATTGAAGACTTCACATTTTTTGAGACAGAAATAGCTCATGCAATGGCTAGCTTATCTTGTGCCACGGCACTAGTCACATAACTTGTTTAAATTAGAATGTAAACTAGTCGACAAAAGAAAAGGAAAACAATGGAAACAAAGGGAGCTCTGTTAGGGTTTGAGATTTCTAATATTGTTGCTCAATTCCAAGACCTTAGAAGCTTAAATTTTGGTTAGTAAATGGAATCCTATCTTTCAATCTCTCTTTTCTACTTGTTTTAGCGATTGGAATTTGTGGGCGTGAAGTAAAATTCATTTTCCTTGGTTTTTCACCAATTAAAAAGGTTGTAAATGAGTTATTGAAGTATTGATTGCTATTCTTAAGGCTTGAGTAAGAGTTTTGGGATATTTATAAGGTGTTTGCTTCAAACCCTAGCTTGGAATCTTATGGTTCTTCATGGAATCCGAATTTTTGGGAGTTGATTATGCTTTGGATGGATATTTTGGGGTTTTTGTGTTTGGGTATGATGTTGGAATCATGGGTTTGCCATTATTATGTTTGGTTTGTCAAGTTGTGAAGTTTCAAAGTATATGTATATGTTGATGTGCGCATCTTGTGATGTTTTAGTGTGTGGATTAACTTAATTGAGGTCTTGCCTACCAATAAGTCTTTTAGAAGCATTGAATTCAGTGTTAGTACTCCAATGGCTTGTCAATTCCCCTATATATCTTTTTGTGCAGGCGATTCGAAGTAACAAGGGTGTATTTTCATGTGTGCTATAAAACATTTATTTGAATATATATGCTTTATCCTTTTCATATCATGATATGTCCCCGGCGTAGCTAGCGATGGTAATGGTAATCTCTTCCCTTGTGTTTCACATGTGACTTATAAGATCATATATTTGGTTTTACTATGAGATACATTAGCATTCCCATTAATAGAATTGGTATGTTGACAAGTATGTTAATATGATAGCATTGATGATGAGTATATACATATGTACATGTGACATGATAGCATAACAAGTGGTATACCAATCCACTGGTGGAACACGCGAGGCCTCGTGTCCAAGTGGTGAGGTTTGATGTATATCCCAACTACTAAATCATCATCCTTTGACTAGGAGATCTAGGTGACAGTGGATTGAGGGTTACAGCTTCCCTAAATCACTATCAATTTGAGTGGTTTAAGGGAAGAAGAATCACGGTCTAATTATTAGTGTGGCTCGCAGCCTAGTCACACTAGTGATTGGAGAGCTTAGTGATGTCTCAAAATTAGTGTTCACCATTTGTTGAAAGGGAATCACTTATTGAGTGTGTCTTATAATGGTAGCTAGCTCATGGTTCTAGTCTTGTTTCACTTGAATCAAACTTAGTTCTATATGCTAGGCAAGATTGTTTGGAGAGCCAAACAATCTCTCTTAACTTATTATCCAATCCAACATGAGAGATTTGTTTCTCTTACTTAAATTGTCTCTTCATTTGTCATATATTTATTGGGCATGATATGATAATTAATAAACCATGCTTCCATAAGCTAAATCTTATTTCAATTTTTCCTATTTGTCTTTTTTCTCCCTCTGTGGGGTGAAAGTTATTGCTAGTTTAGGAAATATCGATTAGCATTTGTGGTGACTTAAGCTATGTCTAGGTCATAGCTCTGTATTTTTGTGGTATGTACTGAGTTAGTCCTTTTACTTTGATGAACATAATCCCCTTTTCATTGTTATGTGGAAATTACATCATCAGCTAGTTTAGTTTACTTTAATAAAGTTAAGTAAAACTGTACCAATTACATTATTAGTTTTTCATTATAAGATCCTAAGATCTTAAGACCAAAACTTGACATAAATCACTTCTATATGGCATGTTGAGATAAAAAAAAATAAAGAAAAAGGTTAGAAAAAATGAGAAAAACATGGTTGGACAACCAGGTATTGCAATTAGAAAGAAAAAGAACTAAAGAGATAAAAATTTTTACTTTGGCACTGTGGCCATGAACAGCACCATCGCGGCACAAGTCTTTGTTGTATATGATATATAGCAAAAATCTGACTTTTTGAGCAAACTTTGGATGCATATAACTCCTAACATTGACCTTCGATTCATGTGATTTCAAAGTCTACAAATCACATACAATCCCTTCTAACTATCTATAGGTGTAGACCGTACCTCAAAATTCCTTTGTATAAAGATTTTGGGCCCCTGCAACCAAAAAGATTCACTTTTAACCAAATTTCTATCCTAACATCTCCCATTTTCAAACCACAAACCTTTTGACTACCAAACCTATTCCAACAAGTCACAAATGATACAAAAACAATGTCCAAGAATATTGCACTTCGAGGAAATCATTTCTTTAAGATTTGACCTTTTAAACCCCAAGTCCTATTAGTGGGTAGCATACCCATTTTCACCCAAACCTGCCAAATGTCAAAACCAACCTCATAAACCACTCTAACTCATTAAAACACATGTGGAGCAACCATTCCTCAAGGCTCAAGTTTACTATGACAACAAATGAACCACACCTCCTAGCATACGGAACAACTTCAACATCAAATATCATAAAGACATCAAGATGGTTTTAAACCACCATTACATTAATGTATACTTTGCACATTGACTCAACATACACATCTATACACACCATAGCCTCAACCAACCTTGAAGTCATAAGTGACAGAAGATGTAAATTAGGAACAAGAACCTAAGACAACCCAAAGGATTCGCAATATTACGTATGGTATCAATTTATTGTTCTATACTTGGCATAATATTATACCAATATAAAATATGTGTTCTCAAATAAACTCATACCAACCAAGGGTACTCGAATATCCCGCATATCACCCAATGAGAACTAATCATCCTTGGTCTCCTTCTTGCTAGAACTAGAATTCTCTCCTGAAAATAATATCAATAGGGGGTGAGACAAATATCTCAGTAACCAAGAGGCAACTCAAAAACAATAAAAGGTATTTTAAATTATATTTTTACATGAGCAGGTATGAAATGCAATAATGCAATGCACATGATATGCAATGACAACCCTAAAAATCATGGCTAGAATCATGAGCTAGTTATCATCACAAAGCAACCTCAACAAGTAACCCCCTTCCAACAATCGGTGAAGGTTAATTCCAAGGTAACCATTAAGCCAAAGGCCATCTCACTAATGGTTGGACCATGGTTCTCCTTCCCCTGGACTACCCAAATTGGTGATGATTTAGATAAAGTACATCCTGTAATACCCTAAGATTAATAGCCATAAAACAATATTAAGGACATAGCTTGCTACCTCATGGGCCAAGTTATAAATGAAAAACAACCAAAAGGAGATACCAAGAATGGGAAAACAAGAGAAGGGACTTAGAAAAAGAATTAGACATGACCAGAGGACCTCAAGCAAAAGAATTAAACATGACCAGAGGACCTTGAACAAAGACTGGATGGCAAGAAAAATGAGGGAGACAAACCTCCCCTATGGTGTCGCAACCTAAGGATGTGACACCATAGTGCCAGCAGCTACTATTTTGACAGCAACTTGCTGTCAATTTAGGTAAACTTTGGATATGTATATTTTTCTAACCAGACTTGTGATTGCCGTGATTCCAATACCTACAAGTTATTCTTTATCTCCTTTAACTATAGAAACTGTCTCACCTCAAAATTCCTCCGTATGAAGAATTTGGATACCTTATAACCAAAATTGTCACTTTTAGACAAAAACTTGACATCAATACCTCCCAATCTCAAACCATTGACCTTTTGGTCAGCAAACCTTTTCCAGCAGGTCATAAATAACACAAGGATATTGTTTAAGGAGGTGGCATCCCAATAAAACTACTCTCTTAGGTTTTGACCCCCTTAAACCCCAATCTCACCTATCGGGTGACATATCCTTTTTTTTTTCCAAAATACACCCAAATTCCATAAATGACCTTATACATTGCTCTAACTCATCAAAATACATGTGAGCACCCAATGCCCCAGGCCTCGGACTCTCAATAACTATAGAAGGGACATATACTCGAGAGCTCATGATAACGACTATAATAAAGCTTCACAACCCATTACATACTTATCTACATGTGTTCTTGCCTCAAACAACCTCAAAATCAAGAGGGCATAAGATAAACAATAGATACAAGAGATCAAAGACAACCTGAAGTATCCATAAGACATCATTACACAAGGCATCCAGTCATGAAGCTAAACTTGATACAATACTACCCATATATATACATACATATGATATGTGTCCTCAAACCACATACCAATCATGGGTACTCACATATCCTATGCTAGATCAAGGAAAATACCCATCTTGATTGTTGTCTTACTAGAGCTAACCATCCTCTAATGAAAAGGGTTATCAATGGGGGATGAGATAAACATCCTAGTAACCAAAGATAACATATAAACTAAAACCTTCTTTCTAAAAAGAATATAAACATACTAACTTATTATCAATTAGATATAAGGAAACAACATACATTTACACATATGCATTATGAACTACACAAGATGATATGCACATTGTAATATCACTATTTTTACGAGATACCATAAAATGCATGAAAAGATGGGAAATAAAGTGAGATGGTAATGTTACATGCTTGGTCCTTAAAAGACATTAATTTCCCATGCAGTCCTTAGAAGGGATTAATTTTCGTCCTTAATTGAAATTAATTCTCCATAAGTTCCTTAGCAGGAATTAATTCTAGAACTGAACCAAAAGGTATGCAATATACCAATTGAATGGAAGCCCATATCAAGCTGAGCATAATGGTATAAATATTGCGTACCTAAGAGGTATAGATTGAAATATAAACTAATTTGAAAGTATAATGAAAAGAATTATTAAAAAATTGGTGTTTAAAAAATTATGAAGAAGAACCTAGAAGAATCAGTAGTTACATTTTTATTCGACTCAAGGCAAAATGGTCATTTTTCATGTTAAAAAGCAAAATGTGAAAAGTGTATTTTAGTCTAAAAAGAAAAGAATTATATGCAATTTAGTCCTTAAAAAGAAGAATTTTGCCCCAGATCAAGGACAATTTTGGAATTTTCGAAAATCTTGTCAAAATGAAGCGCTCGACGAGCCAGACTCAATGGTATATTGCTTAGGGGCTAAAGTATGAACTTATAATACTAATTAAAGCTCAAAAGCGACTTTTAATCCAATAAAGAGGTTTATGAACTCCATAAAAATGCATGGGTGAAGAGAACAAGATGTGGATCCTCACAGATAAATTTGGGGATCAAAATAATGAATTTAATCCAAAAGTAAATTCAAAACAATCTTGTACTAATTAAATGACAATTACGGCAAAACTGATAAGTGATATATAAGTTGCCGAGAATCGGAGTATGAGCTTCGAAAAGATTTCTATTATAATGAGTTGCACATTGGGAAAGAAGACCTTAATACTAAGGTATATGTTGTGGAATGAGGCTAAACAAAGGAAGCGATGTTTATAACAATCTGCAAGAATAAGAACAAGCATGTCAATGAACATATAGCAAAGTATAGCCAACTAGCTTGATATTTGACATACCTCTAGCAATGTGATAATGAATGAGAAAAGTAAGTATGAATAAAAGTAAGTCTTAGAAAAACAAGGGATTTAAGAAGTAAAGCAAAGAGTAGAGGAGCTAGACAAAGTAAGCCAGCATTGTTTAAATGTGGAAAGGCTTATCACAAAAGGTCATGTTTAGTAAGATAAAATGGTACTCCAAGTATGAAAAGCTGAGATGTTAAACTTGTAATGGTATTATGGAAATGGCCAACACTAGACTATAAGCACAAAGGAAAGTCTTTGTACTATCTCGATTTGAAGCTGTAAGTCACCTGATTTTAGCAAAGGTATGATGCAGGTGCAAGCTATTGTTTTATAACGGTGCAAAGTGTTGAATCAGAAGTTTTGATTATTCCAAACAACTAGAGTTTAGAAGAAGAATATCAAAGAAGTGTAAAAATACAGAAGTGAAGAAATCCAATGAAGAACGTGTGAAGATTTAGTTGTTAGGATTTCTTAGAATATACACAGGGTAAAAGGCTTTAATTCTCACTTATTCATGTTACCATAGCATTTAAACATGTATTTTCACAGTTATCATATGTTAGCATATGTTAGATTTGGAAATACTGACTAACAAATGAATTTCGCTACTAATTCTTATATATTTTGTGTAAAATTTAAACTTTACTTGGTGAAATTCGAAGTTCCAGAGTTATCATCTCTGATAGATAAATTTTAAGTTCTGAAATTCAAATTTTAGGCCAAGTATTATTAGTGAAATATGCAAAATTCATCTGAAGCTTAGTTAAAATTTAAATGTTAATAAAGTTCATACAGAGTTCAGAATTACCTTCTCTGATAGAAAAATTTTGAACTTCAAAATATGAATTTTGAAGTGAACCTTTGAGTCTAGTTAGAGCATATCTCTAACAAATAAACTTTGGAGTTCAAAATCCAAATTTCACAGAGAAAAACTTTTATGCCATGTTGAGGAAGACTCTAGCAGACAAATTTCAACTTCTAAAAGTTGAATTTCGAGTGCACTATAAAAACACAAGATAACTATTCAAACTCAACAGATTCACTTTTGACATGAAAATTTATATGTTTTAATATGGAATATCTTTGACAAAATCAAAATTCGAATTTTACTCTTAAACAGATGAATTTTATGAATCTAATGTTAAAGTCCTTAGCTTATGATCTCTGCGAAATTTGTCTGTTAACACCCAAAATTCGAATTTTGGTGTGTCAGATACATTAAATATGGTTGGGGAACAGCTAGTTTTGCAGAGTAACCATTAGTTAACATCTCTAATAGCTAGATCTTATATCTAACGACTAGTTAAGTCACAAAGCTGTAAATAGAATTTCATATCAAGTTGTGGGTAATAATTTTAATTTTGTTTGTGCAAAAAATCTGTCAAATTTCTGAGTCAATTTTTTTTACTCTCACACTTCATCTATTGTACTTCAACTTTCATATCCACTTTAATCTAGAGAGTACTTATTCTGTGTAAAAATCTTTTCTTCATCTAAAAGAAAGATTCTTTGTAAGGAAAATTATAAATAAAATTGGGAAACACTTTTAAGAGTGTTTGAGCATAGAATTTGAGTAGTCTAATAACAGAGCACAAGTCTGTACAGAGGCATTACAAGGAACTCTTTGAATTCTTGCTAATAGTGGAAATCTCAAGTGGTGGCTTGGAGAGTGGATGTAGATCAAGTAGATTAGACCAAACCAGGATAAATTTCTGAGTCTTTTCTTCCCTTATCTTGCAATTACTTTTATTTTTCATTGCACTCTATTTTTTTTTTGCGAACTTTTGCTTTCACAATGATCTTTCATTTCAACAAAAAAATTTTGAACTTCCTAATTTACCCATGTCTTGGGAAGCCAGCTATTCTAACACCAAGAGGTTGGGTTAAAGGTTATTATTATGTGATTTACATGTAAATGTTTTCACTAGCAGCAAGGCCATAATCTCTAATGCCAGTTTAAATAAGTATTAAAGAAATTTAGTAAGCACAAATAGGTTTGTATAAATAATTTCCTCCTAGACTATAAGGAGAAGATGTTAATTATGCTTACCCTTAAATGTGTTAAGAGTAAGATAGATGATATACCAGTTGCTTAAGTTAGGAAAAACTTGAAGAAGAATGTTAAGCATTAAATGAAAGAAGTGATGTATGATTTAAAGAAGAAGTTAGGTAAGAGGTCAAAGCCTCTGTCAAGGATGTTAGTAATGTATTTATGATGTTTAAGACATGAGGCGTGAATTTGATGTACAAGTATGAGCCTAAGGTTTGGATTAGTGGCAGCCAATTAGGGAACTACAAAACTTCAAAATAGTAGTTGAGCTTAGTATGAAGTCTAGCATTAAGATAAAGTAATTGGCTGGGAGATCTCACAATGAAAGAATCCCCTATCAGTTGCCAAGGTGAGGTAAAAGAGGAGGTTTTGTGAGAAAGCCCAATCGAGCCAAGATAAAAGAAATTCTCCATATGATAGTAGATGAGGGGTAGCTCCTGGGGTGATGCCCAAATAAGCAAAAATGACTAATGGTAAAAGGCCGAGGGCTTGATTCTACCTGAGCTAGCAAGAGACTTTTGAAGAAGGGTTGAGGAATTTCCTTAAATTGGCAGATCAAAAAGGTAATGTATGAGAGTAGATAAAGCACAATGTAAATAGTAAAGAGTTAGTAACCACTGCCTTAAAAACATTCAGACCTTGACCCATAAAGAGCTAAAAGAGTTTGATGGCTACAATAAGATAAGTAAAATACAAGGTTCGGAGGTACGATTATACAAAAAGGCTCAGTGGTGAATTAAATCTCAAAGCTAGTAAAAGTTAGAGAAAAGAATAAGAGCACAGTCTGAGTATATGTAATATAGGAAAGTAAGAAAGATAACAAAATGTCGTTGGGAGACGTTATACCAGGTATTAAAAAAAGATGGAAATTAGAATTGAATGCTCCAAAAATAAAGCAATATGATATCCAAAGATCCCACAGATAAGTTAGGGTTTAATGGAAAACTTGTTGCTACATTCTCTAAGTCCGAAATTGGCATGAGTGCAGCAGAACCCTTTAGCATGTTATAGTTAAGCGTGCTCGAGAGGGGGAAATTTCGTAATGGATGACCTACTGAAAAGTAATAGAGATGTAAGAAATATGAAAGAATAGGGTATGCGAATAATTGAATATGAGCACTGAGTAAAGATAAAGTTAATTCATGTTATTAAGGCACCTGTTGAGCTATATGAATAGCAGAATGAATAATTTATTATGGTTCATGGTGGACTCAAATGATGATAATAAGAATGATGATGTGTAAAGAAATTCCAAATCTTTAGTACAGTATGAAAGACAACTGAGAAATTTTTGAAATATTACAAAAGTAAAGACTTGCTAAACTTAGTAAACAGGAGCTAGGCTCCAAAAAGTATGGTTAGTAGGTTACAGAAACTCTCACAAGGATCATAGTAAATCCTATTAAAGCAAGTAAATTTAAGAGATGGAAGAGACCAAAACCTGGAATAAGATGAGAATTTTTACTCGTTTGGCAAAATATTAGGAAAAATTTCTCTTTGTTTTCTCACCCTTATGTAGCCTGAAACTTTTGTGGGAAAAGAATTACGAAATGAGTTTTATGAACTAGAAGGGCTAAACCTCCTCCCCTATGATAATGTTCCTGATCCACTAATGACCCAAAAAGTATATGATAATAAAAAGTAAGAATAGATCAGGATATGAATAATATATCAAGGTTGAGTTAAGATAGTAGCCTATGTTTTATACGATAAAATTTTTATGGAAATGTATTCCCGCTAACAGCATCAATAATGAATGCTCTCAAAATATGAAGTTATTATAAGGTACTAGGGTACCACCATAATGATATTAAATATTACAAAAAGCCTCAAGCTATCACAAGATGAGACAAAGGCTAGGCTTGAGGTACGGTGAGTAAAATGAAAGAAAAGTTAAGATGACTTAGTAAGTGTCATCTAAACAAAGCTAATGACACAAGCTTATGTCTCAGTAGGAAAATTATTAAGTAAGTAGTCAATCAAAGGTTATGAAAAGAAGACAAAGATGGCCTTGTACGTGCCATTCAAGCAAAGATAATACAGTAAGCTTATACTTTAGCATAAAAGGTTATTTATATGATTAGACAAAAAGTATGGAAAGATAAAGAACAAAAATATAATAGGTGCCGATAGAAAAACTATAGCATGAACAAGATGAGAGAAATCATAACAGTAAGAATATATATGTTATGTAGAAGTTATCAATGTCCTAAGATAAAGGAAACTATGAAAGTAAGAATGAATATATTTTATGGAAAGCTTCCAATACCCTTACAGTAACGTAGATATATAATGTCATCGATATTTTCCCAATATGAAAAGTATTGGCCAGACCTTACAAATGTAGTAAATTAACAAATAATACCATAGTGAAGCGTTGATTATTATATCAAACAAGAAAGAAAGAAAGTATTCCTTTGGTAAGAAGTGGTCTAGAAATTGGGAAATGATAAGAAGGAGGAAACGATAAGCAATAATTAAGCAAAATTTCAAAGACAAAATTTTAATTAAGGGGGGAAAATGTAATATCCTTATTTTTACATGATGCTATAAGATGCACAAAAAGATGGGAAAGGAAGTGAAACGGAGAAGTTACCTACTCAATCTCTAAAGGGAATTAATTTCTTATATTATTTTTAGAAGAAGTCATATTTAGTCCTTAATTAAAATTAATTTTTCATAAAGTCTTAAGCAAAAATTAATTTCAAAATTTACCCTGAAAGATACGCAATATACCACTTGAATGAAAATTTGTCTCAAGCTGAATACAATGACATAAGTATTGCATCCTCACAAGGTTTAGGTTGAGAGATAGACTAATTTAAAAGTTAATGTGAATAATGCAAAATGAAATATTGAAAAATTGGTTTGTGGAAAAAATTACTAGAAAATATATAAAAGAATGGATAATTATGTTTTTACCTGTCTTAGGGGCAAAAAGGTTATTTCTCAGGTTAGGGAATAAAATATGAAAATTTCATTTAAGCCCCAAGAGAAAAATATTGATATCGTAAAATATACAGAGAAACAATAAAAATAGAGACAGAAAAAGAAATAAGGGGCCAAAATGTCATTTTATCAAGTAGAACAAAAATGTAAAAAGTATATTTTTACCCTAGGTAATGAGAATCCTATGTGAAATGGTCCTTGGAGTAAAGAATTTATTCATTTTAGTCCCTGGGTAAAATTACACAAAAGGACCCAAATATTTCAAAAATTATAAAGTTTCTCAAGTCAAAGGTATTTTTGGAAATATAAAAAATTTTAGTTGAAATGAATCTCTCAATGAGCTAACCCAATGTAATAATGTTTGAAATTTAATGAGATCAATATAATATTTATTGGGTACTAAAGTTTTATTATTAATATTTTACCCGATAAAGGTTATTTTAAACTGCAAAAAAAGGTAATACTGATTCAATGATAGTGATTGGATCTTACTAAAATATATTTTGAGTCAAGATAGTAATTTTAGTCTGAAAGTAATTTTTGGATAATCCTATACCAATATAATGACAATTATGGAAAAAGTATTCAATCGGCAAGGGTTATTTTGGTCCAATTAAAATTATGAAGTAATTTTTGGATAAATTACCCTTAATGTGGCATAACATACAATTGCTAGGACATGGAGGAAATTTTTTTAATTGTTTTAATGAAGGAAAAGTGACTCAAGTAGCTAACTAAGGTTAATTAAGGTGAAGCATGATTAAGTAAGTGACCAAGTGAGATAATCTCATTTCCTCCTCTCATTCCACACGTGACCGGCTGCTTCCTTGTGAATAAATGGGATTATTTAATTGGCTTTTGGAACTACTTCTCTAAGAGGCATTTGGGGGGAAAAAGAAAGGAAAATGGCAATAAATGATTGGTTAATGGTTTTATAACTATTTCTTTTTATTCCCCCCTCATTTGGCCAACTAAACACTATAAAAAGGAAGGGAAAGTGCTTTGAAGAACAGCAAGAAGAAGGAGCTTACGTAAGGAAAGAAAAAAAGAGAAAAGGAGGAAGAAAAATCTAAGAAAAATTAGTAAGTGATCCTCTTGTGATTCTCAAGTATTCTGGCATAGTTTTTAAGTTATGTGGTTGGTTTCCTTGAAACTTTCTCTCCTCCTCTCACTATATGATTTCAGTCATAGAGGTTCTTTAGAGAGAAAGTGGAGCTTTAATCAAATAAATCTAGGGAAAAGCTTAGACAAGTTCCTAGAAGCAAGAAATCACAAGTTATTATAGCTAATTTGGAGTAAATATTTTTCTCCAGTTTTCTTATCATTTTCAGTCAGTTAAGATTTGTTCATAGAGATGGAATTTTAAACTTTTGACCCAAAAATGGATTTCTTCAGTCCAAATTATGTAAGAACAACGATGTTGTACAAAGAAAAATCAAGGAAAAATAATATGAAATTTTTAGTTCAAGTATGTCACTTTGTGAATAAGCTCAATGAATCAGTGGCTCACGGCATTATTTTATGATACTATAAGGTTCCAAAAAGTATTTAAAAATCAATGGAAGTGTCCACAAAGTTTGGAGATTATTAAAAAGTAAAAAGATAGTTATTTTCCCATTTGTGCCTAATGTTATCATGCTTGATTTTCATGATTCTATTACTATGCCATATATTTATTTGGATGCTTTGTGATGAATTTGCATTGTTGGCTAGTTGTTTAAAAGGTTTTATGGCCCTAAGATGTCCATTTTCTAAGGTGTTACCATTTCAAAATTTTTATGAAATTGTATGGCACAATATGAATTTATGATTTTATGATAATCATTGATGATTTTATGAGATGCTATGATAATATGCTTGCATAATTGGGTATAACTACTAAGATTCTTTGAATCTCTTTCTTTTCCAAATATTAACTATGTTAGGGTAAGGATATGGAAGTATTCAAGTAAATGCAAGGGAAATGAAGAAGATGATGGAGAATTACTTGATTTTGCAAGTTATAATGTTAAGTTGAGAAAATATATATCATGTTATGCATGAGATGAAATTCTGTAATTATACATGATTATATTCTTTAAACTTCTCTTATAATGTTATGTGTGGTTTTGGGACATGTTTGGATACTATAGTAGGCATATGCAATTAATCTTGCCAAAGGATGCTTAGTATTGTCCAATATTAGCAATAGTAGTGGAGACAGAGATACCTTGTTTGAAATAGAGTAATTGGTAAGAGTGTTATATATGATCTGAAAGTAGTTGAAATAATATTTAAAGAAGAAGAAGAACACTTAAATTGTATAAGTGTGCAATTTATAATGAATTTTTGAAGTTAAGGTTCAAAACTGAACAATGATAGGAAAACTTAAATTTTCACTTAAGATACTAGATTTTTCAAAAGGCACTATAAAATCGTGTATAGCTTCAAAAATTCAATGATTTGCCTTTATGGAAGGCTCTAAGTCTTAGAAAATGAATGCTTCTAGTTTGGAAGCATTTGGAGATGTAAAAAAGGAGTTATATAATTTCTCCCATAACTGTTCTAGTAAAAGTAGTGTTCTGATCATCAATAATTTAAGTTAATGTCATGTCCTATACAAGTTGAATAAATGCACAAGAAAAACATTTCTAGAAAGGACTTCCCAATAACATAAAGAATTCATGAATTGGCTCAGGATATAGTGAGATATGGAATTTTAAAATTATGGCCAAAATCCTGGGAAAGTGAAACTGACCAAATCTATAGTGATTTTTGGGAGAATAAACTATATGAATTGGCCAAATAATTATTCTGTTGCATATTTTTTTTTCATATAGAGAATGCTTTTAGCTATTTTTAGAGCTTGAATCACTCTAATAGGATTTTTGTAGTATTAGTTATGAATTTTCAAAGTTCAGTCAGTATAAAGAATTTATCAAGTGAACAGTACCCGAATTATTGAAAATTCTGTTTTTAAATTTTATTTGATTCAAGCTTCTAATCATGCTTAAATGGACTTAAATAATGCCTAAAACATAAGAATATGGGCCTAAATTAAAGTGTTACAGGTGAAGATCAATTATGGAGTACTACTAAGCTCACAACCACTAGTTATAATCCTGCTAAAGGTTAATCCATGAATGAATAGACCATGGTTCCCCTTCCCCTAGACCACCTCAATTGGTGGTGATTTAAGGAATATGCATCTCTAATCCACTGCCACCTGGATTTTCCCAGCCAAAGGACAATGATTTAGTGGTGGGGATATATATCTCAACCTCAGCACCTAAACATGGGGACTCGCATGTCCCACTAATGGATCGATATACCACGTGGTATCTTATACATCATTACCCATCCATTCAATGCTCAACATGCATAACCCAAGTGATAATACCTTTCATGCTATGCTAATATATCAATATCATACATAATCATTATCATCATCATCACCATACTAGCATAATATCACCATATAGGATATCATATATGGATGGAAAATAACAATAAGTATGTCAATATGAGTGATGGTCAAATGTATATATGTGGCCAATTTCATTCTCATCATTATTATTATGGTTACTCATGCAAATATTAAGGGTATGAATATCATGTCAATATGAGTCATACTTTTCAAAGGAAAAGGGGTTTCGAGAAAACTTACTTTTTCTTGCCGTGAAATAAGGTGCAAATCATGATATTAAAAATTTTCAAAATATAGAAAATAGATATTACCCTCCGATTGCCTCAAGTTGCTGCATATTCTCTCAACACCTCGGTGGTCCAAAGATCATTAACTATCACACACAAGAAACATGTATTCCAAGTCAATTAGGTGATATTCTACATCAAAACAAAGCCCAAACATTCAACATACTTCAATAAAACCATTAGAATTTACCCAAAACAACATAGTATCTATAAGACCCAATTTCATCATACTATTATTTTAACCACTTACCGTTAGTTTTACCACATCCAAACAAGTTCTTGGAGCATAGATACCTTCAACAATCATGCATGCATTATATACAATTACCAAATACACATATCAAGTCATGATTATAACCTCCAGTATATTTCAACTTGGTATTCCAAGCATAAATCCAATTGTACCAAGATTCCAATGTCAATCCATACCATAAAACATCCTAATAAACATATACAATTAACTTAAACCTCTCCAAATTCGTGCTTCACCAAGAACCCTAAAACTAAAGGCTAGGGTTTGGGAAAACAACTATAGGAACACCTAAAATCCATGACCCAAAGCTTAAATATACCCAATAACACATCACTGAAGTATTTACACACAATTTAATCAATGAAATTCCATCCCAAATGAAACCCCAACAACCAACACCAAAATCTACCATAATTTTTCAGAAAAAGGAAAGAAGAAGGTGAGGATCATCATGTTGAAAATTATACCCTAGGCCAATCATTCTATTATGAACATTGTACTTCATTATAAAAAAGAAGATGTTTTTTTTCTTTTATTACATTTTTATATTGTTTGCATGTTTTTCTTTATAATAATATCTTTGGATAAATCATTTTATTCTATTTGTCCCTAGTCAATCATCTTTGTGGTAACAATGATGAATTAAGGTTAGTATGATTTTAATTAATAATTATATGTAAAGATACAAATCAAAATCATAAGCACCTGTTAGGGAACAGGTGCTGGATCGACCCATCATGAAATAACTACATGGATCAAGTCATAAACATATTTCATATATATGACCGTGTCACTGAGCCCTCAAACCTGAGATCACCATGGCTTTCTACATGGGGAATACTATACTTTGGAATAGTTAAAAGTCACCTTTAATCGAGAGATCATAATGGCTACGATCAGGCATAGTGGAATTCATGTAAAGGAAGATGAATGGTCAAGATAAAATTTGTCCCTCTAATTAATTGAGAGATATATCTGGGCCCCTCGATGAGTGAGACTAAGAAATGCATGGCCGTATTAGAATGAAAGAGTTTCCATTTGTTCTGTCAGTCTGCTCAGACATTGAGAAAGTGATGGTCGAGTAAGATGAGGATGACATTTTCATGCCTCATACTTAACCTATATATTGTGAGACGAAAGGGATGTGATAAGATTACATGATAGGTTGCTTCGAATCACCGATCTCATATGATTTAGGTAGTCACAATGTCTTGCTAGAGGTCACTTGTGACTTGTAGATCAAATAGTGTTATTAGCCCATTACTAATATTATATGGGTCTACAAGGTCACACACAAGAATAGGTCAACTTGAGTTAGAATGTCCAGATTCATTGAATGTAAAATGCATATAAATTCAATGAATTTAACATTTAATTTAGGGTGGTTAAATTTTATATATAAATATATATATTTGATAAATATATATTATAAACTTTGAATTATATATATATATGTTTGATATATTATATATACATATATATTTAATATATTATATTATTTCAAAATATTTATATATACATATATCATTTAAATTAATTTAAATAAATTAGTTTTCAATTTAATTATATGTGATAGATTTAAATTTAAACTAATCTATTTAATTAATATTTGATTTAATTTAGAGATTTGATTTAAAATTAAATAAATATTAAATTCTACCTATATATTGATATAGACTAGGGTTATTATATATAAAATTAATAGAATTTTGACCCACCTTAAAGAGAGAGCGGTCATATACTTAGAGAAAAAAAGTGCATGGACGAACAGCAAGAGCGTACAAATGCATAAAATGTACGAATGTTCATAAACAGAGGTGCTACCACATCATTCGAGTTGAACTCATCATTCGCGTGGATACCAATAGAGGGAATTGACCAGACATGTCAATTCCTAGGATTCAAAATGAAAAGAACAGAAAAGCCACGCATGGAAGATAAATTCTTCTTTTACATCTCGATTTAAGCAACATTGATGAATCCACGGGAGGGATTTCGGTGGAGTTTTTCGCTGCGTGTGTACTAAAATTCCCAACACATTATATCTACAAGATTAGGACTTCCTGTAACAACCCTCATTGCACTACTCTAAACTTAGTCATGAGTTAACAACAAAGTAACCTTGACAATGTGTGCAGGACCAGAGGAAGGATCAAAATGGGACAAATTCAATATTGAGACATAGAAGGGGTCATGCTACAGCGAGATGCAGGGCTACCGCGGCAAGAAACACATGGCAACTTGGAAAAAATCTGGATCGAGAACACTGGAGCCATGGCAAGCTGATTGGTGTCGTGGCGAGCGTGGAAAATTTTGTATAAACCAGAAACATTTCAGTTGGACAAAAGAAGATGAACAGAGGGAGCGATAGAGAGGTTCTACTAGTTTAAAGTTTCTGGCCTTTGGGAGTAATTTTCAGCCTCCTGGAGCTTGGATTCTTATTGGTAAGTGGTCTCTACTCCTTCCTCTCTATCTTTCCTCAATTTTGAGTTGGGTTTTTCAGATATATAGTTAGGTTTATGGTTTTGTTCAAAATCCACCGATTAAAATGGATAAAATATTATTAATGGAGTATGATTTGGTGTTTGTAACGCTCGTGTGTGAGTTTTAGAGGGAGTATGTAGGGTTTAAGCTTAACCCTAGGTTGGGATTTGTTAAGGGAGTAAGAAATGCAAGATGAATGGGATTGATTAGAGTTTGGATAGTCTTTAGGAGCTCAATGGTATATGTAAATGGCATAGGAACATTGGGTTAAGCCTATATAGTGAAATTATGGTTTTTGGTCAAGTGGTATGTTATGTTAATTAAGGATTTCATGGTATTGTAGTGGCTAATTGGCTAACTGGAGGCTTATAGTTTGTGATGGGTGATTCAGAGGTTTGCTTAAGCCCCGTGTGTGGCATTGACAACCTGAAGTAACCAAGTGCTTATACTGTTTGAATTATATATATATATATATTATATTGGTATATATGTGTATATATGCATGTTTCTGTTTAAACCATGATATAGTTTATGTGTGTATAGTTTTTCTATATATCGTGGTATGCATATAGCTAGACGATATAGGATTTGATGATGACTAGAGATGATGATGATGTGACATTACATGATGCATAGCATGACATTGAGATCATGATGATGATGATGATTATACGATGATATGGCATGAGTATCATCACATGGTATTGTGAGATATATGGTAAGCAGGTGGTGATGATGATATGATTTATGATGATATGATATGATACGATGATATATGATAAGGAAGGATAAGGATGGGATCCCTGCCACTAAATCTTCTCCCATGGCTTAGAGAGCTAGGTGGCAATGGACTGCACCTTCTCTAAATCGCCAACAATTCAAGGTGGTTCAGCGATCCAAACATTAGTGTAACCTTTAGTTGGGTTACATTAATATGAGGTGAGCTTGGTGATGTCCCAGAATCAGTCTTCACTGACTGTTGGAAGGGAATCAACTGTATGAAATGTCTTGTTATAATGATAGCTTATGGTTTTAGTTGTGTGCAAGAGAACATGCATTCCATTTTATTGTACATTCATGGCACCACGGGCATTATTGTGTGGATTATTATATCTATGTTGTTTGTGGTTATTCTTGGTCACTGAGACATTGTCTCACACCCCCACTCATAACCTTTTAGGTGAAGACTTTGGTGCTAGTTCGGAGGAAACCACGAAGTTGTAGGCCTCTCTGTCCTTGGGAATCTCAAATGTAGTTGGTACTTGTAATTTAGTTTATGTAATATTGTGTCAAGTAGCTTGTTATGTCTGGTTGTTCGAATGAGAGTCTTGGGAGTACATAGATGTATGCAGTTATCCATGTATAAGTGATGATATGTGAGATGTAGATAGATGTTATGGATGGTTTAGATGTGTGTGATGATGATTTTGATCCCAGTATGGGTCATTATTATTAGAATGTGAATTTGTGAGTTAGAATGGTCGTATGAGTGAGCCCAAAAAAGTTTTGGGGCCAAGTATGTGTGTTTCAGGCACGTAGCCTATTATGTGAAACTGGGGTTCAAGCGAGTTAAATCTCATAAAAGTGGCTTTTTTGAAGTGAAACATCTTTGAACAGGTTGGTTGAGCCAAATAAGACTTGTGTGAAAGGTCCTTAAGTGCTCAATTGCCTTCAGTGGCAAATGGAGATGTTGTGAGTTTTAGTTAAAAAGTGATCAAAATGGTGTTGGGTATCCAAAATCTCCATACGGAGATGGATTTGAGTGAAACTAGTGTCTATAGATAGATTGGGACAAAATTGACCTGTAGGAACTAGAATCAGGTCAATTAGAGATCGGAGCAAGAAATTGTGCGCAGTGGAAGTTTGCCCGAAATATCAGCATTTTGCTAATATGGAATCTGATACAGGCGCCATGGTGTCAAGTGCTACTGGACGAATAAGGCCGCAGTTGTACTATAGCATGTCACAGCTATGTATAGTTCTGGTTCCACTCGAGGTTTTTCTGCTACTCTGATGTTTTGGGAGTTAAGTCGAGGTGTTTTTGTATTGTTCTGATCAATTTTGAGGTAACTGGGTAAGAATAAAGGTGTCTAAAAGTAGGGTGTTACACTTCCAAACCAAAGAAGCAAGCCGTCTAGACCAGACTCTTCGAACCCTAGCAAAGCCACCATGATCTCCTCCGTTTCTTTCCCTTTGGTCAAACTGATCACATTATTTAAAACCAAAGTCCGCAACATAGCACTGCAGTGCTACTACTTTTTGTTTCAAAACATCAGTGGCCCAAATTTTGTTTCCTTACCACTGCATGGAAGATTTTTCTTTCCTCTCTCTTTTCTCTTCTCTTTCTCCGGTCCTGGTCCCTCCGATGCTGCAAAATTCAAAAGATTCTTCTCATTAACTCAAGGATAAGTTTAAGAAAAGATTTTAAGAGTCATTACACATCCCCAATTCATAACCACATGGGTCTCCTGACCAAAAGACAACAATTTAGTGATAGGGATATATCATACCTCACCATCTAGACATAAGGGCTTATCATTTAGTAGATTGGCATACCATGTGGTATTTCAATGACATCATCACCCAACTAACATATGCTCAAACATGCATAATCATGAGTGAAAATGCCAATATGTCAAGCTAACATGTCATTTTATATCATACATCATCATCATGATGCTACCTTAATAACATCATACTAGATTAGTCATAGGGATGCACTACAAATCACATATATATATATATATGCCATGGTTCCAAGTTTCCATGTTTCATTTGTCATAATTGTCATAATTATCATTATCATCATACTAGCATAGTATCCTTATTCAATATAAGAATAGTGAGATGTACAATAATCATGTATCAAGTTTTACCATACTCACATGTATACATATTTATATATATATATATATATATCTAGTCATTTCCATTTTCTTATCATAGCTTTCAAAAAAAGTAAGAGTACTAGATAACTAACTAGCCGTGCCATAAAAATTGCACATCATGATATAAAAAGTTCAAAACATATATAATAAATAAAAGTTACTCTCCAGTTACCTCAAACCGTCCAAAAACTATGAAGTGCCATGGCAAGTCGTTATATAGTCCAAGCTACATACACAAGAAGGATAACAATAATTAGCCAAACTTGCTCAATGAACCCAATAAGCTGGAAATAAAGCTACAAGTGTCAACATAGTAATTAAGTCCAAAACCAATAAATCTATCAACCAGCCCGACCAAGAGCAAAACTGACTCCAAGGTAAACCATTAAAGTTTGAGATTGCTAAGAGTTTAGGATACAATTTTTCGAGTCCAAAAAAAAAGAGTGTTACTATACACTTCTAAGCAATGCCACAAGAAACCATCAAGAGTCCCAAAACCATGAATTCCACTTACAACTATTTCAACACAATACGATCACAAAATAAACTCCCAAAAGTTACCCCAATATCACAAGAACTTTCATTTACTTCAAACATACAAGAGAAATCATGTTGATTCAAAATATCAAGCAAGTTCTTCATGAAGCACATAACAACCAAATAACATGAAACTTTGTACACATCATCATTCATCATCTTAAATGGCTACATATGAAGCTCCATGGCTCACAAATAAGAATTACCATCCTTTCTAAAGTTTGCATTTTACCGATAACCTTTCAGAGTTACATTTTCTTGTAAGTTGTTTATATAGTAAATCAAGTTTAAATCCTACCAAACTTGATATACACAATCTTTATAGTCCAATGAAGCACATTATAAAAATGTCATGATCCATTATCTTGCCTTTTTAGGTTTTCCAAGCCATCCAACTAGGGTTCATACCAAATTCAAAATCACAAGCTTAAACTTCGAAATCCACCATTTAAGAGCAACTCAATGTTATTACTAGTTTCTACCATGTTTATCTACTAAAACAAATTAAGAAATTTGAAGCCCTAACTCAACCATATCATCATACACATTAAAAATCCAACATTCAACTTTGAAATTCGAAGATAAGGAGGAGAGAGACGTAGGGATCATCTTGCCTCAATGATTTGGCTTAAAATCATTTTTTATATATGGCCATGGTCATTTTTGGTGGAAAATGATTTTGGAAGTTGGTACAATTCACACACAAACACACACACACACACATATATATATATACGGCCATGGTCAGTTTTGGTGGAAAATTTTTCTGCACACAAGTACTAACTTCCAAACCCCATAACTTAACCTGTAGACCTCAAAAAATAGCAAATAAAGATTCTTTCGAAAGCTTGATATGTCTATCTTCCAATGCATCAAATCTCACTTCAAAATAATGTCATTTGTGTCCTCCAAACTTCCAAAACTCTAAAGTTGTACATTTTTTGTCTGAGAGAAAATACTATCACAATTTATGTAATCAACGCTTAATTAAACCATTTCAAAACATCTTCAATTCCTTTCTAACAAAGTTTAGTATATGAAAGGTCATTGGGTTACACTAAATTAATCATCATAATTCTTTGAATCAAATTTTTGACACATGAATTCCAGTTTTCAGTTAATCAAGTTCTAAATCATATGGGATATTACATTCATCGATGCCAATTTTTCTACACAAGGTATGTGCACATAAAATGAAAGACAAGTGCTGGAACTTATTGTTAGCTGAGGATCAAAAGAAAATATGGAAAGGGCTTTAAGATCTTAATTCGTAAAATCAATCAATGATCACGGCATAAGGAACATGAATATATGTGTGCACACACACACACACATATATATATAACTATAATAAGTTTGCTTCCCTATATTCATATATTATTATCATCTTCTTTAAAGAAAAATTCTCTGCATATAATTATATGTAAGAAATAGCAAGAGATTCTTTAATTAATTTGAAGTGTGGATTGGCGATTCTTTTCATTGTTAAATGTGTTCTGGATCTCTATTGCGCATTTGAAGACCTAATTTTAATTGACATATAAGTTTATCAAAACATATCTTTACCGTATGATTAGGGGCGAAAAGACAACATATATAACACGTAAGAAATCTCAAAGCCACTAAGGTTAGACATGTTCATCTGATGCTGATGATTATTATAATTATTGCATGGTCTGGGGAACGATGAAAATGTTGCGCTATTTAACGAAAGTGTCTGCAATATTCAACGTGAATAAAAACATCCCTAAGCTTACTAAAAGTCAACGTTCAATTTCGATACATAGGATCATATAAAATTTCAAATAATAACGTTAAAATTTAGTGAACTCTAGAATGCCATAATACCCACATGATAAGGGATTTGCATGCATCTTGTTAAATTAGAAATTTGTGGGGTGTTTTTTAAAGTAAGAGAGATTATAAAGAAAAGATTAAAAAGAGAAGAAATTAACGTCCACATACTTACATTTCTTGTGTCATTATCTCTCACTTCAGAGACATAAATTATCTAAATTAAAGTCCTGGTTATCCAATTGCCGAAGTCCTGGTTCACATATGTCAACATGCGAGACCCACATGATAGGATGCTCACAGAAGTCAGGTCATAACAATTTGTCAAATATGGACAGCTATAAATGACAACTTTTTTTTTTCCAGAATATAAATGACAACTGTTTACCCAGAGGAAAGAAAGACCATAAGGCCAAAGACGTGCATAAGGAAAGGGTACCGAGAAGGGAACATATAAATAAATGTGGAGATGCTAATGTTAAAAAACCACAACTCTGTGGGATATAAACCACAATAAGGGGATAAAAATTGCTTTTCACCATTCTTTTTCTTTCTTATAAGGGCTTTCAATGTCATTTTTCCTTTTTCTTTGTAACTTTCTTTTGAAAAAAAAATTCTAACATTGTTTTTAATTAAGGACATAATATAAGGTTACTTTCCACCATATTCGTTGCATTATTTTTATCTAACAAAGCATTAAAATAGAATAGTATTTCATTCATTTCTATGTCATAAACAAACATAATTTTATTTCGTTCACATCTTCATTCTATTCGGTTTTCATTTAAAAATTCAAGGTTGTGGTCTCGTAGATACATAGAGCTATTCTGTTCACCACTTAAGAGTGTAGAAACTCTTATAACTGTTCAACTTCTGTTTTGTTTCCTTCAATTTGAAAAACAAAAAAAAAAATTGAAATGTTTTCGAATACTTTCAAATTAATATATCTTTTTGGTGATACATCAATGTCCTACTGTGAGTAAGAAATAAAAATATAGGATACTCTTTCCAGTTTTTTTATAAGAGGCTATTGGTATATTATACTTTGGTCCTATTCATAAGAAACAATCTCTCTTTTCTTATGCATTTAATGATAAATTCATTTTATACCTTTCCATCATCAATTCCATTTACTTGAAATTGGGAATTAATTAAATTATCATTAAAATATTTGCTCAACTAAGGCATTTTTTGAAAAAAAATTATATTATTACTGATTAATTACATTTAACCGATTTAATTTAACTATTTTTCATAATCCTGTTGAAGTAGTTAATTATCTCCTATAAAAAAAACCGGAGGGATTAATATAATTGAAGTCTCACTAGCTAACTCGAAGCATTATAATTCAGTTCTAGCTACAATAGAAGGTGATATTAATGGGCTTAGGGTCTCTCCTGCTCTAAACCCTCCTAGCACTGTCCTACCGTGGTAGGATTTACTTTTTTTTAAAATTGTTTTTAAAATAAATATTATAAATAAAAATGAAAACTGGAGTCATACAATTATATATATTGATGGGCTTAAGGTCTCTCCTGCTCTAAACGCTTCTTTTTCGTAGTCATACAATTATGTTTTATATAGTTTTTATCCTCCTAATATTATAAAGTATAAAATGGATCTCTGCAATCATATTGTAGTCATACAGTTTGTAAAAATAAATAAAAATGAGATAAAAATAACATTAAAAGAATAAAAATTACACAAATATATGACTACATGACCTTGATAAGTATATTTTTCTATATATAAAATTTATTTTTAAAGAAAATAGAAAAATTGAAAATCATGGTTGCAGGAGAAACCCCAATTTGAATTTCGATATTGATGGTAACATGAGCATTGCATGGCGGAAAATTAATTAGGGTTGAAAAATGATGCCCATGACATTGTTGGCCTAGCTCAACCCAATCATATTGAGCCAACCGGATTTGGTCAATTCTTGGGCCGGACCGAGGTTCGAGGCCAAGTGTTGTTGGCATTGCCTTGCTCGACTTGTATCTATTTTTTTTTCCATTTTTTTGTTTCTTTTCAATTATTTTATATATATTGATTGTTTTTGTAGTATTTTTGTCTTTTATGTATTTTATATAATACATTTACTATATGATTATTATGAAAACTTCTTAAAATTTTAATGTTTCAAAATTTTTAAAATTTTGGATTGATTTCTTAACTTAATATTATGTAAAAATAATGTATAATGATTAAATATTCATAACCTTTAAAAATGTTATTTTTTCCTAACATTATTTTTCAAAGAAATCTATTTTTTGGATATAAATAAGTATATTTTTTAATAAATAAAGTTAATTTTTATATTTTTAATTTGAAAAAAAAACTTAGTATTAGACTGGCCCGGTACCTAGCCCAAGTTATAACACCCCTCATGACTTTGTTTTAGCATTATGTGTAGAACTGAAGGAAACAAGACGAAGGAAGACTCAAGTGGAGGAAAATTGAGCGCCATACCGCGGCATGGAGCAGGGCCGCATTAGCGAGAAGAGCTCCAGAATAAGGTTTCCGGCTACAAGCACTGGCGCCACGGCGAACTTACTCGAAGCTGCAGCAAGAATCGAGATTTTTGTTTAAATCTAGATCATTTCAATCAGACGGACGAAGGAGAAATGGAAGAGAAACGAGGGAGCTCTACTAGAGTTTGAAGATTTCGACCATTGGGAGTGTTTTCCAGAATCCAAGAGCTTGGATTCAGGTTGGTAAGTGATCTCTACTCCTTCCTTTCCATTTTCTTCGGCTAAATTTGGGATTTTTCGATTATAAGTTGGGATCTTCGGTTTCATCCGAAATCCACTGATTGAAATGAATGAAATAGGGTTAAGGAAGTGTGTTTTGGTGTTCTTGTTACTTGGGTTTGAGTTTTGAAGTGTTTCTGCATAATTTGAGCTTAACCCTAGGTTGTTTTCAGTTAGGGCTCTTGGGAATCCAAAGTGTATGTGGTTGAGTAGTGTTTGAATGATTCCTAGGAGTTTATTAATGCATGAAAGGGGTGTTAAACCTTAGATTAGGCCTAAAGTAATTGAATTGTGGTTTTGGTTAAATGGTATATTGTGTTAATTGAAAAATTGTGGTATTGTGAAGGTTGCTTGGTAGCTTGAGAGGGATTCAAGCATCTTGGACAACTTGAGAAGTTCATGGAATCCGCATGTGTGGTATTGACTTTTGAGACAACCGGGTATTTGTTTGTATTGTATTGTTTATATTGTATGATAGTACGTATATTTGTGTATATATGCATGTTTCTTTCATACCACAATATAGATGTGTTTGTGTGTGAACTATTTTCTACATATCGTGGTATGCACACAGCTAGACGATGATTATGATTATGATGAGGATTACATATGTGATGATGATATTGATATGATATGGCATGATGCATAGTATGACATTGAGATAATGATAATTATTATATGATGATACATGTGCATCACCACACGGCATTATGAGATTGTGATATATGGCAGATTAAGTGGTGATGATATGATGATGATATGATATATGATAATATATAAATGTGTTAGGGAGGATAATGATGGAATATATATATATATGTAGATATATATGTTATGGAGGATAAGGATGGGATCCCTATGAGGGGGACATGCATTTCATTCATTTCATATTGCATTCATGAATTACATAAGATATATGTGTATATATATATACGTCTGTATGGTTATTTCTGGTTACTGAGACATTGTTTCACACCCTCTCCCATGAACTAACCTTCCAGGTGATGGTTCTTGGACTAGTCCTGAGAAGTCAAGGGAGTAGCAGCGGACGTGGAAATACTAGGTCTATGTAGTTTATGTGTAATTTGGATAACGTATCTTGTATCAAGTAGGATAGAAGGTTTTGTAACGAATGTATGATATTGTAAGGATTGTTATAGATGGATGTATATATGGTTATATATGTGGAATTGTGTTGTATGCGATGTGTATGTTATACTGTGGTGGTTACATGGTTTTAGATGTTGAGAAGTCAATATGGTAGTGTTTGTGAGCCCATAGTGGATTTGGGCCTCGTTGGTGTGTTTTAGGGCCTATAATCCATTTTGTCAAGTTGGGGTTCAAGGGGGTCAAATCATAAAGGTTTGGTTTATTTGAGATAAAACCTCTTTGAACCAGTTGGTTTGGGGATTTTGGACCTGTATAAATAGTTTTTGAGTGACTATTTGCCTTTGGTGGCAATTAGAGGTTGTTAGTGGTAATTTTTGGTCAATAAGTGGTCAAAATGGTGTTAGAAGTTCAGAATTTCTATACAGAGTTGGATTGAGGCGAAGTGGTGTCAGTGGTTAGATTGAGACTAGATTGACTTGTAAGAATTAGAATCAGGTCAATTTGAGATCGGGGTATAAAGTTATACGTGTCAGAAGTTCACTATGGAGTGTGGAAGTTGCTAGTATAGAAAACCATCAGGGGGCGCCGCGGTGCCAGATAGTAGGCCACGGCACCACGAGGTCTAGTAGCGTGGTGTGACAAGGGAGGTCTAGAGTTGCGATGGTACTATAGCGGTTGCGGCTCCAACCCGAATTTTGATGTTATTTGGTTTGTTTCCGCTGTTTTGAAATTTTGGAAAGTTGTTTTAAGATGGTTGAGTTGTGTTTGGTTGGATTTTGAAGGTTTTGGTCAAATCGGGAGGTGTTTGAATGTAGGATGTTACACAAGTGTTATCAGGCAAGGGTGAAACCTAGCCCGACCTTACTGATGAAGCACTTGGAAGCGGATGTATTCAAAATGCTGAACCACACAAATTAAAATATTTATTCCCTTAATCTCACTTTATTTACCATTTTAAATATTTTTTTAAATATCCCATTTTATCTTTCATTCTCAAAACTAAGGAAGAGTTATGCCTTTTTTCCAATTGTGCCCCTGAGCAATTAATACTATGTAGTTTTTTTTTCATGTAATTTAATACAACACCAAAGAGTAATAATTAAGGTAATTTAGTAAAATTATATCATTCATTATGTTATTTATTGTCTTTTTAATTTTCATACCAAAACCTTAAAAAGATAAATAAAATAGGAAGGAGAAAGCAGTCAATTCAACTTGTCATACAAATCTTAAGAGTTTTGATCTAACAGTTTGTGTGGATAAGAGTTTTGGATCCAATAGTTTGTATGGATAAGAGTTTTGGATTTAATTTTCATACCAAAACCTTAAAAAGACAAATAAAATGGGAGGGAGAAAGCAGTCAATTCAACTTGTCATACAAATCTTAAGAGTTTTGGATCCAACCGTTTGTGTGGATAAAAGTTTTGCATCCAAAAGTTTGTGTAGATAACAGTTTTGGATCCAACAGTTTGTATGAATAAGAGTTTTGGTTTTAATTTTCGTACCAAAACCTTAAAAAAACAAATAAAATGGGAGGGAGAAAGTAGTCAATTCTACTTGTTATACAAATCTCAAGAGTTTTGGATCCAATAGTTTGTGTGGATAAGAGTTTTGGATCCAACAGTTTGTGTGGATCTGAGTTAAGTGTTGAAAATTCTTTATTCCAACCTGATAATACCCTTGTTCTTGAGACTTTGATTCCTTCGCACACTCATTGGTTTTAGAGAACTGTCATTCCTCATGAAAGAAACTGAATTAATGTTTAACGTGTAAAAACCGCAGAAAGTTATACAGAATGGTCAGCAACCCAATTTTTTCTATGAAATGAAATACAGACCACTAAAATTATGCCACGTCCACCCCTAAGTTCACAAAAAGAAAACGAGAAGGAACCAAATTGATGTCCTTAATGATCACTCTCAACTCAATTTGGACGCTTGTATTTTGTTTTTTTATCATCCAACAAAACGATTTCCTAGGTAACATCACTTGTAAATTGTAATGGAACAGTACGCCATTCATTTCCACTGGCTGTTGTAGAAGTAATTCAATTCCTCGTCTTCTTGGGCTGTCAAAGTGAGCAACGCAATAACTGGCCCAAAGAATACGTATTTAGACTGAGTCCAAGTCTAAGTCAGCCTAGTTCTTTTGAAGTAATCTAGGGCCTGTTTGATAGTGTTTCCTATTTTCTGTTCTCAAAAACAGTTTTATAAAATTGTTTTCAAGAAACTATTTTAAAAATAAGAAAACAAAAAAATCTGTTTGAATAATTGTTCTCAAAATCATAACTAGTGAGTAATAGATGGGTTATTCAAAATTTATAACTTTATCATTAATGAGGTGGATGTTTCTCATCTTTCCTTGTGTTTTCCAGAACAAAAACTACAAAACACCTAAAAGGTGTTCTGAGTTTTCTGTTCTTTTATTTTCTGTTTTCCAAAACAGTTTTTAGAAAACAGGTTTACCAAACAAGTTTTCTGAGTTTTCTGTTTCTGAAAACAAAAAAACTGTTTTCCAGAATAGCATCAAACAGGGCCCTATTTTCTTTTACATATATGGTATTTTGGACCTATTCCACTTTAATTAAAAAATTTATCAAGGTTCAGATTAGTTTGAATCAAGTTGGGCAAAACCACAATGGGTAGTAAATCATTCGAGTCTTTTGATTAAGTTGATATAACCTTTTATCAATCTTTTGGTGATAATAATTTATTTTTTTCTTAATAGAAGATAAGTCATTGTTTCGTGGATTAAGTGGAATGGAAGTGATGTTACGTGAGTTCCTTTCTCAAAATATTTATACTCACTTTCTCTGCTAAAGAAAGCAGTGCCCATCGTTTAAGCTACCCACTTCTATTAACATGAGGAAGATCACACCTATGTGGATTCTGGCTTTCTATGTGTTTGTTTCATTCCTCATTGTTAGCCTCTGCGACCAAATTGTTGCAGATGATGGTAATTCTGGTAGGCACTTGACCTAATTTTCAACTTTTTTGTTTTTTCACTCAAAATTTTATTCAAAATACATGCTGCTCACATGACTATAGTACTGATTGGTGTGTATTTTACGTGCAGTATCATATCTTCATCATTTAATTAGAATTATGACTTTAATTTCTACTTTTTGGTCTTATTCGGCCTTAATATTGTGTATACCCTCAAATACCACTCTAATTGAGCCTTCGTGGGAAAGCTTTTTATAATTCGTGACACTACTCCTGTAAGCATCCCTGATATTAAGGACAATAAAACGAAGGGCTTTAATGAGTTCTTTTAAACCTTTATTCCTGTCTTTCACGAATAGATTCTATTTGGAGAAGAATATTTTGATTTATAGAAAAAATGTTGTAGTAATACAATTAAATAAAATGTTTTGCTTGTTCTTCTATTTTCTTTTAATGCATTTCTTTATGTAGAAATTAATTTCACTCTGTTTGTTTTATCTCATTTATTTTGTAAGTGTATTCTTCCTTTAACACTTGCCTTATTTATCTCACTACTGGTAGTGTTATCCCTTCAAAACATATTTCTTTTTCTGTTGCTTCAGTAATTATTCATAAAGGGATTATTGTAAATGGCATAAGTATTGTGAAAAGGGTGTTTCTAAAATAAATGGTTCACCTAATTTTTTACTAAAATAAATGGTTCACCCAATTTTTTTTATTCACCAAAAAAAACATTTTTAAAAAACATATTCCTTTATTACATATATCCACATTTGATAATTTATTTATAGGCTAAAATATACTTAACATAACTCCTCTGAACCAAGGTTGTTAAACCCGTGAGTTTAACCAAACTCATAAAATGTGGGTGAACTTGTAACAATAGACTTATAACGTAAAGTCATAAGAATTTGATTATACTAATACATAGGAGTATTTAAGAAGAAGTATGTTTACATGATTTAAATTTAGCATATATATAAAACAAAAAAAAGTTTATTTAAATACATTTCACATCATTTTAATTTGACATGTTTTTTTGTGTATTGCATGAAGTATGAGATCTCTTGGCAGCTTACTACTATTTTATATTATATATTGATGTAAAAAAATCTATACTGCATATATTTTATAATATTTCATGTAAAAAAATAAAAAAATTTTATTAGATAATTATGTAACATAATAAATATTAAGTATTATATTTATTTATTTATTTTTATTTTTATTAGATGTGTTAGTATAATTATCCTTTAAAATATTTTTTATGAATTGTTAAACTGAAAAAGATGTTTAATCAAGATTTTTGAAAAATTATAAAATGTTATGTTTTCTTTTGATCTCATTCTCGGGTGGAAATCTGATTACTCATAAAAGTTAATAAAAAACAGACGCTTGCCCAATTCTGAAAAGAAAGCGCTTTCGCTTTGTCGTTGAGAGGCTGTTTTCAGTCTCCTCGGCCGCCTCAGGTTCGAATCCCAGTATATTCAAGCCTAGTTTTATTTTGTATAGGGGAAATTCTATTGAAAACCTATGACAACCGATATTTATGATGAAGGATATCATATATTTATACTAATATATATACTTTCTCGGTTTATATTATAAGATATTTTATATTAATTATACGCATATTAAAAAAATAATTTTTTTAATTTAAATCAATGCAAAAATTACCCACATTTTCTATTTTACCCTTATTAAATATCTCATTCTATTATTATTAGAGAGTTATAAATGAAGAGAGATAAAACATTAAATACATGGGTAAAATGGGAAAAAAATATCTAATGCCCTATATTGTAGACCAAAAACTTGTCATACAATATGCCTTATAATATGGATAGGAGGAAGTATATATTTAAGCCTAAACAAAACTAAGACAGTTCTATTCTAATTTAAACTTGTTTTATTTTTTTATTCTAAAAATTTTTAATTTATTTTTTTAAGTAAATATATTTTATTTTAAAATTAATGA
This sequence comes from Adenanthera pavonina, assembly GCA_026686845.1. Lineage (NCBI taxonomy): Eukaryota > Viridiplantae > Streptophyta > Magnoliopsida > Fabales > Fabaceae > Adenanthera > Adenanthera pavonina. The sequence continues at coordinate 4,675,250 of JAIVEN010000011.1, read as the reverse complement.
TATAAATATCATTCTTTAAGAAAAATATTTATATGATAAGGGTATATATAAAAAAAAATTATTATAACTAACTTAGAAAGTAGAATTTTTTTGAGTTTTGCTTAAGTTTAATTAACTTGTTGAGAAGTTACATTTTTTTTTTTGCAATGAAACAAAAGTAATTATTCTATTTCCCGGGCCGGTTCATCATAATAAATAACAATTCTTATAGATCTTTTAATATAATTTTCCCTTATATATATATATATATTTAATTTTGCAACTGTCGGCTCAGCTATATATAGCCAAGCATTTTTAAAGTTTCTTCATAACAATATGTGAGTATTAAGTATTAACCCTTCCTGCATCTGATCTGGAATAATCTATTAACACTACTGATTTCTTGAATATTCATTATTCATTAATAAAATTCATTGTTCATTATCAAACTGTTCCAACATTTTCTCTCTCCGTTTTTTTCTTTGCTAATGCTTTTATTTATAAGATTTCTAAACATCTATTTATTTTTACAAGTTTTTACATTTAACTAATATTCTGTTTAACGGGAGTTTAAATTTTTTTTTTTGAATTCAAACTAGAAGGTAGGGCCCTGCATCGCGCAAAATCCTATATGGATAGGGCAAGGTTCTAGACTTCTAGTAGCATTTGTGTGAATTGTGACTGTAACTCTGTCAACGAATTTTTTTCCATTTATAAAGTTTAAATCCACAATTTTACTTATCAGTATCAGATGCCGAGTCATCACCCAACCTTCTACAAATATTGTCTTTTTATTTCCTCATCGACTCAAAGTTAATTTTTTTTCTATTATTTCGATTGAAAATATTTGCTTTAGCTATCACATTTATCTAGCCTTCTTAAATGTTTGTTATCCTCTACAAAAAAAAAAATATTTGCCATACAATTTTCACGTGCACATAAGTTTTTGCTTTCAGCAGATTCCAAAGCAAAATCCTCATTTATCAAAACCCCTAAAAGGTTTTTCTTATTTCTTCGCTTATACTTAACTTTCTTATCTTTCTATCTATTTTGCGTTTGTTGGCAGAATATCCGATTTGAGCATTTATGGCAAACAGTTTTTTTTCTTATTTATTTTATAACATTTTCCTTTATTATTACTAAACTTTTTTTAATGTTTTTATACTATTTATTATGTCTCTTTTGTTCCTTGTGTTAAAAAAAGGTCCTATCCTGTAGGTTGTTTTTTTTTTCTTTCATTTCTTCTAGAGGGGGCTTTTATCTTTTCAAATCCATTTCGTTTCCAGAAATATTCTAATTCTATTTTTTCTTATTTTTTCTTTATCTAGGTACATCTTTTCTTTCATTTTGATTTCATTACATAATCGTAGTTCTACTATATTTATAGGATAGAAAAAAGTTCAGAAAAATTATGTCCAATAGTCGTAATTAGAAATTTAATTTGAAATGTAATGAAAGCAAATAACAAATTTCACAGATATATATATATATATATTGTAGTATAAACTATAAACGCAATTCTCTTCCTGTTTAATAGGGGTAATAAGCATTGATTGTGGAGTAACTGAAGAAAGTCGGGACGAGACGTGTAATTTTTATTACGAGGCAGATGACGCGGAATTTGGTAAAATATACACTATCTCTTCTGAATACATCCTTAACAGTACACAGGAACAGGTTTGGAAGCAGTTAAACACTTTGAGAAGCTTTCCTGAAGGAAAAAGGAATTGCTATTCACTCAAACCCAAACAAGGCAAAAACTACAACTACCTCGTTAGAGCTTACTACATATATGGAAATTATGACAACAACAATGCCATTCCAAACTTCAACTTCCATCTTGGCGTCAATTTCTGGACAGATTCAGAGATTGAGAAATTTGATGACATTCGAAGAATGGAGATCATTCATTTCTCTCTAACTAACAACATTGATGTGTGCCTTATAAACACAGGCCAAGGAATACCCTTCATTTCTTTGTTAGAAGTCTGGCCTCTGAGTAATTCCGTATATCGAACCACTTCCACTCTATTGCCACTAGACCTCATGACACGCTCTAATCTAGGAATGTCTGAGGATTTTCTTTTCATCAGGTAATTACAAATTAAATCCATTCGCTTATCAGTATTTATTGATTCAAAACATAAATCTATCAAAATGTTAATACACCTTTGAAAGAAAACGATGCAATTAATTTATTGCCAGGAGACCTCATTCACCCACCCTGGATAAGCGTGGTTTGTTTTCTAAAAAATATCAAGATTGTACTTTGGAACTCTCCTGATAGATTTTAAAAACTACAATCATGTGACCATCACATTTTTCGGTCAATTATTGTTCAAACTTTATGAAATAAAATACAGAACCTTCATAATGATTTTGGGAGATATAATTATGTCAAATTTCATTAACATTATAAATCATAATATGCAGATATCCGGAGGATATCTACGGGAGGTCTTGGTACAATAGACAGATCTACTACTCAGAACCAATCAATGCATCAAAAACAATTGACAATGATGCAATAACAGACTACAAGCTACCAAGTGAAGTGTTGAGTACTGCAATCCAATCACAGAATGGTTCCTCTTCCTTAATTATCAATTTCGGTTTCAGCACGGATTATGAGTATTACATTTACCTTCACTTTTTTGACTTTGTGGAATATTCCCAAAATCAGCTAAGAAAGATGGACATTTCTTTCAATGATACAAATCCAGTGTCAATAACTCTTAAATACCAGGAGCTCCAGACCATACGGCGGATAATTCCAAAAGGGGTTTATCTTGGTTATATTTCAATTACGTCCTCTCCAGATTCTGGTTTACCACCAATGATCACTGCTTATGAGATCTATAGAGTACTACCCCAACAATATTCTCCGACTAATGAAGGAGATGGCAAGTATCTTTATCATTTTATTTTATTAATTTGATTATCTTTGCCCTTTTACTTATTCAAGAACAACCGATCACTTTAGTCTACTTAGTTAGTTGGCCTATCTTTTAAGATGTTCTCAAATCAATTCATCAAGTAGAGTCAAAATCATCCATTGATCTTCTAGAATTCCCTGGGATATTTTATATTTTCTTCACTTGGGTACTTCTTTTCCTTAAATTAATACCAGATGCTAAAACAGACGGCTTTGATTTTGGTTTATTATATGTATATGCTAAAACTCTAAAACGCTGCTTTTTCTGGAAATATTAGTCGATGCTATGCAGAACATCAAGCATGCTTATAACATCACAAGAAATGATTGGCAAGGAGATCCATGCGTTCCGAGAGACTACAGATGGGAAGGTCTGAATTGCAGTTACTCTGACAACTTTCCAAGGATCACTTCATTGTGAGTGGACTTCCGATCTCTTGAAATTTTGGGAGTTGTCAGACATGATAACCTTGGTGCAAACTGAGTGTACTCTGTTGTTCATGCTGCTTATTGATGTGACAATATTATTTTTGTAGCAGAGAGAGTGTTTTTGTTGTGATTTCCAATCTCTCTCTTCCTCACTTTCGTTTGTTATAACAAGATCTCCATTCTTAACAAAATATATATAAGCAGGAACTTGAGCTCGAGCAAATTAAATGGAGAGATAAATACTTCATTCTCCTATCTTATAAAGTTGGAGTCCTTGTAAGTATTTAAGTAATGTCAACTTACAATTTTTAGTCACATTCATTATCCAAGCGATGTATAGGCTTCACTTGTATGTCGATAAGGCAGAGTAACTCTCATGTAATAATTTCATCTAACTAATATAAGTCTCATGTTCTAGGGACTTGTCCAACAACCAGTTGACAGGAGAAATCCCTCCATTTTTAGCAGAACTACCCGATTTGAAACTACTGTAAGTTGCAATGCTTTAGCATAGGCACAATACATTTAGTTCCAAAAGTCTAGCAATTTTCTCATGAGATGTTTTTGCAGCAATTTGACAGGGAATAATCTCACAGGTTCAATTCCCAAGGCTTTAAGGGAGAGGTCAGGCACTACTTTGACATTGAGGTAATATGAACATATTCTTTGCAAAACTCTTTAAATTCTCTCCTCAGCGATTGCATTGTCTACATATAATGGCCCTTTTTTTTCCTATTTAGATAGTGAAATATTCAGAAGAATTCCCTTTTCTTTTGTTTACTATTGCTGTTCAGTTTAAAACATACCATTAGTCTTCATTTATGGTATATTATTAGTATCATTAGTGCCAAATGCTATTCAATAATATACAGATCATTTTGCATATATGACTAACACTTGCATGTTGATGTTATTTTTTCCTAGTGTGGATGGAAATCCAAGTCTCTGTCAGATAGACTCCTGCAAAACCAATACAAGGAGGCCCATTATAACGCTTATTGCACCTGCAGTAGCTTCTGGAGCAATTCTTGTAATAATAGCTTGCATTTCTATAATGTTCTGCAGATATAAAAGGAAAAAACAGAGTGACATGGAAGGTCACCTTGGTGAGTTTACTCCCTAACATTTCTTCGTATTTATTTTTCCTTTATGAATCCTTGAAAACATTTATTGAAGATTTGCCTATTTAAATGAAGGTGGTTGTAAATTTTATTCTATATAGTTGATGTAGATATAAAAATAATATTTTTTATGTCAACTCTTTTTATGCATTTTTCTAGTAAATTTTAATTCAAGTAGCCTTAATATTTTATTATTTGATTCTCTTATACATGTCACAATCAAATATGTAGGTAAGAAAGATAGGCAGCTGAAATCAAAGAATCGGGCATTTTCTCATGCTGAAATTCTTAGTATCACCAATAATTTTGAAACTGTAATTGGAGAAGGGGGATTTGGAAAAGTGTATCTTGGTACACAACAAGACGGTATACAAGTTGCAGTTAAGTTACTTTCTAAATCATCACAGCAAGGATTTAAGGAATTTCGATCAGAGGTCAGAAGCAAAAATCATTTATTAATAATTTTGGGTTTTCAACCATTTCCTTTATATTGCGCTGCCATATTATTTTATTCAATCGTGACAAAGATATGGTTCGAGATGCAGGCAGAATTGTTGACAGTTGTTCATCACAGAAACCTAGTTTCTCTTGTTGGATACTGCAATGAAAGTGACATGAAAGCATTGATTTATGAATATATGATTGAGGGAAATCTTCGATACCGATTGTCAGGTTTAACTCTTATGTTCCAAAGATCATAGCAATTATGGCATAATTTAATATTTTAATGTCAGTCCTAAGTTTTGATACGTATTTAAGCTTTTTATACATTCCATAATCGGTTGCACATTTTAATTAAAAACGAAATTTATTTATTAATGAAGGGAAGTGCTTCAATGCACTTACCACAGTGGATATCTTATGACATATGATTATTCAGTTTTGGAAGGATGAGAAGGGATAATATTTCTCAGATGAAGAGAATAAATTTCTTTTGAAAGTCTCAATTTCTCACTTGTCTTCGTTCTCTTACTTTACATTCAACCACTACTGCGCCAATTTCAGTTGGTATCACATGGCACACTATATGACCTTTAAGCATCTAGTTAAAAGAATTTTGAATCAAATCTCCCATACATGAACTTACCTTGCTACTTGAACTTCAACATTTTACCCAGTTACGCATACAATTAAACATTGAACTTAACCATTTAGAAAATAATAAATTATATCCTATTGTCCTTGAGATGACATTTTTTGTTAAAGGATATATATAAACCAAGTCATATATATATATAGAATCACTTGGTTTGTGAAGATGCATAACAGTTTTCTTGCACAACCAAAATATGTTGCAGATAAGAGCTCATATGTTTTGAAGTGGAATGAGAGACTTCAAATTGCACTTGATGCAGCATGTGGTATGTATAGACTACTTATTCTTTCTACTTGCTTTTTTTTTTTTTTTTTTGCTTTTATTTTAACTTGAAGTATTTTGTTGCTCAGGATTGGACTACCTACATAATGGTTGTAAGCCACCAATAATTCACAGGGATTTAAAAACTTCCAACATCTTACTTGGTGAAAACATGCGAGCCAAAATTACTGACTTTGGACTGTCTAGAGTCTTTGCCAATGAATATGATACTAATCTATCAAGTAAAGCAGGAGGCACAATTGGTTACCTCGATCCCGAGTATGTTGTTATATAGAACTACTTTTCTATTCTTCCCTTTCCAATCTTTGATGGGAAAACTCTTTGATTAACTTTTCATCAATTTGTCCGAAACAAGAAATTATTTCATTCACCTTAACTTCAGAAAAATTTTGTTAGTAGATAACTTGTAAATGGCATGTTCTCCATTTGAACGCATTTAGTATTAGTTACATATAATTGTACCTTAAAATAACCCACAGCTGTTAAAATAAACTACTTGCAAAGCTTAAGTAATTTCATCAATGGCTTAATAATCATGCAAAATTTACAGATTCCATAGCTCGGGAAACTTAAACAAGAAAAGCGATGTTTATAGTTTTGGAATAATTCTGCTTGAGTTGATGACTGGGCGGCCAGCAATTGTCGGAATGCGTGGCAAAACAAGTCACATATCTGATTGGGTCTCTCCAAAGCTTGAGAATGCGGATATCCAATCCATTATGGATCCAAGGTTGGAGGGAAAATTCAGTTCTGAATCAGCATGGAAGTTTTTAGAGATAGCCATGTCTTGCATTCCACGAGCTGCAATCCAAAGGCCTGATATAAGTCAGGTAGTAAATGATCTAAAAGAATGCTTGGCTCTTGAGCTATCTCTTGAAAGTGTAGCTAGAAGGCAACAGTAGAATGTTGAGCACTACATCTTATATCAGTAAATTTTCGCTCGATCAATAGGTTCCATAGCAAGGTAGGGTTGTTCAGAGAACCAAACAATCTCTTCTAATTGGTCATCCATTTAGTTTCTCTTTGTCAAATCCTCTGTTTCTTGGTTATATATTTATTAGGCATGACAGGAAAATATGTCATAAACCATACCACCATATACAATCTTATATTCCTCGTTTGTCTGTTTGTTCTTTTTTCTCTTGGGTGAAAGATATTTCTAGCTTAGGGAATATCCATTACCGTCGGTGGGGCCTCAATGTATGTCTGGGTCATAGTCTGTAGCTCAAATGACTAATTATATGCGAAAGTATTTTTGTGGTATTTAATGATTTCAGTTCCTACATGTACTTTGATGAATAAAATCCCCTTTTCATTGTACTTACATCATAGATCAGCTGGTTCAATTTCCTTACCAGTAAGTAGAACTAAATCAATAAAGTTTATGATCAGTTCTTCATTGATGCCTATTTTAGTACTCAAATTATGAGCACACAGAATTAATGAAAAACAAGTACTGGACTTGGTTAATTAATTACTAGCTGAGAATTTAGCAAAAATCTGAGAAGAACATTAAGATCTTAATTCATAAAATCAATCAAAGATTGAAGAGATAAGGAACATGAATGCACGCTTGCACAGAACTTGAATAAGTAATTTTGCTTCCCTTATATTCGTATTGTTATAATCTTCCTTGAAGTAAGCTTTTGTGCTTATAGTTTTTTTTTTTGGGCCGAAAGCTTTTGTGCCTATAGTTATACGTAGGCAATGGCAGGAAATAGTGCGCCTTCGAAGACCTAATATTAACTGACATAATTTCTCTTCTTCTTTTAAAAAACAAAAAAATCAGATCCTTAAGTATCGTATGATTAGGAGGGAAAGGACAGTGTAGCACGTAGGAAATCCCAAAGCCGTGAGAAGACTGAATTAGTGTCTGCGATATCATGGGAATAGAGACATGCCGAAGCTTAAGTCAACGTTCAATTTGATAGGATCATATAATGTTATATAATTTAGCTAACTATAGATTGCCATAACAACCACACATGGTAAGGGAAGGTCCCCGGAAGATAAGCGCAAAATGTTCCCGTTTGGATCAAGAAAAAGTGGATTTGCATTTTAAAAATAACGTAGAAATTAATTAGTAATTTTTTTAAGGGAAAATTGGGTTTTGGGACAAAAAAAAATTAACATATTTGGTTTTTGATACCAACTTGATTTTTTTAGAAAAAATCTATTTTAGGTTTAAAAAATTCAATTCTTACCCCAAAAAAATCACTAGTCCCAAAACCAAATATATTGATTTTTTGGTCCCAAAATTCAATTTTCCCTTTTTTTAAGTTATGAAAGGAAAAAATTAATGAAAATGAACACAATTAATCTCATATACACTTCTATTCCTCGTGTGGCAACATTCTCTTATTTTGGTTTTAGAAGTTAGAACCTCTACATTCATGGATTCATATATTTAGGAAGTTAAAAAAAGGAAAAAAAAAAAAGGTTAAGTGTGAGCTTCCTTGCTCTTCTTATTTCTAATACTCATTAACTTATTCCTAATTTAAGAAAAAAAATTAGAGAAAACGAATCTATATTAAATATTTGCATTTGATAAATATGTTAAAAAATTAGAGAAAACTTTTATTCTTATGAACACACATGTAAATTGAAAATAATTAAATACCAAATTTTATATAATATAGTATGTCTTCATTCTTATTATTATAGTCAATGTTATAATGACCGAATCATAAAACCAATTATCCTGCCATGACATGGGTCCGCTCTCCATTCCTAACCTAAAATTAAAACTGATTAAAAACCAGCCGAGATTAACTCGATGCAAACCAAACGTTTCGCAAAGAAAGAACTTGTGAAAATTTTTCAGACAAGACAAGCTCTTCAGGACTCGAACCAAGGGTAGGATCTGGTAAAAGAAAAAAAAAAGAACAGGAGTAGAGAAACCATCGGGCAACAAATAATTCAATTTCAAATTAATGCATATTTTTTGTGATCCCATATGGTGTATATATAGAGTACTTCTTACATTAAGCAAGAAATAGGATAATAAATCATGAATCACCCCTTGAATAAGCTTGATAATTTTCTAATAATTCAGGTCACACAAACTAATTCCAAGCATTTTCTTCACTCCTAGTTCGGCTGAACTGCGTGTTGGACATTAAATGCACCAGGGAATGTACGGATAACAACTAAGACAAAATCGGCCCAAAAGTCCTCCTATCGCTTTTCTTTCCTGGGCAAGTGGCAGCTAGTCCACCCTACTTGGATCAATAAAGTCTGTTCCCTTCCCTTCGTGTAGCTCACAAAATACTACTAAACATCAACCCTATGGCTTTTCTTCGTATGTTTATTTCTATCAACTAACAAGCATTTCCATCTCACCTTAAGCTCTGCAACCACATTAGAACCAGTATTATCACAATTGGGATTTTTATGTCTAAAAATAACATCATTCCTGGTTTGCCATATCACATATATAGCCGCACAAATCATAATTAACCACACTTAGCTTGAAAATCGAATGAGCTTAGCCATGACTTCACTATACAAGCACATGCATGCTATCACGTCATAAAGCACTTAGAATGCAACTAGCCACCCTACTAATTTTATAATTGATCAATAAGGCGGCTCTACATGCATTGTAGAGTTTGAGGAATGATTCACATTATATAATTTCATTTGTAGCGTCTAAAATAATGAGCCACACTATAAAATTGGGTAAACTTGTAGTTAATTCGAGCCCATTTTAAGAATTCTGTTTTTTCAGTCAAACAATTTTAACAGTTGTCCATAATTCTCAATGTTAATTGGTCAATTAATCCATATAAATGTATCAATCAATGATCAATATGCCAATCAATTAGCATAATTTTTTATGCTGTCCAAGGAGCTCAAGACAATTTAGTTAGTTGTCACAAGCAAAATAACTTAATATACGTTTTGTAGGTATATAGATTTCCTGTAGGTCTTGTAGATATATATATAGATATAGTATGCATATTCAATATAAAATATTTATTTTTATAATAAATCATACTATTCTCTTTTTTTCCCCGGCTAAAAATGATATAGTATTATTAATAATAAATAAAGAGAAAATTACAAAGGCAAAGGTTCAGAGATAAAAGAGAAAGACCTAAACATTGCAAGGAGCTCCCTCATAGCTGAGGTAATAGACCTGTAACATCCCAATTTTTATTTGGGATTTATAGTGATGGTAGTGACCTTAAATAGGACATATGATTAATTATTAGGCCCAAAAGAGTAGGACAAAAGATAAGGTAAAGGGAAAATTAAAAAAAAAATTATCAATATTCAAAATTTATCTTAATTGATTTTTACACCTATTAAGATTTTTTTTAAACTAATAATAATAATAATAATAATAATAATAACAAATGAGAATAGCATAAGGAGTCATCAGGATATTATTTAAATCTAATCATATTTTTTTTCTTATTGATTTTTAAAATAAATATATTTAAAATTTATATTTATTAAATAATCAAGATATAATAAAATAAAAGTGTTTTCTTAATAACCCCATTTGAGAAAACCTAAACCATTTTCTTTTCGCTTCGTCTCTGCCGCCAGAACACGCAGGTGCCTTTCTCCATCAATATATGAATTGTGCATATCTCCTTCTTTATTTTGTCTTCTTTCATTTTCCTGAATCAAAAATCTTGAGTTGAAGGCAGTTTCAGGTACTTTTTATTTCAATTTTTTTTAATCAATTATATTACTTTGAAATCGGGTGCTTGAACCAAAAGTAATATATTATATATATAGAGAGAGACGTTCAGTACGCAATGCTCATTATTGTTGTTGTTCTTTTTCTTTCTTAGTCAAATTCGTCATTTTCCTCCATTGAATGATACATATATATATATATCATTCAATTTGTTTTTGCTTTTCGGTCACTGCTGGAATACGAACACTTAAAACAAATTTGTCTTTTTTTTTTCATAGTTTTGGTCCCACGCTAATTGTTTCTAAATTCATTTATTCTAATTAACTAATTAATTTATAAGATAATTATTAGATCTTTTGAAATAGTTTTAAGACTCTAAAGTAGTTTTAGAATGACCCTAGGATAGTTTTTAGGATAATTTATAATACTTTTGAGTATATATTAATATATTTTTTTTTATATATCTGTATGACCTCTGTAGACTCTCATTGAGAACGTTTACTAATTGGATTGCCATTTGTTGCCTTGTGAGCTAAGGAGAACAGGTAACTTGGGGTTTTTCCATGTGTGTACAAACTTTGTTTGTTATGATAATAATATATGCTGGCATGTATTTTTTTTAAGCATGCTTGTGAACTTAAATTAATATTTCGATATTCTAAAACTGGTATTTGGACGTTTTGGAGTAGTTTTATTCTTTCAAGCATGCTTGGAACTGTTTTATGAAGTACTTTATTTTCTTTCAGGCATGCTTGTCGGCATGATGAATGATATATATATAAATGACATGCACTGGTGATGGAATTAGGGAGATGCTGATGTGGATATAGAAAGGATTTAGTGACCACGTGGTTTGCCTCCACTTTGCGCACAGTGGTTGGCCTTTTGTAGGGCCCCGTTCCTCAATACTTACCTGGCCGGGTTTGTAAGGGGGGGCGTGGGACAGTGACACCTCCTGGTGTTTAAGGAGGGGAACCATAGTCTGGGCTTGGGCTCTGTACCTTTGGTCAGGTACATCTCAAGCACCGGAGGAGCTTTGGTCGGTCCAAAGTGGGCTAGACCGTGGTTAAGCCTATGGTTCCAGTCAGCGGTATAATGTTGGACGGAGGAATAAGGGAGGTTGCATTGCATAATATCATGATTTGCATGGAAGTATTATGAGTCATACCATGATAATGATATTGGAATTGTATATTCGCCTATGATATTTTTCTTTATGTGTGTTGGTTAGTTTGTGTGTGCATGGTGGAATTCTGAGTTACTGAGACGTTAGTGCTCACCCCAATCTTTTAACATATTTCAGGTGTAGGATCCAATAGGAGACACGGGAAGGCACCGGAGGAGTTAGCTTTTGGCTCTTGTGCTCCCCGAGCACATGCTGGTCATTATTTACTTTCTGCCATGACCTTAGGACACTGTCTATTTATTTTCATTGTTTTGGACCTTAGGACTCTTTTAAGTCTTGGTCAATGTGATTCAGTTTTAATTATGTTTGTATTGAAATTTCTGAGACTCTCGAAGATTGGATAATAAATGTTAAAATATTTATGCTGAGCTGTGAACTCTGGACAATTATGACAAATTAAATACGGGCAGAGCCCTTAGATTTTGTTAAATAGTGGAGATGATTTCTGTTATTGATAGGGCTGAGCCCTCTAAATTCATAACTTACATTTAAGAGGCGGAGCCTCCTTAGTCTATGTTTGGGGAATGGAGTCCTTAGTCCATTGTGTGTTTTAGGTTTCCATACATTAAATGCTTGAGATTATACTAGTTGCGTAAGTAATAGGACCGTTGTTACAAGACCAATAAGACCAAGATAAAGGAGCTTCAGGGACAAGAAGTTTAGAAACATTATGAGTATGACAGCATATATAAATAGAAAATAGACAAGGATTAGAAACGAAAGATTGGGATGAAATCCAGTAAAGAGTGTTGTGCAGAGACGTGAGAAGACTTCTACATTTTCCTTCTGTGTAGCTGAAATTGTTAATCCAGGTCCAATTGAGAGCAGAGTCCATCGAGAAAGATGAATTACACTTAATTCTCCAGCCTCTCCTTCTTCTATTCTTGGATGCAGAGAAGGAGAAGAACCAACAAGGATGAAGGAAGTCACAAAATTGTTGATTCAAATTGGCATGTGAACTTGCTACAACTGGAAGGGAACTAATATCCAAGTAAAGTAATGCAACAGAATTATAAGAAGATAAAGTCCAACTAGCTGCTTGTATGACATTAGAGGGATTCCTTTTTTTCCCTCTATGAATAGCATCATTCCTCTCCTTCCAGATATAATATAGCAACAGCAAAATGTTGGCAATATCAGAAGGGTCCTTAATAAGAGAGAGAATTCCTCGGATCATGTTATCAAAATTAGAGACAACATCCTGATCAACTTTTAATCCAAAACGAGATCCAAACCACACAGCCCTTGCAAATTCACATGTTACAAAAAGATGCTCTCTTGATTCCACATCAGTGTTACAGAAAACACAAACCTGTTTGGCAAGAAGCGCTTGATTAAAAAATTCCATCAACTTAAATCCATGGCCACCTGAAGCTTTTGGAGCACAAAGTTTGTCCCAACTCAAAAGATGTATTGAACGATGATTATAGCCGTGATCAGAAGAATATAGATGCCTGATTATTACATTTTTTTTTCAATGCTTGACCGATCATACAGTATAAATCAAGTCTGCCGTGCACCTTTAAAAAAAAAATCGACAACTATAGACAATTAAAAGAAAAACAAAATCAAAACGGTGATATCCTCTGCCCTGTTTTGTGGAAGGTGGAACCATCTTTTCCAACAAAGATCAAATTAATGAGAAAGGGGCAGGGTTCGGTCATATTTGATGCTCAAAATATGCTTAGAACATGCTTAGGAGATTTATTTGAACCAAATAGAAATATAGTGTGAAATATCACCTTAAGGGGGTGATAATTAGTGCGTGATTGTGCATTTAGTAAATTCAAAGCTGTTACCCAGATTCAACTAGCGTATTACCACAACTTCAGCTGGATTTAACCTATCAAACAGCAAAGTAGAGATTAAAGGAACAGAGAAAAACACAAGAAAATATATCATGGTTTTGTCCTTTTGATTTATGTCCCGTCTCCTAGAAAAAAATTTAAGGGACTTTCCACTATAATAATGTCACATTACAGCATATAGTATTGTTATACAAAATAATAGAAATGTCTGGAAACACAAGACACATATCTGATTGGATATGTCCAAAGTTAAAAGAAATGGGGATATCCAGTCCACTATATGGATCCTAGGCTGGAGGAAAAATTCAATACCACTTCAGGATGGAGATTTATAGAGATAGCTATGTCTTGCATTCCACGTGTTGCAGTCCAAAGGCCTGACATTGGTCACGTAGCAAATGATTTAAAGGAATGTTTGGCTCTGGAAATATCCCTTTGAAGTGAAAAATGCAACAGTAGAAACTCTAGCACTACATTGAGTAGCAGTTATTTTCAGCTTGAATCAGACTCGACCCCATGTACTAGGTAGGATTGTTTTGCAGGGCCAAGCAAATCTCTCCGAACTATCATCCAACCCAACTCGAGAGATTTGTTTTGCTTAGTCAAGTAGTCTGTTTCTTTTCTTTATTCTTGTTAGGCCAGTTTATCCAATGTTAGGTTGGCTCAGGTGATGAAGAAATTTGCTAATGACATTCACTAGACCATTGCCACTGTAAGCAAAGTTTATTTTTGTTCCTTTTCTTTATCTTGGGTGAAAAATATTACTAGCTTCTAAAAAATCAAATTTAAACTCCTCACCTTTGTTGGGGACTTGAGCTATTTCTGAGTCATAGCTTAAATTTGAGTCATAGTTTAAATGGTTGTATATCAAAGTATTCGTGTTATTTGTGTCATGTAACAAATAAAGGGTACGGTGAAGCCGCATGCGAGCACTCTCAAAAGATTCCAGTGCTTGGAACAGGTACGTCAATCTGAGTCAACAACTGCTTTGTTGAGGACACCCACTCAACACCAATTCCTCGTTCAGTCAACATGTAATACTCGAACTGCAAGTTCTCTTGTCCCTTTCTAGATAATTGAATTGTGGAACATTGTACTGTTGTTTGTCCCTCGTCCATAGAATTTATACCCAACTTCATCATGTTCTGCTTTCCAAGTCCAAAGTCTCAAGCTTTTGCATACACACGTTTCTTTTTCTCTTTTCCTGAAACATGAAGAGGGCACCACGATGGATTCTGGTTTTATTTCTTTCGTTTCGTTCATCATCCTTCTCAGCAACTCAGAACTAGTAGTTGCGGATAGTTATGATTCAGATAAGTCCTGCATCTGTTTCTCAATTTTCTCAGACAATTTTCATTCGTCATTTGTTAAAAAAGAAGTCCTAACTCGATTCATCGGACACCTAGTTTTGTCTCCAATGCTATTTACCTTTCATTTTTAATCTTAATATAATTGATTAGGTCTGTTCACTAAGCAGGGTTTGATGACAGGAGCAATTAATTTTCTTTAATTGTAATTAAAATCTAACTATAGCATAGATATATAAACAAATTTAATAAAACATTGAATGAAAGTAGTCCACTATTTTGACCTTTTGACAATTATTAAACTAAACAAGCATATAATAAGGGTGCTAGTTCCAAATAAAATTGTCAGGGTGATTAGCATTGATTGTGGAGTCAACGAACACTACAGAGACCCCAAGACCGAATTCCATTACACAGCAGATGGCGCCAAGTTTGTAGAATATGGCAAAATATACAACAATATATACTCAAATCACTATGGTAAAGAACAAATTGAAAAGCAGCTTCACACGTTGAGAAGCTTTCCTGATGGGAAAAGGAACTGCTACACCCTGAAACCTAAACAGGGCAAGAACAACAATTATCTCATCAGGGCTTATTTAGCGTACGGAAACTATGACCACAAAAATTCAGTTCCTTCCTTTGATTTGCATCTCGGTGTCAATTACTGGACCACCATCGGTGAAACGAATCCGAGCGATCTCATTCTGCGAAGCGAGGTCATTTATTTATCCCCAATCGATCACATCAATGTCTGTCTAGTTAACAATGGCAGAGGATACCTTTCATCTCGTTGCTGGAGCTATGGCCTTTGCAGAATTTTTTGTATCAGCCCTCTTCCAATTTACTCCCTCTCAAACTCATCACGCGCTGTAGCCTGGGTGTATCCGAAGATGCTCTACTCATCAGGTGACTTAATTACCTCAACATTTAGATGCATGTAAGTGTTGAGGCGTAATAATTGACGTGTTTTGTTCAAATAAATATGCAGATACCCAGGTGACATCTATGGTAGGTCCTGGTTCAGTAAACGTGTGAGCAACTCAGTGCAAATGAATACTGCAACAGCTATTGACATTGGTGGAACAGAAAATCCTTACAAACTGCCGAAAGAAGTGTTGAGAACTGCTATCCGATCAGAGAGTGTTTCTTCTTCCTTAGACATCGACTTTTATTTCAATATTAGACATGAGTACTACGTGTATCTTCATTTTTTTTACTTCGAGGAGCAGTCTCAGAAGAAATTGCAAAGGAAGATGAATATTTCTTTCTCTCATAACATCGCCGTACCCGTAACGGTTGAGCACAAGAAGCGTCTTACTGTAGTTCAGAAGTTTAAACAAGGAGATTATGTTGATCATATATCGCTCAAATCCACCTCAGATTCTGATTTACCCCCCTTGCTCAATGCTTATGAAATCTACGAAGTGCTTCCCCCACAAAATTCAAATACGGATGAAGGAGATGGCAAGTATATTTATTGTTTTTCTTTGACGGGCTCGTTTTTATTTAGGAACGACTATTTGTCTCGCCTGTCTGCATAAGCAATCTTTATCCTTGTTTCCATCAATATATAACACAGATAATCTGGAACTACTTTGACTTAACATATTTACATTGTCAACACTAAAACGATGCTTGCTTCTGGAAATAACAGTTGATGCTGTCCGAAATATCAGCAGAATCAGTTGGCAAGGAGATCCGTGCATGCCAAGCAACTACACATGGCAAGGTCTTACTTGCCAATCTAACAACAACCCGAGGGTCACTTCATTGTAAGTGTGTGTGTAAACATTTTTGCTCAAGAATTAATTTACTCTTTTGATCACGCTGTTTAATTAATGATAAGCTAATATTACCTAAGTGACAGAAAGAGTTTATTGTTGCCGTAAATTCCAATCTCTCTTAACTTCCTTGCCTTTGTTTTAAATGACTAAACATTCATTTGTAACAAAATATAAGCAGAAACTTGAGCTCTAGCAAATTGACAGGAGAGATAGTTGCGTCACTCTCCAATCTCACGAAATTGGAGTTTTTGTAAGTATTTGTTAATTATTAATGTCATCTTATAACCATAACATTGATTCTTCTTGATAACTAGCAATAAGTCTCATGTTTTAGGGATTTATCGAACAACCAGTTGACTGGAGAAATACCACAATTTTTAGCAGAACTACCCAATTTGAAACTCCTGCAAGTTCAACGTTTTAGTATAGCAGTAGTAACACTTGTCAGTTCAAATGCTAAGGCAACATATCTCACAAAGCATTTGCAGTAATTTGACAGGGAATAATCTCATAGGTTTAGTTCCCAAGGCTTTGAGGGAAAAATCATCTACTACTTTGCTATTGAGGTTTGCTAATGATATTATTTTCAATTTTTTATAACACAAATCATACTATAATGAACAGATGACAGTCTTGCGAAAAATGAATGAAAATTTTATTTTTGGGTGCTAGTTTGGACGGAAATCCAGGTCTCTGTCACACAGGCTCAT
Source organism: Adenanthera pavonina (assembly GCA_026686845.1). NCBI lineage: Eukaryota > Viridiplantae > Streptophyta > Magnoliopsida > Fabales > Fabaceae > Adenanthera > Adenanthera pavonina. Next base: position 4,657,956 of record JAIVEN010000011.1, on the reverse strand, counting down.
GCAGAAGCAGAATGAATAAGTCCATTGTTCTTGTTGCATCTGTAATAGCTGTCCTTCTAATAGTAATGTTTGTTTTCTTAATCTTCTATAGATTTAAAAGGAAAAAACAAACAGGTAGTTCCATCCTCCTTTTCTTTATATTTGTTTTTCTTTATGATTCTTGGCAAATATTTGTATGGTTAGTCAATTTCATGCTTTTATGAACTTGGTCGGTCATTTTTCATTTCCATCATATTGCCTTAACACTCTACTGTGATAGTTTTCTAATACAAGTCACATTCAACATAGTAAGATATATGACTCCACAGTAATTATGTACATTGCTGCAGTGAAGTTTACAGCATCTCAAAAGGATGAGCAGCTGAAATAAAAAATTAGAATATTTTCTTACTCTGGGATTCTTTGTATTACAAGAAATTACGAAACTGTAATTGGAGAAGGAGGATTTGGAAAAGTGTACCTTGGTACACTACAAGATGGAGGACAAGTTACAATTAAGCTACATTCTAACTTATCAAGGCAAGGAATCAAGGAATTTCTTTCAGAGGTTAGAAGCAGAAATCATTGATGAATGATGATGTTGGGTTTTCAACCATTTCTTATATAGTATACTATTTTACTCAGTCATGGTAAAGCTAAGCTTCAAATTGCAGCTACAACTGTTGATGACTGTTCATCACAGAAACTTGGTTTCACTGGTTGGATACTGCAACGAAGGTGACAATAAAGCACTGGTTTATGAATATATGACTATGGGAAATCTTCACCGCCTATTATCAGGTTGTTTTAAGTTGTGTGTTATGAAGCTCATTATAAATCCATAAGATAATCTACTGTCAGTTTTGGTTTTGCTTTGTAATTACAAAAAAGGAGAATGAGACATTTAGAAGATTAATGAAAAAAAAAGTTATTTTCTCTTTTAACTTGGGTGAGCAGTTACTTTCGCATTAGTCCAGAAATCTCTCTCTGAAAACACCAAGGCCATTTGATATCTGAGCTTTAAACATTCCTAGATGAGCAGCACATTACAATCCTTAATTCTGATTTATGGAAGGGAAATGCTTCAATATGCTCCACACAGTCATTAGAACATGGCATATATATTATGGTAATTAACTATTTTGAACCAAATCGGGTAGGAGTAGGATCAATAAGCATATATATATAACATTTCCCTTGAGTAGAACCCACTACAGTGCCTAATAGCGGCTTAGACTACGATAGAATCTTCAAAAGAAGGATATAAATTAAATTACAGAATTACTTTGTTTAAGCTCTGCTAATTCTGTGACATTTTTCATGTGCAACACGTTTTGCAGATAGCAATCCAAATTTTTTGAAGTGGAATGAGAGACTTCAGATTGCATTGGATGCAGCGTATGGTTTGCAGGCTGCTTATCTTTTTACTTTCATGGAATTCCGTTTTCCTTTGTTTCTTATACTTTACCTTTAATTTAGGTGAACTAAACCTTTTTTTATTTGGATTTGATTAATGGCAATGTAGGATTGGGTTATTTGCATAATGGATATAAGCCACTAATAGTCTACAAAGATCTAAAACCTTCCAACATTTTGATAAATGGAAACATGCAAGCCAAGATTGCTGACTTTGGATTGTCAAGAACTTTTGCACATGATGGTGATTTTCACATAGTAACTTGCCATGCTGACACATTTGATAATGTGTAACTTGGAATTTCCAATTTCAAAATCATTTTCGGAAGAAATAATTAAAAAAATATAAATCTGATGCAAACTGATCAATATAAACATATCAAAACATCAAGAGTTTCCATCTAAATTGTTGATATTATTTTTATTTTAGTGAACGGAAATTTTCCTTTATCCTTCTCTCCGGATAATACAAACTTTCTGATGATTGCGTCTTGAAAAGTTGCTGTTGGATTTAGCAATTTGCAAGTTTCTAGATGCTGCAGGTGTCTAAGTTGGTGTGATTCATGTATCGGCTCTAATTAGTAGAAGATATTGAATGGTTGATTGAAGTTTTTCCAGAGACAGAAATAACAAAGTAACCTCAGAAATTCCTCCTCTTCATAGAGAAAATCCATCCTTCCTCCTTCCAATAGCTGTTGCTCTGTGAAATACCATGGTTTGAAAGTAAGAGAATTGTTCCTTAGAGTGTACGCCTGCTATATGATATATAGATGGTCATCTATTTCAGACAAAGTTTAAGAGAGTGAAACTTTTCTATTGTACTGATGATTGATGAAAAATCTCGGCAATGCTTGCTCCGTCAGTAATTTTCTCCTGCTTCTTCATAGTTTTTGTTCCTTCATCCTTTCGAAGCATTGTATAACGTGAAAGCTCATCCCTTGTGCTTAAATAGATAGAGAAAGAAGTCACTATTGCAAGAATTCTGGATTTTAATTTCGGTCTTTTTACTTGATTTCATGTCAAAGAAGTGTGATATTTATTGATTTGGAATAATTCTGTTTGAACTAATTAGTGGCAAGCCAGCAGTAATAAGTACTTCTGGAAATCATATTCATATACTTGGATGGATTGTTCCTCTTATTGAAGAGGCAGATATCCAGAACATCATGGATCCTAGGTTACTACGAAATTTCATTAAAAACTATGCACAAAAAGCTTTAGAGGCTGCCATGTCATGTGTTCTAACAGATGCTGCCCAGAGGCCAGACATCAGTCATATATTGGCAGAGCTGAAGGAATGTTTGAATCTGGAAATTATGACTCATGGTAGTAGCTCTTTGCTGGTTGAATCACAAATAACCGAGATTTATGCAAGGTAATCTCTCTGGATTTGTCTCTAGTTAAACCTGAAAACCAATGACAATGAAGTTAGCATGTTTTGAGGATATTTGTTAAAAAGGAAAACAGCTATGTAATTGAGTTTCCGAAGCTTGTTGGCTTTGATTTGGTGAGACAGTGGAATTTCTTGACTTGGTTATACAGTGGGAATTTAAAAAAAAAAAAAAGTCTAAACTGATAGAAGATGCTTTGAAATGAAGTTAATATGAAGAAGACTTTGTAACATGCGAATTTCAGAGTGTTTTTGAAAGCTAAGTTTACTCTTATATTGTTGCTACAAGATACAAACTAATTTATCTTTAAGATTGACCCGAAGCACTATAGAGAATTCCACTCAACATGTCATGCGAGTGAGACTCTCTTTATCAAGAGTAACAGAATGAATCAAGGAATAGGAAAGAGGTTTTCTGGCTGGGCAAGTGATGTTCAGAATCAACTGTTTAGATATTAGTTTTGAACCATTATATTATCCAGCTCCAACTAAATTTTAAGCTGTAGAAAATTATTTATCTCCATGTAATAATTAAAAGACAATATCTTGAACCAAAGATAGCAAAAATGACACAAACTAGACTTTTCAGAATCTCTAAGGTTGTGTTTGGTTCAACTGAGGGGATTGAAGGGATTTTAATGAAGGGGATTGAAGGGGAGGGGATTAGAGAGATTTCAAAATTCCCTTGTTTGGTGGAATTCGAGGGGAGGGAATTGGAGGGATTTTAATAAAACCTTGTTTAGTTCAGAAATGGATTGAAAGAGATTGAATAATAAAACTCAATCCCTTCCAAAAAACCCCAAATTAGGGGGAAGCAATAAAGGGATAGGGGAGGAGATTGGAGGGAATTAAATCTCCTCCAATCCCCTCCAATTTTAAGAACCAAACAAGGGGAGGGGATTAAATCCCCTCCCTAATCCCCTCCTCTCTCTTCCTCTTTCCTTAAAAGAACCCGAACCACACCGAGTTAACTAGTTCAGTATTTGCTCTCTGCAAGCTTCCAGTCAAGAAATGAGTTGACTCATTGCTTACAGAGCTCAATCTACCCTTTCTTTTTTATTAACTATTTGACTAATTCAAAAAACTAATCATCTGCATCTTATTAAACTTCAAATTTTCCTTAATTTTGTAAACTATTCGCGATATAAATAATTTGAATGATGTCAATTAGCCCTTCAATTTTCTTTTTCTCATCTCAACTTCTGTTTATAACGTGGCAGCGCACCAAAAATACATGGAGAAATCAAAGTCATGAGGTAAATGTCATTGGAAACTCAACCAAAAGGGTACCTGGCCCAATAAAAAAAAAAGGCTACATTTGAGTTTGAGTTTAATTTGAAAATGTCTTCTTCTAGATGCCAGACAACAATCCACTATCGATGATTACATATTTTTTAATGTTTGATTAATCATATTGTATAAATTAATTCCACTCTATCTTTTAATACAATTATCTGGTGTCCAATATATTATTGGGTTAAATTCGAACATTGTTATGTTCGATTGGAGATAACTCTCTCGAAATAATTTTTTTCATTCACAAGATCTGAACACTTGACCTTACTTAAAAGGAAATCGAATTCTTCCCACTCAATCCCACCATCATTGATAATTAATTCCACTCTACACCTTTAAAAAACCTACAACTATAAACACACACAAAAAAAAAAAAGACTTAAAGTCCTTAGTTGATTAAGTTGATGGTAAAAACTAATAAAATTCTCAATGATTAAAAATTAAGGTTAATCATTTTGATTTTCTATGGTAAAAGTCAAGCTGTTTAAGTAAGGCTTTAGAAAAGTTTACATCGCTATCAAAAGGTTTGACACAGTTAATAAATAATTAAGTGTCTTAAATATTTTGTTATGAGTTTAATTTTTTGTCATAGGTATTAAAAAATATTTTTGTTAAGAGACGTGAAGCCTACTTTTATGATGTGTAAATTTTTAAAAAATTACTCTTTCACTTTTGATGGGAAGATTTTGGGACTTACCAAAAAAAACAAAAAAGAAAAAGTTTACCGAGCTACAGACATTCGGACGTTAGGTGAGTCAATCCTTATCTAAATCCACTGGAAACGCCAGAACAATCAGAGTCAGTTCTCTCTTTTTATTTTAATGTTCTGCATAAAGTATCTTTCTTCATGCAAACATATGCCCTTTCAGATTTATATCTTTTTCATTGTTCATTAAATTTGGAAATGATTTTTATTGTTATATTTAAACATTTTTAATCACAACAATTCTACTTAATCACAGCAACGACTGAAAAATTTTTAATCAAGGTTAAAACAAAGAAATCATAATTAATAATATTCTGTCCTTGATTATTTCCTATATACTTCTTTCACTCCTTAATATAAGGGCATTCTAAAATATCTCCATTCTCCTTAATATAATGACCTTTGAAAAATTTAATGAATATTAATATGTGATTTTTATAAATATTCTTGATAATTTTAACTCTCTCTTCAAATATTAATGTAGGATAGAAGTTGTTGCCAGAAATATAGGATAGAAGTTAATTTGCTTTAATTAAAGATGTTTTAGAAATATTATAATAATTTCTTAAAAAAATTAAAGTTTCTAACTAAATTTAACTGTATGCATATATCCATATTGTTTAGTTAAAAGTGCTTATAAAAATGACTAAAGGGAGTATTACATTACTATATTTATGTTTCTTACCCTCATAGAAAGCTGGTTTCTATGTATTATTGGCTGCCGTGATGATGATGACAGGAAAGCAATGATTTATGAATAAACAGAGGAACCTCAGGCTTCAGCTAACACCAATTGTCAGGTCTGTGAGTCTTGTGTTCCAAAGCTCACCATGGTTATGTTAGCTGCAAATTAAAAAATCGTCAGAGTAAAATAATCCGAGCCGTGCACAAGGACACTGTCCTTGAGAGTTATTCCGCCACAAGACGGCACTCCCCAGGATTGAACGGATTCTTCTGCGGAGTCGCAAGCAAACAGAACAGCAGAAAAAACACAGATGAAGAAAGGAGGAAGAGAGAACAGCTCGAATGATGTCCGCAGCTGTGGTGTGCTGAACCCGGTGATCGACCTTGGTATTTATAGGTACCAGAATGACAGGACGTTGAACGACACTTAATGACGTTAATGAGGATGTTTCTGAACGTTGGGCTGTTTTCGACATAAGAATTAACAAAAATTAAACTATAGAAAACGGATCAGTAAGGTCAAGGAAACGGATGATCAACGTTCAGAAACATTAATAGTATGAACCTCATAACCGAAGCCTTAAAACCATGAATCTTCTGGAAAGCTATTTTATAAAAAAAATAATTTCTGGCAACGGCAAAAAAGTGTCCAACCCCGGGTATATTTTCGCGCGCAGGGGGGGGGAATCGACGGATTTCAACTGAGTTGGCCCAGTTTTGTCCAGTTTTTGTGCGCGCGAGCCCATTCTCTTCCTAGGCCCATTTTGCTCCTCCATAATCACATGTTAATATTTATACTCTTTGGTCTTCATTTGTTTGAGCAATGTGGGACCTCTTTTTCTCTCTTTTCCTTTTGACACACACACACATGTATTTTCCAACAATCCCCCACATGTGTGTCAAAAGATTACTATTATTTGAATGAGTATAAGCATTTCGAATATGGTGTCTTACGGACTATGAACCATATCTAGACCAATAAAGCTTAGTACACAGAGTTGTCAGTGAAGCTTATAGCTTCTATGAACTAACAATTCTTTGTTGTATACTAGCGGCTTTAAGAACCAACTTATACCCCCACAATTTCCACTGTTATCGCAGTTTTGCGCTTTAAACTTTGGCCGTGCGCGTGCCTGGTTTTAATAAATGCTCTAGAGATTTTTGCCATGATCTCATAGGAGCGGCCTCACTCCACATTCATATAGGTGATTTCATCAAGTGTGTCTGCAATGAACACACCATCCTTAAGGAATATGAAATCATTAAGAGTTTTTACTCAACCTCGCCAATAATGCATCATAACACTTTTCTCATATCATAGGAAGGGATCAAAAATAAAGTGTTAGTAAAACTAACAAATGACTTGTTATTACCCATATGAACCTCCTTCATGGGATCCCCAATCACAGAAGTTGGGTTACCATCATTGTTAATTTTCAAATTGGTTTAAGTCTCATTCCCCTCGATGTTTCCAAAATTTGTTTTTTCCCTAAAGGTTTGGTTAGGGGGTCTGCCAGATTTAATTCTGACCTTATAAAATCGATCGATATAACTCCATTTTTTAACAGCTGTCTTATAATATTATGTCTCAAACGAATGTGCCTACTTTTACCATTGTAGGTCTTATTTTTAGCAACTGCTATTGCCGATTGACTATCACAATGTAATGACACTGATGGTGTTGGTTTTTCTCCTAATGGGATATTTGCTAAGAAGTTTTTCAACCACTCAGCCTCATTACTAGCCAGCTCCAGAGCTATGAACTCTGAATCCATAGTGAATCTTGCTATAATATTTTGTTGAGCTGATTTCCAGGTTATTGCACCACCACCAAGAGTGAATACATAGCCACTAGTAGATTTGGTCTCTTCTGAATCTGAGATCCAGTTAGCATCACTGTATCCTTCTAGTACAGCGGGAAATCCACCATAAAATATACCATAGTTTATGATACCTTTCAAATAACTCATTAATCTGTCCAAAGCTAACCAATGTTCAGTACTTGGACAGTGAGTATATCTACTCAATCTACACATATCATATGCTATATCAGGTCGGGTGTAATTCATTAAATGCAATAGACTTCCAATAATCTGTGCATATATAGTTTGAGCTACTGGATCACCTTTATTTTTAACTAATTTGCTGCTAGCATTATAAGGAGTGCTTACAGGTATTTTTTCAAAGAATTCAAATTTTTTAAGGATTTTTTCAACATAATGTTCTTAAGATAGTAAAATGCCATATTCACTCCTTATGATTTTAACACCTAATATCACCTTTGCTTCACCCATATCTTTCATATCAAACTTTGAAGAAAGAAATCTTTTAGTTTCAATCACAACATTCATGCTTGTACCAAAAATGAGCATGTCATCAACATATAAACAGATAATCACACAACCATCATTCATAACTTTTGTGTAAACACATCTTTCTACTTCAACAGTAGAAAAACCATCACTCGTTAAGACTTGGTCAAGTTTTTCATGCCATTGTTTGGGTGCTTATTTTAATCCATACAATGATTTAACAAGTTTACAAACTTTATTTTCTTGTCCAGGAGCAACACACCCTTCAGGTTGTACCATATAAATTTCCTCTTCTAAATCACCATTTAAGAAAGCTGTTTTAACATCCATTTGATGAATAAATAATTTATAAACTGAGGCTAGAGCAATTAAAATTCTAATAGAAGAAATTCTTGTCACTGGAGAAAAAGTATCAAAATAATTAACATTTTGTTTTTGAGTAAATCCCTTAGCTACTAGCCTCGCTTTATATTTGTCAATGGATCCATTAGGATTATATTTCTTTCTAAAGACCCATTTACAACCAATAGGCTTTGCTCCTGGAGGCAAGTCTACTAAAATCCAAGTTTTATTTTGATTAAGAGAATCAATTTCAATTTTGATAGCTTCTATCCAAAAATGAGCATCAGAAGATGAAATAGCTTCAGAAAATTTTGATGGCTCATTTTGTACCAAATAAGTATAAAAGTCATTTCCAAAAGAAGTTTCTTTCTTTCGTCTTTTACTTCTCCTCAAATTTTCGATAGAATTTTCATTTTGATTTGATGAAGGAAGTAAATTTTCTGCAGTTTGAGAAATATGTTGAACTTTCAATGGAAAAATATGCTCAAAAAATTCTGCATCTTTAGTTTCAATAATAGTGTTCTGATTAAGAACATCACTTTTTAAAACTAGAAATCTATAAGATGCACTATGTTCAGCATATCCAATAAATATGTAATCAGAAGTTTTAGAACCAATTTTTCTTTTCTTAGGATCAGGTAATAAAACTTTTGCAAGATACCCCCACACTTTTAAATATTTTAAATTTGGTGTATGTCCCTTCCATAATTAATAAGGTGTCTTATTTATTTTCTTATAAGGTATTCTATTTTGTAAGAAACATGCAGATAACAAAGCTTCTCCCCATAAATTATCTGGTGCAGAAGAACTTATAAGCATAGCATTCATCATTTCTTTTAAAGTTCTATTTTTCCTTTCTGCTACTCCATTTGACTCAGGTGAATATGGAGGGGTTACTTCATGAATTATTCCTTCCTTTTCACAAAAATCATTAAATAAAACAAATTCTCCTCCTCTATCTGATCTAACTCTTTTAATCTTTTTATTTAATTGATTTTCTACCTCAGCTTTATATAAAAGAAATTTATCAAAAGTTTCATCTTTATTTCTCAATAAATATACTTTAGTATATCTTGAAAAATCGTCAATAAAAGTTATATAATACTTTTTGCCACCTCTTGTCATAGTTTGTTTTAAATCACCCAAGTCAGTATGTATTAAACTAAGTAATTCAGTTTCTCTTTGTACAGAAAAATGAGATTTTTTAGTTACCTTAGCTTCTGCACAAATTTCACATTTATTTAGAAAATTTTTGTTAATTTCAGAAATTAAACCAAGTTTTTGCATTTTCTTTAAATATGACTCACTAACATGTCCTAATCGAGCATGCCATATATCAAAAGAATTAATCATGAACACAGACAAGTAAGCAGAAGATGATGCATTTTCATTCATGTTAGAAATGTTGAGTACAAACAGTCCCTGAGTACAATAACCCTTTCCAACAAACACATTATTCTTTGTCATTACGATCTTATCAGATTCGAATGACACCTTAACCCCAGCTTTGCTCAATAGAGCTACAGAAATTAAATTAGCTCTAACATCAGGCACATGAAGAACATCATTGAGTGATAAAGTCTTTCCAGATGTGAGCTTCAGTTCAACCTTTCCTTTTCCCAAAACTTTTGCAGTTTGGGAATCAGCAAGGTAAATACGATCTTCTCCTTCCTTGATAGGACTATAGGAGGAAAACAGCTCATGATTTGCACAAATGTGCCTGGTAGCCCCAGAGTCTACCACCCATTTCTTCACATCGGATACCAAGAGAGCTTGAGAAATGACCGCTGCAATGATTTCATCTTCTTCATCTCCTTGAACCAGATTGGCCTTAGGAGGATTGTCATTTCTAGCCCTCTTCCTGCACTGAGCAGCATGGTGGCCTGGTTTTCCACAAACAAAGCAACTACCTTTCTTTTTGAACTTGGGGTTAGAACTTTTGGGCTTGTAGTCAGGTTTTGTTTTAGAGTCATACCTCTTGCCGTGCTGCTTTGTCTCTACCAGATTTACTTTTGATACAATCTCCTTGCCTTTTGCAGCTTGCATCTCCTTCCGGTTAGTGTCCTCGATTATGATGTGAGTAATCAGATCTGATAGTGACAATTGTTTTTGTTTATGCTTCAGCTGTTGCTTGTAGTCTTTCCATGATTCTGGTAGTTTCTCGATTAGAACTCCAGCAACGAACTCATCAGGTAGGTTGATTTTTTCAGCACGCAACTCCTCTAGTAGCTTGTGATACTCATTAATTTGCAGCTTGATATCTTTGTCCTCGGTCATCTCCCATTTGTAGTAATTTCTGACGACAAACTTTTGCTTCCCAACGTCCTCAGCGGTATACTTTGCAATTAATGATTCCCAAATTTTGCTTGCTTCTTTGTACACATAGTACACATCGAACAGATCATTAGATAAGGTGTTAATGATGGTATTTCAGCATACCTTGTTGGCATAATCCCAAGCAGTTCTTTGACTTTGGTCAGCATCTGATGAAGGTTCAGACTGAGTGAGTGCAGCAACAACTCCATGCATGTCAAGAATAGAGTAGACACGTTCTTGCCACCTTCTAAAACTTTTCCCATCAAAGACTTCAATTTTTGAAACATCTGGTGGTGGCCTAGATAGCGGCATCGGAGGCAGTGCTAGTGGGACGAAGGATGTAGCACTCACACCAGCACTGGGAGGACGATCGGAAACAGTAACGTTGGTCTGTTGTGACTCCATAACTCTCAAGATTGTTAGCTGCAAATTAAAAAATCGTCATAGTAAAATAATCCGAGCCGTGCATAAGGACACTGTCCTTGAGAGTTATTCCGCCACAAGACGGCACTCCCCAGGATTGAACGGATTCTTCTGCGGAGTCGCAGGCAAATAGAACAGCAGAAAAAACACAGATGAAGAAAGGAGGAAGAGAGAACAGCTCGAATGATGTCCGCAGCTGTGGTGTGCTGAACCCGGTGATCGACCTTGGTATTTATAGGTACCAGAACGACAGGACGTTGAACGACACTTAATGACGTTAATGAGGATGTTTCTGAACGTTGGGCGGTTTCCGACATAAGAATTAACAAAAATTAAACTATAGAAAATGGATCAGTAAGGTCAAGGAAACGGATGATCAATGTTCAGAAACATTAATAGTATGAACCTCATAACCGAAGCCTTAAAACCATGAATCTTTTGGAAAGCTATTTTATAAAAAAAATAATTTCTGGCAATGGCAAAAAAGTGTCCAACCCCCCGGGTATATTTTAGCGTGCAGGGGGGGGGGAAATCGACGGATTTCAACTGAGTTGGCCCAGTTTTGTCCAGTTTTGTGCGCGCGAGCCCATTCTCTTCCTAGGCCCATTTTGCTCCTCCATAATCACATGTTAATATTTATACTCTTTGGTCTTCATTTGTTTGAGCAATGTGGGACCTCTTTTTCTCTCTTTTCCTTTTGACACACACACACATGTATTTTCCAACAGGTTATAACACAATTTACCATCAGTTCTGGTTTGTCGCTCTCCAGTCTTAAGTGAAAGTTACTTTTAAATACCTCATAGATATTAAAAAAAAAAAGTTATTGAAATTCTTAAATTTATTCCAAATTTAATTTATTTTTTATATTTTTCCTAATTAAATATTATATCATTCCAATAATAAATTTAATCTTGAGTAGTTAATCTCTTTTTTAATGTCTAATTAATAAGAGGTATTTATAGAAAAATTTATTTAATATTCCAAACATGATTTATGTTTTAGACCATAGAAACGCTTCTTTAAGCAATTTATATTTGAAACACAAAAGCATTCTCCAGTCACAAAATGAAAGACGAGGCAATTTAAAAGTTGGTGATATTTTAAATTTTGTACCACATAAGATAGAAGAGGATAAATTTTGAGGTAGTTAGGGCCATGTCTTTCAAACCACAACAAGATGATAAACATCAATCCATCGCACTTGGATTTTCTTTTGCCCAAACTTCGATTTTTTTTTTCAATTGTCTATGTAATGCTCAAGTGCAATGTACTTTTTCCTGTGTTAAATATATGAATTTTTTCACGTGGTTTTAAATATTTTAAAGTGTTTCATAAAATTGACTCCACCCATTCTTTTACCACACACTATTATGATGATTAACTATTTATAAAGATAGCTTTAAAAAATATTGTGTTTATTTTTTTAAATAAGGCTGCTAACTAATTTTAATTTTATCTTATTCCATGTTATTCAATTAAAAAAGTTCTATATTAAAGATATGAGGGTGTATTATGGAATAATAAATTTATTATAAATTATAAATAAAATAAAAAGATAAAAATAAAATAAATACTTTAAATTTATTACTGCTCTTGAAGAATATAGAGATTTAAGCAATTGAAGAAACCCAAATGTTCCATCCCCAGCAATCTCATTTTAATTTCAACGAGCAATGTTTTCCAACAATCAGAATTCATCAATTTCTGACCAACATCAATCATTCAAGCAATATGAAAACAGAATCAAAACAAACGCCTCCATAGAAGAAAAATTACGAAAACAAAACTTTTTTTATACTAACCAGAAGATCACTTCATTCACTTTTTTTTTTTTCGAAAAATGTGTTGATAAGTTTGAAAATTTAGTAATAATTTTGATCCTTCATAAAGTTTCATTAATTTATAAAAAAATTTGCTTTGTTGAAGAAAAAAATCACAAAGATAAAACTTTTTTATACTAATCATATGTCTCTCACTGTCACCTTTTTCTTTTATTTTGCTTTATTGGACGTGGCCCTCTGCTGGCTTCTTTTTCTTTCTCCTTCTAGCAACACGTTTCTCGTCTCTTATTCTTTTACGAATATCCCAATCAGCTCAATTATATCACATATTTAATAATAAAATAATAGAATGCAACCAACCCCTTCTTGAATTGGATGATAAGAAACTTTAACACCCCTTAAATGGGATTTTGAATTCAAACTTTGTCAATAAAAAAAAAATCACATTAGAAAAACTATTTCTATTTGAACTTAACAATAACTGAATCTACCAAATAGTACCAAATTCCAGATAATTGAATATAAGAAAAAAGAAATAGATCGCAAAATCTCTGATTATTTTGAATTATGTTACATTTACGACATCCTGCTTACAATTATTCGGTGGTTCAGAATTTGGGACAAAACAAGTGTAAATCTCTTCATTACATACATGTGTCTGTCTGACTCTGATTATCATGTTAATAAAACTTTACTTTTTGTATGTGCACTCACCTATAGGCAACTTTGTCTTCTTTTATTATTGTTATTATTATTATTACTACTACTACTTAAAATTAGTTTTAAATATTCATAATTTTATATTTTATATATATTTTTAAAATATATAATTATACAATTAATACATATATATATGATTTGTAAATGCTCCTTTATAATTTTTATTTGTTTTGATCTGTGTGAATTTTCTTCAGAATACTCCCTCTGGTCTTTAATATAAGACCATTTTAACCGAATCACGTGAATTAAGAAGGGAAGTTAAAACTAATTAATTACCTCGATTTCTCCGAAAATCCCAACATTTTTCCAAAATTACCCTTATTTATTCTCTCTCTTTTTCTCTTTGGATACATTAAATAGGGACATTTTTTGGAAATGTATAATAAATACCACCTCGTATATTGTAAAGGATCTTATATTCAGGACCAAGCCAAAAGCTCCTATATATAGGACCGGAGGGAGTATTTTATATTACCCGTGTTCGGATGCATGAGTTATAATTTATGACTATCTGGTGATATAGAATTTAATTTAATAAACAACATAAAACTAAAAATATGGAATTTAAACAAAAGAAAATAGAAAAGAATTTACTCTCCCCGCACCCGCCCCTCCCCCGGGCCCAAAAAAAAAGTTGTTAGGACAATTGTCTAAAAAAAGAAATTCGGATGAAGTCAAGTTTTAGTCGACTTTTACTTTTTTTGGATTTTTCGAGGAGGTGTAATGATGTAAGTTGTCGCTTTAGCAAGTGGGGAACGATGGGTGTTTGATGGGCTCTTTTTCATAATATGCTATTTATCAATTATTTTATGCATCAGTTCTACTGGTTCGTTCATAATCTTTCCCTGGTCTCACCTTGTGATCCTCAGTTCATTTCTCTCTCTTCTTCCTCTTCTTCCAAAAAGCTTTAAAACATGAGGATCGGACCACTTTGGATTCTGGCTTTCCTTGTGTCTCTTTCATATATCATTGTTTTTAGAAACTCAGCCCAAGTTGTTGCAGATCAAGACGATTCAGGTAAAGAAACACTTTGATTTATTCATTATAGTACTATATATATATATATACACATATGACTTTGAAGTCGGATGCCTCAAATCTCAGGATTTGTTTGATTGTTGTTTTTTCGTAGTTTTTAACACAAGTTTCAAATATATGCTTGATTGGTTTTTATTTGTTTTTTTTCATGTCAAAAAGCTTGTGAAAATTATATCTTAAATATGTATTCAAAAATAAATGGAGAAGAATTTTTACATTTTAATCGAATTTTAAATATGTGTCTTCACAAACAATTATATTACTATATATATATTGGGTTTACATTATAACTTTCTCATGTTTTATCCTTTTTTCGCAGAAGTGGGAGTTTTGGCCATCGTTTTATAAATAATAGGAATAAAATATTCCAATGTCTTAAGATTTGTATCCTCAAATTCTATTCTGCCAATTCACTTCAAACTTCAATTAATTTAAATTATTTCAATAACCTGACGTAAAATTCTTGAGATTTCTAGCATAAGTTGCATAACAAAAAAAAATGTTCTAGCATACATTTATTATTGTCATTTTATACATATCTTTTGAAATTTATTAGCATATATAATATATTCACTTAAATTTTGTTTGAATTATATAATTTTTTATATTTCAAATATACACTTTAACTTGGTGGTCGACTATGCAAATTTGATTACTTGGGTATTGTAAGAAGCCATTACCACAAATATTTAGGTTTAATTTGTTTAACTTATGAATTAAGAAGTGAGCCAATAGTGAAGAGAATTTTTTTGAAGCACCAAGAATATCTCCTAGCCGATAGCTAAAATATTTAAAAATCTACATATATTTACCAACTATATTAAAACCTTGTTGATTAGCTAAGAAGAAATTTGAATAGAAAAAATAATTAAGTAAATGAAAGATATTTTACTTAAAAAAGTTTGAGGTGTACAAACTATTTTATAGTAAGAAAAATCTGTCTATATTTTAAAAATAAAAATTTCATATAATTTTTCAATAAAAATAAAAGAAAGTTCATACACATATATAGTTATTATTTTTTAAATTCTGAACTTTTACCCACATTCACCTTTACCACCTAAGCTATCTCTCATATATATATATATATATATAGTTATATAGTCATACTTTATTAATCAACTTTTTTAACAGCAATTAGCTACAAATGATTTTGAAGAGACTAAATGTTTATACTATACTCTCCCCATTCCAAAATGTATGAGACTTTTTTAAATTTATTTTGTTTCAAAATATAAGAGATAAATTACTTTTGTCTGATAAATTAATATATTTTTTTTTCAATTTTGCCCTTAATTAAAATAAGTACATTATTATGAGGCATAAGTTAAAATAAAGTTAAATGATAATATTAAATGAGAATATTTGTGGGAAAAAAATTTTCATTGTGACATATTTAATATGTTTGTCTGTTTTCTTTTTTATTTTGATTTGATTATTTAATTAGTTGTTTCTTATATTTTGTAATGGAGGGAGGACTGTTTTAACCATTACACAATAATTCATATCTGTGTGGCCACTCCCTATCGGTAAAATCTAAATTATGTGTTTGTTTTCCAATTTAATCAGGGATTATAAGCATCGATTGTGGGGTAACTCAAGATACATGGGATGCGAATGGATTTTTTCACGAGGCAGATGATGCAGAGTTTGTGGAATCCGGCAAAACATATAATATATCCTCTAAATACAACTTTAATGATGAACAACAGGTTGGAGAGCAGATGAACACTCTCAGAAGTTTCCCAGATGGGAGACGGAACTGCTATGCACTCAAACCCAAATTTGGCAAAAACAACAACTATCTCATTAGGGTTTACTTATCATATGGAAACTATGACAACAAAAATTCCATTCCGTCCTTCCAATTCTATCTTGGCGTCAATTTTTGGACAGAAAGTCTTCTAGAAAATGTCAGTCAGATTCGACGAAAGACGGTGGTTCATGTTTCCCCTACTAACTATATCGATGTGTGTCTTATAAACATTGGCAAAGGGATACCCATTATTTCTTTATTGGAACTATGGCCTTTGTCAAATTCTATATATCGGACGACCTCTAGTTCACTGCCACTAGACCTCATGACATGTGTTAACCTGGGTATGGCTGAGGCTGAACACGATCTTAAATTTATCAGGTAATTAATTAGATTAATCATCTATACCTCGAACATAACAAGTTAATTGCTCAAGAAAGATATAATATTTTTGGAAAATATACTGACAGAGTTCGTTAACGTCTTTTGCTCAAATAATAATGCAGATATCCGGATGATGTCTACGGTAGGTCTTGGTTCAATGGAATGATCAGCAACTCAGAGAGATTCAACACATCAGAAGCGATTGACACTGATGTAAAAGATTTCAAATTACCAAGTGAAGTGCTGAGTACTGCGGTCCGATCACGGAGTGTTTCGTCTTCCTTGGATATCTACTTGGGTTACAAGTCAGATTCTGAGTATTATGTTTATATTCATTTTTATGACTTTGAGGAGCATTCTCAGGATCAGCAACGAAGCATGGAAATTGCTTTCACTGATACAATCCGACAATCTGTAACTCTTCAATACCAGGAGGTCTATACCATGGTTCAAAGAATTCCAAAAGGGGTTCCTCTTAATCATATTTCAATCACATCCACCCCAGGTTCTAGTTTAACCCCAATGATCAATGCTTATGAGATCTATAAAGCGCTACCCGAACCAAATTCACCGACTCATGAAGGAGATGGCAAGTATAATTATTGATTTATTTCATGAAAAAAAATACTTATTGATTTATTTTATTACCTCATCTTTCTCTTTTTTACTTACTGGAGAACAATTGATCCTTTTAGGCTACTCCCTTAAGGTGCTCAATTATTTGAGTTATTTTTAATCAATTGGAGCCAAAACTAGTCATTCTTCAACAACTTCCTATCATTTTGCATATTTTCTTCTATTTAAAAGGTCACAAGGTCACTTCCATTTTAACAGTTGATGCCATGCGGAACATCAAACATGTTTATCACATCATGAGAATTAGTTGGCAGGGTGATCCCTGTATGCCAAAAGAATATCGATGGGAAGGTGTGACTTGCAATTACTCTGATAGCATTCCAAGGGTCACTTCATTGTGAGTGATGGTCTTTTGATCTTCTAAAATTTTCAAGGTTGTAATGCATGATTCTCCCGCGGAAAATTCACTTTACCAAATAGCCAAAGAGTTTATCTTTGCTTTGGCTTCCAATCTCTCTTCTTGTTTGCTTGTGTTTATCATGGCAACATTTTCATTCTTAACAACATGTGAACAGGAATATGAGCTCAAGCAACTTGATAGGAGAGATGGCAACTTCATTCTCCAATCTGATGATGTTGGAGGCCTTGTAAGTATCTTCTAAGCAATTCAACTTTCATTTTCCAAGCACTTTATAAAAACATCACATGGTCTATCCACAAGTCAGAACAACTCTCATTTAATAATTATATGTGATAACAATAATGACTCGTCACATTGTAGGGATTTGTCAAACAATCAATTGAGAGGAAAGATACCAGGATCTTTAGCAGAACTACCCAATTTGAAACTACTGTAAGTTGCAATGCTTTAGCATAGCAATAGTATACTTGTTCAAAAAGTCATGCAATTTATCTCACTTGATGTGTTTGTAGTAATTTGACAGGAAATAATCTCAAAGGTTCAATTCCCAACGCTCTGAGAGAGAAGTCGAGTACTGGTTTAATGTTGCTGTATGCTTATATTCTATACATACTCTTAAAATTCATTACTCAGCATCGTTGCATTCTCTACATATATAGAATGCTGTTTCTTCTGGTTAGAATAAAAATATTCAAGAGAATTGTTTGGCTTTTTTTTCCTCCTCATTTTCCTTCACATTTGCTTTTTTGCTAGTAACGTGAGTGTAGTATTCATTTCCTACATTACTAATATTGAAGAATACTCATATGTTAAAACTGATACTTTGCATATTGATACTTTTCCTAGTTTGGATGGAAACCCAGGTCTCTGTCAGACTGGCACTTGCAAAGCTATAACAAAAAAGTTCGTAATACCACTAGTTGCATCAGTTTCTGCTTCTGTGGCAGTTCTTGTAGTCACAGTCTGCATTTCTGTGATGCTCCGCAAACGTAAAAGAAAAAATCAAAGCGGTATGGAAGGTCATCAAGTACCCCCACTTTTCTTTAATTCTTTGTTTTTATTTTTCCACTATGAATCTCTGAAAGGGTTTGCATATTTTGTTACTTCCCTTTTCATTTCCATCATTTTGGTTTAATTTTCATGGCATTCTTTTATATAAGAACTCTTATCTGGGTCCCAACGTAACTGTCGCGCGATGATAATTTTTCTGTGCATGTTGCTAACTGTATTATATTTCTAATACGGGTAAAATTCAACTACACAGATATACTGTTATTGTAATTTTGATGTACCTTGCTTGATGTAGTGATGTTGTCCAAGAAGAAAGATGGTCAGATTAAAACAAAAAATCAAGCATTTTGTCAAGCTGAAGTTATTAATATTACCAATGACTTTGAAACTGTAATTGGAGAAGGAGGATTTGGAAAAGTATACCTTGGAAAACTACAAGATGGCACACGAGTTGCAGTCAAGTTACTTTCTAAGTCATCACAGCAAGGGTTTAACGAGTTTGAATCAGAGGTTAGAAGTGAAAATCATTAATCATGTTACATTTGCAACCATTTCTTTTATATTATACTGCTAAACTATTTTATCTAATAATGATATGTAAAGATAATGTTCAAAATGCAGGCAAAACTGTTATCCCTTATTTACCATAAAAATTTAGTTTCTCTTATTGGCTACTGTGACGATGGTGACATGAGAGCATTGATTTATGAATATATGGCAAAGGGAAATCTCCGACACCTACTCTCAGGTTTGTTAATTAAGACTCGTTTTCCA
Organism: Adenanthera pavonina; assembly: GCA_026686845.1. NCBI lineage: Eukaryota > Viridiplantae > Streptophyta > Magnoliopsida > Fabales > Fabaceae > Adenanthera > Adenanthera pavonina. Next base: position 4,638,628 of record JAIVEN010000011.1, on the reverse strand, counting down.
AAGCTCATTACAATGATAGCATACTTTAATGTCAGTTCCAGATTTTTCTCTGTGTCTACAAAAAGCACTTTGGTATGATATATTGTTAAGAAGAGTGGTTAGTTTTTTGTTTTAACTTAAGAGACTAGTTGCTTTATGATTTGTCCCGACAATTTTCAGGGTTTCGAAATGTCTTTCATAGAACTTCTTAGATTGTAAAGATGTATGACAAATTTTTGCAATACAGGTACGTTTTGCAGATACAAACCCATATGTTTTGAAGTGGAATGAGAGACTTCAAATTGCCTTAGATGCGGCATGTGGTCTGTAGATTTCTTTCTTTCCCATCATTGCATTGGCTGACAATTTTTTTTTCAATTTATATTCTTTACCCAATTATTTATAGCCTAAATATTTATCTTACTCAATGGAAATGCAGGATTGGACTATCTTCATAATGGTTGTAAACCATCAATAATTCACAGGGACCTAAAAACTTCTAACATCTTACTAGATGAAAACATGCAAACCAAGATTGCTGATTTTGGATTATCTAAAGCTTTTGCCAATGACACTGACACTCACATTTCAACTCGCCCTGCAGGCACATTTGGCTACCTTGACCCTGAGTATGTTATATAACAAATTTTGTAATATTTTTTTTTCCAATCCTTGATGTCCAAAATAGAAATTTGTTCTATTTTTCTTGACTATAGCAAAATTTAATAAAATAGCTTGTTGGTACGTATCCTGTTAATTTAAACCCATCCAGCAATACAAATAATTGTAGCTTAAAGTAAGCCCTATATAGCTTTGAGTGGGCAGAAAATAAACTATGTGCTCAGCTTAATTATTTTCTTTAGTGGCTAAGTAATATTGTGAAATTTACAGATTCCATAGAACTGGAAACCTGAACAAAAAAAGTGATGTTTATAGTTTTGGGATAATTTTGCTTGAGCTAATGACTGGCCGGCGAGCAATAACCGGAACATCTGAAGGCACAAGTCACATATCTGATTGGGTCACTCCAAAGCTTGAAATTGGAGATATTCAGTCCATTATGGATCCCAGGTTAGAGGGAAAGTTCAATTCTGCCTCAGCATGGAAGTTTTTAGAGATAGCCATGTCCTGCATTCCACCAATTGCAATCCAAAGACCTGATATAAGTTATGTAGTGATTGATCTAAAGCAATGTTTGGCTCTGGAATCATCCCTTGAAAGTGCAGAAAGCAGCAGTTTAATCTCAAGCACAACACTGGATACAACTAGTAGTTATTCTCAGTATGGATCATCCTCACCTCCATCTGCTAGGTAGCATTGTTTGCAGAGCCATGCAATTTCTCTGAACTGATCATCCAACCAACCTCAGATTTGTTTTGCTTAGCCAAATTGTATTATTTGTTTGCTTTGTTCTAATAGACTCATTTCTTATGAGGTTAGATTTTGCTCAAGAGGTAGAGAGATTTGCAAATGAAATGAAGTAACTAAACCAAGCCAATATCATATGTATATGCAGATGGCTTTTTATTTGTTGCTTTTAGTTTTATAGGAACTAGATATTGCTAAGATTAAGAAAAGTCACACTTAAGGATATGAGCTATTTGTGAGCCATTGATCAAATGGTTATACTTTGTCATGTCGATCGACATTTCATCAACATGGAAGCTTATTAACTGTAATTAAGGAAAACTGAACGAATAATTGAAGTTATTAGTTCTTCCTGGATGCCACTTTTAGTACCTCAAGTATGAATATAAAGTGAATACTTGACAGCGGATCTAAATTAAGAATGTCTTAGGGGGCATTAATACCAAACTTCATAGCATAATCCACCAAGTTCACTTCCGAGTGACTCAATTGCATGAACTTAATGTTTTCTTACAGAGAAAAAACACGAATGTTGTGAAGTGGAAAGAAAGGCTTCAGATTGATATATTAGATAGAGTCATGCAAAATGATTTGATACGTTATTTCTCCATATGCAATATTCTTTATTCCATATTTTATTTCTCCATTGTGATCGCACAATCGAGTCGTATAGGACTACTTTTTGTGTTTTTTTTTTCTTCTTTTGTCAACGGTCACATAGGATCGGATTATCACGTTTTGATTGTAATCTATGCTTCTATAATCGGCTGAGACTAGACGACTTCTGTCTTCCATAGTCTTACTACATGAAAACATGGGTCTCTGCTTGTTGGCCACCCACCAAAAACAATTTTATATTATTGACCGTTTCTTTTCAATTTTTTATTCAGAATCACTGAAAACAATTTTTCATCCATAAAATTATTTTTTATTTTATTCCATTTTTTTGCACTAAATGACAACCCAGTATTTCCAGTAATTTTGAAAGGATAAGTGGACAAGGAGGATTTGAAAAAAATGTACTTTTGAAAATTATAAAGTGATACAAATGCTGTATTCATTACTTTCTAAGTCATCTCAACATACGACTTTAACATTTCATGTCTCCTACTTTTATTTTGCATTATTGGACAACTGATCACTACTCCCCTTCTTTTTCTTTCTTTCTTTCTTTTAGGCTTTAGCAAAATGTATCACTCTTTCAAACCACGTATTTCTTATCTCTTTCCCATAGAGTCATTAATTTCTTTCCCGATGTGTCATTTCTTTTACATATATATATATATATATATATCCCACTTCATCTCAATTATATAACCTATAAAATGCTCAATCAAATATAAATTAAATTAAGAGAAATCTCTTGTCAATTCCCTAGCTGCAATCAATATAGAACATAAAATCTGTAAAATTTAAAAGTCGTATTATTCATACATAGCAGTTGTAAAATCTTGATATGAAATATATACATGTATAAATGTAATATGTATGTATATGAATGTACGTGTGTATTAATAAATCTCTTCATTATATACATTAGTTTTAAAATAATCATTTAAAAAAGAATTTATGTTTGCAATGTTTTAAAATTTTTCATTGTAAAGAAATCAATTAACTTGTTAATATATATCTTAATCCTCGAATAAATAAGAGAAATAAATTAAATTCAACAGACAATGCACTGACCCAACCTTTTTCTTTTCTGGGTTCATCGAGGAGGGATAATGATAGAAGTTGTCGTTTTATGAAGTGGGGTTCGCTGGTTGTTTCTCGATATAGACCCTTTTTCATAATATTAATTATTTATGAAGTGCTAATTAATATTTAATAATCATTCCAAGAGATATATTAGTCCCAACTTTTGGTCCTCAGTTCATTTCTCTTTCTGTCTTCCTTCCCAATTTATAAACCTGAAAACTTCCATGAAGATGGCACCACTCCGGATTCTGGTTTTGGTTGTGTCTCTTTCGTTTATCATTGCAAATGGTGATGCTTCAGGTGAGCTCTTCGCCATTATTAATTTTTTTTGTCAATTTTCTTTCATTATTATTTAGAATTATGATTTTCATACCTACTTTCTAGTTTTGTTCATCCTTTAAAAATCTAAAATGAATAGATAAATATTTTCAAATTAATGTGACGGATTTCGATTTTTTTTAAAAAAAAATTATGATGCAGTACCCACAACATAGTATCCTTTCCATGGTCTTGTTTGATATTTGTAATCCTTGCAAATGATTTTAATCTTTCAGCTAGGTCCTTTGACATTTTCCCAAACTTTTTTTTCTTATATACACAAAGAAGGACAAAAGTCCTAACAAAGCACAACGGGATTAAACCCCAAAACTATCATGAAACACTAGGGTTCCAAGAAAGAGGGAACCACGATTGAAGAAGTCCAAAACAAAAATGGTTCAATAATTTTTTTTTTTTGTGAGTTAGTTCAAGGTTTAGCTAAATCTTGGTAGTCTTCACCCCTCCCAACATACCAATGGATTCTGGTCCATATTATCTGCAAGTGGCAAACGAGACTCATCAATTTTCGAAGAACCTTGATTGGGTTGTAGAAACCTCTTCGATGATTACGTGGGGTGTCAAATCCTTTTTGGGCTCTGGCCTTCAATTCTTTTTTGGGCTACTTGTTTTATAGGCTTCTGTGCTTTTTGGTACTAAAAACGCACCCCACCCTACCCTCCATCAATACTGTTTCTATAATACTGTATTATACAATATGACCATGTCCTAAATTTTATTGAAAATTAAAAAATAGATACTTCATTATCATTAAATTATTGAAAAAATAAGTTTCTCAAATAAGTTGTATATTTTATACATTTTTCATTATTAAAAAGTATATTAGCCATCTATTTTCATTATGTTTTTTTAATTATTTCTAAATTTTATATCATTATACATAATTTATTATCTATTGACCTTGACCATTCTATTACATTATAAAAATATTTTAAATCATTATTAATAATAAACATTAAAATCGTGAAAAATCTTATAAATAAAAATAGAAAGTTTCATGCTAGTTCCGCTGTTGCCAATATACGTATAGACATGAACACACATAACGTGACTCTCTTCTCTTTTTCAATTAAACAGGGGGGATAAGCATTGATTGTGGAGTAACCCAGGAAAGTAGGGATGACAATAACTTTTATTATGAGGCAGATGATGAAAAGGTTGTAGAATTCGGTAAAATATATAATGTATCTCCTGAATACGTCATTGACAGTAAAGAGGAACAAGTTTGGAAGCAGTTAAACACTTTGAGAAGCTTTCCCCAAGGCAAAAGGAATTGCTATTCGCTCAAACCCAAACAAGGCAAAGACAACACCTATCTCGTCAGAGCTTACTTCATGTATGGGAATTATGACCACAAGAATTCAGTTCCATACTTCCATTTCCATCTTGGCGTCAATTTCTGGAGACAAACTGATCTCCTTAGAGGCGATGTCAATATCACTGAAAGAATTGAGGTCATTCATGTTTCTCCAACTGACAATGTTGATGTCTGTCTAATAAACATAGGCGATGGAACACCTTTTATTTCGTTGTTAGAACTTTGGCCTCTGAAGAACTCAGTATATCGAACCACTTCCAATTTATTGCCACTAGACCTTATGGCCCGCTTTAATCTGGGAATGTCTAAATCAGATTATGCATTCGTCAGGTAACTATTTCAATCCATTTGTTTATTACTATTTATTCCTTCAACCTGGATAAATTTATTTTTGGAAGATATAATTGTGCCACATTTCATTAATTTTTTGGGTTCAAATAATAATGCAGATACCCAGATGATATCTACGGTAGGTCTTGGCTCAATCGGCAGATTGACAACACGGAGCCAATCAGCGCATTAGAAGCGATTGAAAGTGATGCATCAGACTACAAGCTACCAAATGAAGTGTTAAGCACTGCAATCCAATCACGGAATAGTTCCTCTTCCTTAGTTATCAACTTGTATTTAAATGCGGATTATGAGTATTACGTTTACCTTCATTTTTTTGACTTCGTGGAGCATTCCCCGAATCAGCTAAGAAAGATGGACATCGCTTTCAATGATACAAACCGAGTGCCTATAACTCTTAGATACCGGGAGCTCCAGACCATATTGCGGATAATTCCAAAAGGAGTTCCTCTTGATAATATTTCAATCAGTTCCTCCTCAGGTTCTGGTTTACCCCCAATGATCAATGCTTTAGAGATCTTCGGAGTACTACCCCAACCATATGTACCAACTAATGAAGGAGATGGCAAGTATTCATTTATTCTATTATCTTTTCTTTCTCGTTGCTTAAAAAAGACCAATCGTTTTAGGTTACTCTTTAATTTTTTTTAGCTAAAACCAATCGTTCTTCAACAATGTCACAATTCCCACAGTTTATGCTATGTGGAACATCAAACATGCTTATAACATCCGGAGAATCAGTTGGCAAGGAGATCCCTGTATGCCACCAAAATATAGATGGGAAGGTGTGACTTGCAATTACTCTATTCCAAGGATCACTTCATTGTGAGTAGTGGTCTTCTGATTGATCTTTTAAAATTTTCAAAGTTATAATGCACATGATAACCTTCATGGAAATTAGATGCACTGTACCAACTATAGCTAAGCATGTTCGTTCAAGAGTGTTGTTCATGCTGTTTAGTGATATGTTATTATGACTTAAGAAGCAGAAAAAGAGTTTATCTTCGTTGTGACTCCCAATCTCTCTTCTTCTTTGCTAGTATTTATAATGGCAAATATTTCGTTCTTAATAATTATGATCAGGAACATGAGCTCAAGCAAATTAAAAGGAGATATGATCACTTATTTCTCCAAGTTCTTGATGTTGGAGTCATTGTAAGTATATATCATCTATGTAAAGTCAGTTTACATTTCTTAAGCACTAGGATATAGAAACTACAAATTGTCTGTCATCTAATGTAATAATGAGTTTTCCCTTGTAGGGATTTGTCAAATAACCAATTGACCGCAGAAATACCACAATGTTTGGCAGAACTACCCAATTTGAAAGTACTGTAAGTTGCAATGCTTTGGCATAGCAATAATACTTTCTTGTTTAAAAAGTCTTGCAGTTTATCTCATGTGATGTATTTGCAGTAATTTGACAGGGAATAATCTCACAGGTTCAGTTCCAAAGGCTCTGTGGGAGAAGTCTCGTACTGGTTTATTAATACTGAGGTTTGTTCTTATTCTACACAAATCTCTTAACATTAATTTCTGAGCAGTTGCATTCTCTACACAGAATGGCTTATCTTCTGATTATATTAAGTACGTTCAAAAGAATTGTTCTTACATTCATTCGTCTTTCATTTTCCTTCACGTTTGTTGTGTAGCTTGAAACGCAGTAATTAATTGTCTTCATTTCCGATATTACTAATATTGATTATCAAACAGATCATCAATTATATACTTCAACGTTAAACTGACATTTCCATATTGATGCCATTATTTCTTAGGTTGGATGGAAACCCAGGTCTATGTCAAAATGACTACTCTTGCAAAACCATAACCAAAAAGTTCATAATACCAGTTGTTGCATCAGTAACAGCTTCTGTGGCAGCTCTTGCAATAATAGTCTACATTTCAATGATGCTCTACAAACGTAAAAGAAGAAAACAAAATGGTAAGGAAGGTCAAGTACCTCCACTGTTTATCAATTCTTTGTATTCAGTTTACATGTATGAATCATTGAAAGGGTTTGTAAATTTCATTCTTTGATTTATTATACCATCATTTTGGGGTAATTTTCATTACATTCATTTATAACTTTATAAGGTCCCTGCTTAGTACTCTTATATGTGGATCCGAATGTAGTGGATGGACAGGTTACTCTGAAAGTTGCTAAATTTTCTATTGTAATGGTTTTTTAAAGCTTGTCAAATTCAATTACACAGATATAATGCTATTGTAAATTTGATGTGCATTGCTGCAGCGTTGCCCAAGAAAGATGGTGAACTCAAACCAAGATATCAAGCATTTTGTCAAGATGAAGTTCTTAGTATTACCAATGATTTTGAATCTGTAATTGGAGAAGGGGGATTTGGGAAAGTGTACCTAGGAAGACTACAAGATGGTACACAAGTTGCAGTCAAGTTACTTTCTAAATCATCAGGACAAGGATTTAACGAGTTTGAATCTGAGGTTAGACATGAGAATCATTAATTAACATTGTTGGGTTCTTAGCCATTTCTTTTATATTATAATGCTAAATTATTTTATTTAGTCATGATAAACTTCAAATTACAGGCAAAATTGTTATCTATGGTTTATCATAAAAGCTTAGTTTCTCTTGTTGGCTACTGCGATGATGGTGACATGAGAGCATTGATTTATGAATATATGGCAAATGGAAATCTCCGACACCAACTGTCAGGTTTTCTAAATCTTATTTTCCAAAGCTCATTACAATTATAACATACTTTAATGTTTGTTCTACATTTTTCTCTCTAATTACAAGAAATGGAAACAAAAACACTTTGGTTTGAGATATGCACAAGTAAGAAGAGTAGTAATATTTTGTTTTAACTTAGGTGATCAACCTTTTTATGAATTTTCCTGACAGTTTTAAAGGTTCTGAGATGTCTTTCAAAGAATATTACTTAGTTTACAAGGATGCATGACAAGTTTCTTGCACAACGCAAATGTTTTGCAGATAAAAACCCATATGTTTTGAAGTGGAATGAGAGACTTCATATTGCACTGGATGCTGCATGTGGTGTGTAGACTGTTTACTTCTTTTCCATACTTGCATCAGTAGTGTGTTTTCCTTTGTTTTTCCAATTTATATATTCTTTATCTTTTATTTTAACTCAAGCATTCACTTCACTTCCTAAACGGAAATGCAGGATTGGACTATCTACATAATGGTTGTAAGCCACCAATAATTCACAGGGACCTAAAAACTTCTAACATCTTGCTAAGTGAAAACATGCAGGCTAAGATTGCTGATTTTGGATTATCTAAAGCTTTTGCTAATGATGTCGACACTCACATTTCAACTCGTCCTGCAGGCACATTTGGTTACCTCGACCCTGAGTACGTTATTAAATAATAACTTTCTAACCTTTCCTTTCCAATTGTTGATGCTTATAAGAGTAGGTTGCTATGTTTTCCTTAACTTCAGTAAAATTTATTAGAATATCTTGCAAATATATAGTATGCTCACTATTCAAACCCATCTAGCATTACATATAAGTGCAACTTAAAATAACCTAAAACTTTGGAATATTGCAATGTGGGCTAAAAATAAACTATTTGCTAGCTTAACTAATTTGATCAATGGCTAATTAATCTTATAAAATTTACAGATTTTATAGAACCGGAAGCTTGAACAAAAAAAGTGATGTTTATAGTTTTGGGATAATTCTGCTTGAGCTAATGACTGGCCGACCAGCAATTGTCAAAACACCCAAAGGCACAAGTCACATAGTTGATTGGGTCACTCCAAAGGTTGAAACAGGGGATATCCAATCCATTATGGATCCAAGATTAGAGGGAAAATTCAATTCTGCTTCAGCATGGAAGCTTTTTGAGATAGCCAGGTCTTGCATTCAGCCAACTGGAATCCAAAGACCTGATATAAGTTATGTGGAGAGTGATCTGAAGCAATGCTTGGCTCTAGAAACACCCCTGCTTGAAAGTGCAGAAAGCAGCAGTTTTATCTCAAGCACTGCATTTGATACAAGTTATTCTCAGTGTGGATCACACTCACCTCCATCTGATAGGCCGGATTGTTCGCAGAGCCATGCAATTTCTCTTAACTGATCATCCAATTGTTTTTCTTAATCAAATTGTTTGTCCGTTTGTTTCGTTCTAATAGACCCATTTCTAATTATAAGGTTAGGTTTAAATTTGCAAATGACCTGAACTAACTTTGAATATGAGAAGTCAAAATTATGGCTCAAATGGTTATAATTTAATGATATTTTGTGGAAATTTCTGCAGCATATATATCGTACTTCTTCAATGCTTTCTTTAATCCATATTTTCTTTCTCCATTATTATGGTTGTTAAATGGAGCTATAGGATTTGATTATCCCATTATATGGTTGTAATTTACATATATATAATCCGCAGAGACTAGAAGACTTGCAACATCTTACCGCATGGATACATTGCAAGCTTGGATTGCTAATTTCGGAGTTTCTATCAGCCATGTTAATCTTCAATAAGCGCATAAAAAAAAATCTAATTGAACAACAATCTTTTAAAGGAATAATAGAAAATTTAATTCTAAAGCAGTACATCCGCCTTCATGAGTAGTTTACTCATATTTTTTCTTTCTCCTCTAATTTGGTATCAATTGCCATTCTCCCATCTTTTGTATATCAATACAATCATTGCTTAATATTTTCTTTTTTTTATTATTTTTTAATAAAAGATATGAAAATTAATATTCATTTATTAATATTAAAATCTATAAAAATTCGCATTATGCATATGTTCCAACTCTAGTTTTTTTTAAACCATTTTCTCTACTCTCATTCCGCTAATCTGTTTATTTTTCAACCTCTGAGCAGTGTCTGGTAGAGAAAAAAAAACTTTGAGCAGTTGGCATTAAAATTAGAGGATTTTAACTTTAAAATTATTTTTTATTCTAGTTTATCCGTATATCGAATCCACTAATTGGCTATTCCTCAATAGGTCAGCATAAGTCACACTCACATTGGGAAATGGCTGGCATGGAATGCTGACGTCATAAAAAACATCACACATCTTGCGGATGGTGAGAACAGATAAATGACAAAAAGAAAAAAAGAAAAATTGGATTTCTTCAAACACAATTTTGAGCGTAACTTCAATAGAAAAAAAGAGTTTATTTTCCTACATATAAAAATAAAAGAAAAAAATTTGCTGGTGATGCTACCGTGACTCTTTTTTTTTTTTTTATAAAACCTGATTTTATATTCATTCAAGTGATTCTTCTAGATATTTCGTGAGTATTAGAATTTTACTATGATGAAATTTGCAAGAAAATATTGGATGTAAAATTCGTAATAAAGTTTGAAATTCTTTTGAATTAAATATCTTGTTTTTTCAATATTTAGATTGAACTAATATTGTAGACGGTATATGGAAAGATGCATATATAATGCAAAATAATGTGTTTATTTGAGTTAGAATCATGTTATATTTAGTGTATATATATATATATATATATTGAAATGTAGGAAAGGCAAGAATTTAAAAATTCAATCATTTGTGTAAATGTTGATGCAACACAATAAACGGTTCTCGTATGAAGTCGAGGATTGATAGGTAGCCATATATAAAATCGCGGTTATATATCTTTCTTCTGAAACCCTTATTACAACAAACAAATCTAATAGAGCCATCTTTGTGTTCTTGTTAACATATTGCTTTCTAACGCCAAATCTGACTCGGCACTATCAAATTCAATACCCACATTGCGATCTCCAATAAATGAATTAACACCATCATCAACCACCCTAATATTCATCGACAACAAATGCTAAGTTGAAGACATAAATTTAATTTAGATTAGAAAATTTTTAATACATACTTTGAATGCTCCATTTGCCTCTTTCTATGCTTTTTTCTCTTGCCAATCATAGATCGATGCTATAAACACTTGTTTTTTGGTCCTCTTTTTCCTGATAAAAAATACTACTCCCTCCGTTACGCTATATAGTGCACTATTATGAGAAATTCATGTTTCAAAATATAACGCATTGCGTGGATTACAGTGTGTTTTTTTATTATTTTTCTAGTATTGTCCTTAATAAATAAGTTTATATATTCTACGGTTACCAACGCATTTAATGAAAATTCTTTAATGGTTTAGTCAAACCATAAGTGAATGAAGGAGAATTTCCTCCAAAAACTTCACTCTTCACAATTGCCAATGATCCATGGAAACTAAAAAAAAAAAGAATGAAGAAAAGAATGGCTGCAATTTATTAATGTAGGAAGTATTAGTAAATAAGGGTAATTTGGGAAATAATAAAAAAAAATTTGGTTACTAATCCTTGTCTTAGTACGTGTGTGGTAGTTAAAAGTGTACTATAAACTGGAATGGAGGGAGTAACATTTATCATAAATCAGTAATCAATTATATATATATATATAATATTCAAGCCAAAAAGTTATACGCACACATCGCATGTTAAAAAATTGGAATCTGCAAGTGGCGAGAATAATGAAACCTGCAAGTGGAAGAATGAATGATTTCTTCCACTTTCATCATAAGTATACAAAGCCCCATATGAAAAAAAGGAAAGCTTTCGTGACAATAGAATAGAGGAAATATTGTGTCATGGAATCACAGCGGAGTTTTCATGGCAAAGGAATAGGAGAGATCGTGCCACGCATGGAATCCAAGAAAATGCCGCCAAAACTTTGAGCGTCTCTCCCAGCGTTGTTTGTTTAATTCTAAACCTTTTAATTTTTTTCATTAGAATACTTTTTTCCATCTCTGCTCTTTAAATTATTTTGATTAACATAACACTTTTAGATAATAACCTGTCCAATGAGACAATGACCATTTTTGTTTTATGGCAGTCAACAGTAAGTCATGGTTCCGTCAACATAGAGAACATATAGACAGACTATTTGAACAAAGGCTGTTTAATTCCCTGGACCATAATTGCAGTTAAAACAGTTGGTAGCGACCTCGATCGCTCATTCCTATAATAATTTGTGCCCAATAACCCATCCACCCACCCACCATTTCCAGTTTTCCAAAGAACCCAACCCTCAAATCTCAGCTTGTTGCTTCCATGAAGAGAACACCAGAATGGCTTCTGCTTTTATCTTCGTTAGCTTCCTTCCTCATACTTCTTAGTAACTCACCATAAGCAGCTGCAGATATTAGCGATTCAGGTAAATTAAGCTCGCTCTTCACCTCCTTTCCAGTTTTCTCAACCATTTTATCTCTTGTTCATTATATATATATATATATATATGAGACTTGATTTTCAGTCCTTATTCAAGACTTGCTGATGCCTAGTGTTTCTAATCCTCATCATTGGGATTATGACTAATTTTATGACACTAGGATTCAATCCTTGAAAATTGTAAATTTGCTATTCGTTAGCATGTCCTTGAAAATTCAACATCTTATATTTTTTTTAATAATTAATTATTATTTTAAATATATATATATATATAAATATTTGTTATAAGGCATCCTAATCCTCATTATGACTTGTTAAATACTTATACAAGAACTTTCAACTAGTAAAAAGTGACAGATGTTGAATTTTAAAATATAAGGTGGTAAGTTATGAATGATGATCATTTTATTTACAAAATATTTTTTTGACCGACTATTTACAAAATATTGAAGAATAAGTACCATACAAAGGTTTTAATCTGTAAAAATTGCAACACCATTATTATTGTCTACCTTTTTAAGAGATCAGTCCTATGTAAAACTAGATATATGATGATTAAATTGTTTTTATGATACTGTAATATAAAAGTTAATTTTTGTATTGATGTACATATGTGTTGCTTTAACGCCGTGTTTGGTATAAGAGTTTTATGAAAGGAATATTAATTTAAAGGGAAATTAAATCTTTGTATGACATATTATACATTATTCAAGTTTTTAAGAATTAAAAATATAAAAAAATACCTTTTCATAGCTAACAAAAGTTGGTCCAATTAATAACAATTTAATTCATATCTTAAAAGAATATGGGTTCCAATCCCATTGCCGATGTATATGAATACCTCCATAATTATTCTTTGAGCAATGAGGCTTTGCTCTCCCACTGGAGAGCCAATACATATGATCCATGTCTTGTGCTAAAGATAGATGGTGATGCTGCTGCTTGTGATTGTGATCTTAATTAGCTACTTCTATATGTGTTGTCTGTATTAAGTGGTGATTGTTTTTGCACACAGTGCATTGGAGAATGTGGTATATATAGAACTTATTAAGAGGTGTTTGTTTGTTTTGAGTTTCTCCCTTCACTTGAAACAAAGGACAAATTTCATGGCTGCAGGTTCATACAGAAACAAAGTACATTAAATAATTGTGGGTGGGATATGAGTTTAGATTAAGCCCTTTTTCTAATGAGATTAATTAATTGTTGTGCTTATCAATGCTTGAATTTGAGGGATTTGAATCATTGCCATACTTTTTCTCAATACATGTACATAATCTTATGTGTTGATTTGATTTGAATGGCACAAGATCATTGATTATTACTTTAAGCCAAATATATTATTCATTTTATTAATAATCATAAATTATCATTATGAGTTGCTTTTAAAAAAACTCTTTCAGTAATAATAAATATAAACTATTAAATTAAATATATTATCTATTTATAGATTATTTTTTCAATCATTCGATCACAATCAGTGGTGAAAATTGCATTTGGAAAGAGGTATGGTGAGAAAATATAAAAAAAATTCAAATCAAATCCTAAATTGAAAAGGGAGGAAAGGCCGCTCTTACAACTCCCTTTATCTATGTGATACCCTCAAGAAGGATCAAGGACTAATCCACTGGAGAGAAGTGGGGTAGCGGGATATAGTGAAATGTATAGAAAAGAACTAATGGAACAACAAAAATTGTAGAGAGCCCAATGAAAAAGTAAAAAATTTCACAGAATTCAAAACAAGCCAAACTGTCCATGGCCTTTTAAACCAGTGTGATTAACTTTATGAAGATTTTATGTTTTATGATTATTAATATATCAATGTAAAATATAACATATATTTATAGCAAAATGTATTATTTATAAGATGTAAATTGTGTATTTCATTCTTAAGGTACATACTATAAAATCAAAGTGGTCTATCATTATTTATATACATTTACATGAAGATTTAGAATTTTTTTTTAAACAACATGAAATTCAATATATATATATATAAAATCGCATCAATAAATACTAAACTTAAAAGTCCTCATTTATTTTACTTTTATATAAGATATTGATTAAAATCATATGACTAGATTTAATCTTAAAAATCATGATTTATAATAAAAAATTATCTTCAAAGCGTCAAGTTAATTATCTTTTATTCAAATTATATATATATATATATATTCGTATCTCGAATCCACTAGTTGGCTATTCCTCCATACGTCAGCATTAGTCACAAATTGGCAAATGGCTTACGTGGAATGCTGACGTCTTAAACATCTCGAACAAACTTCTTTTTTTTTTTTCACGGATAACATCCCAAACAACTTGCGCGTGATGAGATGAAATACTAACGAGAACAAATCAGGGACCAGAAATACGAATTTGATTTGGATAAGCCAATTTTCTCAATAACTCTCCACACTTAAATTTGAATCATTTAATAATACATGATTTGAATTTATCCATTTTATGATTCCTTCCTCATCATAATTATTTATTGGTTGATAGGATAGAAATAAAGTCAGTGATATTTTTAACAGTAAAAAGTAAAAACAAGTGCATCATGTTAGAAGTAAAAAAGTGTTGCATTTAAATATATAAATTTCAATAATTTTTTTGGTAGCCATTAGATTATATGGAATATCTTAGATTTAACTCTAGAAATGTATTGAGAAAATTGGCTGAAGAGATCCTAATTTATTGGATTTCTCAATGCTCTCTATCAATAATTTGGCTCATACATAATTTTGAGAATCACTTCAAGTAAAAAAAGTTTATTTTCCTGCGTAAAAGAAAAAAAGAAATAATTTGCTAGTGATATTGATATGACATTTTTTTTTTGGTTTATAAGACCTAATCTTAGGTTCACTTAAGTGATTCTTCTACATATTTCATGAGTATTAAAATTTACTAAAATAAACCTTGTGGAAGCACATGGATTGAAATAAATGGAATTCATGCTAATAAAAAGCTTGAAAGTTCTTTGAATGAGATATCATTCTCTTAATTTCTTCAATAGTTAGATTGAAGTCATATATAGAACCAATGAATATTTTAGATTGATCATGAAAGAAAGTATTGAGAAAAAATAAGAAGATTGAAATTCCCAAAAAAATATATTATTTATATTTTATCAAAAAATCATTTTTTGGCCAGGTTTATTAAAAAGATAGTTTAAATTGAATACATTAATTATTCAAATTTTTTAATTTTTTTAATGCATCGATTTTTTTCATTAAAATACTTTTTTCCACCTTTGCTCTTTAAATTTAAAAAAATGTGAATAATATAACACCTTGGAAATATATATATATATATATATATATATATATATAATAACCTGTCAATGAGACAATGACCATTTTTGTCGTTTTAAACTGAACAGTAAGTCATGGCTCAGTCAACATAAAGTATTTGAGCAAAGGCTGCTTTTGTAATTTCCCTCTCCAATGATTGTAGTTAAAACACTTACTAGTTGGCAACCACCTTCGCTCATTCTTAGAATTTGTGTTCAACCCACACCATTTTCGGCTTTACAAAGAACCCAAGCCTCTCAAATCTCAGCTTGGTGGTGCTGCCATGAAGAGGACACCACAGTGGCTTCTGCTTTTATATTTGTTAGCTTCCTTCTTCATCCTTCTTAATAAGTCACCACAAGCAGTTGCAGATACTGGTGATTCAGGTAAATTAAGCTCTCTGATCTTCACCTCTTTTCCAATTTTCTCAGCCATTTTTCATCTTTTTCGCTATAGATATTCGGATAATTTTTTGTTTCAGAGTTGTTTAATTTCTTCGTTGTTTACAAGTCTGATTTTCAGTGATCATTATTCAAGACTTGATCATGCATCGTGTTTCTAAGTCCTTTTTGGAATTTTGATTCATTTTATAAATAATTTATATATATTAATATTCAGTCCTTGAAATTTTTAAATTTGTTATTCGTGTCAGCATGTCGGATTGGAAATTAAATAATAACGTCTCAGACATTTTCAACTTATAATATCCACAATTTTTCAAACTTAATATAATGCACAAAAAATATATGTCAAGTTTTCTTAATTATCCAAAGTTTTCGATCAACTGGTTACTCCAAAGTTGAAAGATAAATAATTTCGAGAAGAGTTGAAGTTTTCTTATTTCTCACAGTTATGTTGAAGTCAGTCAGTCGTCTTTCTCATTACTCTCAAATAAAGCATATACATACATATACACACACGTTTATTTTACAAATTATTAATAGTATAATTTATTTTTTTATATTTTATATATTAAATAAATTATATATTTACTTAATATAAAATATAAAATTTATAGTATGTCATATAATTTGTAAATTAAAAATATAAATCTTACTAAAAGTATGTTGAGTGCACAAATCCCTACAAAGTTAAAAGATAAAATAAGAAGAATATTCTTTTAAAATGAAAATGAAGTGTCAAAGTGTAGCTAAAAGTTCCACATGGATGTCGTGGTACTTTAATAATTTCGGCACTTTATTTTTTGGGGGGGTCAGATTCAGAAGGCAGTCTCTTTTGGTCTACATTCCGTACAATAACTTTGGGCATTTTATCTCTTCTCTAGTGGTCTTCGACTTTATTTTTGCGCGTGGGGCTCACCTTGTTTGCCTTCATATTCTTTTAAAATGGATTCTTTATATTTTTATTTGATTATATACCCCTCTAATTATTAATATAATACTATTTTTATTAAATTATATGAATTAAAAATATGAATTAAAATTAGTTAATTATTTTAATATTTTTAAAAATTATAATATTTTTTCAAAATCATTCTTGTTTAATCTCCTTCTCTATTTTTTTAAATATATTTAATAAGAATATTTTTTTAAAATATATAATAAATATTACCTCATATATAATAAAAAGTTCTATATTTAGTATTAGGATAAAAAATTCTATATTTAGGGTTAGAGAGAGTAATAAATTTATCTCTTTTCAATAAAATACTGCAATTAGCAATTAAGAGAAGTGATGAGTTATGAATTATGATCATTCATTTACAAAATATTGAAGACTAAAAGCTCGTTTGGTTTTCAGTTAGTTAAAAATGAGTTTAGATAGAATTGGTTTTGTAACATAGTTATAATAAAAATTAGTTTTGAACTAACGTGTTTATGTTTAGATGACTTATTTAAAAATTGGTTTTGACAAAACTAATAATTTTTCTTCAAATTGAGCTTAAACTCTATCCTATGATTAATTTAATTTACTTGAACTAAAATTTAATCTGTATTTATTTAATTGAGAACATAATATATCTGGTATAATATTTTCTTGCAAGTTAAAATCTATGGAGATTAAAATTTTAAAGAAACATTTTAGTCATTAGATAGAAAAAAAAATTTATGAAAATTTTAATTTTTCAATTTTTTATTTTTTTCTTAATTTTATTGGTTCATTTTTATCTAACTTTAAAATAAATATAGATCAAAATAAAGAAAGTAGAATGGAAAAGCATGTCCGAAGTTGCTTCTACATAAACCACGTTTTACTTGAAAAATCATTCTGTAATGGAAACTGAAAATTTTGTCAAACATTATGATATACAAATTAAACCAAGTTTTGGATCAAAACTTGATTTTAGTAGTCGAACCAAACGGACCCTAAGTACCATACAAAACAAAGGTTTCAATCTATAAAATTTGCGACACCGTTAATATTAATGTTTACTTTTTAAAGAGATCATTCCTATATAAAATTAGAAATAAGGTGCTTAAATTCTTTTTATGATAGAAGATAGAAATTAATTTCTTGACTTTTAAAATAATATAAATTAATTCTTCCAAAGTTTTGCAGCTGGTGTCATTAGGATTGATTGTGGAACAAGAAAGGATTATTGGGACGAGAAGACCAAATCTTACTACCTAGCAGATGATGGTCAATTCGTAGAATACGGCGAAACGCATAATGTATCCTCAGATTACAATAAAGAACAGATTGGGAATCAGCTAAGTACATTGAAAAGCTTTCCAAATGGGAGAAGGAATTGCTATACACTGGAACCCAAACCAGGCAAAAACACATACTATCTCGTAAGGGCTTTCTTCGCATATGGAAACTACGATGGGAAAAGAAGGATTCCATCCTTTGACTTGTACATTGGTGTCAATTACTGGGCAACAATTAACGACAGTAATGGAGACATTCAACGAAACGAGGTCATTCATGTCTCTCCAACTGACGAAATCAATGTGTGTCTCGTAAACACAGGCCAGGGAACACCCTTTATTTCGTTGTTGGAAGTATGGCCTCTGCAAGATTCTAGGTATGATCAGACAGCTTCAAGTTTACTAGGACTCATGACTCGCTCCAAGCTGGGTATGTCTGAAGATGCTGCTTACATCAGGTCACTTCCACTTTATTAATCAACCTTTTTAATTTGTTCATAACTACATTAATCCATGCGTAAAGCTACGATGTAATAATCAAACAACTCCTTCTTCGTTATGCAGATACCCAGATGATATCTATGGTAGGTACTGGTTCAATAGAAAGATTGAAAACTCAGTGAGAATCAGTGCATCTAAAGCTATTGACAGTAATACAAGTGACAACACATACCAACTGCCAAAAGAAGTGTTGAGTAGTGCAGTTAGGTCAATGGATGAATCTTCTTCCTTAGTTATCAAGATGGGTTCACACAATTCCGATTCTGATTATTTTATGTATCTTCATTTCTATGACTTCGAGTTACATAATCAACAGAGAAAGATGAATATTGCTTTTGATGATGGGATTAATGTGTCCTTTACTCTTGAATACATGAGGCCCACCACTCTAGTTAGGAACATTAAACAAGGGGATTATGTTAGTAAAATTTCCATCACATCCACCCCAGACTCTCATTTACCTGCCATGCTCAATGCTTATGAAATCTATAGAGTTCTACCCGGGCCAGTTAATTCCCCAACTGACGAAGGAGATGGTAAGTTTAATTCTTTAATAAGTTTCTTTTTCTCCTTCCATTTTCATGTCATTCATGTGTATGGAATAATTTTGTTAATGATTATATTCTCTCTACATTGGATAATGTTACGGGACCGATATTCTAATTTTCTTTTTAAAATAATTCTCCTATAAATATTATATTCAAAGATCCCATGATGATTTTGTGTTTGGATTGGCATTTTGTCACCCCAAACCCATGGTTTTCCAACATAGAACAAAAAAGTTGCATTCCACATTGTTGAACGTGGAGCTTCAATAGTATGCATATCAACACTAACTCTATTTTCTATTGGGAATAACAGTTGTTGCTATCCGAGACATAAAAAACTACTATAATATCAAGAGAATGGATTGGCAAGGAGATCCATGCAGGCCATACACATGGCAAGGTCTCACATGCACAAATGACAGCACTCCAAGAATCAATTCACTGTGAGCAGAAAAATTCTTATCTCTTAAAACTTACAGAGTTACATAATTAGTGTCACAGAGAGAGAGAGAGATTGTGTGCTATCAATTAATTGATTCTAGACTCTCTTATCCTATAAGAACGTTCATATTCTTAACCTGATATGAGCTGCAGGAACTTGAGCTCTTGCAATCTGATGGGAGACATAGCTCCTTCATTCTCAAAACTCACGAAATTGGAGGCCTTGTAAGTAATTAATTATTGTAATCATATTATTAATTTGCTAGTCAGATTGCTATCATCTTTTTCCTTTTCCTCATCCAATGCTTTCTTTGATATATAGCTATAAATTAAAGCATACATAGGTATTGATAGCGTTAGCCATCCATGTTACAGGGATTTGTCAAACAACAATTTGACAGGACAAATACGAGAGGATTTGGCTGTAGCACTAGAAAATTTGACATATATGTGAGTTTTGCAATGCTCGTGCATAGTGACGATTAGTATATAGTAACTTTCCACTATAATTAAATATATATACTCTTATAATTAACATTTCTGTTTGATTCGATTGCAACTAACATATCTTACAATAATTTGTGCAGTAACTTGACACGAACTTACATCACAGGTCCAATTCCAAAACGTTGGGAGGAGGAGGAGACGGCCGGCCATTTGAATATAAGGTTTGCTCTTACGTGTTACAATTAATTAAAAAAAAGGACTGTGCTGTTTATCTTTACCTCTGGTACTGATAATATTAATTAATACTCGATTAAATTACACAAGTTTTTTATTCAGATTATAAAACTTTTGTTTAACTTTTTTAATTCACATAAACTTTTCTCAAAAATAAAACATAAATGACGTGGATTACTTGTTATTTTTGTTAAATTAGACAAAATATCTGTTTAATTTTAATAAAATTTAAAGGAAATCTATATAATATATATATATAATGAAGCCGAAATTCTAATTATTATTTTTAAATAAAAATTAATATTTAGTTGTTATATTATATATTGATTGCTTCTTTCTATTTTTTATTTAATTTTGCTAGTACGGATGATTTAGGAAAACGGAATAGCGGAATGAGTAGAGGGGCAATCGTAGGATTATCAGTAGGATTGCCGGTGGGAAGTGCTATAACAATTGGGATCGCCTGGAAAGTTGCTATAACATTTGGGATCAAGATCAACTGGAGATCCTTCATTTGTAGTGGAAGGCGGAGAAGAGGTGATGGCAGTGGGCAGAGTAATGACAACAAAAAGCAGAGTGGTGGGAGGAAAGGTAAGAGCAGAAAGCAGAGGAAGGAAAGTGATGGGGGAGGTCGTGAGAGGAAGGCAAATGATGAGAGGAAAGGTAAGAGCAGAAAGCAGAGGAAGGAGAATGATGGGCGAGGTCGTGAGAGGAAGGAAAATGATGAGAGGAAAGGTGAGAGCGAAGAGCAGAGGAAGGAGAGTGATGAGAGGACAGGTGAGAGCCAAGAGCAGGGGGAGGAGAGTGATGATAGGACAGGTGAGAGCCAAGAGCAGGGGGAGGAGAGTGACGAGGCTCGCAGTGATGAAATCAGTGAAGATGATGAATCACAATCTGGGAAAGGCACTATGGGTGCTACAGAGATATGATGTCTTGTGCTACATGGAGATGCTGCTTGTGGTTGTGGTCTTACTTCTATATATATTAATGTATGTATTAACCTGTTTGGTTTAATTTAATAATCAACTATTTAAAAGCAACAATTTGTTGTTTTTATTTAAAGATAATTAATTATAATAATTGAATCCAAACAAGCTATAAGCAGTGGGGATTTTCTTTGCACAGAGTGAGAAAATTAATGTGGTACAGAATTATTTAGGAGGTGTGATTATTTTTGTCCATATCCAGCTTCATTCCCTGCCTTTCATGTTCTTGTGTATCAGTTGGTTTATTCATACAGAATGTACATTAAATAATCGCGGGATATCATATGCGTTTATATTGAAATTTTTTCCTTTTTGAATGAGATCCATTGCTGTGCACAATGCTTGAATTGGAGAGGGTAGAAAGGCCACTGTCACAACTCACTGTATCTGATGATACCCTTTCCTAACAAGGGGAGGATCCAGGATTCATCCATTGTGGCAATGGGAGGGAATTGGGGTGGCAGGAATAAAAATTTTAACGTGTTTCGACCATTAATATATATACATATTTATGAAAAAAAATACTGTCATTGACTCCATATGGATTTTATATTTTATTTCATACCATAGATCAATATAATATAAAATTTATAATAAATTATATTACGCATGAGCTTTAAATTATATAACTCATTTCTCGAATACAATATATGAGAGCACTCCAAGTATATAATACAAAATTAAAATCATCTATCATTATTTAGTTACTATTTATTGATGTAACAGTCACATAGCCCCAATATCCATACATCTACATCAAGATTCAGACTTTTCTTCCATGCCACGTGAAATTTGAAAAAGAATTTATAATCACATCAATAAATTATAAAAATAACAGTAATCATTTATTTGACTTTTGTATAATATATTGATTAAATGATCTATTTATATTCTTTATTAATGTTTTTTAAACACACCCATATTATATACTTTTTTTAAAATTATGTACTTTTTAAAGAAAATGAATATTCTCTCCTATTAAATGAAGAAAAATGTATCAATCGATTTCTTATAAAGACTTGTATAGTATGTGATAAGTGAGGTAGGAAGGTAAAATTCTCGGAAAGTAAGTAAGTGACTCTTGTTTCCTTAGAAAAAATTGTAGAGGTTTAACTTCAGAAATACTTCGTGAACTAAATTATGAGAAGTTTTATTTTCTAAATATATTGTAATAATTTAAAACAAACCTTAATTTATTTAACGATTTTATTTAAAAAGATTTAAACTTTCTAATAAATAAAAATGTCAACCAAAGCTCTGATGAACTCGTGTGCTCTGATATTGCTGTTGGACTTCCCGATGCTCCCCAAGGGGTGACGAACGGCGGAGGAGGCTGATCTCCTCCAGCATGGTAAGAAGAAGATCAAGAATTTGAAGGTTGGGGAGAATGAAGAGGTTTTGGATTCCTCTTTTGCTGATGAAGTTGTGCCGGAGACTCCAGGCATGAGGTCATACAATGAGATGTTGAAGGGTCAGAACGGATCTAGAACATCAAATTCTTGTGATGGTGCTAAGGAGGAAGCTAAGTGCTTAATCTTGAAGACTGTGGATCATAAGCGAGGTGATTTGTTGATTCTAGAATTCATTTTGACAGAGGAAGGGAAAGAGAAACTGCGCTAGCCTTTTGAACGTAGCCTGATTGTGACATTGTTGGGTTGACACATAGGTTTTCGTACATTGGAGGCAAGGCTCCAACAGCTCTGGGCTGGAAATGGTGTGTTTTCTATTATTGACCTACTCAATGAGTTTTATGTTGTGAAGTTTTTCAATGAGGAGGAACATGATTGTGCATTGAAAGAGGGTCTATGGCTCCTCCTTGATCATTATATGACAGTTGGCCAATGGACGCCCAACTTCAATCCTATGACTACTTCAATTGATAAGGTCCTTGTTTGGGTTTGTTTAACAGATCTCCCTCTGGAAAACTATGATGAGGACCTTCTAATGGTGATTGGTAATTGTATTGGGACTTCTGTGAAAGTTGATGTGTCCACTTCTCTACAGATTCATGGCCAGTTTGCACGTTTGGGTGTCCTGGTAAATCTTCTTGAACCCTTGCTTCCTAGGTTTATTATTGAGGGTAGGGAATTCCCGATTGAATTTGAAGCACTACAACCAAAACAAAAAAAGGAATAGCTAGTGTTTTTTTTTTTTTTTGCCTTAAATAATATTTCAAAAACGGCAACTATTTCAATATTGATAAAATGAAAGACTTTAGTAAGCGTTTATAAAGTGCTAACTAAAAAACTAAAGTTTACTTTAGTTGATGTTTGTTGGACAAATACTACTAAAGTATGGATTAGTTGATTTTTTTTTATATAAATACCAACTGAAATCCCCAATTTAAATAATATTTATTGTGTAAATATTAACTAAAATTCTTACTTTAGTTGACATTTATACAATAAATGCTAACTTTTTTCTATTTAAAAAAAGAAGGCTTTTATTGGTGAACAAAAACCATCATTTTTTCCAAAAGAACAATTATATATATGTAATTTTATTGAACCTATAAATAAAAAATATATTATTAAAAAATATAAATTCTAACAATTCAATTATGACAAAATAAATATACAATTCAACTTCTAGTATATCAATATTAATTTCTAATAAGAATACACTTAATAAATTGAAATATTTGGATTGACTGTTAATATTATACAAGCAATTTCACATGGGCAATAATTAAAAATCACATTAGAACTATCACGCAAGCAAAGTGACCAGAACTTTGTGCAAAAATTCCTCTCTCAAAGCTTTGAATAGCATAAGAATCCTAAAAGGCAACAAATGTAGCATGGAACAGACATATAAACACTAGGGTTTCAAACAATTGCAATTTGTAAGGCGATAAAAAAATAAAAGCAAAAATGACAACAAAAAGATTGAGAAGGGAGATGAATAACGTCATGCAAAATGGTCACACAAATTTTGATACTAAAGATATATCAGCTCAACCATATTGATCAACAATTATATGCCTTTGAAAACTTTCAATCAAAATCATCTCAGGAAATTACAAAGATCAATGGTAGCACCACTGATGAATCAGATTAACTATAAGGATGTTGGTATTAATTGAGGAATGCTGACTCACTTAAATGAATACTAATTAAGATTACGTTTAATAGAGAATAACATAAATTCTAAAACTTTAACAGAAAGTTGACTAAGATCCAGTACCTGTTCATCTCTTGTTATGGCATGTTGATCAGCATATATTTTAGCACACATTCCCATGACAAAGTCATTATAAACATCCCAAAGGCCATCTTTGAGCCTTGCATTAATGATAGTATCATGTCCTAACCGAGACCCTTTCCTGGTTTAGATAAAATAACTATAAACCCCATGGCAAAGTCATTATAAACATTTCAAAGACCATCTTTAAGCACTCCACTGTTAATAGTATCGTATTCTAATTGAGACTCCTTATTGGCTTAGATACAATAAATGTACACATAACATCGTGACAGCTCACCAAATGAAATAATGGTCTATGAAAGACTTTGACAAATGCTAAAGAAACACATTAGTTTAGTATAGCAGAAGACACTGCAACTACATAGTATAAAGTCTATACTGCCAAACACATGAGTTAGATTTCAGCAGCAAGATTAGCAAACTAAATTGTCTCAATGAAGCAAATCCAACTAGAGGATTAAATTATTCATCCAAGCACAACACGAAAAGTTAAATCCATGTAAAAGCAAGAAATAAAGTCCTCCTATTGTCCTCACCTGATTTCCACAGATATCAAGACAATGATACTTTTACAAGAGTAAATTTATTCAGTGGTCAGTGACTTAGGAAAGAAATGAAACCTTGCTTCAGCAAAGTACTTAAGAGCATTAGACATGCTTTCTATACCACCAGCCACAACTACCTCATTGATACCCATTTGTATGGTCAGTGCTGCATGCATGGTAGCTGCAATGAAAATATAGGAGGAATATGAAGTCACAACTCACCCACTAAAAGTTCATTTTTTATGGTAAAAAATCCCTTTTCAAATCAACAAAATGAAAATATATCAACAATTGATATGGATGATACTTAATTATTCCCAATTCCCAAAATTACCTTCTGATATACAAAAGATAGTTATAACATGGACACATCAATTGCTCACGTCGAATATTCTCACTGAAATTGCCTGATTTCTATATATCAGAGAGAGAAATTTATACATATATTTTTGTACCATTTATCAGATGATTTACATCACATAATTAAGTTCCAAATCAAAATATCAAGAAGATGAATTGATATCTAAGTGCTGTTTAAAAGTTTAAAATCACCATTAATCCAGCAATCATGCCAGAATTGGTGTGTTAATGATGCTGTTTCGGCAAATGGTGATTGGGATTGGCCGAGTTTTTCCCATTTATTTCCAGTGAAGCGAAGTTACGGTTACACGACATTCTTCCTCCTTTCCAAAATAACGTGAAAGATGGTGTCTATTGGAAGGGAGAATGGGATGGAAATGGGCTGGGTTTTGAGGACCCTCTCTGGCTTGTTATTTGGAAATGGTCTAGGCCAGAACAACTTAGAAGTTTTCTATGGTTAGTTGCTCATGACAAATTACATACTAATTCTTTGCGTTGTCACAGGTGGGGAGATTCCTCTAGATGCTGTTTTTGTGGACAAGGGGAAACGGTCATCCATGCTATGAGGGACTGCCCAAATGCTCATAAGGTTTGGCAATCGCTTATCCCTTTTCAAGAATGGCTCAATTTTAGGAGCTTACCGACGTATGAATGGATTAATAATAACCTGACACCGGAGAAGATTGTTTGTTGGGGGTTACCTTGGCTGTTAGTTTATGGTTTAGTTAAGTGGTTTTTATGGAAACATAGACACTGTAAGATATTTAGTTCCCAAGCTGATCTTTTGTCCCATCAGAGCTTGATTAGGAAAAGGTTGGCTTTATGCCGTGCTATTCTAGAAGCCAAGCCTCAGCCAGTGAATGCTCAAATGATTAAGGTTTTACCTTCTGCTGAAACGTGGAAACCCCCTGGTGTAGGATGGTTTAAGATTAATTCTGATGGATCAAGCAGAGGGAATCCTGGATATGCTGGCTGTGGAGGAGTTATAAGGGATCATAGAGGTGTTTGGTGTAAGGGTTTTGCTAGAAAAGTTGGGCGGTGTGATGCATTTCGGGCTGAAGTCTGGGGGGCTATTCTTGGTCTGGAGACTGCCTGGGATATGCATGTAAGGAAGGTCATATTAGAGGTGGATTCTAGTCTGGTTTTACAGAAACTTGAAGATGCTCGTATTACTGGCACTTGTAGTGACAATTTGTTGCAGAAGCTTGTTTCCTTATGTAACAGGAATTGGGATTTGAGAATTTCTCTTGTGAAAATAAGTGCTAATCAATGTGTAGATCTGCTTGCGAAGCTGTGCATTGAGCTCCCTTCAACTCAACAGCAATGGGATTCTGCTTGTGACAGAGTTAGGGAAGTTTATCTAGCAGAGCTCAGGGAGGTTTGTTGGGATCCCGGACCTTAGCTGCTGATTTTGTTTTCTGTTATGTTTTATGTTTTCGCTGGCCTTTGAGCCTTCTTTGTCTACCAAAACAAAAATGTCAACCAAATATATTATGCATGAATCTTTTGAAAAATAAAATTATCGAAAAGCATTGGAAATATAATAAGCGACCCCTGAAATTTACAATTTACAAAAGAGTAAAATCAAACGACAATATATCACTTCACACGGAACGAAGACATTGCAGCTCTGCCCTTTTATGCTGTGCTTTCACTATGGCCCACCTTATTTAATGAGTTTACCATAATTTGGTTCAGAGTGATTTCCAATCAGTGAGCTGTCTCGCAACATAACAATGATATTTCTTTTATATATTCATTCAATTATCCACACACACGCTTCTGTTTTGTTTTTTTTTGTCAACCCACACACACGCAATGGATTGGACGTACACATATCATTCCTACCTATCAATAAATAAAGTTACCATTAATATTGGTTTTTTTGAAACAGAAGCTGTCAATTTTTAATTTATAGCTTAACCTTCTTTTGGCCAGATTATAAGTTAACCTTTTATGAATATAACAAGAATGTTTTAGATTTATAGATTTAAGAAACATGAATGACAGCATTAAAAGGTAGAAGTCATAACGTTAATCTTTTCTTAAAAACTAATTTTTAAGATTTTTTAAATAATTATTATCTCACGAGCCTTTAAAAATTATTTCTTAAGATATATATTATATATACATATATATATATATATATTCAAGGCAGTACTACTTTTTAACATCAAATTGGGCAAAAATAAAACAAAGCATGTGTTTGCAAGTGGGAAAAAATAAAGTGAGAATGTCTTGCATACTTCGAGACCCTCACTAAAATATAGAGACTCTTAAACTCCGTATCTCATGAAAAATGAGTGTGACTGAGTATATAGGTACAAGACTTTGAATAATCGCAATCATTAAATGATTTTATCCAGTTCTGTAAATTTAATTGGCAAAAAAAATAATCAAAATAGAGCTTGAGCTTTACTCAATTTGAAATATGATTACAAAGTTTTAATTTAATTTGAACCTCAAATTTAGAATTCAATTTAACTATATGTTTCTTGAAATTGAACTTCATTGATCACCAAAATGGTTGAGTGATTTTAAATTATAAATTATGTTTTACTATTTTAAGTTCATGTGTAGCTCTTTTCTTTCCTTTTTTTGTTGTTGTTGTTGTTGTTCGGGAATATCATATCAATACGTAGCTCTTATTGGCAACGCATAGCTATAAAAAAAAATAAAAAATAAGAAAAAAAAAGCAATAAACATGATCGTAATCTTACCATGTGCTTAGGAAAAAGACATTTTATGATGTATAAGAAAAATATTAACAAAAAAAGAACCTCCAATTTTTTAAATCCTCCAAAAGGACTTGTCTTTATTTGGGAAAATAATAAAAATGAGTAGACAAAATTACTCTTATAATTTTTTTCAATTAGAATGAATTAAATTTTTAAGTAAATTGCATTAATTTTTCAAGTGGACTAAACTAAATTTTTAAGTAGACTAAATTTATTTTACAAGTGAACTGAACTAAATTTCCAAATACATTGAATCACATTTTCAAATTGATTGAATTAATTTCCTAAATAGATTGAACTAAATTTTCAAATAGATTGAATTAAAATTCCAGGTAAAATGAACTAATTTTTGAATTAGATTGATTGAAGTACTTTTTCAAGCGGATTAAACTAAATTTCCAAATGAAATAAACTAAAATTCCAAGTAAATTGAAATAAATTTACATGTGGACTGAACTAAATTTTTAAATAGGTTGAATTAATTTTCCAAGTGGACTAAACTAAATTTCCAAGTGGACTCCATGTGAGAATTTAATTCAATCCACCTAGAAATTTAATTTAATCCACTAGAAAAATTATTTTAGTTTATTTAAAAAATTAGTTCATTCCACTTGAAAATTTAATTCAATTCACTTAAAAATTTAGTTTAGTTTAATTGAAATATTAGTTTAATTCACTTGGAAAATTAATTCAGTTTAGTGAGAAATTTTATTCATTCTACTTGAAAAATATTATAAAGGTAATTTTATCTACCCATTCTTAATATTCATGTATTAAGGATCTAAGCCCTTTTGGGGATTTAAAAAATTAAAGGTCTTATTTTTTTTGGATCATGAGGAAACCCAGTTGGTGACCCGACCATCCTAGGAGCAAAGCCTATCCACCAGTTATGTAAAACCCCGGGTGTGAACCACACTCACTGTGGCCCACAAAGCCATGCTATTTAACTTATTGGTTTGAGTATCTCCTCAAGTGCAAGTTCCAAATTGTAAATCAAGGCATCAAATAGGATTCAACAATGACCCTTTACATTCAAGAAAACACCCCCAACCACTGGAGCGATGCCTGACGGGCTAATTAGAGGTCTTTTTTGTCAATATACGTTTATAGGGTACCAAAATTCTCTTCTCTCCGTGATAAGATGTAATTGTTGTCTGTCACTGATTGGCAGCCTTCTTTTCTTTTCTTTTTTTTTCTTATGAACTGAATTGGCGACTTTTACTTATTGTATTTGTACCCCACTTTAGACAATCCTCCCCCACTTTTCTAACCGTCCCATTTTAAACAACTTTTTTTCTTGGATGACGCTCTATCTCTCATGTTCCTGCCGCCCTTATCCTAACAACCAATTTGATTGGCTCACATGGGGGGTTTTTTGAAGCAACAAGTTTTACATCACCTCTAGTTGCACATATTACAGGGGAATGGCATTACATCATGTGATGTGATGGTATTCACCCAAATTAAGGTTATGCTTCTCCCCCCCATTTTGCCAGGTGAAAATGATCACTTCATTGTGATCATTTGTAAAAGACCATAGTACCCTCCCTGAGTCCCTGACCATAACTCGAACCCATCCTCCATCAATGAACCCACCTTCAATTCTCTCATCCACCTGTCATCGACACTCCCTCTCCAATGACCTTTAACTCCAACAACCTCCTCTCCATCGATTTTCACCTTCGTTCTCCCATCTATCTCTGTCAACCTTACCTCCCTTGGCGTCCTACATCCTTCCACCTCCAGGTCTTGTTACCAGAGCTGTCACACCCGGAGATGCGACGCAGATAGCGTGGAAAATTAAAATGAAAGAAAAAGGGTGAAACCGGCCCGCAAGACGGGAACCGATTTCGGAGGGAGTCGCAATCAAAATTTTAAGGAAAATTTTGGGAAAACCGGAATCAAAAAAAAAACCAAAAAGGATAAGGATGGTCTGCGAATCAGAGTTGGGTTCGAGAGTACGATTGTGAGTGGGAAAGGTGTTAGGCACCCCCACAACACCCGTTCCTAAGAACGGTTACCTTAGGTTGATCATGCAATTTTTATGGCTTTTAAAAATTATTTTAATTGCCCTTCTACCATTCACATGAAAAAATAAGCATAAAAATACGAAAAAATGTAAAAACGAAAGGGGTTTAGAGAAAAAAAAGAGGAAAAGAAATTTAAGAAAACAAAGAGAAATATAGAATAAAGAAACTAAATTAAATTAGGATTGAGGATATTTAAGCAAAATGAGGAAAAGGAATTGAGGAAATAAATTGAGAAACATTTATTAAATTAAGGGGAAAAAACACCAAATAAAATCAGAAAATATTTATTTATTTGCAAAGGCGGAACTGAGAAAATAAATTGAGAAACATTTATTAAATTAAGGGAAAAACACCAAATAAAATCAAAAAAATATTTATTTATTTACAAAGGCAGAATTGAGAAAATAAATTGAGAAACATTTACTAAATTAAGGGAAAAAACACCAAATAAAATTGAAAAATATTTATTTATTTACAAAGGCAGAATTGAGAAAATAAATTGAGAAACATTTATTAAATTAAGAGAAAAAACACCAAATAAAATTGAAAAATATTTATTTATTTACAAAGGCGGACTTGAAAAAATCAATTGGTAAATATTCATTAAATTAAGCAAAAAACACCAAATAAAATCAGAAAATATTTATTTATCTCCTAATTAAGAGAAAAAATACCAAATAAAATCAAAAAATATTTATTTATTTACAAAGGCAGACTTGACCCAGAATTAGAATCTGAGGCCTACGTACCCTGTGATAGGGATCAAAGTCGACGTAGTTCGGACTAGAAATACGTGTCATTGGGTTGGTATATTTTTTTATTATATATATTCTTTAAAAAGAGAGGTTTATAGAAAATAATTTATCTTTCCATAAGAAAACAATTTTTAGAATTGGTTGGTGTGTTTTAATTTGTAAAAGACATATTAATTTTCATTATTTACTCTTTTCATTTATTTATATATTTTTTGGTTTAATCAATTTTTAAAAGAAAATATGTGTTTTTCTTTAATTTAGAAAATATGATTAAAATTATATGTGATTTGAACATTTTATTTTGGTTTAAAAAAAGAAATATTTGAAAACAATTTTATTTTTATAAAATGAAACCAATTGGCTCATATGATGACTTTATCACTCACATTTACTCATTGATACCTAAGTGTCTACGATAGTGTTACTCGAGACAAAAAGCCACAAAAAAAAATTCGAAAGAAAACAAATAAATTCTTTTGTACAAATAATTTTTACTATAAAAATCCTTTTAATACCTATTTATTTATATAATAAAAAAAGGGATAAAGAAAAAGTGATCATTACATATATTTTGAAAAATCATGATCAGCATATGTGGTGATTTTATCACTCACAAGTTACTAATCAGTACTTAAATACACACGGTGTTTCCACTCGGAGCACAAAAGCATAAAAAGGACTTCGAGAATAAAATTGGGACAAATAAATAATTTAATTTCATATTTTACATGAGTCATTTCTTTATTTCCTTATTTTATTAAAGAATAAAATAAAAATAAATACGACCATGACACAAAAAATATTAAAGGGAATTTGAAATATGCCCATTATATATACATTGCAAAATAGCATATATAAACAACTTTACTTTCATAAAACAAGATCTTATTTGTTTATTTATTTATTTTTTTTACCTCCATAAATTAACTTTAAAACAAAACCCGCCATTAATTGTGGTGACTTTATCACTCACAATTTGCGAATTGGTACTCAGATGCTCACGGTATCACTAGTTGAAGCACGAAGATAGAAAGAGAGGTTTAAAATAGAGGGCTTTTGTTTTATCATTTATTCATTCATTTATTTTTATTTATTACTTATTATTGACATTATTGTTATTATTATTTATTTTTTTTAAGGAAAATAAAAGTGGCCATTTGGAAGAAAAAAATAAATAAATAAATAATAATAATAATAATAGTAAGAGTAATATTAAGATGTCGTCAATATAAGTATCATGGTAACTCCTTACTCATAGCACTTACACTCTAATTATTTGTTCATGGAGACTTAATCTCTCATGAAAGGCTCTAAGGTAAGCAGAAAGGAAAAAAAAAATAACAATGAAATAGCGAAATTAACCATCCATTAATACTTAAAGAAAATAGACCCAAGGGAAAGATTAATAATTTAACAACCTTAGTTACTAATTAAAAAAATCCATGGGGTGGGCTCAAAAATAAATATTTATGTAGGCAATTGCTTTAACGGACAACTTTGAAGCCATGAAAACATGCGTTGGGGACGCTGGAGCTAGCTAGCCATGCTCACCCTTACTTTCCTCCTTTCACGTGAGACCCATGAATTTCTCATATAGACTGGGAATTACCGAATGGAATCAGGACATAATAACCCCCAACGGGACTTATACTAGTAGACAACAACCACAAAACAAGTACATCATGCAAGTCAAACTTCATTCTTGTGACAACAAGAAGTTAAATGATCACTCCTCTAACATACTTAAAGACTGAAACCGTACGGCACTAAGAAGAGAATGTAACTAGCAACCATCCATGCATCAAGATGTGTATCCTAGACTAATTAGCATTGCAAATCCAGAACCCATCAAGACAAGGAAATGGGAAATCACAGTAATGTGAACGTTATGATGGAGGTTCAAGGACTCTACAAATCCAATGTAACACCTCAATCAACCTTTTACAAATGTTAAACTCACGACGGAACATTCACCATAGGACTCAAACAAGGCCAAAGTTGCCTAAGTACCTATTCCAACACCAACTCCCTAAATATTGACACTAAAACACTTAAGTTGTTACTCTACACGACCCCAAAGCCTTTTAAACAGATTAAACTCGTACCCAAATCATGGGTAAATTTTTTCAATCCTTCAATGCAGGGATACAAACATCCTAAAATACTGCGACCAACCTAAGCCAATGTCCCACAACTCCACCCCACCGTACATAGGGTCTATGAACCTATAACCATATTAAATTAGCAGAGAGATATAACCAGGTGTGTCGGATGACTATGAAGCTATACCAGTAAACCAATCAAACCAACATGTTCATCCCGTCTCAAGTGTTGCAATCACATACAATTCATCAATAACAATGGACTAGAGAAGGGAGGATTATGATTCGATAAACAAGGATGGCTAATAGAGAAATCGAAATGAATTAATCCCAAACAGAAACAGATGAAGGAGGATGAAATTAAGATATAACTAGCCACATTGAATGACCGAATTGTTACTAACCCAAATGACACTAGCACTTGATTCGCGTCTTGGATCCCCTGCCCCTCTTTCAGTTCTTGAGCTCGTGTTCCCTTGGCTTTCGGAACTCTGGCCTCTAGGATTTTTCTCCAACCCTCTGCCTTCACGCTGCCCGAGGTCCCCTGTTTTTTCCTTTCAATTCTTTTGTGTCCACCAAAAACCTCCACCCTTTGACTCAGCTCCCTCCTCGGTCTTTATAGAGTCCCCTAGTGGTCCCCTCCTCTTTGCTTCACACCCGCGCCTTCCTCGTCGTTTTTTTCCTTTCATGTACATCTTTTCTGGCTCCCTCTGTTTTCGCGGCCACTTTTCCTATTTCCGCGGCTGTTCCCCCTGCTTTTTTTCCTGTTTCTCTGCTTCCTTGCCCAGATCACTTTTCTTTTCTCTCAGTCTGCAGCTCCTTCTCTCTGACTCCCACTGCTTTCCTTCCTTTTCCTTTTACGCTGCCTCTGCCTTTCGTCCTTGTGCTCGTGTGTTTGCTTCTTGTTCAGCTGCCCCCTGCACTTCTTTTCTTTCGATTTGCTGCTCCCTCTCTTTCTTTTTCTCTCGGCCAGCTTTCCTCTTTGCTCCCTGCGGCCATCCCTCTATGTTTCCTGCTCTCGCGGCTCGCTCCCGTGTACTCACTCAGCCTCAGTTCATTTAGGGCTACACCCTTAATTCTTCCACGAGCCCTCACTTGGGCTCGTGGTGTGTTTTGGGGTTGAAGCATTTCAGCCCAAATTTTTTTTTCTTTTTTTTTTAGTTTTAATTAATAATCTTTTTTTTTCGTCTCCTTTTCTTTTTTTTCTTTTTTTTATTTAAGTTTTAGATGTCAAATTCTAGAAAGAAAAACTTGGATCTTGAAGTTAAATTACAGTTATTAATTTCTTGCTTAAAAGAGAATTTTGTTTTATTTTTCCGTTTTATTATATATATATTTTTTATTTATTAAAATGCCCGGACAAAATAGGGTGTTCATAAGAGCACAATATACTGATCTGACCACATCCTCTTCCATGACATCAAAGATCAACAAAAATGAGAAATCAACAATGTAGGTTGACGGAAATGCTTAGAAGCTTCCATGAGCTCAAAACGAGATGTAGAGGGAGAAAGTGAAGCCAGATCTCGTGAGCTCAAAACCTTCTTCTAGATCTCGTTCTTCTTCCCCCATCTCGCAACCTTCATCCTTCCTTCCTCCACTAGATTCAGCGTTCTTTTGGTTTAATGTAATTTTTCATATTTGGATATTGATCGGCAATGGTTTTGTCACTAGGAAAGGAGACGGAAGGGGAGAGAGTCTTGTTATTTTTTTTACCAACAATAAAAAGGTCATTTCATGTGTATTTTTATTTTTTTCATAAAAAATAAATATTATTAAATCATTTCTTAATATTATATTAAACAAATTCATATGTAATCATTATCTCATTATATCCCTTCACACTCTTATATTACATTATCTAACCCATCTAAGGCTGTGTAAAGAAAGATGAATCATGAAATGTGCGATGAAGCAGCCAGGATTCAAATCATGGATCTTTTATTAACAAGAATACGACCTTTGCCACTATGTCATGTGTCCCGACAGCATCCTATTCTAAAATTTTGAAACATCGATGTACCAACTTTCTATCATTGGGAAGTAAACTTAGTGGAAAGCACACATTTTTATCTTTCTATCTCGGGGAGTAAACTTCTTGGAAGATTAGTATTTTAGGAAATTTATGTATAGTTTATTTATTTATTGTTTATATTTTTAAGAGTTTATATTTTTTTAAAATAAATATATTATCTTTTACTATTAAATATATAAATATTTTGTATCATTGAAAGTAATTAAAAATTAATGATTTTCTTAAAAATATTATAAAACACTAACAAAGTAGAACTTTCTTACAGAACTTTTATAATTAAACCCAACTTTTCATGAATATCTAAATTGTTTTAAATCAAGCAACAACAATTGATTTATTTTCTAAGAAGTTTAACTTCCTTTCTTATTTTTTGCATTCGAAGCAATCCTAATTTCTTACTACATATAAACATGCAAGCAAATGTCAATTAAAATGAAATAATATGTCTTTCAATAATAATATAAGATTCTCAGTGAGCGATTCTTGATAAACCTTGAGCGTAAAATGGGTGATGAGAAAATGGATTAATTTTTTTTATATTGTTGATAAAATTATATAAATATTTCTTTTATTTAGAGAAGATGGGTATAACTTTTTTTTCAAAAAAAAATGCATGTAATTTATTTTATAACTTACAAAAGACGATCAATTAATTACATTAATACAACTTTCATACGAGAAAAAAATTACAATTAAAACCATAAAATAAAATTACTTATGAGAGGATTTTATATTTTATAATTATTTTGAAGGATCGAACAACTCAAAATTTTAAATATGATGACATAGTTCTCATGTATCATGTAAAGTGCACAAGAAATTGATCGTAAAAAATTGAGGCCACTTATCAAGATTAAGAATTTTGAATTCTCTCCAATCAGAGGCATTGGATACTTCTATAAACGAATAAATATTAAATAAAGAAGCCACTTAGAATTCATTTACATGAGCCTTGCCCTGTTTTTTTTCTTTTTGGGAGCTGAACTGTTGCTCTTATTTAATAGCGCTCTGTGACATGACCCTCTAGTCAATGAGTTATCCAACACTTCAAATATTAGATTATTTGAATCTTTTAACGTAATTTTAAAATGTAAAATCTTTTATACTGAATATTTTTGTTTCATGCTGTTGGATCCTACTGCTAATTAGGTTTAAGTTTCATGTATTACGTAGAATTATATAGAGTACTCTCAAGAAACTAAGGTTAGAAATAATTCAAACTAAGTCAGATTTAGACTAAACATATCAGGCCTGTATTATAAACCTGGAAACTAAATTTGGTTTGTTAACTTGTACAAAACTTTATTTTAAGCTAAGATTTAAACTTTTAAAGGATTTGATCTAACTTAAAATTTATTTAAAGACTACTAAATTAATAGAGTTTTAAATAGATTTAAAGATATAGTTCTGCGTCTTGATAGTGTAAGACCATCAAAACCTAGTTAAAGTGTTTTGACTATTATGATATATATATATATATATATATATGAGAAGAAAATGCACTAATCGATCATATGACATGCTTTTTCATGCCAAATATATACATGCACTGTAGATATTTTACAGGATAAACAATAACATATATGCTCTTAAAAATTATAGTTATTTTTTAAATTTAAATCATATTGAAATTTAATAAAAAATTGATGGAATAAAATAATTTTACAAAGCCCAATAAAACCTGTAAATAAAAATTAAAAACATTCACACAATTAAAAAAAAACAAAATGTTTATGATTAATTAATAGTGTGACTGAGTCTGTACAAATTTTATATTTTATATCATATTATATATTAATATAATATAAAATTTATAATAAACTATATTACTTATAAGCTTTAAACTATCTAACTCATTTCTCAAACTTCATACTATAAAAAGAACACAATTAGTATATAATATAAAATTAAAATCATCTATCATTATCTGCATTTAGTATTCATTGATGTAACAGCAACATAAATTAGCCTCAATATGCATACATTTATATCAAAATTCAGAATTTTCTTTCGAGCCACATGAAATTTGAAAAAGAATCCATGACCACATCAATTAATAATAAAAATAACAGTAATCATTTATTTTTACTTTTATATAATATATATTGATTATATAATCTATTTATATTCTTTATTCTTTAAAGTAGTACTTTTCATGCATGCTAAAAAAAATTAGGTTCACAACTTAAAATTTTAAAAAAACTTAATATTCTAATTTTATTCTTATTAATTATCAATAAAAATTATTTTAAAAAATTATTTTTTATTTTTTTTTCAACTTACGAGATGATAACTAATAGAAATAAAAAAAATAAATTTCTACTAAAGAAATATATAACTTTTTATATTTTAAATTAAATAAAAATTTTTTAAAATCTTTATAATATGGGTTGAAAAAAATATAATAAAAAAGAGGGTGTAGTGTACTGTACATTAATCACACCACCACTTGGCCTGCACGTTTTTCTCTCTCTATTTTTTTTTTTTTTTTACATTTCTATTAAGATAAATTCTATTTTTTCCTCATTCATTTTTTTTCTTTTTTTATATGAGATCCACGTTTTCTTATTTTTTAGGTAAGTTCCACGATTTTTCTTTTTTTTTTTTCATTTTTTTTGACCAAATTCAATTTTTGAATTCTAAATTATTTGTTTATAATTTTTCACTAAAATTAATTATTTTTAATTTTATTTTTTTAATTTATATTAATTTTAATTAATATTATTTGATATTAATTTTTTTAAAATTTAATATATTTTAAAACTAAATAAAATCCCCTTATCCGCGTGCATCCGTGTCCCCTGAATGAGCTTGAGGGTAAAATCTAATTTACAAAAGAGTAAAATCAAGCGACAATATCTGGTCAAAAAAAAAAATCAAGCGACAATATATCACATCATATGGAACAAAGACTTTGCTGCGCCGCTCTTTTACTGTACTCTCAGCAGCATGGTCCCCCTTATTCAATGAGTTTACCAGAACTTGGTTTTGAATCATTTCCACTCGGTGAGCTGTCTCGCAACAAAAAAATAGTATATTTCTTTTATTATATTCATAAAATTATCCACACACACTTTTTTCTTTTTGTCAACACACACGCTTTGGACGTGCTCACGTAATCACGTAATTAGATTTAATTTTATAAAAGAAGAAACACGCAAAGATTAAAAATAAAATTCCTTTGAATAATTAAAGTTACCATTAATATTATTTAAAAAAAGTTGTCAATTTTTAAATTATAACGTAACCTCATGAATACTAAACAAGAATGTGAATGTCTTACATTTATAAATCTAAGAAACATTAATAATAGGACTAAATTTATATTTTTTTGGGTGTACTTTTCATATCATTTTTTAATTAAAATTTAATACGTAGATTTTTTAAATTAATATTTTTAATATTTAATTAATGACTAAATCTATAATGTATTAAAAAATAATTCACACATTAAATTTTAATTAAAAAAAACAAAAAAAATATATAAGAAAAAATATATAAGTATTACTATATCTGTTTTAAAATATAAAAAATAAATAACTAAATCATCACAAATAATAATATAATTAAATATCTTAAATATGTCATAAAGAAAATTTTTTTCTACAAATATGCTTATCTAATATTTCTACTTAACTTTTTTTTAACTATGTCTCGTAAAAATAAATATATTTTAATTGAGGATAAAATTAAAAAAATATATTAGTTACTTAAATAAAATTTATTTATCTCTTATATTTTAAAATAAAATAAATTTAAATATATCTTCTATATTATGAAACTGAGGTAGTATCTCACAAGGCAGTAGTACTTTTTAACATCAAAATACAGCTTGACCCTTAATGAAATATGATTACAAAGTTTAAATTTATTTTCAACCTCATATTTAGAATTCAATTGAACGATATGTTTATTAAAATTGAACTTCATTAATTGACCAACACAATATGGTTGAGTGATTTTAAATTATTTAAATTTTACAAATAAAAAAATTACGCCCGAAGATGTTTTTCTATGTTAATCTCATATGTAGCTCTTTTCTTTCTCTGTCTTTTGTCCCGGAATATGGAGCTCTTGTTGGGAGTACATAGCTCTAATTTTTTTTTTAAAAAAAAAAATGAAAGAAAGAAATCAACTTGATTGTAATCTGACCATATGCTTTGATAAATTGATGCCAGCTACTGAATTGGCAGCTTTTACTTATTTATCTGTACCCGCTAGAGACAATCCTTCTCCACTTTTCTCTTAAAATTTTAATTTGAACACCGAATAAAAGGGGTATTTAGGTAATTACGTAACTATTCCTTTCCTGAAGTAAACTTCGTGGAAAGTACACATTTTTCACCTTTCTATATGGGGGAGTGAGCAAACTTCGTGGAAGATTAATTTTTCAGAAATTTATGTAATAATTTATTTTATTGTTTATATTTTTAAAAGTTTAAATTTTTAGATAAATATATTATATTTTAATGTTAAATATATACATATTTTGTATCATTAAAAATAATTATAAAATTAATGATTTTCTTAAAAAAATATTATAAAACAATAAGAAAGTAGAACCATCTTAAAGAACTTTTTAAATTAAACTTAATTTTTTAAGAATTTATAAATTATTTTAAATTAAGCAATAATAATTAGTTTACTTTCTAAAAATTTTAATTTCCTTATTTTTCTCCCACTAAGCAATCCTAATTTCTTTTTTTTTTGATAGTTTAAGCAATCCTAATTTCTTACTACATGTAAACACACAAGCAAATGTCAATTAACACCAAATAATAAGTCTTTCAATAATAATAGAAGATTCTCAATGAGCCATTCTTAATAAACCTTGAGCATAGGATGGGTGATGAGCAAATGGACTATTTTTCATTATTAAAAATCATGTTATTTATAATAGAATATTAAATAATTGTACAAATTTTTTTATTTTGTTGATAAAAATATATAAATATTTCTTTTATTTAGAGAAGATGAATATAATTTTTTTTAAAAAGTATGTAATTTACGTTATAACTTACAAAAGACGATCAAATAATTACATTAATACAACTTTCATACACGAAATAAAAATATAATTAAGACCATAAAATAAAATTACTTATGCTAAAGGATTTTATATTTTATAATTATTTCGAAGGATCCAACAACTCAAAATTTTGAATATGATGACATAGACCTCATGTATCATGTAAAGTAGACAAGAAATTGATCCAAAAAAATGGAGGCATCATATCAAGACTAAGAATTTCGAATATTCTCTCCAATTAGAGGCATTGGATTTTAAGTAATTGAATGACTGAATAAATATTAAATAAAGGAGACACTTATTAGAACTCACTTATTGGCAAATAAACTTTCTTCAATATGAATTGTGAGAAAAAGAAGAAATAAAGAGAAGGAGAAATTCAGAAGCAATTGTAGGAAACTTGCTTGATTATCTTCACTATACAGCGTGCAATATATACACGGGAAAGAGAGGTCGAGGGAATAATTACAATATCAATCAGAATCCCTAAAGAAAAGGAAACTAAAGAGGAAAAAGGAAATCTAAGATAATTACAATCAAAACAAATCAAATCTAAGATAATTACAATCAGAACAAATCAAATCAAATCAATTATAATTAACATCCCCCCTCAAACTCAAGATGGGGAAATGACAGCCATTTTGAGTTTGTCCACTAAAAGCTGAAAACGCCCTGGATTATGGGACTTGGTGAACAGGTCGGCTGGTTGATCAGCAGTCCGGATGGGAAGAAGTTTTAGAATGCCTCGGGTAACATGCTGCCTAGTGAAGTGACAATCAATTTCAATATGCTTAGTCCTCTCATGAAAGACATCATTGTGAGCAATCTGCATAGCACTTTGATTATCACAATAAAGAGCAGTGGGAGAGGTTTGGCAAATGCCCATGTCTTCAAGTAACCATCTAAGCCAAAGTATTTCAGAGGTAGTGTCTGCTAGTGCTCGATATTCAGATTCAGTGCTAGATCGAGAAGCCAAAGTCTGCTTCTTACTCCGCCATGAAATAAGAGAGGTACCAAGAAATATGCAAAATCCTGTAGTAGAGCGACGATCAGTATGATCACCGCCCCAATCAGCATCAGAATAAGCCTCTAAGGTAAGATGAGAGGTGGCGGAGAAATGTAGACCATGAGATAGAGTGCCATTAATATATCGAAGAATACGAAGAACTGCTGCATAATGGGTAGTACGTGGTGCTGACATAAATTGACTAACAATATGAACAGCATAAGCAATATCAGGTCGAGTCACGGTGAGATATATGAGACTTCCAACCAACTCACGGTATAGAGTAGGATTATCAAGTGGAGTGCCATCAGTAGGTGTAAATCTAGCATTGGGCTCGATAGGAGTTTTCTCAGTTTGATTATCAGAAATTTGAGCTTTGGAAATCAACTCAGAGGCGTACTTAACTTGAGAAAGAGAAATACCATCAGTTAATGTGAATACTTCTAACCCAAGAAAGTAACTTAAGTGCCCAAGGTTCTTCATTTCGAAGTGTTGCCCGAGAAAATTTTGGAGTTCTTGAATACCTGTGAAATCATCACCAGTAATGATCATATCATCAACATATAAAAGTAATAGAACAATCCCTCGATCAGTTTTACGAATAAAGAGTGCAGTGTCGTGGGGACTACATGAGAATCCAAGTTGATTGATTGTAGAACTAAATTTGGCAAACCAAGCACGTGGAGCCTGTTTAAGACCATAGAGAGCTCGACGAAGACGACAGACTTTGTTTCCTGAGTAAAGATAGCCAGGTGGAGGTTTCATGTATACCTCTTCCTCTAAGTCACCATTCAAAAAAGCATTTTTGACATCCATTTGATGAAGAGTCCATTGCTTTGCAGCAGCAATGGCAAGTAGACTTCTGACTGATGTAATACGAGCAACCGGAGCAAATGTCTCCTCATAATCTATGCCATACTCTTGAGTAAAGCCTTGTGCCACTAAGCGAGCCTTGTATCGCTCTACAGACCCATCAGAATGAGTTTTTATTTTGTAGATCCATTTGCTCCCCACAAGAGATTTATCTGGTGGGAGCTCAACCAAATCCCAAGTGTGCATTTTCTCTAAAGCCTGTAATTCATCTTGCATTGCTTGCTGCCAACGAGGGTCACTAGAGGCTTCTTTAAAAGACTGAGGTTCATGCAAAGAGAGTATGGAAGAAAAGCAATGATAATCACGAAGATAAGGAGGAAGATGTCTTACTCTTGTAGAACGAGTGGTGGAAGATGAGGGCATGTCAGGTGCAGGATCTTCAAGAGGGGCAGGATCATTGGTGAGGGGCGAATCATCAGACGTAATGGGAACCGGATCTGAAATTTCAGTACCTGTGTCACTTGGAAAAAGATCAGCAGAAGGGTTGACAAAAAGAGGAGATGAGGTCGATGGAATGGAAGAAAATTGGGATAGACTAGAAAACATGACATGTTCCCAAAACACAACATGACGAGAAATGCGAATGCGATGAGATAGGGGATCCCAACAACGATACCCTTTATGCTCAGAATCATAACCTAAGAAACAACAAACTCGTGCTCGGGCCTGAAGTTTTGTGACCTCATGGGAAGGGAGAAGAACAAAACAAGTGCAACCAAAAACTTTAAACATTGTATAATCAGGGGGTGTACCATAGAGATGTTCAAAAGGAGAGATATTACCAAGTATAGAGGAAGGAATACGATTGATAACATAAACAGCTGTAAGAGCTGCTTCTCCCCAAAAACGCTCAGGACAAGATGATGAGATAAGAAGAGCACGAACAGTGTCAAGAATGTGACGGTGTTTTCGCTCAGCTCTACCATTCTGTTGGGAGGTATAAGGACAAGAGTATTGTGAGAGTGTACCCTGTGCATCAAGGAAACTAAGGAGTTGGGAGTCACGGTATTCCATAGCATTATCACGCCTAAAAACCTTGATATTTCTAGAAAACTGAGTGTGAATCATATTTGCAAACTTAATATAAATCGCAGATAATTCAGAACGAGCTTTCATCACATATATCCAGGTAAAACGTGAATAATCATCAATAAATATCACAAAATAACGCGATCCTCCCATGGAGGAAGTAGGGGCAGGGCCCCAAATATCAGAGTGGATTAAATCAAAAGGAGACTCAGAAACAGAAGTACTTTTATTAAAAGATAATGCTGGTTGTTTTGCAGTCTGACAAGAAACACATTCTAAAGATTTTTCACTAACATTGCCTAAAAGTCCATTTGAAATTAAAGATGACAATTTATTGATGGAGCAGTGACCAAGACGAGAATGCCACAACTCAAAAGAAGAGGCAGGGGAAGTAGCACATAATCGAGTTGATTTTGATGGAGGAATATGCAAGGAATTCAGCTCGAACATACGTCCAACTTTACGCCCCGTTCCAACAATCTGTCCCGTCCGAGGATCCTGCACACGACAACCATTAGAAGAAAAGATTACATCATAACCAAGGTCAACTAACTGGCCAACAGATATAAGGTTGAAAGAAATAGCAGGAACATAATAAAGGTCATCAAGAGATAGGTTTGACAAAGAAACAGAACCAGTATGACTAACAGACATCAATGAACCATCAGCGGTGTTGATTGAAGGGGTAGCGGTACTAGGAGACCAAGAAGAAAAGATCTGTGACTGACCAGTCATGTGATTATAACAAGCAGAATCAAAATACCAAGAGGGGTTACCTGAGGGAGTGGCTAAAGCAGTAGGTGGAGAGGAGGTACCAGCAAGTAATTGCTTGAGAAGAGCCTCAAGATCACTGGAGATTGGTGGAGTGGATACATCGTTGGCAGTAGTAGCTGTAGAAAAAGCAGGCTTGGGTGGTTGACTGGATCGTGAGAAATTTCTATTCTGATCAGATCTGGGAGGACGAGTAGGGCAATGCTCAATGACATGACCATTCTTCTTACAGTATCGGCATAGGAGAGAGGGGCAGTTTGCAGCAATATGACCTTTCTTCTTACAAGTGCGACATTCAATCAGAGGACACTCAGAAAATGCATGAGTTGATTGAGGACAACGACGACAAAGTTTGGAGTTCTTCTCAGTCACAGCAAATGCCATGTCAGTGCTACGTCTTAAAAGTCCCAATCTAGTTTCTTCAGATTTTAACAGAGGAAGTGCATCCTCAAGAGTAGGAAGTGGGCTCTGATGCAGTAAAGAGGCTCGAACAGGCTCAAAGTCATCAGTCAATGCCATCAGAAAGTGAATAAGTCTAAGACGATCACGATAAGAGATAAAGGCATTAGTATCACTGTCGCACTTGAATGTTGGCTCAGAGTATGCCAATTGATCCCAAATAAACTCCATTTTTGCAAGAAACTCATAAACAGGCTGGCCAGGTTCTTGTTTCAAAGCACTTAAATCCTTCTGAAGCTGAAATTGGTTAGAGAGATCAGAGGACGTATAACGACTGGCAAGGTGATCCCATACCTCTTTGGCAGTCTCATAACGCCCAAATTGTTGATTGATGCTGGTGATGGAAGTATTCCGAAACCATGTGATAATTTGATGATTCTTACTGTCCCATTCTTCCAAACGCTCAGCAAATTTAGCAGCCATTTCTGATTCAGAACGAATAGGATATGGGATGTCACCTGTGACATATCGCCATAATTTGCGACCTTTGAGAAACCCTCGCATGCTCTCTAACCAGTGACAATAGTTAGATCCATTGAGCAGTACAGAAATTGGCTGTGAAACATCGTTTTTATCCATAACAGTAGTAGAAGTCCAAAAAGGAGCAGGATTTTGCAAAAACAGAGGCCAGAAATGAAAAGAAAACACCCAAAAACCT
The DNA here is from genome assembly GCA_026686845.1 of Adenanthera pavonina. Classification (NCBI taxonomy): domain Eukaryota; kingdom Viridiplantae; phylum Streptophyta; class Magnoliopsida; order Fabales; family Fabaceae; genus Adenanthera; species Adenanthera pavonina. The sequence continues at coordinate 4,593,750 of JAIVEN010000011.1, read as the reverse complement.
TAGGAACCGGTCTAACTCGTTCAGAACTCGGTCTGGAAAGCAGCGACTCGGACAGACGAAGAAAACTGAACTTTTTGGGAGCACCGGCAGTCTGGCGGCGCGTGGAGGCGCGTGGAAGGTCCAATCACCGTGAAAATTGGACAGGAGCGGCGTGAGACGTCGGCGGACAAAATGGTTAGGCGCGTGTGGTGGTTGGACTTCAGTAGAGGCACGAAACGGAGATGAACAGTAGCTGAATCGGAGTGCAACGGAGGGAAAACGTCAGATCTGGATTGTCCTCGGAGAATGAACAATCAGACACGGAGTAACTGGAAGAAAAGCTCTGATACCATGTGAGAAAAAGAAGAAATAAAGAGAAGGAGAAATTCAGAAGCAATTGTAGGAAACTTGCTTGATTATCTTCACTATACAGCGTGCAATATATACACGGGAAAGAGAGGTCGAGAAAATAATTACAATATCAATCAGAATCCCTAAAGAAAAGGAAACTAAAGAGGAAAAAGGAAATCTAAGATAATTACAATCAAAACAAATCAAATCTAAGATAATTACAATCAGAACAAATCAAATCAAATCAATTATAATTAACATGAATGAATTACACATGTGGCTTAATCTGGGATTCTCTACACCCTTCAATAACAAATATATAAATATTTTCTGTGTGCGCTATGTCTCAAGCCCATGTTTTCCCAACATATCTTCAAGTAATTTTTTTAAAGACACACTCATGGAAAGAGAAAAGAAAAATTAGAAGCTCGCACCTGCAATATTCTACGTAATAATTGCCCCTTCAGTTTCTGAAATAATTTTGATGTATTGGAATGGAGTTGTAGTTTGCTAAGAAAAAGCACCCTTGCTTTAATGTCCAGACTTTCACTTTCAAATCTTGCTTTGATAAAAAAAAATTACACATCAGCTTCAAAAATTCACCTTAAGATGAATAGGAGAAAAAAAAATAAAGGCATAGAGTAACATTGTAGCGTCCCTTTTTGGTCATATACAGTCTTTAAAATTCATTTAAATTATATATTATATTATATTATATAAAATATTAAAAGAAAATAGGCCAAATAGGTTTCAAGTCATACCTTAGAAGAAGTCTATTTACATAAATAAACTTACATGGTTTATTTAGTTAAAACGACTAAATCTACCAAAGTCTAGAGATGAGGAGGTGGGCCCCAAATAGAGTTTTGACGTATTTTCAAATACAATTTATTATCAATTTTAACATTTATTTTCTCTCCTTGTACTGGCACGTGAGTTGTCAAATTGAGCAGATTGGGGACTCAAGTCAATCTATGAACCACAGTCTCATACAATAATTGGGTACCTCACCCAAACAAGGGGTTCTTCACCTCTTCTTCTATTTGGGTCCGTACTATTGTGCCATTGAGCCTCCAGGTGCTTGAAAGTGGCTGGCAGTGCCAAACATGAAGATTGCACCAGAATTGATGCTGATTTTCCTTGCTTTCTTCATCCCTCATATGAAGCTTGCCTCTCCCTATTCAGGTACATATATAAGAACTTTTCCTTCCCCACCCCCCCGTTTTTCAAATACATTTGATGGGTGAAAATTTAAATTTGATTTGTTATTACTTACTCTCATCTTCCTCCATTATCTGCATCTAGTCACTACATCATATAACTCTCTGTCTTGTGTATTAAGCTCCTTTCCTATAATCTTGGTATTGTGCCATGTCTATGTCATATGAGGGTGTGTTTATTTTATGGATTATGACTATTTGGTTTTGAAAACTTTGCTTGACTTGAACATTTATAGATTACATAAGCATAGATTGTGGGGTTGAGGAGGCCTACACAGACAGCGAGAGCAACATTCAGTACCTACCAGATTCAAATTTTGTAAAAACTGGCCAGAATCACAGATTACCCTCAGATGCCAACTTCGACAATCCGCAAATGTTGAACCAACTCAAGACATTGAGAAGCTTCCCAGAAGGAGATAGGAACTGCTATGCCCTTGCTCCCAAACAGGGTAAAAATAACAAGTACCTAGTCAGAGCTTTCTTCGCTTATGGAAACTATGACTCCAAGAATACACCTCCGTCTTTTCATGTTTATCTTTTGGTGGATTACTGGAAGACCATTGAGTTTGATCTCTCGCTGTATTTTTCTATTGATGTTATTCATGTTGCCTCATCAGACACCATAAATGTGTGTCTTGTGAACATCGGAAATGGAGTTCCTTTCATTTCGTCCTTAGAATTATGGCTTCTCAGTGATTCTACTTATCAAATCTCCAGTTCGTTTCCGCTGGATCTCTTGACACGCTCCACCCCTGGCAGTTCAGGAGACGCCAGGTTCATCAGGTACAAATACCCTGTGTACGGACAACAATATATAAGATTTAGCAGAGATCATGTCTTTTTCTCTGATTGCAATTTTCCTCCCAGCCTATAAAACATTACCATCATCAGTATACTATGACAATATATTATATAAAAGTTGTACCAAGGCATAATATTTATATGCTACTCCTCATATTCGAACTCCATATAGTCTAACACACAAGGTGTCTTATTGAAAAAATATTTATTACAATGACTCCCTTGCGCTATTATTGCCTAAATGAAGCATTGAATCTAATTTAGGATCCAGTTGTCCATATCTAAATTTTATATTATGCTTTTATATTATTTTTATTATTAAAAATGATTTTTTAAAATTCTTATGGTTGAGAAATTATTTTTATTTTATATTTTGTTTCTTTTAAAATTAAAATCTCACAAAAAAAATTATATAATAAATTTGGACCGTCTAGATTTGTTCTAGATGATCCAAATTTGCTGAAACAGTAGCAGGTGCTGCTGCTGTTTAGACATAGTTCCCCTAAATTTACCGTGTGGCCAAAAAAATAAATGCTAATTTATCATATCATGAGGAAAGTCTCTTTTGCCCCTCACCAATATTCGTTTAGATGTCCATCATGCTAACTACAATTTGTTTGAGATTAGTGAGATAGATTAATGGAAACAGAAACAAGTGAACTGGTGAGGGTACTAGGAATTTGTGAAAATTTTTAACTTTTGCTTCCGACTCTGTTCCGTAAATGCAGGTTTGAAGATGATATGTATGGTCGTGTGTGGTTTAAAAGAATATTTGGTCATTCAAATACAACCAACACATCAGCAGCTATTGATTCCAGTGGAATAGAAAATATGAATAAACTGCCATCACAAGTATTGAGGACTGCAATACAGTCTGAGAGTCTCAACTCTTCCTTGGAAATCTACGTCGATAAACAGACTGCTAGTTCCTACGAGTACTATGTCTACCTTTACTTCCTAGATTTTGAGCAGCAAGCAACAACTCATAAAAGGATCATGGATATTACGTTTAATGATAAGAGCATTCTCACAGAGCCCTATACTACTCAACATCTGAAGCTCGTCTCATTTTTTAAGAACGTCACACTAGCAGAGGATCTTCGTATTTCGGTCAAACCCACTTCAGAATCTGATTTACCAGCCATGATCAATGCTTTTGAGATTTATAGAAAACTAAACCAAACTAATTCAGCAACTTATCAAGAAGAGGGTAACTTTTCCCCCTTTTTGGATGATTCATTGCATTTACTTCTATCAGAGTGGACATATACTGACCTCTTTTTTCCAGCATATATATATATATATATATTGATGTTCACAGTTCATTTAAGAATAAAATAACTGTTGGAATAGAATTGGTTTATTAATAAGGGAGTCCCACTGTGTTTTTATGTCAAGGTAGACCCAACTTCTTGCTACCTCTGGTTAAATTGGTCCCTGCTTAGAGCTTTCTGTCATCTCTTCTTTGCCATTATTCCTTCATGATGCTGAAACTTATAGAACTACTGAAATTGTTATTAATGCTGAAAACGACAGTTGATGCTATTTTGAGGATCAAAAGTATTTATGACATCCACATCATAAATTGGCAAGGAGATCCATGTGCTCCAACTAAATATGCTTGGGAAGGGATCACTTGCTGGTCTGAAGGCAATCCAAGGGTCATTTCATTGTGAGTACTTCTGTTTTCTTCTTTTGAAACATCCAAGGTTGAAAAGAGATGCTTAACTATCGAAGATACTAATGCACACTATTGGCTTCTAAAGTTATAACTATATAAACAATGATATTATATGTTTTTGTAAGTAATGATTTACCAAACGAATTATGAGTAGACATGCGAATATGCTGGATGAATTTTTCAGTGGAACCCATGTTTGAGATGCATGTGTTTTTATTAATAATTTTATAGATCTATCTGTCCTTTGTAAACAATGTACAATATCTCCTATTGCAATACATTTGAGCTCCTGCTTTTCTCTTCTCCTTATGTTTATAATGGCAAGAAGATCATTCTTTCTAGAATTCAAGCAGGAACTTGAGTTCAAGAGGACTAACAGGGCGGATAGATGCTTCATTTTCAAGATTCACTAAACTACAGTCCTTGTAAGTTATTGTGCATTTGATACATATATTATCTGTTTTCCCCCTAATCCATGAGGCTTCAAGAGGCTGTCAACTTATAAACTTTGCACTTTGCTCGTCTAAATGATAGTTCTCCTGCAGGGATTTATCTTACAACAGACTGACTGGAAATGTTCCTGAATTTTTTGCACAATTACCAGATTTGGAATTCCTGTAAGTTAAAATACTTTAACATTCCCATAGTAACTTCCTTAGCCATTTCCTTCCACCAATATATCACAAAGTGTCTACAGTAATTTGTCAGGGAATCAGCTCGCAGGTTCAATCCCTAAATCACTGATGCTGAAGTCAAAAACCACTTTGTCATTGAGGTTTATTTCTTTTCTTTAAGTTAATCTAATACAATCGAGCAATTTGTTCTTAGAATTTTGCTTTGATCTTTTCTACGTGGGCCTTTTACTTTGGTTTGTAAAACATTAGTAGTCCTTGCCATGATGTAATTCCATTATGTGATATTAATGCCAAACCGTGGTATTTGAAGTACAAATCATTAGTCTAAAAACTTAACTGATATTTGATTCTCTCGCATATTAAGTTTTGTTTTTCCTTTTTTGGCTAGTTTGGAAGGAAATCCAGGTCTATGTCTAGCCAGATCATGTAAGACAAAGAAGTATCTTGTCCCACTTGTTGCATCTATAGCAGCATCCATAGCAGTTTTAGTAATGATTATCCTTATTTTACTGATGATCCGGAGAATCAAAGGGAAGAAACACGGAGGTATATATTTTCCTTCTTTTCAAATCTTTGGCAGATTTGCTGCAACCATAATTTAGTTTCATCTTGCCTTAATTGTAGCCCTTATAGTTCAAAAGCTTAATTCAACATCAAAAGAAATCTGATTTACTAGAGAACTGTATTTTCTTTATCTTTTCTTTTGCCTTTAAACTTTGCTTTGCAACTCAATGTTCTATCTGCGCTGAGATATCCTCATTATAGTTCCAATTTTCTAGTATGTAATTATTTGGAAAAGGAAAGTGACAAGACAAAGATAAGGGTCTCCATATCCATTTTGAACTTTAAAAGAATGTACTGAATGGTGTGATTTATAATTATTTACATTGCTGCCATGGTGTTTACAGCATCTAAGAAAGACAGCCAGAAGAAATCAAAGAATCACATATTTTCTTTTAGTGAGGTTACTAGAATTACCAGTAACTTCAAAACTGTAATTGGAAAAGGAGGATTTGGAGAAGTTTACCTTGGTACTCTGCAAGATGGTAGAGAAGTTGCTGTCAAGTTACTTTCTCAGACATCAAGGCAAGGATATAGGGAGTTCCAATCAGAGGTTCGATGTGGCAATCATATGCCTTAGGCAGTTTTCATTAATCACATTTTCTTTTGCATCATATTTTGTTTAGCAAACAGAGACTAAAGAATTTTCAACATTTTCCTTAAGTTCATAATGTTAAGTTTCAAATTGCAGGCAGATTTGTTGACTGTTGTTCATCATAAAAACTTGGTTTCTTTTATTGGCTATTGTGAAGAAGGTGATGAGAAAGCATTACTTTATGAATATATGGCTAAGGGCAATTTGCAACAGCTATTGTCAGGTTAGTTATATAGTGATCAAAAGACAATAACTTTGCATGAGCTTCCTACTTTGCTCTATTGAAGAGAAATTCTTGAAGTTACCTAGCCTGAAAATGATTTTTTGTGTCAATGAAGATTTTCTTTTTTCCTCTTTTCGTTTTTGAATAAATTTAAGAAAATTGTTCTGGTTCAAAAGAGTAATAAAATATATAGTAAGGGATGGAAGCTTTTTCTTGACGATATGGTTTATTGTATATACTTTGTTTTCTGCATAATGCAGCAGATAAAAACCCAAACGTTTTGAAGTGGTCTGACAGACTTCAAATTGCAGTGGATATAGCACTTGGTATGGGAATTCCCACCCCTGCTTCCTCCTCATGGCTTCTAATTTTCTACTCTTCTTATCAATCATCTCTGTACTAACTAGCTAAAGATCTATTGTGATTAATGGAAATGCAGGTTTAGACTATTTGCATAATGGTATTAAGCCACCCATAATTCATAGAGACTTGAAGACCAGCAATATTTTGTTGAATGAAAACATGCAAGCCAAGATTTCTGACTTTGGACTGTGCAGATCTTTTGCAAATGAAAATGATAGTCATATATCAACTATACCAGCTGGCACACTCGGCTATCTTGATCCTAAGTAAGTAATATAGTTTACAAATTTCTCCAAAAGATTTTGGTTTTTCCATCATTTGTGGATCAGATCTATACAAGAGTCTCTCCATTTTGTGGTTCAATAAACTTAAGTAGCATAGTTTGTAAGAAACAAGGTTTTCAGACTACAGTTTCATTTGTAGGTTTCATTAGCTCTGGAAATTTCATATAGTCACTTAAGCATAGAGTCACTTATGGTCTAGGTAAAATTCATACAATGAAGAATGAGACAACAAAGATCAAACTTTTGACTAATTTCATTTGTAGGTTTCGTAGCTCTGGAAACTTGAAGAGAAAGAGTGATATTTACAGCTTTGGGATAATTTTGCTTGAACTCATCACGGGCCAACCTGCAATGAAAGATGTGTCACTTGGAATCAAGAGGCACATAGTTGATTGGGTTAATCCTAAACTTAACAATGGAGATATAGGATCCATTGTTGATCCAAGGTTACAGGGACAGTATAATACAAGTTCAGCATGGAAATTTTTAGAGATTGCCATGTCATGCATTCCACCTACTGCAATTCAAAGGCCTGACATAAGTGAAGTATTATCTGAGCTAAAGGACTGTTTGGCTTTGGGAAATAGTGAAAGATCAGAGAGCAGCAGCAGCAGAAAGTACAGCTATTCATGGGATATGGGTTCTTTGAATTCTTTCGGGTTTGAATCAACAACAGGCCCATCTGTAAGATAGGCTTATTTTCAATTTCGAATTGTTAAGCCCGAAGCCTGAATAGATGTTCCCCTTTGTAAAGATTGATTTTTGTTGACAGTTCATTTATTGTTTAATTCGCAGTTTTTCTAAAGACATGTTTGGCTTAATGGTAGACCGGTCCACTGAAGATCACGTCGACTTAATGGGATTGGTCTGATTTACGCCACTTAATTTAATGAATTGGAATTTGCACTTTAGTTCGCTTGGTGAATCAAGCGAAGTAACTCACTTAATCTACTAAATTGAAAAAAGAAAATATAGGTTGCATTTGTGTGAAAGAACAAACGTTAGAATTGAATTTGCGATGGTCTTTTGATTGTGTTTTACTCAATTAACAGTAACAATAAAATATAGGTTTCAATAAAGTCAAAGTATGTAGCTCTTTTTTCAAGAAAAAATTATTTTAAAACTTCGTTAATAAACATTCAAAGTTTCAATTATAACGAAAGGATGTCGGGGGTTACCACTATAAAAGACATGAGAAGCAATGAATAAAAAGAATTTAATTTATATATACTTCCTTTGGTTTAAACTATGAGTTTTTTTTTAATTTTTTATCCAAAATAAATCTCATTTGGTCATTTTAAGAACATTAAATGTTCTTTTTCATATTTTTCTCTTATCTATAATTAAATATAAGAGAGATAGCAAATTTTAACTATAATGCATTAAATAGGAGTACTATTGAAAAATAAAGTACTCCATCCGTTCCAGTTTATAGTGCACTTTTAACTACCGCATACAGACCAAGATAATAATTAATAACTAACAAAATTTCTCATCTTTTCTCAAATTACCATCATTAAATGCTTTGGGAATGAAATATTTTAATAATAAATAAATATTTAGGTTTATTAATTAGGGGCAATCTTGGAAAGAGAAAAAAATTATACTACGTAATCCGTAAAGTGCACTATATTATAAAACATTAATTTTTCAAAAAAGTGCACTATATAGCAAAACGGAGGGAGTATTTTTTTTATAGATTTAATGAATAAAATATCTTTCTTGATTTCTGTATAATTAGTAAAATAAAACTTATATTTTGAAGGATATGAAGTATATATATATATATATATCCCTCAATAACTTTAACTATTCTTGAAATTAACTTTAGTGACAATAATGATTTTTTTAGGGGCAATTATAATTAGAGAATTGTTGAGTGAATTAATTACAAAGAAAAACTTTAACTAATAAAAAATATTAAAATCTGAAATATTAAATAATAAAATTGAAAAAGTAAATAGTAACAGGTCATATTTTATAATAAATTTATTATTTTGATCTCAAACTATAATTTTTCTTTTTTTTAAAGAATTTCTTTCCAAAAAGCAGATCAATTATTGCAAGAATTAATTATTAATGGAAATTATCTTAACCTATACTTTTGATTTGAAATTAAACTCTATGCTCCTATGTCAATAATGTGAAGGGAACAAAGTTAATATTGAAGATAAATTACATTTTGACCATTAACCTATTGCCTATCTATTCCCCGGTTGGAGTCAGCACCGGCACCAAAGCTACCATGGTTGTTGCCAGAGCAACATGAATGGTATAAGAGTTTCAGTAATTTGCAATTTGAAACTTGTAGCTCACTCTTTTAATTTTTAATATGGAAGGTCTGGATTAAAATTAGTAAGAACTTCAAGAATTTGCAATATTGATTTTTAAATTTGCAACTTATTTATTTAAAATTTACAATTTACTTTCTCAATTTTTAATGTGGAAGGTTCCTGTTTAAATTAGTAAAAATTCTAAGATTTGTAACATTTTGGGGCCACGACTCCCTCCTCTCAATGTCCCCTAGTTGTGAATAAGGTGATATCTTTCTTTACATATTTTGATTTCGCTCACTGCAATTTGTTTTTATTTTTTAATATTTTTATACATTTGAGTAGAATTTAAAAATTGCGCAATCTTTGTTGAACCTTTTTGTTATTGTCTCTGGCAGTGGAGAAAAAAAAATATTAAGATATTTTGAAATTCATGTGTTAATTCTAACATGGCTAAAGTTGATTCGCCACCTCAAACGCCATTGCAGACGATCATGAGACCCCACGTATATTTTGTAGTTTTACACAGATTTCAAAAGACGGATTAATCATTCCAACAATTAATTTTCAATGATAATTACTTCCAACAAATAGGCGCTTGTCTTTAACAACTCAACAAACAAATAAGAAGTTAAGATAAATCTGTCCTTGTTTGTTGGGCATAAGCCCCGTTTTTTCACCAAAAAAGAAAAAAAGAAGTTAAAATAAATATTGACTTGATCGTTTACTGGAAGCCAAAAAATTGACTTGATCATTTCCAAATTAGAGTCTTTTTGGTGGGGAAAATTAGAGTTGACTTATTTAACAGTTTCTTTTTTTGGCCAGATTTATTCAACAGTTATTAACTCATAAAAAGTGATTTTTTTTGTAATTATTGAATTCTATGTATAGCGGAAAATTTATCAAAATAACAAATTATCTTTTATATTCAATAATATTTACTAACTAGATTTTTCTGTGCAATTCACAAGAAAAGTAATTAATTAAATTTTTTTTGAAGATTGAAACTTTTTTTAACACTTAAATCTTGTTGAAATGTGTTTTTTTGAGACTGTTGGAATGTGTATTTTGTTTGTATGTTCCACTACATTATTCATGTTAGGCTTTTTTTTTTCATTTGGTGTTAGTTCGAGCAAAAAAAAAATGGTTCAAATATGTGGATTTTTCTGGCCAATACTACGTGAAAAAAATTAAACGAATTAAATAAGTTAAATAAAGCATGATAAAATGCGTAAAGAACAATTAAAAAGAAAAAGAAAAATTGTACAAAGCTCTAGAGAAGTCTAACATGAATAAGCATAGCATGCATTTTTTTAATTTATGTGCTAAAATTTTAAACTGTAAATAAAAAAAAATGATACAATAATCATTTGCCTCCAATATAAAGATTTATCATTAACAATTAAAAAATGATGTAATTTGTTTTTATTTTTTAATATTTTTATACGTTTGAATAGAATTTAAAAATTCCACAATCTTTGTTAAACTTTTTTGTTATTGTGTCTGGCAGTGGAGAAACAAAATTAAGATAGGAAAAATACTTATATATTTTTCTTATGTGTTTTATGCTATTTTCTAATTAAAAGTTAACATGTGAATTTTTTAATACATTATAGATTTAATCATTAATTATATATTAAAAGTATTAACTTCTTAAATTTAAAAAAAAATAAAAAATATACATGTTAAATTTTAATTAAAAAATAGTATGAAAAGTATAGGGAAAATCATTATTTATGACCAAGATCATAATTTTATTAAATGACAGGATTAAAAGTTTGTGAAATTAGAAAAATAGACTTCTGGTCCTTAAAGCAAATTAATTTAAAATGAAGATTACTAAAATACTTTTATTGAAGGTTAAAATTCGATAACTCCATGTTAAAATTTGAAAAATAAGTTGTAAAATTATAACATGAGAAATGTAAAATTTAAGTAAGAAGTTGTAAAATTTTGAAGCCACTTTGATGTTTATAAGAGTAAAATTTGATTACTTTCATATTAAAATTTAAAAAATAAGTTGCAAAATTAGAACATGAAAATTGTAAAATTTGAGTAAGAAGTTGTAAATCCTTGGAGTCAATTTGATACTTATAATGTTAAAATCTTATTATTCCATATTAAAATTTGAAAAATAAATTACAAAATTAAAACATGAGAATTGCAAAATCTGAGTCAGGAGTTACAAATTCTTAGAGCCAATTTGATTCTTATAACATTAAAATCCTATTACTCATTGTCAAAATTTGAAAAATAAGTTACAAAATCGGAACATAAGAGTTAGAAAATCTGAATAAGAAATTACAAATTTCTAGTGTTACTTTGATGGTTAAAATGCTATTACTTCATGTTAAAACTCAAAAAATAAATTACAAAATCAAAACATGAGAGTTGTAAAATTTGAGTAAGACTATAGTACCACTTAGATGCTTATAAGATTAAAATCTAATTATTCTATGTTAAAATTTAAAAAATAAATTATAAAATCAGAACATGAGAATTATAAAATTTGAATAAGAAGTTGCAAATTCATATAATTAATTTAATATTTATAAAGGGTATTTTAGTTATCCTTACTTTGAATTAATTTGCTTTAAAAATCACAAGTTTTTTTTTCTAATTTCACAAATTTTTTATCCTGAAATTTAGTAAAATCATGATCTAAGTCATAAGTTGTAATTCTTCAAAAAGTATATAAGTTTATTCTTTAGGAAATTCATGTGTTAATTCTAGCATGGCTAAAGTTGATTCGCCACCTCAAACGCCGCAGACGATCATGAGATCCCACGTATATTTTGTAGTTTTACGCGGATTTCAAAAGACGGATTAATCATTCCAACAGTTAATTTTCAATAATAATTACTTCCAACAAATAGGCGCTTGTCTTTAACAACCCACCAAACAAATAAGAAGTTACTCCTTCCGCTCTTATATCGGATTTTTTATCATCCTCTTAAATATAAAACTCTATATAATATATAAGATAATATTTATTATATATTTTTAAAAAAATATTCTTATTTAATGTATATAAAAAAAAAAAGAGAGATTAAATAAAGATAATTTTAAAAAAATATTAAAATTTTTAGATAAATTAAAATAATTAATTAGTTTTAATTTTAACTTTTAACCAGCATAATTTGGCTAAAATGAAGTTATATTAAGGATAAAAAAAATAAAATATATCTGTAGTTGTTTGTTGGGCATAAGCCCCGTTTTTTCAAAAAAAAAAAAAGAAGTTAAAATAAATATTGACTTGATCGTTTACCGGAAGCCAAAAAATTGACTTGATCATTTTCAAATTAGTCTTTTTGGTGGGGAAAATTAGAGTTGATTTATTTAACAATTTCTTTTTTTGGCCAGATTTATTCAGCAGTTATTAACTCATAAAAAACAATTATTTTTTTTGTAATTATTGAATATAGGTATAGCAGAAAATTTATCAAAATAAGAAATTACTTTTATATTCAATAATATTTACTAACTAGAATATTCTGTGCAATTCACAAGAAAAATAATTAATTAAATTTTTTGTTGTAGATTGAACCTTTTTTAACATTTAAATCTTGTTGAAATGTGTTTTTTTCAGACTGTTGGAATGTGTATTTTATTTGTATGTTCCACTACATTATTCATGTTAGGCTTTTTTTTTTCCATTTGGTGTTAGTTCGAGCAAAAAAAATTGTTGAAATATGTGGATTTTTCTGGCCAACACTACGTGAAAAAAATTAAAAGAATTAAATAAGTTAAATAAAGCATAATAAAATACGTAAAGAACAATTAAAAAGAAAGAGAAAAATTGAACAAAGCTCTAGAGAAGCCTAATTAACATGAATAAGCATAATATGCATTTTTTAATTTATGTGCTAAATTTTAAATTGTAAATAAAAAAATGATGCAATAATCATTTGCCTCCAATATAAAGATTTATCATTAACAAATTACGTTAAAAGGATTGACTTAAAATTGATCAGTTAAGCAAGGGAGTTAAATGCAAGTGTGTAAAACGACCAAAGGAATATAATTAAAAAATAGTAATTAATGCTATCTGGGAGGGTTTATCCTTACTACTTTGAGTAAAATTATTTCTTATTACAAGCATGAAATACTTTTAGTCCAAAAATAAATTAATGTTATTTTAGATTTTTAAAATTATAAATAAAGAAAAAAATTTCTTTAAAAGTGATAAATAAAAATAAACTAAGGGACTAGAAGTTTAAACTTAATTTAAAATGGAAAAGAACAAAAAGTTGGCAATCATGCATGCATTTTTGGGTCCCGTCTTCTGCGCAGAGAGAACACGGCATTATCTTTTTCTTTGCTTTCCTCTTTCTCAGCCTTTCTCTCCCTTTCTTTTTCTTTATTATGCGTAAACACATCTAAATCAACCACTACTTCGTTGTCAAAACTACAAAGAAGGCCACCATGAAGAGTCTGCAGAGTTGGAAAAATCTGTCAGTTTCCGATTTCTGTCTTATGGTTTTTTGGATGATGGTTGCCTATGGCAACCTAATGCTCGTTGCTGGAAATGAGGTTGCACGCCAAGGTAAATCCTGTTGAGTTTTTAAAAATGATTGTATTTGGACTTGTCCATTATTACATCAAAATAACTTATGCTGCTTGGTTAGGATTTCTACAAATTTAATTATATACCCTTTATCTTTTTTATTATTATTTATTAAGATCGTTTTCTTGTTTAGTTTCAGAGAAAATAATGAATATGTGTGTGTGTAGGGTATATAAGCATAGACTGTGGGGCAAGCGCAGATTACAGGGATGAAACAACAGGAATTTGGTACCAAACAGATGAAAAGTTCGTAGAAAGTGGAAGCAGTCATGAAATATCCAGCGAAACCATGAATGGCCTGAACTTTCTATTCTTGATGCAACAGCTCAAGAGTCTGAGAAGCTTTCCGGCGGGAAAAAGAAACTGTTACACAATCAAAACACAAGACTATAACCACAAGTATTCCATTAGAGCTCTCTTTTCATATGGCAATTACGACAATAAAAACCAGCTTCCAGCTTTCGACCTCTACGTAGGGGTCAACTATTGGGACACAATCAGAATGCCTAATGTGTCTTATTTCCAATACAATGAAATAATCCAGCAGGATCCCACTGACAAGGTTCAAGTGTGTCTGGTAAACACAGGACAAGGCACTCCTTTCATTAATGGTTTGGAGTTAAGGCCAATCAACAACCCTATCTATTCTGCTTCCCTACCCATGTCTGTTAGGTCAAGAGTTGACATTGGTTCTGGTCTTCGGCGTAATTTCTACAGGTATCTTTTCGTTCTGCATCTGTTTCTGCTCTGCTTTCCCAGTCTCTTATCTTCTTCTTCTTCTTGTTTTGTTTTGTTTGTTGAATTCGAAATCTCTTATCTAGAACACATTAGCATTCATACTCCCTGTATTCAGGAGAGAGGAGATTGAATCCGAATTTTTATAGGTGGATATGTGCCTCTCTCTGCTGTGTGATCACGTTATTGGTTTCTTTGAAAAGAGTATGCCTGAGATCGGTCCTTTCTTTATGATAAAATTTTCCTCATTTTCTCTCTCTCTTTAATAACTCCCAAGAAAAAAAAAACTACTAGTACTATTTTTTTGAAACTCAAAAATTCAAATTCACAATTAGCAAATAATTAATTTGATACCTCGGTTAGACGGTTAACTTGTGTAGCCTTGTAGGTCAACCTAGCTATCAATGGTAATTCAAAATTTTAAAAGGGAGAATTGGTTTTTAGTACCAAAAAAATAAATATTTGGTTTTTAATATCAAAGTTTATATTAATAACAAGTGAAAATTCATTATTTACTAATGCGAATCTATTATTTATAAGTGAGAATCCAATTCTTTTTGTTTTGTATTGATACCAAGTGAGAATCCAAATGAGAATTCATTTTCTTTCAACTTAAGTATCAAAAAATAAATATTTTGATTTTTGGGTATTAAAAACCAATTCCCACATTTTAAACTCTCTTATTCCCATTAATAATATATATTTTTATTTATTCATTTTAATTTTTTTATATCTACATGTTATACGTTTTATATTTGATACTAAATATTCATATATTAATTGTTTAATGATTAGTAGCTCAAAGTAACTTTAGGGAAAGATAACAAGTTGTTTTATTTTTGGTAAAATTATACTTTTGTCTCTTAAGTTTACAATAAATTTCATTTTAATCATATATACCAACAAAATTATTAAAATGAAATTGTAATGTACCGTTAGTGTAT
The DNA here is from genome assembly GCA_026686845.1 of Adenanthera pavonina. Lineage (NCBI taxonomy): Eukaryota > Viridiplantae > Streptophyta > Magnoliopsida > Fabales > Fabaceae > Adenanthera > Adenanthera pavonina. The sequence continues at coordinate 4,578,535 of JAIVEN010000011.1, read as the reverse complement.
ATATATATATGTATTAGAAAGGCATACTTTTTGAAACATAAATAAATTCTTCAAAAGCTCTTGATACAAAAATCATTATTCACAAATTGCAATTTATAAGAGTCAATAGTCAATTTTTACATTTCAAAATTGCCATTTGTTTAATATCTGAAATAATGCTTCTATATTCCGTAGCGTTTTGGTGTGATATGGAAAATTTGATAGACCTCACATCTGATTTTTAGTTTTTATTTTTGCCACACAATACATAAAATAAAAAATATTCTTATTTGTTTTAAGTGGGCAGACAAAATTATTATAATTGAACTACTTTAAATATATTTATATATTTTCTTAGTTGAATTTGTCTTTAAAAATTACAAGTCAACATTTAATGTTAATTTTAGTTAACAGTGTTAAGGAAAATAAAACTTTTGACTATGTTTAAAAATTGAAGAAATAAATCACATTGTGTCATGTTAGATCGAGTGGAAGGGACTTGAATTTCCTTAAGCAGGATTAAATATTCAAACCATATGAATAAAAAAATATGTTGGAGGAGTTACACCTAATTAGACCTAATGTCTAGATCTACTTTGTAGTAATGAATATCACGTAATTGTATTAAGAAAAAGGAATGAAAAGAAGTTTAATAAAATTAAAGGACTATTAGAAGCACAATTTTTTACATTTTATTCAGATGTAATATTTCTTACAATGAATATTTAACTCCTTTATTATTTCTTTTTAAATGATAAGTGAATCAATTGAAAAAATGTAGAAATAATTGTGCATAAATATACTTTGCATAAGATCAGTTTTTTTAAATAAAAATAGATCATTTTTTATTCTAAAATGCAATAAAAAGCATGTAAACATTTTCTGTCATTTTTTTTACTCTAATTTTGCAGGTATAAGGACGATGTAAACGACCGCTTGTGGCTCACTGATAAAATAGATTTATCTTGGGATGCCTTAAATACGACGAAAGGTATAATCATAGAAGATTCTGCTTATAAAGTGCCATCGGAAGTAATGCGCACTGCTGTTCAGCCACAGAATCATTCCGATCTTTTGTATTTTTTGAATAATTATGACACATCTTACCGATATCATGTGTTGCTTCACTTTGCCGAAATTCAAAAGCTTCCTCCAGGCCACAAGAGGATCATCAATGTCACTATTGGTGATGATGACTCCTTTTCTCAGTCTCTTGAATACTTGAAGCCCATCACCATAAGTTCCAAGAACCCAACACCAGGTTATGCCACCTTCACTGTCAAAGCAGCTCAATCTGATGCTTTTCCTATCCTCAATGCTTTTGAAATTTATCAGTTAATCCCGCAACCAAATTCACCTACAAATGAACAAGACGGTATTTCTATCATTAGTCTTCAATTAAATTTAATTCCCCCCATTTTTAAATTTACCAATTAATCTCAGTTCTGTTTGGTATTGGACTATATGCAGTTAATGCTATCATGGAAATCAAACGTACTTATGGGCCCTCCAGAATCAATTGGCAAGGTGATCCCTGCGTTCCATCTGACATGGCATGGGACGGTCTGAATTGCAGTTCTGACAAGAATCCAAGAATCACTTCATTGTAAGTAATTTGCAATTACTTCACTTTATGATAGTTTAAAATGAAACATGCCACGATCATATCATGCAAACATCAAGAGTAGAATGTATTTTCTTAGTAAAACAAAAACATGAAGACTGATAGACTAACAGTTGCCGAGGATTGTAAAATGCCCGAATGTAAGATATATATGGACATACATACAATGTGCAATAATAACAATAACAACACAAGCTTTATCCCACTAAATAGGGCTAGTTATATGAATCATATGACGTTAATGTACTCTATCGAAAATCGTATCTTCATAATTTCATTATGAATTACTTAGTTCTTTTATTAAGTTGGATATCAATATATCTGCAAAAATGTTTATCGTGATATGTCAATTGTAGGAACTTAAGCTCAAGCAAATTAACAGGACAAATAGTTACTTCATTCACCAGTCTCAGAAAATTGGAGTACTTGTAAGTTTAACTATGTATAAAAGAAGCTTGGCATTCAAGTACTTTTCTTATTCACGCATGTGGTTAGATTTTGCAATATCATATGTTAGCAACACTTGATATCATGCATATATACAGGGACTTGTCAAACAATGAATTAACTGGACAACTACCTGCATTTCTTGCAGATCTTCCTAATTTGAAATTTCTGTAAGATCCTAATATTGCACCCTATCTTTCAATCTCTGATTTTCTGAAGTGATTTATCACCAAATTTCCTTTTTCTTTTTCCCTTTTTGCAGTGATCTATCAGGAAACAAGCTTATAGGCTCAGTTCCGATAGCTTTGAGAGAAAAGGCTAATTTGCAGCTGAGGTTTTTCTTGTCTTCAATATCAGATTCTTCTTTATTTAGACTGTAGCTTGAACTAAACTTATCATTAAAAGAGACACCTTACTCCAACATGAAACGCCTTCTCTTTCCAATAATTTTTTCCTTCTATCAATAAAACACTGCTAAGTTTGACCTTGCTTTATTTTACCAGTGTTGACAATAATCCAGGTTTCTGTCAGAGACATCCATGCAAAAAGCAGAAGTTTGTAATTCCAATTATTGCATCAATTGCAGTTTTGGTCATAATTGTCATTGTTTCTTTGATGATATGGATACTCAGAAAGAAAGGACTAGGTATTTATTTTTTTTGGTCTTGTAATTTGATTGGGATGCAACACGTTTTTTCTGAATCTCTGATGCTTGTGCTTCATTCTGAGAAGTTTCAAAAAATTCGATATAATATGGTGCAGTTAAATATACTAAATCTCAGAAGATGGAAGCTCTTAAACAAATGAGTCAAGCATTTTCTTACTCTCAAGTTCTCCGCATAACCAACAATTTTGAAACTGCTATTGGAGAAGGGGGATTTGGGAAAGTGTACCGTGGCACTTTAGACGATGGTACTCATGTTGCAGTTAAGTTACTTTCTGCATCATCAAAGCAAGGATATAAGGAATTTCAATCTGAGGTTAGACTTGAAAGTGATGTCATGAGTTTCAAAGTCCTTAATAATTCATAACATCTAGACTTATGAAAGAACTAACTTTTGACTTGTAGGCTCAACTCTTGGCAATTGCTCATCATAGAAACTTAGTTTCACTTATTGGCTACTGTCATCAAAACGATGTAAAGGTACTAATTTATGAATATATGGATAATGGAGACCTCAGCCGACTATTATCAGGTTTGTCATATCTTGTTTTCAAATAGTTTTTGTAGGCTTCACACTCTCTCGTCCTCTTTATAATTTGAATCATGAATCAAAACTTTCTTGAATAACTGCATCCTTAATTATATATATTTTCGACCTTGAAAAACTCCACTAAGAGACAAATTGATGTTTATAGATAAAAACCAAAATGTTTTGAAGTGGAATGAGAGGCTACAAGTTGCAATAGATGCAGCAAAAGGTGAGCGAACTAGTGATATTTCCTCTTCTCAATATGGTCCTTGTTTGTCTCCCAATCCCTAATATAATTTGGTGGAAGTTGTAGGGCTAGACTATCTGCATAATGGTTGCAAGACTACTATAATCCACCGAGATTTAAAGCCATCCAACATCTTACTGACTAAATCTATGGTGGCCAAGATTTCTGATTTTGGACTCTCTAGAGCATTTACAAGTGATACAGATACTCATTTATCAACTCAACCAGCTGGAACACCTGGATACATTGATCCTCAGTAAGTGATTACTATGTACTCATAAAAAGATCTATGAAGATTTGTTATTGATTCATGTCAAAATACCATTTGGTTTCACTTTGTTGTAAAGTTTTCCAAATTAATTTTAATTAGCAACAGATACACTTCAATTTAGCCTAACTGATTGATTTTCTATAGATTTCAAAGGTCGGGAAACCTAAATAAGAAAAGTGACATTTATAGTTTCGGGATGATTCTCCTTCAACTAATCACTGGCCATCCTCCTATAAGAAGGGAGCCTGAGGATATCATTTTCATTCTTGATTGGATTCACCCTAGAATTAAATGCGAGGATATCCAAGGCATTGTTGATCCAAAGTTAGCTGGGGAGTTCAATGTTATTTCTGTACAAAATGCTCTTGAGATGGCAATGTCATGCGTTGTTCCTGAAACAGCCCAAAGGCCAGACATAAGTGACATATATCATGAACTGAAGGCATGCTTAGCTTTGGAGATGGGTCATGAAACAACAGATAGGAGTATACCAAGCAGCTCACTTAGTTATACTGGAAATCTTGATTCAACTAATCTCTCTGGAAGGTAGTTATTTTATAATAGTTTGTAATAAACACCACTGCTCATCATACCCCTAAGTTTTAGGGATCTTTTTGTTTTTTTTTTGTTTTTGATGAAAAGTTGTATGGATCTTTATACATACACACATCTGTTTTTATGTTGGGCTATGAATATTGATCTCATATGGACTGTGTTGTGGATGAAGTTGAGTGTCAAAATAGAGTATGATTTGATATGACAAACTACACATTGCGCTGAATCTTTATACATACACACATCTGTTTTTATGTTGGGCTATGAATATTGATCTCATATGGACTGTGTTGTGGATGAAGTTGAGTGTCAAAATAGAGTATGATTTGATATGACAAACTACACATTGTGCTGAATTTGTCATCCAATTCAAATTTGTTTTCCTTCTAATTCCTCTTTCTATTCCATTGATTTTCTTGTATGCGACATTTAAATTTATTTGGTGGGCTTTTTTTATCAAATTTATGTATATATATATATATAAGTATTTACTCAGGATCAAGGTAATCTAATGTACCAGTAGGACAAGTTAAAACATAACTATCAATATCATTTGCAAAAATTCTAGATAACCCAGTCAGCAATCTTGACTTCCATATTTTTGTCTAACTAAATGTTGGAGGTCTTTATATCTCTATGTACTATTGCCGGCTTACAATCATTATGCAAATATTCTGAGTCTTGCAACTTCATTCATTATAATTATGATTATTGTTGTCATAAACTCTAATGGAGAAAAATAAATCCTAACTTTAGTGGATGAATAATTTTAATTAATTTGCAAGAAAAAATGATTTTGAATAAATTTAAATTGTTTAAGTCATTTGAAAAATCATTATCTAAATTCATTTACTTAATTTTTCATCCAATCTAGACAATCACAATTTGTTTAAAATGAATCGATTTTATATATAAATTGAAACAATCAAATCTTATAACTCCAATGCGAAAAGATATATTTTTGCTTACCATACCATCCAATACAATTTGAAGCCCATCCTTCTATTTCAAAGCAACCCCGTACTTGCCTATGGAACTAGGATAATTAGATGGAAGAAGATATAGTTCTACATTGGTATCAAAGGCAATAGCTCAAATCTTCTTTTCCCTGGAGAATTTCATTGAATTATGCTTTTTCTTGTGAGAATTTCAAAGAATTAAAAGAAAATTTTTAAATTTTCTCTATATTGAACCCTAGAATGTGAAATTGGGGATTTTTTGTATACAAAAAATTAGGCCACAAAATTTATCCCACAAGTAATATACTAGTGCAAAAATTTGTGGCTAAGATTTGGAGAAAAACCAAGAAGTCATTAGAGAGAAATTTGAGAACCAAATTTTGGTAAAACCATGATCAACCCATAAAGCTTCAAATGTTGTAGTTTTCACTACAAGTAACTATTATGAGCATAATGTATATGGTTAGAAAAATTGTTTAAAAAGCTTTCCAGTACCACAAAAAACGTCCAAATCAAACTTGAAAAGATGGAGCTATGAGATCTCAAATTTGAGATTGTGAAACTAGAAATTCTGCAATGAATAACTGAAAAAAAAGTGGCTGGAGGTAGGACAAGGAGGTAACAACTACACATGTTTTGTTATATAAAAGGTATATGTCATTTTGTGATCTTAAAAAAAAAAATTTAAAAAAAGGTATCAACTTTAGAGGATATTTCCTCCCAGTTTTTTTCTTTATGTCATGGAGCATTTACCTATTCATTTGTTGTATGAAGTTATAGTTCGTGGACTTGTGCAATACTTATGGATGTATCCATTTGACAAATTTCTGTACTCCTTAAAGAGAAAGGTAAAAATAAAACCCACATTGAATGTTCTATTTGTAAAACATACATATTTAAAAAAATTTCAACTTTTTGCTCCTATTATTTTGAGACAATGTCCATTTAAGAACTCAAACAGTTCCTCAAAATGATGATGGTGGGGAGCATGATGTTTATTCTCTTTTCTCTATCTTCAAATATCTTGGCCAACCTTGTGGAAGAACATCTCAAAAACTTTCTATCTTACAGAGAGCAAGCATAGTGTGATAACATTTAATTAGGGGTGATAATGGGTCAAGCTGGGCCGGGTTTGACCCCTACTCGTTGTCCGGCCTGATAATGCTCGGCTAGTATCGGGCCGGTACTGAGCCAGCCCAATACTATGTTTTTTTTTAAATTAAAAAATAAAAAAATTTATTTAATAATAAAAATATATTTATTTATATTTAAAAATATATTTTTTTAAAAAAAATCTTAGAAAAAAATAAAATTTTTAAAAATTTATGAATATTTAACCATTATACATTATTTTTACATAAATATTAAGTTAAAAAATTAATTCAAAATTTAAAAATATTTGAAACATTAAAATCTTAAAAAGCTTTCATAATATTTACATAATAAATGTATTATATTATATGCATAAAGAATAAAAATCCTACAAAATCAATTAATATATATAAAATAATTAAAAAAAAATAAACATACATAGGTCGGGCTAGGTAGGGCCAACAATGTTTGGCCCTAACCTCGGCCATGGCTCAGTTGACTCGATGTGGCCGGGCTGGACCAAGCCATGGGCGAGGTTGTGCAGCTCTACATTTAGTGTTCTTCTCAATTGCCCTGAAGTTAAGCCTTTCGTTAAGCAATTTGAGGAACTATTTCCAAATTTATCAAAGAAGTGTTGGAAAAGCGTATTTCTTCTTAATTTCCTAAATAGTTTAAAACTTATGTAAGTTTAACTTACTTCCTACACTTATATATATCTATATATATTGTATCAATACTGATGTTTTTACTTTGAATAGGTTCTAAACCCTCAAAATGGGATAACATATGAGTTGTTAATTTCTTTGGCTTGAGGTCTTATGAGAGATGTGTAAACGTTTGATATATGGATTGTGAATGGCTATAAGTTTCATACAGATGCTTGTGCAAAAGGGAGGAAGACCAACAATAGTGAAGTAAGCGTCAAGGGAATTGCCCATGGTCAAGTTGAATTATCCTATTATGGTTTGCTGAAGAATATAATACAATTAAAATTCACTGGTAGTCTGTTCAAGCATTTGACAGTTTTCAATTGCAAATAGTATCATCATACTAATCGAGGGACTAGAGTTTGTCCTACATATGGAATTGTTGAAGTTAATGAGAAAAGGACATATAAGGAAAATGATCCATTTATCTTTACCCAACAAGCTAAACAAGTCTATTTTACACTATATCTGAAATCAATCCCCAGTAAAAAAGATTGGTTTGTTGTTATTAGAACAAAAGTGAGGAATATGATTGAGGCTCCTAACAATGATGATGGTGTTGAAAATGCACCCTTTTGAGATGAAGTGATTCCTTAACCTCAGTTAATTGATGCTTCTAATGATGACCTTGGTGAGTATGATCTACAAGATAACACAGCTCTGAGTAAAGAAGTGGATGATGCACGTATTAGGTTAGTTGTAGATGACATTGTTTAATCAACAGAATCAAGCGATGAAAATTTAAATGAGGACCTGCTGAATATTGAATCATCTGAAACTGATGAGGTTTCTCCTAGTGAGTGATTGATATCATGTGGGTAAGTTAATGTCATTTTTTACTTCTTTTCATTTGAACTATATGCATATGCGTATTTATAATAAAATTAATTAATTATTATTTATTGAATGTACATATTCATAACACTTTTCTTTTTTTATTTCAGATGTCATCTTCTCTGCCAGACATTGATAGAAGATCCAATGATAATAAAAAGAAGAAGGGCAAAAGCAAGGTTATGGGATCATCACTCCCTTTGCCAATAGCAACAACACCATCATTGTCCTAGTTGTCACCCATCCAGCCATCATCAACCCAACAATCACTAGTAACACAAGGATTGGAATTTGCATCATCTTTCCTTCCATCCCTACCCATTCAATCAAGCCTTTGAATTTTCGCTACTACTGGCTCAAATAGATCTTCCCTACATAGAATAAGTATGAATGTGTCTTCCTCATCAAGTCAAATTACATATGATGTTGGATCTAGTTTGAGTAACGATCGATTAGTGATTTGACCTAATGACACTGAAGAGTAAGTATATTCTATGTTTATTTCAATTATCAATTCTGAATCATAATATTACTTTGTTTTGCTAAATGCTTTACATTTCACAAGTTTTTTTTTCCCTTCTAAAGAGATTAGATCAAAATTAACTAACATTATGCATGGCCTCTACAATGAGGCATGCCTAACTTTAGTAGTATGCCCGATGAAGTTCAAGATTTATGGTTTAAGGAATTTAATTTGAGCTAATATTGTAATCATTTTTTTAAGTGTAAAAAACTAGTTATTTTTTCATTTACCTAGTGTTTGGTTTTTTGCTTTAGGTGCATTGTGCATGAGATCCTATTTTGGAAGAGCAAATATGAAAGTTTTGGCATAAAAGATGCAGTGACAAAATATGTTTCACCTTGAAGGATATTTGCATTAGAAAAACAAAAGCTATCTGGATGCCTTAAGTAGTTTGAGATAACTTCGAAAATATTTGGGAGACTCTCACGTTTAAGAAGAAATCAGATTATAATAATAAAGCCAACCAAGCAGCTAATGTTGATGCATGCATACATAGGGGTGGGGGTGTAACACCTTACCTTCTATGACCCTTTGGATGGCCCTTATAGTTCACAAGCTTAATTCAATATCAAAAGAAATCCAATTTACTAGAGAACTACATTTTCTTTATCTTTTCTTTTCACCTTTAAGCTTTGCCCTACAACTTAATGTTCTATCTACACTGAGATACAGTCAATATAGTTCCAATTCTCTATTATTTAATTACTAAGAAAAGGAAAGTGACAAGACAAAGATAAGGGTCTCCATTTTCCATTTTGAACTTTGAAAGAATGTAGTGAATGATGTCATTTATAATTATTTACGTTGGTGCCATGGAGTTTGCAACATCTAAGAAAGACAGGCAGAAGAAATCAAAGAGTCATATATTTTCTCTTAGTGAGGTTACTGTGTTACCAGCAACTTCAAAGCTATAATTGGAAAAGGAGGGTTTGGAGAAGTTTACCTTGGTACTCTACAAGATGGTAGAGAAGTTGCTATCAAGTTACTTTCTCAGACATCAAGGCAAGGATATAGGGAGTACCAATCAAAGGTTCAATGTGGCAATCATGTGCCTTAGTCTGTTTTCATTAATCACATTTACTTTTGCATCATATTTTTGTTTAGCCAAAAACAAAATTTATAATTTTCAACATTTTCCTTCAATTCATAATTTCAAGTTTCAAATTGCAGGCAAATTTGTTGACTTTTGTTCATCATAAAAACTTGGGTTCTTTCATCAGCTATTATGAAGAAGGTAATATGAAAGCATTAATTTATGAATATATGGCTGAGGGAAATCTGCAATAGCTGTTGTTAAGTTAGTTATATAGTGATCAAAAGACAAGAACTTTGTATGAACTTTCTACTTTGCTCTATTGAAGAGAAATTCTTGAAGTTACCTAGCTTGAAAATGATTTTTTATGTCAATGAAGATTTTCTTTTCCTTTTTTCATTTTTGAATAAATTTAAGAAATACATAGAAAGGGATGTAAGCTTTTTTCTTAAAGATGTGGTTTATTGTATATACTTTATTTTTTGCACTATACAATAGATAAAATCTCAAATGTATTGAAGTGGTATGAGAGACTTCAAATTGCAGTTGATGTAGCACTTGGTATGGGAATTCCCACCCCTTCTTCCTTCTAATTTCTTCTATTTTTCTATTCTTCTCATCAATCATCTCTATACTAACCAACTAAAGGTCTACGATGCTTAACGAAAATGCAAGATTGTACTATTTGCATAATGGTATTAAGCCACTAATAGTTCATAGAGACTTGAAGACCAGCAATATTCAGTTAAATTAAACCTGCAAGCCAAGATTTCTAACTTCGGACTATGTAGATCTTTTGCAATTGAAAATGATAGTCATATATCAACTATACAAGTTGGCATATTTGGCTACCTCGATCCTGAGTAAGTAGTATAGTATAGAAATTTCTCTTAAAGATCATAGTTTATCTTCCTTTTGTAGATCAAATCTAGGTAGGAGTTTCTCCATGTTATGGCTCAATAAACTTGAGTAGCATAGTTCGTAAGAAACAAGGTCCTAAGACATCTGTTAGAAGTTAAAAAAATGGATAGTGGACACCTAGGGCAATATATTATATTTATGATAGTCAATTACAGAGAAAATATGCAATGTTTTTACCTATTTACTTGAAAGTTAAAGATATTAAGTGAAAGAATAGAGTCACCTATTCTCTAGGTATATTTCATATAATGAAGAATGAGATAAGAAGGATCACACTTTTGACTAATTTCATTTCTAGGTCTCATAGCTTTGGAAACTTGAAGAGAGAGAGTGATGTTTGCGGTTTTAGGATAATTCTACTTGCAGCTTATCACGGGGCAGCCTACAATGAATGAAGTGTCACTTGGAGTCAAGAGCACATAGTTGATTAGGTTAATCCTAAACTTAACAATGAAGATATGGGATCGATAGTTGATCCAAGGTTACAGGGACAGTATAATACAAGTTTGGCATGGAAACTTGCTGAGATTGCCATGTCATGCATTCCACCTACTGCAATCCAAAGGCCTAACATAAGTGAAGTCTTAAGTGAGTTAAAGGATTGTTTGGCTTTGGGAATCACCCATGAAAGATCAAGAAGAAGCATAATGCACCATTTGGTATCATGGAAGTGAAGGCAGGGAAATGGAAATGGAAATGAAAGAGTGAATTTTGGGCATTTGGTGTACTGGAAGCAAGTTTATCATGGAACTTACTTCTGCCAAAATACAAGAAAGTAACTTCCATACCATACCCAAAGTTTTGTGGAAGTCATTTTTTAAGACAAGTTTGCCCTCTATTCTCTTACCTAGCCACGACGGTGTTCACCAACCAATGACGACAATATTGGTCTAGTGACAATGGCTATCATCTGTCTCATCATGGTTTCATCGACCTTGTACCACCCCCTCCTTCTTTTCGTAGCCATCTCCGTTGATGTCCATTTGAATCATCAACAATGGTTCTGAGTTTTAGCATATCAACAACCTCCATCAATTTTTGCTTTCTGTTATAAGTTAGTGGGAGTGGATGCATCAATAGTGAAGCAGGTTCCAAACTTTATGACCACAATCTGCAATTTTTCTCCCTTCAATTTTCGGATTTGTGCTTGTGCTAGTGACGTTCAAAGACTGGGATCTAGGTTGTTCGATAGAATTAGAGATTTCAAATTAAGGTAAGCTCCCCAGCACTTGAGATCAAAGATTAAGCTACCTATCTTCTAGGATCCATGTTGACGATGATGGAGAAATAAACCAAACTCGCCTTCGATGATTTTTTTTTAATTTTCTTATTTGTATTGAATCTAATTATTTGATGAAAGAATTGTTATGTGAAATCTCGGTTGTGGAAATTCTAGCTCTAATTCATTACCAATGGGGTCTAGGAAGTAGCTTGTGATTTAGTGGTAGGGGGACATCGATGGAGGGGGTTTGGTTTGAATGTGGCAAGGCCACTTTAGTCTTTTCACAATAAAAATATAAGCATATAATTAAAATTATAAACTACTTATGTTGTCATATCATACACACTTTTAAATCTCATTTTTACTTCATTTCCCACTTTTATTTCCATTTTCTCTTCCACTTCCACTTCCATCAAAATCATTTATGCGAATCAAACATAACATATTCTTTTGGGCTTGAATCAACAACAGGCCAATCTGTCAGATAGGCTTATTTTCAATTTCCAATTATTAAGTCCAAAGCCTAAATAGTGAAGATGTTCATTTGAAACATTGATATGTGTTGGCACAGTTTGTTTATTGTTTACTAATTCTCAATTGTTCTGACATGTTTGGCTTAATGGGAGACTAATCCACTACAGATAACGAGTTAATGAATCTTTAGTTTTTATATATTGAATTTTGGCCAAAAAAACAAAACTGTTGCTATATTGAATGCTTCTTGTTTTTTTTTCCTAGTATGGATAATATGGTGGAACAAAAACACTGAAAGTCAAACAATAGAGGGCTTACAATAGGATTATCAGCAGGAGTGCCAGTTGGAGTTGCTTTAAAACTTGGGATCGCCTAGAAATTCATAAGAATTAGAAGAAATGATCAGAGACAAAGAGAGGAAAGGTCGTGAGAGAACTGTTATGTGAGATCTGGGTTGTGGAAATTCTAGCTCTAAATCATGAAAGAACTGTTATTTGTGTTGAACCTAATTATTTGGTGAAAGAACTATTATGTGAAATCTGGGTTATGGAAATTCTAGCTCTAATTCATTGCTAATAGGGTCTAGGAAGTGGCCTGTGATTTGCTGGTGGAGGGACATCAGTGGAGGGGGGTTTGGTTTGAATGTGGCAAGGCTATTTTAGTCTTTTCACAATAAAAATATGAGCATATAATTAAAATTATAAACTACTTCTGTTGTCATATCAAACACTTTTATATCTCATTTTCACTTCATTTTTCACTTCTATTTCCATTTTCTCTTCTACTTCCACTTCCATCAAAATCATTTCTGCGAACCAAACATAGCATAAGAGAGTCCCACTATTCTTAGGATACGGGTTCCTTGAATTCTTTTGGGCTTGAATCAACAACAGGCATATCTGTCAGATAGGCTTATTTTCAGTTTCCAATTATTAAGTCCAAAGTCTGAGTAGTGAAGATGTTCACTGGAAACATTGATATGTGTGGACATAGTTTGTTTATTGTTTACTGATTCTCAATTGTTCTGACATGTTTGGCTTAATGGGAGACTAATCCACTACGGATAACGAGTTAATGAATCTCTAGTTTTTATATATGGAATTTTGGCTGAAAAAACAAAACAGTTGTTATATTGAATGCTTCTTGTTGTTTTTTTTTCTAGTACGAATAATATGGTGGAATAGAAACACTGAAAGTCAAACAATAGAGGGTTTACAATAGATTATCAGTAAGAGTGCCAGTTGGAGTTGCCATAAAATTTGGGATGCCTGGAAATTCATAAGAATTAGAAGAAATGATCAGAGACAGAGAGAGGAAAGGTCGTGAGAGCACACTGGAGATGAATGAGAGTGTTGATGTGATCTCCACTAACAAGGGTGGTTTTGAATTACAATGAGGCAAAGCCTACTGGCTACAGATCGAATGAATGAGAATCTCTCAGATGTTGAGATTATGTCTTCTGCTGCAGATTGAGATACAGTTTTTGACTGTGATCTTGTTCTATTGTCTGTATTAAGTAGTGATTGTCTTGTACAGAGTTGGAGAATGTGATGGAGAATTAAGGGGTTTGTTTTTGTCCATAGAGTTTAACTCTTCCATTACTTGAAATTCAGGATTAATCTACATGGGGAAGAGAAAGCGGGTGGGGGAATAAAAATTTTAACGTATTTCCACCAATAAATTATATGTGTGTGTGTGTATATTATGTGTATATATATATATTATATACACACTGATCCATCAATCGTATGCTTTTTTAGTCCATACCTAGATATTTTACAGCATAAATAATAATTTAAAAGTTTTTCGAAGATTATATTTATTTTTTAATATTCAAATCATATTGAAATGTGTATCAAAAGATGGTTGGAACAAAAAAGAAATTGTAAAGAGCCCATGAAATAGGGGAAGAAAAATTGAAAAACTAAAAAAAGAAATTTTAAATATTCCAAAAGAAGAAATTATTCATGGTTTATGAATATTGTGATGTGATAAAGGTGGTTGCACTTAATATATAATATAAAATTAAAATGATATATCAATAATATAAATACATTGACCTTCTTTCAATATTATTGAAATTACAAAGATTTTCCCATATTTTTAAAACATAAACTTTAATCCAATTTTTTACACCATCAAAAATATTCTATTAAAGACTCTATAATACCTTTTTTTATCAATTAGAGCTTGTAGTAAAATAATTTAAAATTATTAATTTACCCTTATAATCTAAAATCTATAATTTCCATCTAATAAAATCTAAATAAATTTAAAATATTTATATAAAAAATTCAATATAAATTTAAAACGTTTATATTGGGAATTCATGATAATATTTCTTATTGATTTGATATAAATATCTAAGATCTTTATTAAATAATTCTAAATAATTAATTATATAATAATATTTAGATAAATGTATTAAAAAATATTATATTAAAAATAATAAAAGAAAATATGTCAAATCAATCAATGTAAAATATTTTGTTCACAAACTATGAATAATGTGACTCACCTTAGATTCCGTGCAAATGTATAAAGCTCATTCTAATTGAAAGTTAAAAAGTTTAAAAAGTGTAGAAAAATTACTAAATAAATATTTAAGTTAATGATGGATATTTTGATTAAAAAATGTTAAATTTGGTGAATTAATGATTTATTAATAATTAGATAGGAGGAAATGAAATCTTAAAAATAGAAAAAAAAAGTATAATATAACGTTTAATTTTAAGGGAGGCTTTTATAGGTTTCCAAAATAAAGGACATATCTCTATAATTTAGAAATATAAGAAATGTCACATATTTTACTCTTATTTATTTACTTATCATTGAAGTAACATCAACGTGTAAAACTATTCTCAATTTCCACACATTTATATACAGATTCAGAAATTCCAAAAAAAAAAAGTCTAGTATCACATGAATAAATAGTAAAAATAATAATACACATTCATTTTACTTTTATATAATATATTTATATTCGTTAAAGTGATATTTTAAATACACAAAGATTATATACTTTTCAAATTATTTTTCAAAAAAAAATACTCTTGTATAATACATCAACAAAAGCTTCCGATGATTAATTAAAAATTTACTCCTGAGTCAAATCAAGAGATAATACACACACACACACACACACATATATATATACACACTCCATTTGTAATTATAAGTCATCTTCTAAAAAAAAATTTGATAATCCTAAATATAAGTTATTTTGCTATAAACATTTTTTTTTCACAAATGCTTTTTATTTATTTATATTTAATTAATATAAGTTAGAAATTGTTAATATATTTAATTGAGGATAATTTAGGAAAATAAAAACAATTTTTGATAAATTTAATGATAAAATATATTTTTAATTAATTTTTTTAATTCATATTTAGTAATTGAAAGTGCTTATAATAAAGAATGGGAGAAGTACTCCCTTCGGTACTATATATAGAATCTTTTATCTTGGTCCTAAATATAAGACCTTTTACAATATACGAGATAGTATTTATTATACATTTCCAAAAAAATGCTCATATTTAATGTATCCAAAGAGAAAGAAAAAGAGATTAAATTAGAGTAGTTTTGAAAAAAAATTAGAATTTTTGAAAAAATCGAGATAGTTAATTAGTTTTAATTTCAATTTTTAATTCACATAATTCAGTTAAAATGACCTTATATTAAGGATCGGAGAAAATATTATGTATCATTATGTAACAGAGTTAGAGGTTTCCTCTACGCTGCTGTACTCTCATGATTCACCATTTGTATTCAATGGGTAATTAATGGAAATTGAATGTGATGGCAGGTTGTAGTAATTGATGCAGAGAGTTTAGTGCCTATTATTTTTTCGTACAAAATTGATTAGAATAACCATAATTTATAAAATTAAAGTTTAAATAAAAGTATAGAAGATTATCACAAATCTGTTTGGATAAAAAAAAATAATAATTAAAAATTATAGTTTAATTTATAAAAGTGTAAACCAAATATGTCCTTAATTATTAATGAAAATCTATTGTTGTCTTATGGTTATCCACTTTTATTCAATGAGTTGCAGAGTCATTTCTAATCAATGAGATGGCTTTTAATATAAAAATTAACAATACTCCTATTTATTTTTTATTATAAGTTATATTTATTTATCTTATACATATTTAGAAAATTAGTTAAAAATCTTAATATTTTTAAAAATTATCCCAACTTTTTAAAATTATTCTCATTAAATTATAATTTATCTTAAATATATCTCTCTTAATTTCTCCCCATTATAACTCTTTTGGATATTTCCAATAAGGGTAAAAATAAAAAATAAATATTAAATGACGCATAGATTTCATAAAATGATTTGTATTTTGAAATCATAATCTTACAAAAATATGTCTTATAATAGAAAATAGAAGGATTACTATATTTCTTGTCCTCACTCCATAATCCCCAACTTGTTTGAATCTTGGTTTGGAAATTCAAATTTGGATTTGAAATTATAAATTGATGTTTGTCTTTTTTAAAATTTTCTTTTGTAAATTTACGTGAGAAGATACTTTTAAATTTATAAACTTATTTTTATTACACAATCAATTTATCAAATTTAGATTTGTAAAAAAATATTTAAATATAAATCACATTACAACAAACTTATTTTTATTTAAATTTTATTTTGACAAACTTCATTTTATTTTAATTTAATTGTGCAAACTTAAAACCAAATAAAATATTATAAACTCAGTCCGGTCCTTTTGTAAGGGAAAAAAATATTTCACTAATATTAAGGAAGGAAGTTGATGTTAATTAATTATCATTAATTTGTCTTATATTTTCAATTTTTTAAAAATTACCCTACTTAATTAATTTCTCTCTCCCTCTATTCCTTCCAAAAATGCACATCATAACTCTTAATAATATTAATGAAGGAGGGTAATTTTGATAAAAGAAAATTAATATAATATTAACTCTCTCTTTTCTTTCTAAATAGGACCATTAAAAAAGAAAAATTTTCTCTTATAAATAGAATCGGATGGAGTATATATTAAGAAAAACTATTGAAAGTAGTTAAAATTATTTTTATTAAATTATTATCCTTCTTAATTATATTTATCCATCATAGTTATTAATCTTTCATTAAATTAAATCATAATTGTTAATTATATTTCATTAATTATAATTGTTAATCTTTCATATTAAAAGCTGATCAATAGAAGATTTATAATAAACCAATTCAAAACTAAGATGAATTATTTTTTAAATTTCATATAATATATGCTGTCCAAATCTAGCTAGTTAGATTTAATTTTACATGCTCTTTTTTTTTTGTTCTTTTTAATAATAATGAAATACAATATAATGGGTACACGAAATAGAAACACGCATTTTCATAAAAAGAAAAAGAAAAAGAGGCACGCATATATTAAAGATAAAATTCCTTTGAATAATTAAAGTTACAACTGATGTCAATTTTTTAAAAGTTGTCAATAGTTTGTTTTAAATTATGACTTGATGAATATTACAGGAATGTTTTAGATTTATAAATTTGAGAAACATTAATGATAACTTTAAAAGGTACAAGACATAAGTTTATCCTTTTACTAAAAAAATAATTTTAAAGACTTTTTAAGTAATTATTATCTTACGAAAGTCTTTAAATATTATTTTTATAAGATAATATATACATATATATTTCAAGGTAACATCAAAATAAGAGTTTAAGGTTGTAAGCCTTACTCAATTTGAAATATGATTATAAAGTTTAAATTTGATTTGAACCTCAAACTTAAAATTCAATTGAACTATATGTTTCTAAAATTGAACTTCATTGATCAACAAGATGGTTGAGTCGAATGTAAATATCTTTCAATCAAAGATTTAAATTATTTAAATTGTGAAAAATAATTGCACAGAAGATTTTTTTCTATTTAAACCTCATATGTAGCTTTTTTTATTCTTGAATATGTAGCTTTTAAAAATAGGTAATCGAAATCGTACCATCTGCTTTGACAAGATCTGATTGATGCCAACTACGTAACTGGCAGCTTGTGGCAAGCACTGAATTTCGTTTTTTTTTTTCTGAGAAGAAAGGGGGAAAAATCTATTAACAGTAAAAAAAAAGAAAACGAGTGTCCCATGAAGACAAAAAAAAAACTAGAGGGAAAGCAGAGCCACGTGAAGAACTGAAACAAAACACATGGCAGCAGTGAATTTGGGTATATAATTCTCCTACCCAAATTAAATTATTGTGGCAACTGGCTAGCATTCATTTTTCCAAAGCTTCTTGTGCTTATGAATGGATTTTTCAGTCCCGAGAAAAAAAAAAATGCTTGTACCTCCTTGAGAGGATTCTTTTTTCAAATCCACTCCCGAGAAAAAAAAAAAATCCTTGTACCTCCTTGAGACAATTCTTTTTTTCTCTTTTTCTGACCTTCCTCACATATTAATTTCATGCTCTTATATTTCTTTCAATTTTAAATATAAAAAAATTTTAAGAGAATTATATTGGTTCAAAATATAAAAAAAATAAATATGTAGTGTAATAAATATTTTTCCCAATAATAAGCAAATCATGTATTATTTATGAGGAACATTTTTGAGCATTAATTTATCTAATATAAACAAGACTATTAATTAAGAAAAATTTTAAAAAATATTTTTTATTATAAAGTAAATGAAATTCACAAAATTTAATTAAAAATATTGATACGTGGTTGACATAATTTTTTTCAAGTGAGGAGTACGTAGTACTTTTACTCTTATCTTTCAACTTTCACGGTGATTTCCAAAACCAACAAAACAGCAAAGTCAACACTGAGATGGTGGTAAAAAAAAAAAGGGGGCAAGACAGGTCAGTGAAAACTCCCAAAAAAAAAACACTCAGACAACAAGATTTGGCCTTTACAACTCCCTCCATCTTATTTTATTTGATGTTTTAAAAGTTTTTATATAAATTAATAAAATTATTAAATAATTTAAATTATAATAAAATTTAATAATATTTTATCAAAATATTCTTAAATTAAATATTAAAAAAAGACTTATATTTAATTTATCATTTTTTTAATTAAGAGTAAAAAGTAAAAAAGATAATTAATATTTCATTGGTAATATAAAATGACAGATAAATTGACATATTTAAAAAAATTTTAAAATAATAAATAAAATGGGATGGAGAGCGCATTTAAAGCACTTTCCTACCTAACTAAAAAATAGGTATATCTATTATTTCAAAATATAAGAAATAAATAAGAGTTATTTGGTATATTTAATATTTTTTTCTAAAACTATCTCTAATTAAGATTGAATAACATAGGAAATAAATTCATTCTCATTAATTACATGATAAAAGTTATTAGCATTAAATCATAATATTTTTAAAAATTATTTACATTTCTGATAAATTTAATGATTCCAACTATTTTCTTACTCGTTGTGATTTTTTTATTTGTTCTTTATATTAAGAAATATAGGGGATTTCAACTTATTTGAATCTTTTAGCATATTTTTAAAATGTAAACTCCTTTATAATAATTAATCTTGTTTCATGTTGTTGAATTCCAATTATGTGTGAGATTCATATATTACACAAAATTTAAAAAATAAATTGACATTTATTTTCACTGCTTTTATTGATATGGGCAATAAAATAATGGGTACTTCTCACAGACAAGTAGTTCTTCTATTTGGGTCCGTACTATTATGCCAATTACTCCCTCTGATCTTATATGTAAGAGCATTTTAACCGAATCACGTGAATTAAGAAAGGGAGTTAAAACTAATTAACTACCTCGATTTCTCCGAAAATTTCAACCTTTTTCCAAAACTACCCTTATTTAATCTCTCTCTTTTTCTCTTTGAATACATTAAATAGGGGCATTTTTTTAGAAATACATAATAAATACCACCTCGTATAATGTAAAGGATATTATATTTAGGACCAAGACAAAAGATCCTATATATAGGACCGGAGGGAGTATTTATATGAGCCTCTGTGTTTGAAAGTGGCGGTGTCGAACTCAAACATGAAGATTGCACCAAAATTGATGCTGCTTTTCCTTGCTTTCTTCATCCCTCATATGAAGCTGCCCTCCACCTATTCAGGTACATAAAAATTTTTCCTTTTCCCTTATCTGTAGTATACATTTGATGGATGGAAATTTAAATTTGTTTTTTTTATTACTTACGTCTTCCTCCATTATTTGCATCTAGTTCCCTACATCATATAACTCTGTCTTGTGTATTAAGTTTCTTTCCTGTAATCTTGGTATTGTGTTATGTGTACGTCATATGAAAGTGTGTGTTTCTTTTATGTTTCATAATCATTAGTATTTGGTTCTGATAACTTTGCTTGACTTGGAACATTTATAGATTACATAAGCATAGATTGTGGGATGGAGGAGGCTTACACAGAGAGCGAGAGCAATATTTTGTACCAACCAGATTCAAATTTTGTAGTGTTGGGTTTGGGTTATACCCTTGATGGGTGAAAATTGAGGACCCAATCATAAGGGCCCAAATCCAAAATAAAATAAAATTATTTTAGTTTTATTTTTTAGTTTAATGGGAGAGGGAGGGAACGATTAATAAGAACCGCTCCCTCACACAACGCACACGATGAGGATATTCAGTGGACGGGTGTGCATACGTGAGAGCGTGGAAGTTCTCTTTCTATTGGAGACTCTCTGATCCCGGTGAGGAATCTTTAAGAAAAATTCTCTCTCTGAGAAACTCGGGCTCTCTCTTCCTCTTTGTTAAAAATCTCTCAAACGCTTCCTCTAAATTCTCCTTCCTGGTGTGTATCTACGGTGAATCTGTAAACAAAATTCGAGTGATTTTGTTTCTACCGCCTGAAACTCTTCATCCTCTTCAAGTGGAAGTATACTCCGTGATCGGTATGTATGTCTTTCCTTCCTTTTATTTTCTTTCATTGGCATCAGAGCATGAGTTTAGATTCAGGGAAAATCTATTTCCGCTACAAAATTTTTTTCTGAGTTTCATAATTTGCATACCGTATATATTTTTCTTATGAGTTTTTTTTGTATAATTTGTATACTGTTTATACTCATGAGATAAGCAAATAGGATTCAGTATAGGGGATCTAAAAATTTAAAAATTTTTACACGGTACAGTTTTTTGAGTACTGTAAAATAATCCCTTCCTAGAAAATAAATATACTATAGTGTAGAGAATAAAGAGATGAAAATAAAACTACTAAAATGGTGTTAAAATCTACACTGGATCGAGAGAAATTGTCGGAAGAAATTTACTGTCTGCGAAGGAGATTCAAAAATTGGGTTTATTAAAATCACAATTTTTTGGACAAAAGGAGGCCACCATCGTGTAGAGGGCATCGAGACGAGAAAAACGACACCAAGAACACCTCAAACAGATGTCGGACGAAGGAGAAAACGGCGAAAAATGGTGGCAGGTTCGCGGGTCCGCCACCGGTCCGTACCGGGTCGGGTTGACCCGGCGGGAGGTCAGGGATGACCTCAGCGACGCGTCGTTTAGGTTTAAAAAAAAAAAGCCACGGCTGCGATAAAAAAAAAAATTTTTTGGGCCGGCAGCAAAAAAAAAAATTAAAATTTTTTTTTTAGGCCTAGACTTTGGGCCCTTCCAAAAAAAAAAAGAAAAAAAAAAGAGGGGAATTGCTGAAAGGGTGTGTGGGGGAGCGTGCAAGGGTATTTTTGGCCACTGTTTGCTTCTAAAAATTCCTAAATTCGAGATCTTCAATTTGATATACTCTTTGGCTAGTTTTGAGATAAGTTTGGATCTGTTTAGAGCTATTTCATTATATTTTTTTAATAAAATTTTTTTTTATCATTTTAATAATTCCTACTATTTTATTGAAGGTAAAAAAAAATATAATGAAGCAAGAGAATTCTGAAAGCACTGAAATAGTTGGATATGGTTCTCCAAGTTATGAGTATTTGGAAGAATTTATTCCAGAAGATGAATTTTTGGATGAAGATCCTGATGAGGAGTTTCTAGAAGGAGAAGAAAATCCTGGGGAACTTCAAGAAGTGTATACAGATCCAAATGGGTCAAAGGAAGATGAAATTATTTTTGAAGAGCCTAAAATTGAAGATCAAGAAGTAGATCAACCCCTTACCCACTCTGTAGCACAAGACATAGCAAATAGGGATGCGACAAAAATAAAACATTTAAAAGACTTGTATCCAATTCTTGCAAAGTATTCACACTTTGTGATGAATATGGAAGATGCTGAGTTCTTCCCGAACGTTATTATTAAGTTAAGAGAAAATCTGAATACACATAACAAGAAATATTCATATTACACCTGGGTCGATGCGATTAATAGAGCGATGAAAATATCGAATCGCATTCTTAAGAGGAAAATTGTTAATTACTGTTTTTCTATTTGATTTATGTATTTTTTATTTTTTGGTACAATGACTATGTTCTTGTATGGATTTAATATTTTTTTATATATGCTTTATTTGAGTGGGAGCTCTTAAAATATTTTTTTTGAGTTAAATATTCTAGTACTTGTATTAAAATCTTAATAGAAAATAATAGTAACATTAGCATCCGTGTGATGGGAGATACACTTGTGGTCTCCTTATCATGGAACTAATGATATTATTATTGTTCTACTAAGAAATAATACAAGTATATGACATTGTATATTGTATTGTGCTACATGTATATTTTATTAATATATTCTTTAGTTCAGCTCAATAATAGAAGTCCTTTATGTGGGATAGTTTCATAACTTATTTGAGGATGACAACCAAGAGTATAATGACTGAGCTAAACAAGGAAGATAAACTAAATGGGAATAATTGGGACATCTGGCACCGAAAGGTTTCATATATATTGGAAGAACAAGATGCTGTAGAGTCACTGACTATAGTCATGGCACAACTAGAAGCCGGCAATATAGCTCAACATAGGAGAGACCAAGAGGTCTACATGGCCTGGAAAAGGAAGAACAGCATAGCACGTATA
Organism: Adenanthera pavonina; assembly: GCA_026686845.1. Classification (NCBI taxonomy): domain Eukaryota; kingdom Viridiplantae; phylum Streptophyta; class Magnoliopsida; order Fabales; family Fabaceae; genus Adenanthera; species Adenanthera pavonina. The sequence continues at coordinate 4,555,495 of JAIVEN010000011.1, read as the reverse complement.
ACTATGCTGGGCACTATGGCCAATGACCTAATGTGTGAGTATGAAAAATATTTAACTGCACAAGCCATGTGGACGGCATTAAAAGATAAGTTTGGAGGTACCTCTACCACCAAACTCAGAAGGCTGACAATTAAGTTTGATACTTATAAGTTAAGGCCGAATACTCCTATGAAACAGCATCTACGAGAGATGGCCAGCATGATCAGAGAACTGAAGGAAGCTGGGCATGAATTGTTTGACGAACAGCAGATCCAGGCTGTTATAAGGTCACTCCCTTCAAGTTGGGAACACATGAAAGTCAACTTGACCCATAATGAGAATATAAACACTTTTAGTGATATGACGAAACACCTGGAGCTTGAAGATGAACGTCTAGAGGCTTACAGAGCATCTGGACAAGCCTATCTGACTGAAGAAGTAGGAACTTCTAACCCTAAGCTCAATTTCAAAAGGGGCAAGAAATATCAAAGAAAGGGTAAGAAGAATGGCCCGAAATTTAAAAAGGGAAATAAACCTTTCAAGAAAAGAGGGAAGAAAGGCGGAAAGAAGAAGAAGACTGACCTGAGCAAGGTTAAGTGCTATTCCTGCCTGAAAATGGGTCATTTTGCAAGGGATTGCCCTGAGCAAAATGAACATGAAAAGGCACTAGTGAATTATGTTAATTCACATATATCTTATGTTTCAAGTACTGTTTTTTTAACAGAAACTATTTCTTCTTCTTGGATAATTGACTCAGGCTCCACAGACCACGTGAGCAGGGATCAAGGATCCTTTACAGAGTACCGTCGGTTGCTGAATCAAAGCAAGTGGCTTTATGTTGGTAACAACGCGAGAATTGAGGTGAAAGGCATAGGAACCTGTAAATTAACTTTGCGAGGTGGAAAAACCTTAATCGTCTATGATGTACTTCATGCACCTGACATCCGACGGAGCTTGATTTCTATTTCCTGCTTATTAATTTATGGGTTTAATGTAAATTTTCATAATAAAGTAGCAGACATTTCATTAAGGACAACCTTTTATGGTTCAGCTTTTCTTTCAAAGAAGTTCTTTGTTATGGACATTGTTGATGTATTTTATATGCATGATTGCTTTGCAACTTCTTCCAACTCAAATGTTGATATGAATGCTTGGCATGCTAGACTAGGACATATTAATCAAAACAGAATGATTAAACTAGCTAAAGAAGGACTGCTAGGTGAAATTGATAAAATGGAAATGTCCTTGTGTGAGCATTGCCTGGCTGGTAAAGCAACTAGAATACCATTTGGAACTGGAACTAGGGCAGAAATTCCATTGTAATTAATCCATTCAGATGTTTGTGGTCCTATGAGTGTGAGGACAAAACATGGAGCTATTTATTTCATCACTTTCATTGATGATTACTCGCGATTTGGTTATGTCTATTTGATGTCACATAAATCTGAAGCACTAGAATGTTTTAGATGATACATGAATTTAGTTGAAAATCAAATGGACAAGAAAATCAAAGCATTAAGAACCGATCGCGGACGTGAATATTTATCAGAACATTTCAAAAAGCTCTATGAAGAAAAGGGAATAGTAAGGCAACTTACAATTCCTGGCACCCCACAACAAAATGGTGTAGCCGAAAGAAGAAATAGAACATTACTAGACATGGTTAGGTCCATGATGGCACAAGCCAATTTACCCATTTCGTATTGGGGAGATGCAATTTTAACAGCAGTCTTCATACTTAACCGTGTACCTTCAAAATCGGTCACATCAACACCCTATGAGCTATGGACAAATCAGAAGCCGAATTTAAATATTTTAAAACCCTGGGGGTCGGCAGCTTATGTCCATAATACTTCCCACAAATATGGAAAAATAGGTCCAAGAGGGAAGAAATGTATCTTTATTGGATACTCTGAACAATCTAAGGGTTACGTTTTCATTGGAGAAAACCAGGATGGGAGTGTCACTGAAATAGAATCTAGAGATGCAACATTTCTAGAAAACGAATTTCCTAGCAGGGGTGAGGTAGATCGTATTGTATTTCTTTATGAGATACATGAAGAAACTGAGGAACAAATTTATATACCTCAACCTCTTAATTCGAGTGGGAGCTCACAAGGACAAGTACAAGATTCTGTTCAAGAACAGAATAACTTACAAGAGATCCCACTGCGAAGAAGTAACAGAGAAAGTGTATCAAAGAGACGTTTCCCAATAGAAGGGACTGCACTTATGGTTACCCCACAAGATTATGATGAGCCTAATTCAATACATGAGGCTTTATCATGTCCTGCTAGTAATGAATGGAAGAAAGCAATGGAAGAGGAAATGAATTCAATGAGAATGAACCAAGCCTGGGATTTGGTCAATCTTCCATCTGGACGTAAGGCAATTGGGAATAAATGGATTCTCAAAATTAAGAGAAATGCAGATGGATCGATTGAACGATACAAGGCTCGATTAGTGGCAAAAGGGTATAATCAACAGGACGGTATAGATTATGAAGATACTTTTTCACCTGTTGTGCGTTTTAACTCCATAAGACTAATTCTGGCAATAGTAGCAAGTTTAAATCTAGAATTACATCAGATGGATGTAAAAACTGCATTTTTAAATGGTGAACTGGATGAAGAAATCTATATGCAACAGCCATTAGGTTTCATTGAGAAAGGGAAAGAGAATAAAGTCTGCAAGTTGAAAAGGTCCATTTACGGACTTAAACAATCATCCAGACAGTGGTATTTGAAGTTTCACCAAGCTATAACCTCGTACGATTTTCAGATGATCGACGAGGACCACTGTGTATACATTAAGAATTTTGAAAAGAATCTTGTGATATTATCTCTTTATGTGGATGATATACTATTAGCCGGAAATAGTCTAAAATCGATTATAGCTATCAAAGAATGGCTATCTTCGAATTTTGAAATGAAAGACATGGGTGAAGCTGACTATAAACTAGGAGTTAAGATCCATAGAGATCGCCCAAGAAAGTTAATATCCCTTTCTCAGAAAAATTATATTGAGAAAATTCTTGAGCGATTCAACATGAAAAACTATAAACCTATGGATACCCCTATTTCAAGAGGAGAAAATCTGAGCTGAGATATGTGTCCTCAGACTGAGTCTGATAAGAAAATGATGGAAAGAGTCCCTTATTCCAGTGCAGTTGGTAGTTTAATGTATGCCATGATGTGCACGAGACCAGACATTTGTTATGCAGTTGGTTTGGTCAGTAGGTACCAGTCAAACCCTGGACTGAAACATTGGAAAGCTGTGAAGAGAATCCTGAGATATTTGCAAGGCACAGCAGATTATGCCCTATGTTATCAAGGAAGTGATTTACGCTTGGTAAGATACTCCGATGCAGATTGGGGAGGAGATCTAGATGAGCGCAAGTCGACTTTTGGATATGTTTTTCTGCTAAACAATGGAGCTATATCTTGGTGTAGCAAGAAACAGACTTGTATTGCTTTGTCTACCATGGAAGCAGAGTTTGTTGCATGTTCTGCAGCAGTACAAGAAGCAGTATGGTTGAAAAGATTCATAAAATACTTAGGGATAATTGGTGATAAATTGGATCTAATTTTGATAAACTGTGATAGCGAGGCTGCTATTGCCTACACTAAAGATCCCAAGTATCATAGTAAGACAAAGCACATAGACACCAAGTATAATTTTGTAAGAGATGCCATAGCACAGAAAAGTGTTACAATTCGCCATATTCCTACACGTCAAATGATTGCTGATCCCTTCACCAAGCCAATACCGAGAGATATATATGTTGATCATGTAAAATCACTTGGTATTCGTAGGATATGATGTAACACAAATCTATGTAATGATCAATTATATGAATAAGATTAAGTGCATTTTTTCTATAATTGAGTCATTCGAGTACATATACTTATGAAAAATATACAATGTCTAGTATGTCGTACATGTTGATAAGGTTGGCTTCCTCACACGAGCAACTGCCTTTGACACTCATGAAGAGTGGGCAAAGATGAGACATCTTTTGTATTTACTAGCAAATCTGTAAGAGAGCAGATATGACAGTTAAACAATACAAAATAAGTCGCCCTGACAAAAGAAGAGAATAGGTCGGGATGAGATCCAATAAATATAAATTTTGGATTGAATTATGGATACCCACAATCCATAATACATGTAACCAGATGAGAATTCTCCAACAAAGACGTTATGATAAGTGGAAGAATTGGTGGAATTCGAGTTAGACAGTGTGTGTCTGAACTTAAATCTGTACGGTGTTAACAACAAAAACAAAATCGACATACGCTCTTATGTAATAAGAGTAACATCGTAGCATGCAATTCATACTGCATGTGTTTTTTTAATAAAACCGCAATTGGGAAGTAAGTGAATAGATCCCTGCTTCATTACTGTGTGAGTCCCAGAGAGAAATAAAACCTCTCATTAATGTCCTTATGACTTTGACATTTTTCATGGAAAATGATTCAATGTTAGCTACTTTAGCATATATCCAATGGTCATGATAAATTCGATCTAAAGGTCTTATGCTAGGAAAGCAATTGTTTCATATTGAAATGAAATATGGGCGAAAGGAAGATTATCTGAATATATACACACTCATACTGGTGTCTAAGACATGTCCGTTAAGAAGTTATGGTGTTAACATCTTAAGCGTAGACACTAAGTATACAAGAGTAAGGCAATCTAAGTTTATATATAAAAACTTATGAGGGATTAGATTTGCCATGGATGAAGTGTATATGGATAAATCTAGGATATTGAAGGCATAATACATGAACAAAATAAATGCGAAATACATAAGGTAATTCTATACTGGTCCTTGAAAAGGATTTTTAGTCTAAGAATACCTAATTATAGATGTCATGTCCATGCGGTCACGGTAGAACACTTAGTATGAAATGGAAATGAAGAATTATAAGAGGTTAACCCATCAAGTGTGAGTGGGAGATGTTGGGTTTGGGTTACACCCTTGATGGGTGGAAATTGAGGGCCCAATCATAAGGGCCCAAACCCAAAATAAAATAAAATTATTTTAGTTTTATTTTTTAGTTTAATGGGAGAGGGAGGGAACGATTAATAAGAACCGCTCCCTCACACAACGCACACGATGAGGATATTCAGTGGACGGGTGTGCATACGTGAGAGCGTGGAAGTTCTCTTTCTATTGGAGACTCTCTGATCCCGGTGAGGAATCTTTAAGAAAAATTCTCTCTCAGAGAAACTCGGGCTCTCTCTTCCTCTTTGTTAAAAATCTCTCAAACGCTTCCTCTAAATTCTCCTTCCCGGTGTGTATCTACGGTGAATCTGTAAACAAAATCCGAGTGATTTTATTTCTACCGCCTGGAACTCTTCATCCTCTTCAAGTGGAAGTATACTCCGTGATCGGTATGTATGTCTTCCCTTCCTTTTATTTTCTTTCATGTAGAAACAGGCCAGAATGACAAATTACCCTCAGATGCCAACTTTGACAATCCGCAAATGTTGAAGCAACTCAAGACATTGAGAAGCTTCCCAGAGGGAGATAGGAACTGCTATGCCCTTACTCCCAAACAGGGTAAAACACAACAAGTACCTCGTCAGAGCTTTCTTTGCTTATGGAAACTATGACTCCAAGAATACATCTCCGTCTTTCGATGTGTATCTTGGTGTTAGCCGCTGGAGGAACCATTGAGTTTCCGAATCTCATCGTATTTTCCTATTGAAGTTATTCATGTTGCCTCGATAGACACCATCAGTGTGTGTCTTGTCAACATCGGAAATGGGGGTCCTTTTATTTCATCCTTGGAATTATGGCTTCGGAGTGATTCTAATTATCCAAGCTCTAATTCGTTTTCGCTGGATCTCTCGACACGCTCCACCCCCGGCAGGTCAGAACACGCCACGTTTATCAGGTACCTATACGCTGTATACATACAAAAATACATAAGATTTAGGAGAGATTATTTATTTTCTCCAGTTGCAATATACCTCTCAGCCTATAAAATATTACCATCATCAATATACCACTATTAATGTGACAATATATAATATAAAATTTATAACAAGCTATATACTAATTAACACACACTCTTGCCACCAAAAAGATATTTATCACAATGACTCCCTTGGGCCATTACTATCTAAATCAAGCAATGAACCTAATTTATCAATGATATGAAATGTCTGTTTTGCCCCTCACCAAAGTAGGTGCCCACCATACTAGTTACAATTTGTTTTTAGATTAGTGAGAAAACGGAAATAGAAATGAGTGAACTAGTGAGGGTGCAAGGAATGTTGTGAAAATTTTTCACTTATGCTTTGGACTCTGTTCGTAAATGCAGGTTTGAAGATGATATGTGCGGTCGTGTGTGGTTTGAAAAAAAGGTCGGCGGTTCAAATACAATCATCAACACATTAGCACCTATTGATTCTAATGGAATAGGTAACAATCCTATAACAAATTGCCAACACAAGTACTGAATATTGCAGTACAGTCTCTCGGCTCTTCCATGGAAATCTACTTGGATCCACAGATTGCTAGTTCTGACATGTACTATGTTTTTCTTTACTTCTTTGAATTTAATGCAACAACTCAGAAAAGGATCATGAATATATTACATTTAGCGAAGTAAGCATCCTTGAAAAGCCCTTTGCTACCAAATATCTGAAGCTTCTCACATTTCCTCATAACATCACACAAGCAGACCATCTTATTTTGATCGAATGCACCCCAGAATCCGATTTACCAGCCATGATCAATGCTTTTGAGGTTTATAAAGTACTAAACCTACCTTATTCGCCAACTTATCTAGAAGATGGTGACTTCTTTTTATTCCCCTTTTTCGAATGATTTATTATCTTCATTTTATTTGTCATTTTAAGAAATTTTAAATATCTCAATTTATCTGTTATTTTGTATTACTAATAAAGCATTAATTATCTTCTTTATTACTTTACCTTTCATTAAAAATAATACTTCTTCCAATTCTTAATATAATACTCTTTTAATTGAATTACAAAAATTAAAAATGAGAATTAAAATTAGTTAACTACCTTAACTTTTTAAAAAATCACAATGCCTTTTCAAAATTATCCTTATTGAATTCTTTTCTCATCCTCTTTCGTATGAATTAAATATGAGCAATTTTTTATAACACATAATAAATATTGTCTCATATCCTAAAAATGATCATATATTTAGGCAGAAAACCCTATATTTAGGACTGGAGGGAATGTTAGGTAAAATAAAAGCTATTTTTTAGCATGAATTAAAGGATATTTTGGTAAAATATTATTAAATTTAACTATAACTTATGTTATTTAATAATTTTATTGGTTTGTGTAAAAAATCTAAAAATGACAAATAAAATAAAATGGAGGGATTATATCAAAATGGACATTGATCTCTCTTTTTCTACATATATACATATAGATCTTCACAATTCATTTTAGTATAAAATAACTGCTGGAATAGTATTGGTTACTTATTTGGAAGCCCCACATTGCTTGTATCTCAAGATAAACAACCTTGACTCTACAATAAACATATAGCACGTCTCCTATTATATAGGGATGAAAAATGGAGGGCTTCGTTGTATTAAAATTAGTTGGCTCCATAATAGTTGATTAGGTCATGGTTGAGTCAATCAATTTTGACTCCACCTAAATTAACATATATAAACCCAACTTCTTGCTACCCCTGGTAAAATTGGTTACTGCTTTATTGCTTTTTGTCCTTTCTTCTGTGGCATTCTTCCATCATGTTGCTTAAACTTATTGAACCACTGAAATTGTAATTAATGCTGGAAACGACAGTTGATGCTATTTTGGAGCCATGCATTCAGACTTAATTATGATATCCGCATCATAAGTTGGCAAGGAGATCCATGCATTCTGAAAAATTTTCAGTGGGAAGGGCTCAATTGCAACTCTGATGGCATTCCAGTGGTCATTTCACTGTGAGCAATGCTCTTCTCTTCTTTTGAAGCATGCAAGGTTGAAAGAAATGCTTAACTACCGAAGGAAAATATTAATGTAAAGTATTGGCTTCTAAAAGTAATAGCTAGATAAACGATGATATCAGATGAAATAATATCTAATTCTTTCTGCAAGTGATGATATATCCCTTTGTTATTAGTGAATTAGATCCACAATTTTAATGATCACAGTATTGCAGGAAAGTTTCTTCTGAGATCCGATCTATAAAAGATATATATACCAAACGAATAATGAATAGACATGTGAATATGCTGGATGAATTTTTCAGTGGAACCCATCTTTGAGATGCTTATATTTTTATTAACAATTTTCTACATCTATCTATCCTTTGTAAACAATATACAATATCTCCAAGATATTGCAATACACTTCAGCTCCTGCTCTTCTCTTGTCCTTATGTATTTATTGGCAAGAAGGTCATTCTTTCTAGAATTCAAGCCGGAATATAAGTTCAAGGGGACTAAAAGGGAAGATAGATGCTTCATTTTCAACATTCAGTAAACTACAGTCCTTGTAAGTTTCATTGAACTTTGACACATACTATTTAAGTTTTTATTTTCTATACACTATGAGGCTTCAAAGGCTGTCAATTTTTAAAGTTTTCAGCCTGCTCAACTAAATGATAAATTTTTTTGCAGGGATTTATCATATAACGAACTAACTGGAGAAGTGCCTGAATTTTTTGCACAGTTACCAGATTTGAAATTCCTGTAAGTTAAGATTCTTTAACATTCTCATAGTAACTTCCTCAGCCATGTCCTTCCACTGTATATATCACAAAGTCTTTGCAGTAATTTGACGGGGAATCAGCTCACATGTTCAGTTCCCAAATCACTGAGGCGGAAGTGAAATGCCACTTTCTCATTGAGATTTCTTTCCCTTTAAGTAAATCTAATACAATCAAGCAATTTGTTCATAGAATTTTGGCTTCGTTCATTTCTACATTTGCCTTACACTTTGGTTCAAAAAACATTAGTAGTCTTCACTGTGAAGTAGTTCCATTATGTGATATCAGAGCCAAAATGGGTTCTTGATGTCCAAATCATAGTCGTTGGCAAAAAAAAAAAAAGATGTCCAAATCATTGTCTAATTACTTTAATGATATTTGACACTCTTGCATATGAAGTTCTGTTTTCTGTTTTTGGCTAGCTTGGAAGTAAATCCAGTCTTTGTCTGGCTGAATCATGTGAGACAAAGAAGTATCTTATCCCACTTATTGCATCTATAGCAGCACCTATAGCTGTTTTATTATTGATCATCCTTATTTATCTGATGATCCGGAGAATCAAAAGGAAGAAACAAGGAGGTATATATTTTCGTTCTTTTGAAATCTCTGGCTGTGTTTGTAGCAGCCATAATTTTGTTTTTATCATGCCTTTATGAACTTGTGGTCCTTTTAGTTCACATTCATTTAACAAGCTTAATTCAATATCAAAAGAAATTCGATTTACCAGAGAACTACATTTCTTTCTCTTTTCTTGTAGCCTTTAAACTTTGCTTTACAACTTGATGTTCTATCTGTGCTGGGATATGGTCATTACTGTTGTAACTTTCTATTATGTCAACTTCTAAAGAGTTTACTTGGGAAAAGAAAGAGACAACACTAACATAAGGGTCTCCATTTCCATTTTGAACGTTCACAAGATATTTTTCTTGAAGAAATATTGTGATTAATGGGATTATGATTTTTCACATTGCTGAGGGATGTTTACAGCACCTAAGAAAGATGGGCAAGAGAAATCAAAGAATCAAGTATTTTCTTTTACTGAGATTACTAGAATTATCAGTAACTTCAAAACTGTAATTGGGAAGGGAGGATTTGGAGAAGTTTGCCTTGGTACTCTGCAAGATGGTAGAGAAGTTGCTGTCAAGTTACTTTCTCCGACATCAAGGCAAGGATACAGGGAGTTTCAATCAGAGGTTCAATGCGACAACCATGTGCCTTGGGCAGTTTTCATTTATCACATTTTCTTTTGCCAAATTTTTTTTCTTTTCATTTAGCAAACAAAGACTCTAGAATTTTCAACATTTCCCTTAAATTCATAATGTTGAACTTCAAACTGCAATTAAATTTGTTGACTGTTGTTCACCACAAAAACTTGGTTTCTTCCATCGGGTACTGTGAAGAAGGCAATGTGAAAGCATTGATTTATGAATATATGGCTAAAGGAAATCTGCAACAGCTGCTGTCAGTTTTGTTATTTAGTGATAAAAAGACAAGAGCTTTGTATGAGTATTCTTCTTTGATCTGTTGTAGTGAAATGCTTTAAGTTCCCTGGCTTGAAAATTAGTTTTTATATATGTCAATGGAGTTGTTCATCTTTTTCCTTTTTTTTAAAGAATTTAAGAAAAATGTCTTGCTTTGTAAGAGTAATATAATATATTGTATGCGTAAGAGATGGAAGCTTTTTCTTAAAGATGTGATTTAATAAATATACTTTCTTTTCTGCATTTTGTAGATAAAACCCCAAATGTTTTGAAATGGTATGAGAGACTTCAAATTGCAATGGATGTTGAACTTCGTATGTGAATCCCCACCCATTCTTCCATTACATGGCTTTAATTTTCCTACCCTTCTCATCAATCATCTCTATACTAACTAGATAAAGACCTATAGTGTTTAATGGAAACGTAGGATTGGAATATTTGCATAATGGTATTAAGCCAATCATAATTCACAGATACTTGAAGACTACTAATATTTTGTTTAATGAAAATATGCAAGCTAAGTTTTCTAGCTTTGGACTGCGTAGATCTTTTGCAAATGAAAATGACACTCATGTATCAACTATCCCAGCTGGCACATTTGGTTTTCTTGATCTAGAGTAAGTAGCATAATTTACAAGTTTTTTCATAGAATGAAGAATGAGATAGCAAAGATTAGACTTTTGACTAAGTTCATATGTAGGTTTCATAGTTCAGGAAACTTGAAAAGGAAGAGTGATGTCTATAGTTTTGAGATAATTCTACTTGTGCTAATTACGAGCCAATCTGCTGTGAAAGACTCACTTGGAAACAAGTGTCACATACTTCATTGGGTTAAGCCTATACTTAACAACGGAGATATTGAATCCATCCATAGTTGACCCAAGGTTACAAGGACAGTATAATACAAGTTCAGCATGGAAACTTGTAGAGATTGCCTTGTCTTGCATTCCACCAACTGCAATCCAAAGGCCTGACATCAGCGAAGTAGTAGCTGAGCTAAAGGACTGCTTGGCTTTGGTAATCACCTGTAAGAGACAAGAGAGCAGCAGAAGAAAGTCCAGCAATTCATCTTCTTTGAATTCTTTTGGGCTTGAATCAACAGAAGGCCCATCCGTTAGATAGGCCTGTTTACAATTTTGAATTAATAAGTCCAAAGTCTGAATAGATGTTCCCCCATGGAAACATGGATTTGTGTTGACTATTTATTGTTCAATTCTCATTTTATCCTAAAGACATGTTTCTACAGAGAATTCAACAGATCACATGGAGAGGGCGCACACCACAGTGGATTTTTCTTCATGCTTATGGTTCGCCTTGATCCAACTTTTCCTTAATCTGGGTGACACACTGGACGTGACTCTTGCTGAAGCTTCCACTCTAAATGATATTTAGCATGTGATATTTAATATTTTCAAAACTAGTTAAGCATTGATTTAATCGAAATTAGACTACGATTGAATTGATAGTAATAAAATTAATATATTTTTATTTTTAGATGATATATATTATATAGAAAATTATAAAACTATTACTAATAAACTTCGTAACTTAATATTTAAATGTATATATATAAATAGGTAAATATTAGTCCATAATAATATTTTAAATTTAAATTAGTCAACCAATAATTTGCTATCATATTATATATTAAGTAAATTTATAATTCTTAATAATTATGTATTATAATAATATTTATATAATATTATAATATAAAAATATATAAAAAAATAATACTATTTTGTATTACAAATAATGCTATTTTGTATTATAAATAATGCTATATGATCAAGTTATACTTTTTTTTTAATTTGTTTAGCTAGTTCATAACCAATTCTTTTTTTTTTTTTTGCCGGTTCTATAAGAACTCATTTGTTTAAGCTTTTTTTTAATGAAAAATTACTTTTTATTTGAAAAAGAACTTTTAAAATTTTTTGGGATATTTGTTTAAATTTTTAAGAATAATAAGAATAAGAAAAAAAAATAATTTTCTACTTATTTTGAGGAGCTACTTTGAGCAGCTTCTACAAAAAGGTATAGCTGCATCTAATTTACTTTAAAAATTATAAAAATAACAATATTTGATGTTAAGAAAATATTATAATATAAATTTCTACTTTTCTCTTTCATATTCCATTATCCACTTTAATTGCAAAATAATTTAAAAAGTGTTTTTTTTTGTTTTAACTAAACACAAAATAATTTTTATTTTTTATAATATCTCTAAATAATTAATTATTTTTTTAGTACTAAGAATATCCCTAACCCATGGCCAAAAACTAATCTCTTTAGAGATTGAATTGTGGACAATATGTTTAAGAGATACAACTATCTATCAATTGCGTTATGACCTTTTTAATTAATTATTTTTTAAACAATTTAAAAACTACTTTTTTAAAAAGTTTAAACAAATGGACCCAAAATTTCGGAACAATTCTAGACTAATTTTTAACTACTTCAGTCCAATTCTCACATTAGTGATAATATTTTATAGCTTTTCGGTGTTTAACACACTTAGATTTAGTGTTAAAGTTATCAATTAATTTTTTTTCTATTGATTGTTATCATCAATAGAGTTTGCTTAAAGATTTTTCATCGTATAACTCAGATCCACAGAAACTCGAGATTCTATGACAGGTTGAGTCAACGAGTCAACAAATATAACCAAGAAATTCTGAATATGTGGAATTGTTCAGAGCATTATATATCCAACACGCAATGGCGATGCTACCATCTCTATCTCGCTTTATTTAATTGCAACTGTGACTGAAGTGAAATGCTTGACAATAGTTAGTGTGACGCCTCTCAAAAAATTTACCCAGGTTAGGTAATCAGATCTATTTATGATTTTCTGGTATACAAAAAAGATGTATTTATGATTTATTATCCTTTATATTTATTTATTACTCCCTGACCATGGAACCTTGATAGGATATATTGCCACTCCCTGAGATTGATTTTTCCTCCTGGTATTTTTTTCTGAACGTGGAAGAATAAGGGAAAAAGACAATTCAGATCTCAAAGAAAAAAAAATTTCTAAATCAGGATTACCAGTACTTAAAATCTAGTTTGGTGCTTAGAAATTTTTAAGAGGAGTTCTAATTAAAAAATATTTTTTCCCGATCCTCACTTGTCTTTTTCTTAAAGAATAACCTCATTGATTGTGCTCTTGGTAGTACTAGCACTACTCCTTGTGTTTCTAAATATAAAATACAAATAAAAAAACAGATAGATAAAAAAATATATTAAATTTATTATAAATTTAACTATTAATATAATATTATGAAGCTTTCTGATATTTAATATATGTGAGGGGAAAATTAAAAAATAATTATAAATACACTAAATAACCCTTTTATATATATATATATATTATACTTTGAAAACAAAACAACAAAAACTCATTTTTTATATTTTATATTGATAAATTGAAGGAGTTTTTTTCTTCGACTGATAAGATTCATTTGTTTTTGTTTGGTATAAATGATAACATTCGCATATGATGAATTAATTGTTGACTACCCCTACTCAACGAATTATGTGGGTCCCGCATTTTGACTTATGCGAATCAAGACTTGCTCCATTGAATACCTTTGCCTTCCCTTGGATAACCTGGACTCTTTTCTCTGGGTTACGGGTAACGAGAACATTAAATAATTTATGTTTGTGAAGTGAGAGAAAATTATTTTTTCACTCTCATCATTTTGTTTTGGGCAAAAAATAACCTAAACTGGACTTAAATTAGCCAATGAAGTGAGAAATGTAAGTGTGGATGTTAATTTCTTCTCTTTTCAATCATTTTTAGTGCCTCTTGTGGAGGTATAATGTTATTGGGTGATGATGATCTGAATATCATGTGGTATGACAATATGCTAAATAGTATATGAGATCTTGTGCTTAAGTGGTGTGACTTATATTATCTTAGTCACTAAATAGTTGTCCTATGGCTGGGAGACTCATGTGGCTGTGGATTGGAGATGTACTTTTTCTAAATAGCTATCAATTCAGAGGGTTAAGGGGAAGGAGCACCATGGTTCAACATTTAATGTAGTGGCCTTTGCCTGGTTATGACTATTGGGAGGAGAACTTAGTGGTAACCCCAAAATCAGCTATCACAAGTCGTTAGAAGGGGGCCATTGGTCGATGTTACCTTGTCATGGTAATTAGCCCGTGATTCTAGCTATGTATTGATGGAATTATGTCCACATATTATGTATATTGCATTCATTATAAGCATTTGCATCTAAATATTGTTTTTGGAACCATGTTTTGTATATGTTGTTATTGTAACACCCCTCATGTTATTTTTCTTAGCTTTGTGTTCAGGACCAGAGAAAATAGGACGGAGGAAGGCTTAAGTGGAGTCTGGAAGAGCTCCACGCCCCGGCGAGAAGAAGGGCCGCCACGACGAGAAGCTTTCCAGTGGCTTTGTTCCGGAAGAAAATGGTGGAGCCGTGGCGAGAGTCGGGAAATTTGTTTAAAACCGGATCAGTTCAGTCGGACGAAAAAGAAAGAAACGGAGGAAATCAAGGGAGACCATGAGGAGCAGTGCTAGGGTTCGAGATTCCTGGCTTCTAAGAGTGATTTTCAGACCTCGAGAGCTTGGATTTAAGTTGGTAAGTGTTCTCTACTCCTCCCTCTCCATTTTCTTCTGTTAAAGTTTGGGATTTTCGGTGTTAAGGTTGGATTTCCGATTTGGGGTGAAATCCACCGATTGAAATGGATGTTTTGAGATTAATGGAGTGTGTTTTGGTATTCTTGTTGCTTGGATGTGAGTTTTGAAGGGTATATGCATGATTTTAGCTTAACCCTAGGTTGTTTTTGATTAGAGCTCTTGGGAATCCGAAGTGTATGAGGTTGTGTAGTGTTAGAGTGATCCCTAAGAGCTTATTGATGCTTGTAAAGGGGGTTGGAACCTTGGGTTAGGTTAATATGGTTGAATTGTGATATTTGGTTATTCGGTATATGGTATTAATGGAAGAATTGTGGTATTGTGAATGTTGTTTGAGTAATCGAGAGGGGTCACGTGTATTGGACAGTTCAAGGAAGCTTGTGGAATTCGTGTGTGTGTGGTAACGACAATTAAGGTAACCGGGTGTTTGTTTATTTGTATCGTATTGTATATTGGTATGTATATTTGAGTATGTGTATATATATGCATGTTTCTATCATACCACGATATTGATGTGATTGTGTGTACTGTTTTCTATGTATCGTGGTATGCACACAGCTAGATGATAGCCATGATGTTTATGATGATGATGATGATGAGTATGTTTATGATGATGATTTTGGCATGACATGACATGATGCATACATATGATTGTGATATGATGATGATGAGTATATGATGGTAGATGAGCATCACCACATGGCATTGTGAGGTCTTGATATATGGTGGATTGGGTGGTGATGATGTGATGACGATATGATATGATGATATATTTTAGGGAGGATAAGGATGGATTATATATTTTAGGGAGGATAAAGATGGGATTCCTGCGGCTAAATCGCCTTCGATGGCCAGGAGGGAAAGGCGCGCAGTGGACTGCATCTTCCCTAAATCGCTGCCAATTCATGGTGGGAAAGGGGAAGGAGAGCCACGGTCCGAACATTAGTGTTACCTTTGGCCGGGTGCACTAATAGGAGGTGAGCTTGGTGATGTCCCGGAATCAGTCTTCACCGACTGTTGGAAGGGAGTTACTTATACGAAATGTCCTGTTATGACGATAGCCCGTGGTTCTAGCTGTGTGCGAGGGAGACATGCATACCATTCATTGCACATTGCATTCATGAGTTGTATGGAATATATACATATATATATATTTATATATTTGTGTGTGATTGTTTCCGGTTATTGAGACATTGTCTCACCCCCCACTCCCATAAACTAACCTTTCAGGTGACAGTTCTGGCACTAGTCCGGAGAAGACGCGGGAGTAGCTGTGTACATGAGAATAGTCTATGTAATGTGTATTTTGCATGTGTATCTTGTGCCAAGTAGGATAGAATGGTTTGTAATGGATAGCTTAAGGGAATTGATAAGGATTCATATGGATAAATGTTATGGTTGAGACTGGTTATGTATGTATGTTATGTATGTGGTATGTATGGTTGTATGGTTTTGGTGTTGAGAAGTAGCATGTTGGTTGGTTTAAGGGCCTATAGCCCGTTTGGTCAGTTGGGTTCCAAGGGGTTGAATCTTAGAGGAACGGTTTCTTTGAGGTGAAACCTCTTTGGACAAGTTGGTTTGGGGATTTTGGACCTGTATGATTGGTCTGAGAGTGTCCATTTGCCTTTGGTGGCAATTGGAGGTTGTTAGTGGTGAGTTTTGGTCAATAAGTGGCCAAAATGGTGTTAAGAGTCCAGAATCTCTTACGGAGTTAGATGGAGGTAAAGGTGGTGTCTTTGGATAGATGGGGACTAGATTGACTTGTAGGAGTTGGAATCACTTCAATCGGAGGTCGGAGCATAAAGTTATGCGCGTCGGAAGTTCGCCTCGGAATGTTGAATTTGCTAATATGGGATATCAGAAGGGGGCGCCGCGGCGCAGGGAGGAGACAGAAGTGATGGAGAAACAGGGGAGGTCGGAGCCGCGGCGGTACTGTAGCGGCCGTGGCCCCAGTCCAGTTTTTGGTGGTTTGTGAGTCGTTTCCGCTGTGTTGAAGTTCTGAAGTGTTGTTTTAAGGTATCAGGGTTGTGTTTGGTCAAGTTTTAAAGATTACGGTTAAGTCAGGAGGTGTCAGGAGGTAGGGTGTTACAGTTATATCCCTAGTTACTGGGACATATATATCACCTCGTGGCTAACAATTCAAATTGAATGATCTAGTACTAGCAAGGAAAAGACTAAGAAGGCTTAGCTCTTTGGAGAATTGAGAGTATACCAATGAGTTTTGGGGATGTAACCCTTCTCTTTGTCTTTTGATGCTTTTTTCAATAAAGTGCCAACTGCAGCAATTATGAGATATTATGTGTAACATGATATGTTCCATGTTTAGAACTTCTTATACTTCATGGATTGATGATTATTCTAGATTTGGGTTTGTGATAGTGTTTGTGGCTTGCTGTGTAGTAAATGTATCTCACATATGACTATTGGTGTCCAGATCTTATTGCCTTTGTGTTTCAGGCTTGGAATCTTGTTGTCCGACATGCATTTTCATATGATTAGTTGGGTTTTAAGCTTGTTGGGTCCATGGGCCACTTATGTGAAATTTGAACATGTGAGTCATTAGTATAAAGTAGGGTACAAAGGGGTCAAAACCTAGAAGAGTGAGTCCTTTGCTGTGGAACCTTCTTGGACAAAGTTCTTGTGTCTCTTGTGACTTGTTAGAATGGTGTTTGTTGTCAAAGGGTTGGTGGTTTGAGATTTGGAGTGGTTGGTGCATTGTTTGGGTCCAAAAGTGATGATTTTGGTCATAGATATTCAAAATTTTCATACAGAGGCATTTTGGGTAGTGGTTTACACCCATAGTTAGTTTAGAAGTAGAGTGACTTGTAGGCTTTGGAATCAAGTAAATCATAGGTCAAAATGAAGAGTTATACATGTCGGAAGTTGGGTAAAAACATCAGCAAAAAGCTGATGTCTCTATTGTCAGTGGCGCTGCAGTATCGTGTCATTCAGTCTTCATTCTTTCTATCCAGAATCATGTCACACCATAGCGTTGCCTTGTTGTTGAGTCTTCTTCTGATGTGTCCCTACATGTTTACGTTCAATTTGGGTCTAAGAGTTTTAGGATGTTACACTCCTTGTGTTTGCATGTTTTCATTATCTATCTCTTTTTATAAATTTTATAGTATTCTCTAGCTTCTATTATTCATGCCTTCCTTATACATGGAAGCAATTCCCAAATTCATTTATCTAATAATGCAAGCATATAGGTACATTGATGACACCTATGACCATATGTGGCGCACGAGCACTGATCTTTTTAACATAGAAGATTGGTACCCACTCAACAGATATGCAGATATTGATCTTGCAACCACAAATGATTCTTATAAATTACCAAAAGAAATGTTGATATCTGCAGCCCAATCATTGAATCACGGTCCTCTGCTTTAAACTTTGATTATGATTGTTGGGTGGACTCTTGAAAATTCTTTCAAATATTATGTCTACTTTCACTTTGCTAAAATTGAGCAGCTTCTCCCTGGGCAAATAAAAGTGATCAATATTACTATTAATTATGAAAACATCCTTCAGGAGCCTATAACTCTTGAATATTTAAAGCCACTAATAGTAACTTCTATTATAGATCAAGGCAATCTTCATTTCAACATAGGTGCAACATCATAATTTGATGCTCCTTTAATCCTCAATGCCCTTGAGTTCTATAAATGAATATCACCACTGAATTCCCCGAGGGACCAAAGTGATTGTATGCTTCTCTATTCCTTGTTCAACTGTTTCCTTCTGTTCTATCATGTGTGTATTTTTTATTTGACTTCTAAGATCTATTTAAGTTATTATTGGTAATAATAGTGGCTCTCATTCTGGACATCAAAATCACATACAAAATCTCCATGGTAGATTGGCAAGGTGAACCTTGTGTTCAGTAGCAATTTGCATGGAAGGGACTTATATGCAGTTCTAGCATTAATGATCACTTCGGCGCAAGGATAGCCTTATTGTAATTATTTTTCTCCTTGAATTAAAGTAAAGTGGTTGGATCTGCAACTATTGTCATAACTGTATTCATTATAAACATTCCAAATTGCAATATGAACTATGTGATCAGTTCCACTCTTCTTAATTTCCAAATTTTTTATCAATGTAAAATTGACTTCATTTTGTTCAATTTTATGTTATTTTCAGTGCATTGACTACTAATAGAGCGATACTTGAGAAAACTTCATAATTGAGCTATACTTGATACCAGAATTTCTAGCTGTATTGCTAAAATTGAAAGTCCTGTAAGTTTTGGGTTACATTGTTTAGGATTCACTACTACAAAGTACATACCTTAATAACCTAAAGATCAACCACTAAGTGAATATATTTCACAATGTTTTGGGCAATGATTTGAGTGGCAACAAACTTACAGGTTCGATTCCCAAGACTCTCAAGGACACGTCCGATTTGGAAATGAGCTAGGTTTCTAATCTTAATCTATCTTTTGCTAAGCTATGGCTGCTTCTTTTTTATTTATTCAACTAAAATCAATTGACGAATATGAATTTAATGGGAATAAACTAGATAAGCCTCAAAGGTCGTCAAAACTTAGGTACTTAGTTATATACTTACTATATTATTTTTCTGTCAAATTATAGGACAAGTGGATATTTCTACATATCACTTAACTTGTAACTAATTTTATTATTAACATTAACTTATTTTTGAAATTAAAATCATTTTGTTCTGGTTTAATTGGAAACAAGTACCTTCTGTTTGTAAGTTTATATAACTACTACATATTTCAGATTTTGGTACGCACATATGGGTATGTTTTTTGAAGAAACGTACCCAAAAACACTTTTGGGAATGCCTAAAGCATACTTAAATATCCACTTTTTGGTACACTTCCTATAAAAAGCATACCAGTAACTATCTACCTAGTATCTGTCTACCTAAATATTTTTAGGTACGCTTTATTTAAAAGCATACCCAATAGTGGAGTTTTTAGGCATGTTATTTTTATAAGCATACTGAAAACGCAATTAAAAATCTACAATACCTTCTAATCCATCGACTTAACCGCAGCTCCACATCAAACTTTACTCACTTCGAAACCAAGAAACCCTCCACCTGCGCAAAACTCCTTAGTTGTCTCTGAAGCCCATCGGTTTCCTCCTTCATTTGGCCACACCACCCACTATCTCTTCCTCTTCATTTCAGCACTCCCTCACTCTTCTTCTTCTTCACTGGTCATGCATCACTGTGAACCTCTCACCACTGCCGCGAGCCAATTTGCTTCATGGATCTTCGTGGGTCTTCTTCTTCACTAGTTAGTTTGTTGCGACCTTTCCTCACTCTTCTTTTTCTTCATGCTACTTGAACAAAAACCCCTAATGCAAATGATTGTAAATGGTGAGGCTTTGTAGATTATTCTTTCTCGCAAATTTTAGGGTTGTAGTGAGAATCTTCTAGGTGTTACTAGAGGAGGATTTAGGCTACTTCATAGTATTAATATTTTTGTCTTTGTCAATCTCTAATAATGTTTGGCCTAATTTTTTTTTTTAGGGTTAGTGTTCTGGTGAATCTAAGGTTTGGATCCTAAATTGGGGACATCTTCTTCGGTAAGCTTTTCTGCAATCTTTGGTTTTGAAGGCTATAGTTTGTTGTTTACTTTAAAGTTTTGGTGACCAATTTAGCTAGAAATGGTGGGATACAAGAGACATGTCGTAATTTGCTTTGTTTTAAGGTGGTTTTAATCTAGACAAACTGAAGCACTTAGTGGCACTGTTAATATTTGAATCCAAATTGATTTCCCTTATGAATTTCTTAAAGATGTTCTTAACTGCGACTATTGTTTTAACTTTTTCTTTTTCATTGTAAATTTTTGTTTTTGCTGTTATTGTTTATTACCATTCAGTTTCTGGAACCGCAAGTAATTCTTGACACATGTCCTTTTAGACTTAATGCATGAGCTAGGCAAACCATGTTATAGGGCCTATTCATTGTGGGCACCAATGACATGAGGAATGTTGGATTTTCTTTATGTAAGTTTAAGTTAGTTGATTTTCTAATTGCATCATGGATAGGTCAAAAATGATATTTTGGTTTTTATGCTGATTGTGTTTGTTGATTACCACAAAAAATGATAAACTTAAATAAAAATATATGGGCCTTTATAAAAAAAAAATTGCTATAGGGGATTGCAGTATTTGTTCACCTGATGGAAGACATCTTGCCATGATGCCTCATCCAAAACGATGTTTCTTAATGTGGCAATTCCCATGGTATTCAAAGCAGTGGGATGTGGACAAAAAAGGGCCTAATCTATGGCTGCGTATGTTCCAGAGTGCTAGAGAGCGGTGTTCTTGACAATATGATTAGTTTTTTTTTCCTGAAAGTTATTTGGTTTTTCTTAGCTTTGGTTGATGATTAATCTTTGTTTGTTCCCCTCTATTAACTATGCTATGTTCAAGGACTGTTTGATAGATTGATCAACAGCAGACAAGTGAGATTGAGGTTGCTCACAGATTGGAAGATATATATATATATATGTATTTTTTTTTTCAGTTCATTAGTTACATATATTCTTGCCTTTCTTTATTTATCTAGTTTGTTATTAGAGAGAAACATTTTGGTTTTCTTTAAGCAGGATGTGAAAAATATTATCTCATTTATGGTGTCATGATCTTGTTTCTTTGTTTTTATTTTTGTTTTTTTTTCAAACAATAGTTGAACAAGTACAAAAAAAGATGAGTGTTAGTTTTTTAGGCATCCAAGTTAATTGGTTATTAGCAAACAAGAAAAACTTCTGTGAGTGTGATTTGGATGCCAAAAAGGGAAGCAAACACTATTCATTTAGATAAAAACATAATTTATTTTTTATTTGAATCCAAGACTTGCAAAAACACTAAACTTGGTGTCACTGCTTCTTGTTTATGATATTTTGCAGGTTGAGGTTGAGCATGTTGAATATCAGCCATGATGACAACAAAAGACCAAGTATGTCTCTAAACGAGGACTTTTCTGGGTGACAAGTTTATATTTTGTTAGTGTTGGGAAGATCAGTTTGAGTGAAGCTATAAGGGTAATTTTTTCATATGCTTTATTCTTAATGGTTATGTTTTAGTCAAACAATCATGTGGCCTCATCTACAAAGTATATATGGATAAAACTGAAAACTTTGTTTGCCTTAGCTAATTGTTCATCTCTATTAGACATTTGTATATTAAAAAAATAATGGAATTACATGCTA
Organism: Adenanthera pavonina; assembly: GCA_026686845.1. NCBI lineage: Eukaryota > Viridiplantae > Streptophyta > Magnoliopsida > Fabales > Fabaceae > Adenanthera > Adenanthera pavonina. Next base: position 4,533,449 of record JAIVEN010000011.1, on the reverse strand, counting down.
TGCTCCTCATTGAGTCTGACTAGTCATTATGATAGCTTAAATTTGTTTCAGAACTTAGCAATTTTCATTTGTTGTTATTGGTTTTGGTTGTGTTTTTGTGAGAGAAAGAGAATGGCCAAGACCTTGTGTTTGTGTGAGAGTCCATTATGTGATATCCCTTTGGTGGAGTTACTATGGTACGTGTGATGTGGTCGAGTAACCCCTGCTGGGGATAAAGGTCTAGTATCTCTTTGTAGTCATGTCAAAAGCTACTGTTAATAGTTGTCTGCCTTACTGAATTGTATATTTGGTTGGATAGCTTAAAGATACAAAGTATTGTTCTATTTAAGTTTGATGAAAACAAGAAACATATTTGAGTTGATGTATCACTAAACATTTTATGATTTGAGTTCTGTCTATGGCTTATTTGAAGCTTTTATATATTAAGGTGCTTTATGCTTATGGATGGTCTCTTCATTGATGGAAAGATTAAGGTATGAGGAGTAATTATGAGTTGACTTGAGAACATGTCCCTCAATAATTTGAAGTGGTTGCAGACTAATTATCTAGTCTTATGCTTATTAAATGTCAAAAAAAGAAGCTGAAGAGAATATTTTTATTAAAAAATCTCTTAGGTTCTTTTTTCTTTTTCCCCCCACTGAACTCACTTATATCATGCTTGCTCATTTATGATTATGTCATTTATTTACATTAAAATTCACTCAGAAAAAGGGCTCCAAGTGTTGAAATTGGACTAAGACTACAGATGCTTCAATGGATGATTCAACAAGTGTTAAGGAGGCAAAGGAGTTGACAGAAGGTTAATGTACAACCTGGCCTTTTGTATTTAAATGGAAAGAAAGGTTTTATTTTGATTAATTACACAATTGCTACTTAGGATTATTGTAGTGTGCTCGTATATTGGACTTTTCCTTCTCAATGTTGCAGATGATATGTTGCTCTGATTTAATATATATTCTAATGTGAAAAATTACTTCATGAAAGTTGATACTATTTCTTCAATGATTCAGATTTCTTCTAAGAGGTTAGATTTTCCATATATGAAGTTTAGCTTGTACTTTTTGGGCCATGGGATAAGATATATTGTTATCCCTTTCTTTTTCACTTCAATGAGATTCTTTTTGAGGGAGAGAGATTCTAATTGGTACCTAGTTTGGATTTGCTTCTTTTTTGTATGTCAAGATTGATCTTACATGAAGTTATTTGGTCAGTTTTAAAATAAATGTAGCTATTGGGGATTTTCTTGCAGCAATCAAGTAGCTTAAGCATGTTTTATATACTTGGTATACATAAATATATGAAGTTTGTTGATGCATATGGCTAGAAAAAGTTATGTTGGGACTTTGGTGTCTTGCCCTTCAGTGTTTATGTACTTGCTTTTTAATATTTTAAGAACTTAAATTTTGTAAAAATGACAATAAATTTTTGCAATAGGAAACAAAACCTTATTTTAGCAACTAATGAATTGTAAAATACATGAAAGAAGTTAAGGTTGTATTGATAAGTTTTTTTTTTCCTAATTGGTGTGTAATTATTTTTTTATATTAATAAAATTTCTTTTTTTGGCCATAAAAATCTATAGTAAGGGTAGCAAAAAAAAAAAAGCTGAAACTTTTTTTTTTTGAGAAAAAGTGGGAATTTGGGAGCTCTTCTAAAATAAGCATACTCAAAATTCGGATATTGGGTACGCTTTTAAAAGCATATCCAAAGACATTTGGAGCAGTCACATAAGATACCCTTCAAAAGCATACCAAAATGCAAAAAATAAGCATACCAAAAAGCAATTTTTGTAGTAGTTAAGTTTTCTCTAAGTAAATTTTATTTGTTTTGACTCTTGTTTTGAAGCAACTGGAAAGGCCATTTACAATTCTAATAAAACTCAATACAATGGTATTGCCATTTATAATGCTAACTAATTATTTGACTTATTTTTCAGTGGATGGTAATTTTGGTCTTTGTTTGAGGGATTTGTAACATCCCCATTTTTCATATATGCATATTATAATCAAATGATATTATAAATGATATTGAATTGTTGTGAATTAATTTATGATAATTGGGGAATAATGAATATTTAATTAAATTGGTTTAAGGCCCAAAATATCATAAAAATATCAAAAAGGGATTTAAAAGGGCAAAATAGTCATTTGCCAAAAGATAAGGGCAAAATGGTTATTTTACAATAGAAGAGAGAGAAAATAATATTATAATACTTCAGTATAGGGTGAAAGAACAAGTAATATTGGATATGTGGGCTCTAAGAGAAAAAGCATAAGTCTGGTAAAAGTGGGTCCCACGTAAATAGTAAATGTCAGGGGAGATGAATAGTGAAAAGTAAGTAAGACTAGTAGATCCCACATGAAAAAGTAAGAGAAAAATTATTGAGCCACATAGATAAAGTAAATAGATAACATACATGATATAAAGGAAAACTCAGAGAAAAGTACACAAACCAAATCCAAATAAATCTGATAAAGTAATGACAAGTACAAGCTCACTTTTTGACTTTCTTGGCCAAAAATCACTGGGCAGAAATGCCCCTCACTTCTCTCTCACATGGGATAAAATATCTTGGGACAAAATGATAAAGAATAATAAACAAAGCAAGAATAATTTATGGCCTTTGGATCAAAAATGAAATCTAATGGTCAAGATTACTCCAAAAACCTTATAAATACCCCCTCAAGTCCCCTCCTTCATTTCTCATTTGGGATACACCAAGAAGGTGTTAGAGAGAGGGAGTGGCATCAATTAGAGAGAGAAAGATAAGGAGTAGCCGAGAGGGAGAGAAGGAAGAAGAGGAAGAGAGAAGGAAGGAGAAGGAAGAGTGGAAGGAAAGGAAGGCTTGGGGAGGTCTTCAAGAAGTAAGCACCTTCTCCCAATCTCTTCTAGTATTTTTCTTCTTTCATTTAGCATAATTTGATCTAAGGTTTGAAGAAATTTCTTTCCCCTACATGGCCCTAAAGGTTTCGGCCAATGCATAAAAGAAATGAAGGGTTTGTGTTTTCTGATAGCTAAGGAATGGAGTGAGTTTATGATAATTCATACTAAGTTCCCATTAAGTAAGCAAGTTATTTAGTGAAGTTTAATGATGTTCTTAGGCTTGAAACAATTTTAAGAGGCAAGCCTAAGCAAGTTCAAAGCAAGATTTAAAGCAAAAGAAGTAAAGCCTTGAGGTAGTAACTCTTGCTCAAAGCTTTTACATTGATACATTGTACTTTATATTTTAAACTGTGTAGCTATGATGTTTAGTTGTGTTTTATGACTGGTCTGGCTATTTTTATGTCAAGGGATAATCCCGAGATACTCATTTACTAAGTCGTTATGCTACCAAAATTTTTACTGCAACATAGTGTTTAATTGTTTTCTAAAAATATGTCACGAAAGCATGATAATTGTACAATGTTTTTGCAATCTTTAAGCTAATATGATGATGTGATATGCTTGAGTTAAGTTGTTACTGAGATATCTACATCTCACCCTAAGTTTTTCCAATTACAGGGCCAAGTAATAGTAAGGGAAAGGGCAAAGGCATGAAAGAGTGATAAAGAGCAATTGTTTGCTGGAAACTGTTTCTATTATAAACACTGTCTGATTTGGGGATTTTGTATAAATTTTTGTACTGCTCCAAAAATTCCATAGTTTACATGGTTGTATAGAACTATGTGTTATAAATGTTTTGGCACTGGTTTGACTCAATTTGGAGCTATATAATGGTAGTTATGTATGTTTTGCCAAAACTACTCTAGTGAAAGTTTTTTTTGACCCTTGAACGTTTAAAATAGTATTCTAGCCAGTAGGAGTAAAATGAATGCATAAAATAAATATGTTTAGAAATAGACACGTAAATCTTTCCAAAGATATTAAGTATGTAGATGACTCTGTATTTGAAGAGAAATGGATTTTCAAAGTTAAGGTTCAGTTTTCGGACAAAAATAGGGACGCGAAAATGAACAGTAATTTTTATGCAGTAAACCGTATGAATTTGTGTGCTTATTTTCTAGTTTCTTATTTTTTCCTTAAAATTCAAGATGTTCATGATTTTTAGGCACTTGAACCACTAAGAAATGATTTTTTTTACATTTAATTATGATTTTGGAAAAAAATTATTGCATAGTGAGCTGAAAAGATATGAGAAATAGTTTTAGAAAGTTTTAAAATTTCAATTGGTTCAAGTTTTCTAAAGCTATTTTCATATATTAAAACCAAGCAGTTTTCATGGGAAAAGGTTTTAAATGTAAGATGTGACAGGATCCGTGCAAAAAACGTAAGTTCATTACTCCACTTATAGCATCTATTTCAACTTTGATTGTTGCTGTAATATTGGTTTCACTAGAAATATGGATCTTCAAAATGAAAAAAATGACAGGTATGCACAAGATTCCCTGTGAACTTTCTGCTTCATTATATCTTAGTAATTTGAAATTGAAGATATCACTCTCTTACCATGGAAACCATCAATTCCCTTTGAAATGGTAGATTAAATTGCTGACGTCTACATTTTTAACATTGCTGATCAACATATCTTTTACTATCTTATTTATATATACATGATGGACAGTTCTGATTATCCTTATTCATATTTGTAGGGCATTTCATAAAGCAAGAATCATCAAAATTAAGATGTCGAGCATTTTCTTACTCTAAGGTTCTTGATGTAATGATCCTAGTTACTAAATTCTAAAGGACTTAACTGAATGCTATAGGACAGAAGGGACCAGGACCGGAGGAAATGATCAAAATTGAGAAAAAAAAGGAGAAGTGGGACAGAAAACATCACGCTATGACGAGGAACTGTGGTACCCATGACGGATGAGCTTGGTTTGGGCTCTGGCCCAAGTTAGTAAACACTAACTCTGTGACGAGCTTAAATGGCACTGCAGCATCAGTCGCGTGATCTGTTAAAGCTAGAGGTTGAACAAGATGCCAAAGAAAAGGAAAAAGGAGGAGTTGTGCTAACGTTTCATATTTTTGGCTTTGGAGGTTCGATTTCAAGAATTTGGAAGCTTAAATCTTGTAAGTGAGCCATCCCTTTACTTTCCTTTGCATTTCTCTTCAAATTTTATTGAAGGTTTTTCATGATTTTAGCTAAGGTTCCAGTTTAGGTTGAGTTCCACCTATTAAATTGTGTTTAAATGTGTTCTAGAAGTACTGTTAGACGTTTCTACGGCTCGGGTATTGATTTTACAGTGGTTAAGTGGTATATTTCCAAAACTCCAACCCAAAAATGTTGATATCTTTGGGAATCCAAATCTGAGGTGATGTGATTGTAGTTCTATGAGTTATTATGTATGTTTTGATGTATGGGTATACCTTGGATTGCTTTGTTACAGCCTGTTGGTGCTTGGGATTAATGATTGTGTATGATAAGGATTGATAATTTGTTATGGTAATGAGAATTTGATTATGTATAGGTTGTGATACTGCTTAATTGGGATCTCTTGACACTGTGTTATATTTGGAAAATGTTGAATTGGTGGTGGTTGCTCCTTTTGGCTTATCGAGGTGTCGAATGGATTGGACGGTTGAGAAAACTAGGGTGTCTTATCTTATATTATTGTTTGATTATACATATATATGGCTAATCTTTTTCATATTATGATATGCAAACTTGATGTATTATGTTGTGTCATTTTCATATCATAATATGTATTTAGTATAGATTATGAGTATTTCTTTTCATATCATGACATTGCAGTTACATGGCTAGTAAGTTCTCTATCCATACTCTATATTGTGCTAGTATGGCTATTGATGATGGTGAATATAATATATGTGTGTTATGATTGAATGTCAACATGTAGTAGTGATTATGAACCCCATGATGTATTGTATATGGTCACATGGCATGCTAGCACTATAACATTTAATATGTATTGATATGTTAGCATGCATTGGGCATTGTCACATGATGCACATTGTTGGGATATATGGTTTGGGTGATGATACTCTATATACCATGTGACATGTCAATCTGTTAAATAGCACATGAGGTCTTGTGTTCAGGCAGTGTGACTTATGTTATTCCAGTCACTAAATAGTTGTCTTATAGCTGGGAGATTCAGGTGACTGTGAATTGGGGTGCACTTTCTCTAAATAGCCACCAATTCGGGTGGTTCAAGGGAAGGAGAGCTATGATCTAACTTTTAGTGCATTGACCTTTGGCCAGGTAAAGACTATTAGGAGGAGAGTTGGGTAATGACCCCGAAATCAACCATCACGAGTTGTTGGAAGGGGGTCATTGGTTAAGGTTACCTTCTCATGGTAACTAGCTAATGGTTCTAGTCGTGTATTGATCGATGAGACTGGTGTATATGTATCATGCATGTTGCATTCAAATTGGATATGGCACCAAATATTTTTATGAGAACATGTTCTATTATTTGTGTGTATTCATATTATATACCCCTGTTATTGGGACGTATGTCTCACCCGGTGGCTAACAATTCACATGTGAAAGATCCAGCTCTAACAAGGAGAAAACCAAGGAAGGCTTGAGCAAGGAGGATTGAGGGTGCTCTTAGATGTTAGGGTTTATCCCCTTCTTATTATTGTCTTGTTTATATTGTTAGTAAAGTGTCATTCATACAGTTGTGTAATGTTATGTATACCTAATTGATCTCTGTTATTCTGGGGTCAAACCATAGGGTGGTCTCTCTTATACTCTTTATGTTTGGTTTATGGCCTTATGGTTCTATTATTAATGTGATGAATACCAATTATGTTCTAGGTGTAGTATGTGATATTTCCAATATCTAATGTTTGACTGTGTTGGACTTGAGATGGATAACCCTAAATCCCTTTGCGTATGTATGTCTTGTTTGTGAGCTGGTATGATTATTGGGCTCTTGGTGTATAAAGTGGGCATATTATCCATTAGCTTGATTTGGGGTCCAAGGGGGTCAAAATTTCGAGGAGTGGTTTCTTTGGGCCAAAACCTTCTTGGATGAATTCCTTACGTCGGATGTAAACTGTAGGAAGGGTCTATGGATGCCAATTGCCTATCTGTGGTAATTAGAGGTGTTATTTCTTTAGTTTTGGTCAAAAAGCAACTAATATGGTTTCAGGTGTCCAAATGTTCTAAATGGAGGTGTTTGGAGGTATAGTTGGTGTCTAACGTTAGAATAGGAATAGAGTGACCCATAGGCTTTGGAATTAAGTCAATCAGAGGTCGAAGCGTGAAATTATGCACATCAGAAGTTCATCAGTTGCATTAGCAAACTGCTTATGTAGGTTTTGTCATTGGCACCGTGGTGCCATAACCGTGGCCACGGTGCCATTCGTCTAAGGTTCCATCTCCTTTTCCTCCAGGAATGCCCCTCGCAGCGATGCTACAGTGCATGGCCACAGCACTACCCCATCAGTTGGTCTTCTTTTCCCTGTTTCTATATTGTTTTGGGTATATTTATGGTTGGTGAGTGTAAGATGTTACCCTTGAGATCACTAATAACTTACAAACTTTGATTGGAGAAGGAGGATTTGGAAAGGCTTATCTAGGCACCCGTGAGAATGGTACTCAAGTTGTTGTAAAGTTACTTTCTCAATCATCAGTGCAAGGTTTTAAATAATTTCAATCGTAGTTTAAGTGGAAATCCAAGTGTTAAATCAATTTTGTTAACTCATGGATGCCTTTTTTTTTAAACATTTAATTAGAAACATAATTTGTTCTATTTTAATTCATTCTCATATAAATGATAAAGTTGAATATGAATTGCAGGTAGAGCAGTTCGTGGTTGTTCGCGGACATTTATCAAGTATGAAATCTAGCTTCTTAAACCTATGTGAGACTTGGGTAAGAACAAAAGGGAAAGATAAAACCTATATTGGACATATTCTTTATATTTAACAAGAGGCCCAATCAACGTATTACAAATTGGATTAGACCAGTCGGTTCAATTGGGAACTAATGCTAGGTTCGGTCCAGAAAATGAGTTGGACAGGAGGATTTAGGAATCAATGAAATCGGGTTTGAACCAATGAAATCTAGTTGTGAACCAATTATTTTTTTAAAAAAGATTTTTAAGATAAAATAGCATTTTTTGTATAAATTTTTTTCTTTCTACATTATAATATTATAACAGTATTATTATAAAATATAATTATCAATAATAACAAATTTACTTAACATATAATATGAAAATATAATATTATTTGAATATTTTGAATTTAAAGTATAATTATCGATAAATATTAACTTATTTAAATTTTAATATTAAATTATGAAACTTATTAATAATATTTTTTAATAATATATGACATATAAAATTAAAAAAATTATTAATTTTATTACTATTAGTTTTATTATGATTCAAGAATGACCCAACCATTAACTTTGAATAGTTGTCTTGACTGGTTCAATAATCAATTCATTTTTTAATAACTTGAGCCCAATTTTCTAGGAAGAATCAAATGAAATGAAAAAGATTTATAGATGTGAAATGTCTTTTATCTTCTAGGATTAAAAAAAAAAAGTAGCAGGCAGTTACTATTAAATAATTATGACAAAATATAATAATTGATACATCCCATTGCTGCCAACAAGGATCGAATTGTTAGAATGGGCTTCGTATACTAGTTTAGCGCAATCCAATTCAATTATAAATAAAATCAGTAAGCATGGAGTTCACTAGTCCAAACAAGATGCGATCTTTCACCAAGAAGAAAAAAAAGATGAGATATCAGGACTTTGGTGGACTGACTTGGACCCGCTTTAGGGGCAAGGAAAAAAGATCAATATCTTTTTAGGAAAACAATATTCTAAATATTAGTTTTTTCCTTTTGTGTTCCATAGATTATGTTGAAAATACCAATAAATTCCTTCTAACCAAACAAATGTGAGAATCTATGCTGAGCCTTTTTGATAACTACAGCGGACGAGATATATGCATTGTCCTGCCACCTTAAGATAGGAGTCCATGAATTCTTTGAGTAACTTTTGAAGGTATAAATGTAAGAGAAATCTAATTATACTAGTTATATAGCCAAGTACGGTGGGGCTTTGAAATGGAAAGGAAAGGCTGCAAATTGCGCTGGATGCAGCGCATGGTAAGCAAAACTGTATATATGTATATGTGTGTGTGTGTGTGTGTGTGTGTGTGTGTGTGTTAACTTTTTCTGACTTATATGATTAGATTCTTTCAATTTGTACAGAAAAAATGACTTATTTTAAACAAGTTATGATTTTCTAGATTATATTAGAAATAAGCAAATCACATTTAGATAAATAAATAATTTTTTCAAATGACTTAAAAGTTTAAAATTTATTTAAAATAATCTTCATCTTTTACAAATTGAGATTGCTTATATGGTAGGTTGGTGTTTGGATTCATTATCCTCCAATATAAGTCTTTACAACAATAATACATAATTTATTTGGCTATATAATGAATGGAGTTGCAGGATTAGATTATTTGCATAATGACAGTTAACAGTGCACCGAGACTTAGAGACATCAAACATTTTGCTTGATAAAAATATGGGAGCTAATATTGCTGACTTTGGGTTATCTAGATCTTTTCCAAATGATATTGTCAATCATATTGCAACTTGTCCTGCTGGAACATTTAGTTATCTTGATATTGAATAAATACTTTATCTATACTATATATTTGTTTATTCAGTTATAAAAAGCCCCACCAAATTAATTTAAGTTTGCTTAAAAAGAAAATCAATGCTATGCAATCCAAAGAGACTTTGAAATGAAAACGTATCTGAATTGGAAGACAAATGAAGCTGATCATTATGTAGTTCGATCCGGATCCTCTCCCCCAAAATCACTTTCCATCCACCATCCATAAAAATCTATATCGTATGATACATCTAACTATTGATAAATGATAAAGTGACATCAAAACCATAGGCAAAATGAATTTACTGGAATATCATATATGATTTTTTAATATTGGTAAATAATTTTTTTATGTCGATAATTATTTTTGAATTTGAATTTTCTTTTTTCATGTTAATGAATGAACATATCTTAATATCTGCTCATTTTAAATTAGTAAGCTTGATGTGTGTTACTGCTATATTTTTATTTCTAACAAAAATAATTGGATAAATATTTGGGATTGAGAATAGAAATTGTATGAATAATTTGATTAATGGTTGAAGGAGTGAAATTTTTATTGGTATTTTTTATATATAAAAAGTATGCAGACACCCTTCTAACTCCATGTAATCTGAGTTAACTATTAGTATTAAAAGCATATACAAATATATTTTTATTTTATAACAAATAAAAATGAATATAAAAATTAGAAATAAATGCTCTCAGCTCTAACGAATATTTATTCCACTTTGCATTTCCTAGTCCTTAAATACATTTAAATTTATTCTACCAATGTTTTTTTTTGTTTGCTATGTCAGTTTGACATCTATCAACCATTAGATGAGTGCACGGTGTAGATTTTGATGCAGAGACATATTGGAGGAGAGGATCCAGATCCTGTGTAGTTTGGTGCCTCTCTTTTTTTTAGTATTACATTAAATATATTATTGAGCTTCCTCAAACGTAAATTCTATATATTTGGGAAGAATTCTGAATTGATTTTATTTTTAAATCAAACATTAATCAAGAAGATCAAAATTCTCACTCCGAAAGCAAACTAATTCCTTTGTATTCTTTTGGAAAGGGATTGCTTGAGGCTGATAGTAATGGAAAGCTTATAGAGTGACTCATATATAATACAACCATGCAAATTATGTTTTCTGCCTAGGTGTCACTTCTGTTTGCCACATCATGTTTCCAACAGTGTTAGCTTAATTAGTAGGAAGAGATAGCTAGGGATGTAATTCTAAATTATTTGAAATTGAGGACTAATTAACTTCAAAACATATCAATTTTATAAGGAGTGATTTTAAAGTTTGAATGTATAGGGACCAATTTAAAAATTGAGGTAAATTATATAGGAACTAAAAGAATAATCTTTTTTTCCAGAAAAAATATGAAGGGGGAAATATATTTTGAGATCTAACTGTTTGTTGCCTTTTCACAGATTTCAAAATTCTGGAAAGCTAACAAAAAGGAGTGATATTTATGTCTTCAGAATAATTTTGCTAGAGCTAATCAGTGGAAAGCCAGCATTAGATAGACAACCAGACCATTTTCATGTGTCTTGCTTCAATGGGATACCCTTAAACTTAAAAGCAAGGAAATCCAATCCATCGTTGATCCAAGGTTACAAGACCAATTAAACACTGATTCCACTTGGAAATTTCTAGACATAGCCACGTCACGCACTGCACCATTTGCAATTCAAAGGCCCGAAATAAGTCAAGTAATAGTTGAACTAAGGGAATGTTTGCAATGGAGATAAGCATGGAAAGGACCAGCGATAACACCAATTACATCAGTTCAATGTATATGACCGCTTTGCAATTTGATTGAGACCTCAATACTCCTTCTGCTAGAAAGATACTTGTTTACATTTTGAATTTAATGTCTCCAATGTGACAAATATGTCTTTCACCATCACAATAATTGGCATGGATAAAGTATTTTCTGCACATATATATATATATATATAAGCGTTATGTTGAACAATAAAGGTATCGGTACTTGCAAGTGTATGGATATTTGGAAAATATATGATTGTATAGTTTGTAGGAGTGACGGGATTGTGCCATTTAAGTTGGTAACCCCAGTAAGGGAATATGTAATATTTTCGCAAAAAATACATTTGGTGAGTTAGTAGATTAATGCATAATGAGTATTAATATTTGTTTAGGAATTATGCACATATACACGGACTGGCTCATACCAAAGCTTTACAGTAAATCATCTGTAAAAGGTATTTATCAAGGTTTTAGTGCTATAAAGCCTGAAAATTTACAAGTTATTACTATGGTAAGAAATCCTAAACGTGGCATGCGCATGACACTCACACACGCATGAAGAGGATTCAAAGCTGAAACTCTACATGTATCCCAACCCACCCTTAATGCTAAGTCAAGTTTAATCTAACAGTACTGTGTGTTATTAATTATGATATTAAACAATAGTTTTCTATTAGTCACTCAAAACAGATCTTCCTTATACTTGTCCTGCATGCTAGGCAAATTCAAAATTTTCTCCATGCAAGCATATATATATATATATGGAGCCCGGAAATGGTAAAATCATGATATGATCCACTTAGAAAAGTCAATTTCCAAACTTTTCTTCACATGATAAGAGCATAAAGAACCCTTAAAAGCATGAAACAACAATTTCTTTTAAGAAAACAAAAGTTGGCGGCTGTATAAACAAGTGTCAATGAAAGTGCCAACAAAAGACTATGCTTGTTTTTACAATTGTTGACAAAAGTCTACTTTTGTTGCTGGTTAACTACCAACAAAAACAAACTTTTGTCGGTGCTTAAATAATTGGCAGTTGAGAACCACCAACAAAATCGAAAGTAACTAGAAACAAAAATTAATTTTCATGTTGTAAAAATTAAAATTATTGGTCACCACAAACAATGTTATTATCAGTATCACAAAAAATTAAATATACTGACATATGAGTGAGAGGGTTCTCTTTTTTTTTTTGGGCTAGATCTCTTGTATTTTTTTAGTTAAAAAGGAATTAATAGATCGAAGGTGCATTATGCATGTAGCCCTTTTTGATCACTCTAATGGTTAGCATGCTCACCAACTCGCGCTCCTTTAAGACTCGTTGTAACTTACCCTCAACTCATCTTGGGCAAGTTACATGTGTGCCAGACTGAGTTGCATTTCCTTGAAAAGTTGCATTTCTTGTAGTTCTAATTTATTGTAATCCTTTCAAGCTTCATAGCTCTAAAACTAGAACAAAAAGAGTGATATATAGTTATGTTGTAACAACTCTCAGAATACTATCCTAGATTTAGAATCGAACTAATGGGAAGCATACTTGATGATGTATGCAGGATCAGAGGAAATAGGATGAAGGAAGAGCAAAGGGGAGATAGAAGTGCTCCATGCCATGGCGAGAAGCAGGGCTGCCATAATAGGCTACCTGAGACTTGGATAGATTTTTTGGACAGAAGGCTTCAACGTGACAGCAAACTTATCGCCCGTCGTGGTGCTAGACCTCGATTTTCTATAAATTGGATGTCATTTCAGTCGAATGATATAACAACCTTCATTACATTGTCCTTAACTTGGTCCCTAGCTAACGAAGTGTAATCAATGTTGTATGCAAAACCAGAAGGGCCAGGACAAAAAAAAGAATCAAAGTGGAGAAAAGAAGCTCCACGCCACAGTGAGAAATAGGGCCGCTGAGAATGTAACACCTTACTCCTGAACACCTCCTGTCTTGACCAAAAACTTCAAAAAAAGGCCAACTAAACACAGCCCAAACATCTCACTCTTACTTCTCAAAACCTTAAGCAACGGAAAAACGCCAAAGAATAATAGAAACTGGGCTGGGACCGCAACCGATACAATACTACCATGACTCTGACCCTCCTCTGCTTCTCTCACACCCACTGTCTCTCTGGCACCGTGGGTTGGCTTTCTTGTGCTGCAGTGCCCCTATGTTGATACAACATTAGCAAAATTTAACTTCTGGGGTAAACTTTCGACGTGCATAACTTTATACTCCAACCTCTGATTGACCTGATTCCAACTCCTACAAGTCAATCTTGTCCCAATCTATCTATAGACACCAATTTCATCTCAATACAATTTCATATGGAGATTTTAGATGCCCGATACCATTTTGGCCACTTTTTGACCAAAACTCATAACTTACAACTCCCATTTGCCACCAAAGGAAAATTGACTATCCGGGACAATTCACACAGGTCCAAATCCACTTAACTAACTTGTCCAAAGAGGTTTTACCTCAAAGAAACCACTCCTCTGAGAGCTAACCCCCCTTGAATTGAAATTGACAAAATGGGCTATAGGTTCTAAAACACACCGACAAGGCCAAATTCCACCTTTGGGCTCACATATACCACGGCTCAACATACACAGTACATACAACACAATTCCACATCCATAACATGACAACAACATCAAATTCATTACAACAACAACATCAATGTCACCGCTTAGTTACAAACCATCTATCCTACTTGACACAAAGTACAAATCCAAATAAACATACACTACATAGACTTGGTATTCCCACATTCAACGTACAACTCCCTTGCCTTCTCCAGACTAGTACCAGAACCTTAACCTAAAATGTTAATTCATAGGAAAGGGATGTGAGACAATATCTTAGTAACCGAGGACAATTACACACACACACATATATATATATAACTTATACAACCTCGTGAATGCAATATGAAATGGAATACATGTCTCCCTTGTACACAGCTAGAACCACGAGTTGACATTATAACAGGACATTTAGTATAGGTGATTCCCTTTTAACAGTCGGTGAAGATTGATTCTGGGACATCACCAAGCTCACCTTACTCTAATGCAACCCGGCCAAAGGTTACACTAGAGCTCAAACTGTGGCTCTCCTTCCCCTTTCCCACCATAAATTGGTAGTGATTTAGGGAAGGTGCAGTATACTGCACGCCTTTCCCTGTTATCCATAAGAGGCGATTTAGCTGCAGGGATCCTATCGTTTTCCTCCCTAATCATATATCATATTATATCATCGTATATCATATCATCACCTATAACACCCCTCATGATTTCTTCCTTGGCATTGTGTTCAAGATCGGAGGAAATAGGTCGGAGGAAGGCTCAAGTGGAGTTTGGAAGAGCTCCACGCCACGGCGAGAAGAAGGGCCACCGCGGCGAGAAGCAATTCCAGTGGCATTATTCGACTGAATGTTATGGAGCCACGGCGAGGTAGGCTGGAGCCGCGACGAGATTCGGGAAATTTGTTTAAATCCTGATCATTTTAGTCGATCGGAAAAAAAAAAAGAAACGGAGGGAACCGAGGGAGAACGCGTGGAGCAGTGCTAGGGTTCGAGTTTTTCGGCTTCTAGGAGTGATTTTTGGACCTCAAGAGCTTGGATTCAAGTTGGTAAGTGTTCTAAACTCCTCCCTCTCCATTTTCTTCGGTTAGAATTTGGGATTTTCGGTGTTAAGGTTGGATTTCCGAGTTGGGACGAAATCCACCGATTGAAATGGATGTTTTGAGGTTAATGGAGTGTGTTTTGGTATCATTGTTGCTTGGATGTGAGTTTTGAAGGGTTTATGTATGATTTGAGCTTAACCCTAGGTTGTTCTTGGTTAGGGCTCTTGGGAATCCGAAGTGTAGGAGGTTGTGTAGTGTTTGAGTGATCCCTAAGAGCTTATTGATGCATGAAAAGGGTGTTGGAACCTTGGGTTAGGTCAATGTGGTTGAATTGTGATGTTTGGTTTATTGGTATATTGTGTTAATGGAGAATTGTGATATTGTGAAGGTTGTTGGCTATCGAGAGGGGATTCACGTGTATTAAACAGTTCAAGGAAGCTTGTGGAACTCGTGTGCGTGTGGTAACGACAGTTAAGGTAACCGGGTGTATGTTTGTATTGTATTGTTTAGATGATATTGATTGTGTATATGTATGGTTTTCTTATATGTTGTGGTACGCATGGCTAGTTGATGTATGATGGTTGTATATTTATATCGTGATGTGTAGCATCCCCATACCATTACATGCTAGCATGTCCATATGATGATTGCGATGATAATGATATATATATATATGCATAGAGGCATGTTAGCATGACATTGACATCATCACCATACGATTGCATAGTGAGAGATTGAAGATGAGGTGATGGTGATATGATATGAGATGAGATGATGATATGATAAAGATCCCTGTTGCTAAATCCTCTCCATGGGAGAGCCAGGCGGCAGAGGAAAATATGATATTATGAAATATCCCTGTCACTAAATCCTCTCCTTGGGAGAGCCAAGTGGCAGTGGATTTGGGGATGCACCTTCCCTAAATCACCATTAATTCGTGATGGTCCAGGGGAAGGAGAGCCACGGTCCGAGCTTTAGTGTAACCATTGGCCGGGTTGCATTAGAGTAAGGTGAGCTTGGTGATGTCCCAGAATCGGTCTTCACCGACTGTTGGAAGGGAATCATCTATTGAAATATCTTATGATGACGACAGCTCGTGGTTCTAGCCGTGTATGAGGGAGAACATGCATGCCATTCATTAACATTGCATTGCACAATTGCGTGGGTCAGTATATATATATATATTGTGTGTGGTTATCCCCGGTTACTGAGACATTGTCTCATACCCCTCTCCCATGACTAACCTTTCAGGTGACGGTTCTGGCGTTAGTTCGGAGAAGACGCGGGAATAGTTGTGTACGTGGGAATACTGGGTCTATGTAGTATGTGTATTTTGGATAGTGTGCCTCGTGCCAAGTAGGATAGTATGTTTGTAATGGATAGCTTAAAGGAATTGATAAAGGATTGGTATGAATGGATGTATGTACGTTGTATGTATGGTTGCATAGTTTGGATGTTGAGTTGTCTGTATGTTAGTGTTGGTGAGCTGGATTGGTTTTGGGGTCTTGTTGGTTTGTCTAAGGGCCTGTAGCCCATTTGGTCAAGTTGGGTTCTAAGGGATCAAATCTCATAGGAGTGATTCTTTTGAGGTGAAACCTCTATGGACAAGTTGGTTTGGGGATTTTGGACCTGTATGAATGGTCTCTGAGTGACCAGTTGCCTTTGGTGGCAATTGGAGGTTGTTAGGGGTGAGTTTTGGTCAATAAGTGGCCAAAATGGTGTTATAAGTCCAGAATCTCCATACAGAGTTGGATTGAGGTAAAAGTGGTGTCTATGGATAGATGGGGACTAGATTAACTTGTAGGAGTCGGAATCAAGTCAATCGGAGGTCGGACCATATTGTTATGCGCGTCGGAAGTTCGCCCCAAAGTGTTGGATTTGCTGATATGGTATATCAGCAGGGGGCGCTGCGGCGTGGGAAGGCAGGCCGCGGCGCCAGAGGAGACAGAAGCGATGGAGAAGCAGGGGAGGCCGGAGCCGCGGCGGTACTGTAGCGGTCGCGGCCCCATCCTAGTTTTTGGTGTTTTGTGGGTCGTTTCCACTGTGTTGAGGCATTGGAGAGTTATTTTGTGATGTCAGGGTTGTGTTTGGTTGAATGTTAAAGTTTTTGGTTAAGTTTGGAGTTGTCAGGAGGTAGGATGCTACACCACCGCCCAATCCATCATATATCATAATTTTACAATGCCATGTGGTGATGCTCGTATCATATCATCATGTACTTGTCATCATCATGATTCATAACGTTATGCATGCATCATGTAATGTCACATCATCATCATCATCTCATCATCATAATCATCATAACCTATGTGTCTAACCGTATACATACCATGATATAAAGACAAACCATACACACACATATCTATATCATGGTATGAATGGAAACATGCATATATACACATATATACCAACATAATATATATATATATATAATACAAAGAATACAAACACCCGGTTACCTCAAGTTGTCAATACCACACACATACGTGATTCCATGAGCTTTCTTGAATGCCAATCCCATGACTTGACTTCTTCGAGCAACCAACCAACCTTCACATTAACATAATATCTCAATTAACACATAATCCAAATACCCAATGTCCATAATTCAACCATTTAGGCCTAACCCAAGGTTTCAACCCCATATTCATACATTATTAAGCTCCTAGGCACCATTCAAACACTAATCAATCCCATACATTTCGGATTCCCAAGAGCTTCAACCGAATATAACCAAGGGTTAAGCATAAATCAAACATAATCCCTTCAAAACTCACACCTAAGGAACATACACACCAAATCACACTCCATTAAACTCATTTCATCCATTTTAATTGGTGGGATTCATCCAAACCAAAAGATCCCAACTTATACCCAAGAAAACCCAACTACAAAACCGAAGAAAATGGAGAGGGGGGAAGTAGGGATCACTTACCAACAAAGATCCAAACTCTTGGACATCGAAAAACACTCCCAATGGTCGGAAAACTCGAACCCTAGCACTGCTCCCTCGATTTTCCTCTGTTTCTTTTCCGTCTGTTCATTCGAAATGATCATATTTAAACAAAATTCTCGACTTCTACCGCAGCTCCAGATAAGCTCATCATGGCACCACTAGTTTCATCCAAAAACTCTCGCCATGGCGTGGAGCTCTTTTTCCTCCACATTGAACCTTCCTTAGTCATGTTTCCTCTGGTGCTGCACACAATGCCAATACAAATGTCATAAGGGTTGTTATAGAGAAGCTCTATGCCACAATGGGCTTTCTGGAGTAGCAGCAAGTGGGGAAAAATCAGTATAAACCAAAAATATTTTGAATGAACAGACGAAGGAAAATAGAGGGAAACGGAAGAAGCTCTGCTAGGGTTCATGTAATCTAACCTTTAGGAGTGATTTTTGGCCTTTGGGAGCTTGGTTGATCAAGATTCTACAAGTATACAAGGTCGATCGCAACAATAAAAAGTCTCTGAAGTATTCCAGAGGTCGAACCCAAGGGAGGTATTAAATTTATCAATCCAAACTTTTAGTCCCAAAAGTGACAATCAAATTGAGAACTCAAATTAAAAAGGAAAGAAATAGAAAACAAAACAAAGTCTGAGTTTAATTCAGTTCTAGAAGCATCAAGGGATCAGGATTCACCTTATGAGATAACTAGATTTTATTTCTTAGTTAGACTCTACATAATTATAGTGACAGTTGTTTCTAAAGCATCCTAATTATCTCTCGGTCAATTAGTCCTTATTTAATTAGGATTTAATTTACTCTCACATAACTAAAATTCCTAATTAAACCTTAAAAATTACAATATATATCACCACGAATTCCTAATTCTATCTCTAGATTAGTTATTCATGTTTACCTCTCTAAATCTAGGTTCATTTTTCACCTCTTAGTCTACCAAGTTTACCTATTTATTAGATTCTATGGTTATCAAGCATAAAATCCACATGAATGAACAAAAGAGATAAATATAATAAAAAGGTAAATTAATTATAACTTGAAGAACAAATCAACAAAATCTTAACTAGAGAAACAAATCCAATCCATCCCAGTCAGGCTATATCCCTACACCAACTGAAAAATTTAGCTACTTATAGAATTAAAAATTAATGTAAAACTAAAATCCCAGACCATGATAAGAATAACAAGAAGGAAGAGTTATAAAGGAAAATATAATCTTGTCAATACTCCCCAAATCTCCTTGCTTTCTCTATATAGATTGCTTTTAGTTACTCCTAGATGCATTTAAACTGTGTTTTCTGGCCTTTGAGTATGTTTATGAATGTCCCTTTTGTGTTTCTACCATGTCTCCTTATATAGAGAAAGTCTAGAAGTTCATAAAAGCCCAAAATATCACAAAAACACGTCAAAAATGTGGTTTTATGGACCTATGATGTTTGACCCGGCGCCGAATGGCCATATAATCATCCAATACGATGCCGGGTGCTTCTGAAATCCTGAAAAACATTAAAAACATGTTGACCTAGTGCCGGATGAGTTTGACCCAATGCCAGGTGCTTCTATGGTACAGACAGCTACTTCATTCAGCTTCAGAAAGTCACCAACTCGTGTTGAAATTTTGAGTTTGATTTTTACCATGATAACATTGGAATTTAGGAAAACTAAATCATGAAAGTTATAGCTCTATGTCTTATCGTTCCAACATATCTTAAAGCGCCTCAATTGGATTTCATATGTAAGAGTTATGATCAAAATACCGATCAATGTCGAAACTTTTTAGCATAAATGATTTGTAACGTTTTTGTTCTAAATGCTTCCAAATGAGCCTATAATTCCATACAACACAAAAATATGTCAAAGCATGCTAAAATATATCAATGTAAACATATTTAGATGCAATTTGGAGCTTAAATGTGAGTATTTTACATGTATAAAATGGACACATCAGATCTTGGTTGGTAAGTGATCTCTACTCCTCTCTTTGCATTTTGTTCAGTTTTGAGTTGGGTTCTTTTTTATATATGTTGGGATTTTCAATTTTGGCTAAAATCCACTAATTAAAATGGATGAAATGGGATTAATGAGGTGTGATTTAGTGGTTGTGATGCTTGGGTGTGAGTTTTAAGAGGAGTATAAATGATTTAAGCTTAACCCTAGGTTGGTATTATGTGTGGAAGCATGAAATCTAAAGTGTGTGTGCTTGATTAGAGTTTGAATGGTCTTTAGGAACTCAATGATATATAAAAATGGTGTTGGAACCCTAGGTTGGGCCTAAATAGTCGAATTGTGGTTTTTAGTTAAATGATATATTGTGTTAATTAAGGTAATATAATATTGCAGAGGTATTTGGTTGACCAAAAGAGGTACAAGTGTGTTGGACATCCCTAGAAGTTTGTGGAATCCACGTGTGTATAATTAACAATCCAAGGTAACCAAATGTTTGTATTGTATATTATTATATATATGTATATATATATATGCATATTTCTGTTCATACCAAGATATTGACATGTGCTTATGTATGGTTTTTCTATATATTGTGGTATGCACACAGCTAGACATACAGAGGATGATGATTGTGATGATGATTAGAGAAGAAGATGATGATGATGATGATATGACATTACATGATGCATAGCATGACATTTAGATCATGATGATGATAATGATTATATGATTCTATGACATGAGCATCACCACGTGATATTGTGAGATATATGGTAGATTGGGTGGTGATGATGATATGATACATGATGATATGATATATGATAAGGAAGGATAAGGATGAGATCTCTATCGCTAAATCCTCTCCTATGGGCAGGAAAGCTAAGCAGCAGTGGACTACACCTTCTCTACATCACCACCAATTCGAGGTGGTCCAGGGGAAGGAGAGCCACTGTCCGAGCACTAGTATAACCTTTGGTCGGGTTGCATTAGTGTAAGGTGAGCTTGGTGATATCCCGGAATCAATCTTCACCGATTGTTAGAAGGGAATTACCTATACAAAATGTCTTATTATGATAACAGCTCGTGGTTCTAGCTATGTGCGATAGAGACATGCATTCTATTTCATATTGCATCCACGATATGATTGTATGAGATATATGTATATATGACGCATACGGTTGTCCCCGATTACTGAGACTTTATCTTACACCCTTTTCCCATGAACTAATATTTCATGTGAAGGTTCTAACCCTAGTTCGAAGAAGACAAGGGAGTAGTGTCTCAGACGTGGGAATATCCAAGTCGTGGTAGTAGGTTGTATTGTCTATGTATGTTGTGCTACGTAAGATTGAGTGATCATAATGGATGCATGTTATTGATGTTTGGCCTGGGATGATGTTATATGTATGTTTATGTACGGTGGACGAATGTGATGGTTATATATGATGATGGTATTGATATGGGTCGTGTATGGTTGGTGTGTGTATCTGCGGGGTGAATTGGTCACGTGTGTGAGCCCATAATAGATTTGGGTATTGTTGGTGTGTTTTTGGGTATGTAGCCCGTTATGAGGAATTGAGGTTCAAGGGGGGTCAAATCTCAAGGGAGTGGTTCCCTTGAAATAAAACCTCTTTGGACAAGTTGGTTAAGTGGATTAAGACCTATATAAATGGTCTCTGAGTGCCCATTTGCCTTTGATGGCAATTGGAGGAGGTTATTGGTGATTTTTGGTCAAAAAGTAGTCAAAACGGTGTCAAGTATCCAAAATCTCCATATGGAGAGGGATTGAGGTAAAAGTGGTGTCTATGGTTAGTTTGGGACAAGATTGACTTGCAGGAGCTGGAATCAGGTCAATCGGAGATTTGAGCATAAAGTTATGTGTGTTAGAAGTTTGCCCTAAAAGTTGAACTTTTGTTGATGTGGTATCAGCAAGGGGGCACCGCAGCGCTATTAGTGAGGCCTCGATGCCAGCCTCTCTATTCGGTAGCTCTAGAACCCAATAACACCAAAGCCGTGGCGATACTGTAGAGGTCACATTCCTACACCATTTTTCTGTTGTTTTGGTGTTTCTCAAGGTGTTTTGTGGCGCTTTCTGCTACTCTGATGTTTTGGAAGTTCATTTGAGGAGTTTGGGTTATGTTTAGTTGGTTTTTGAAGTGTTTGGTTAAGGTAGAAGGTGTATTGGAGTAAGGTGTTACAAATAAGGAAGAAGAATTAAAGGGACAAATGGAGGAGCTCCGCTAAGGCTCCAGTTTTCTGACCCTTGAAGGTGATTTTAGGACCAAGGAAGCTTGATTAATTGTTGGTAAGTAGATCTTGCTTCCTTTCCTCTCTTTTCTTTTTATTTTTGGTTTGGAATCGGTGGGAGTATGTTAGATTTCATGTTTATGGATGATTCAACCGATTAAAATGCTTGTGTTAGTGTTGTAGAAGTGTTATGTAGTGTTAGGAAGCTTTGGGTATGAGTTTTGGTTGGATTGTGATGAGTTTGAGTGGAACCCTAGATTGGAAATTATAAATGGAGTGTGAAATCCGAAATGTATGAGGATGATTATGATATGAATGATTAATTAGAGCTTATTAATATGTAATTATGTTATTGGAACTATCGAATAAGCTTGAATAGCTAAATTATGGATTTTGGTTAAGTTATACTTTATGTTAATTGATGATATTATGACATTATAGCGATTGTTTGGTTGATCAGAGAAGTTCCAGCCGTGATTAGCAATCTGAAAGCTTTTGAAACACCATGTGTGTGGTGTTGGCAATTTTAGGAAACCGAGTGTTTGTGTTTGTATGTTAATTATTGATTTGTTTATATATATATGTATACATGAATGCTCCTCTTCATACCACAATATTATTATATGTGTATATGATTTTTCTACATATCATGGTATGCATACAACTAGATGAGGTATGAGTCTAGATGTTTGGCATTAATATGTGATGATGATGATGATGGACATGATATTACATGTGATTTCGTAGCATGCTGGCATGACATTGATGTGTATGATATGATAATGATGATTATTGCATAGTGACA
This sequence comes from Adenanthera pavonina, assembly GCA_026686845.1. Lineage (NCBI taxonomy): Eukaryota > Viridiplantae > Streptophyta > Magnoliopsida > Fabales > Fabaceae > Adenanthera > Adenanthera pavonina. The sequence continues at coordinate 4,510,533 of JAIVEN010000011.1, read as the reverse complement.
TGGCATGAATCATTACCACATAAGCATAGTAAGATATAGTGGATTAGGTGGTAATGATAAGATGAGAAATGATATGATGATGATATGATATGGTTATAGGATGGAAGATCCCTGCCACTAAATCCTCTCCCATGGCTAGAAGAGCCAAGTGGCAGTGGACTGCACTTTCCCTAAATCACCACCAATTCAAGGTTGTCCAAGGGAAGAAGAGGCACAGTCCAAGTACTAGTATAACCTTTGGCCGGGTTGTATTAGTGTGAGGCAAGCTTGGTGATGTTCCAGAATCAGTCTTCACCAACTATTGGAAAGGAATCACCTATTGGAAATGTCCTGTCATGACGCAAGCCCGTGGTTCTAGCCATGTATGAGGGAGACATGTATACCATGATATTTTGTATTGCATTACACCACATGCATAATTGTGTGGACAGATGATATAGGTTGTCTGTATTTGTATTCCTAGTTACTATGACTTTGTCTCACACCCTACATGACTAACATTTCAGGTGAAGACTCTGGTATTAGTCCGGAGAAGACCAAGGAGTCATAGGCCTCTTTGCCTTTGGGGATTTCAAGTGTAATGGTATTGTTTTGAGTTTGACACTAGTACACAAAGCGCTTTTTAGATCGGGCAAAACAGACTTTTTAGATTGGTTTTTCAGTAGATGTAGAAATAGCTGATATAGAAAGTATCACTTTCTAGATTGGTTCTAAAATGGATCTAGAAAGTAAATTTCTAGATCGGTTGAAATAATAACCGATCTAGAAAATCTTTTTTTAAAAAAAATAAAAAGACTTTCTAGACCTGTTGTTTCTTAAGAACAGATCTAGAAAATCTATCTTTTAATATATATATATATATATATATCATCCTTTCACATAGGAGGGGCTGATTACATAGCTTTTCCCCACCATCCAATAATATAAACTAGATCAACTCATAAAAGGTGTCTCCTTGAGGAAAAAAATATGTAAATATATATTAACTACACATGGGAGATCAAAGACACCAATGAAGGCAACCAAAAATATCTAAAAAGACATCATAAGGTTCTCAGACAAATTCATGAAACTTTATACTTAAAAGACATATTACATGAAAGGTATTAAAGACCAAAAGTTATTCCATTGGCTAAAAAAATTGAACAAGGCTTACTGTTAATACAAAATGAGTAAATTTCCTTCAGCCTTGTAGTCACGTTTGGATACAGAGCTTGCAATAAGAACCTATAAATAAGGAAGTGTGTAACATGAGAAAATTATGGCATATACTTATGATCACAAATAACAATCAGACAAAGCATATGCTACTGTTATTATCACAAATAACAAGAGTCAAATAAGAAAACCATACAGATTGGACAGAATTAATCACAAGGTTATATATGGAATGAAGAAATTATTTCATATTAAAGGAATACTACTGCATGCATATCAACATTTTCAGTCTTAAAGAAAACAAAGCAATGCAAATTTCAAAAAAAGAAATCACCTGAAAAGAAGAAAGAGAAACGTACCATTCAGTTTCAGTAATGGTCCCCATTTCCCCTTTGTAAAGGATAGGCAGGAAAGGGGGATTTACACTGGTGTGGACAGCCACGTTCCTGCATGATGATCATGGACTATTTATTACGTTTATTTAGAGTTCAGAAGTAAGTTTGGAAGAAGCTAGTATTTCTAATAGTTAAGCAAAAGATTATAACTCACATATATCTTCTACTCTGAAGTCTGCATCCAGCGTTAAACTCTTGCAGCCACAGTAGGTTGTGTTTTGGAATGGAGAAGAGATCATAGTTGAGTTTTGAGATGATTCTGGGATCAACTTTTGAAGCCTGACACTTGCCAAAAGTTTCTGTGGTTGTGCAACAAGGTTGTTGAAGGATGATTATTAATGCCATGGAAATGTGAATCTAAATCTCAAGATTTTTTAAATATATAAAAGATGGTGGAAGAGTGGAGGTGGATAACACGTTGGAGGAGTATGACTTCTATATGGAAGTATATATTATGTTCTCAATTGGCAGTCATCAGACGCTGATATAATAGTTTATGCTTTTTTCTCTTTTGCCACTGAAAATACTACATTATAATTTTTTTGTTCTTTTCTAGCCAAAAAATACTTCATTATCAATATATAATAAGAAAACAAAAGGAGTTAACCAACTCCTTGAGCATAGAATCAGAATTCACAATAGAAATTAAGGAAGTGGGATGGGAGATATCTCTATAGAAAAAAACTTATCCCTCTAAAACTCTTTAGGCCCTATGAAGTTATCTCCTACCCCAACCTTCTATTGGGCCCAACTGAAATGTTTGGGAAAAAAAAAAAGCATTGATGACCACCGTTAATTAAGATCTTCATTTTCTTTCTTAGAATAAAACATTGATAGAATCACTTAAACTACGGATAACAACTTACAACATATCAAAAGCAATATTAAAATATAACTACTACAACAGATGCAAACATCTAAACAAATTAAAACAAATTCCGTTTGAGCAACCCACTACATTCACCTTCATAGAAAATAGCCAACAACTACAGGTAACAACAAAATGATTTTCATCACAATCATGAAAAATTAAGAAAAAAATCCTGCTAAATAATAAATAAATTAGACTAATTCTAGCTAGGCATTTAATTATACACTTTTTAAGTTGATTTTCATCTTTTACGTGTTGAGGATGTTTCAATAAAAATAAATATGTAAATAGGATGACCCAGTAATTATTTGACAAAAAGTCTTGGTAAAAGATAGTTTCTAAAATATAAGCAAATCATTATGTAAATGTGAACTAAATGTTTCACTTACCATGTTAGTCTTCATATTCAAAATCTCCAATGCACCCCAACACAGGAGCTCGTCATTTCATCATGGGTCATGTCAGAGAACTTGTTCGGTCCAAACAAGGGGCTGTCCTCCACAAGATCCCCCAAATTTTCCCTCCAGAATGTCTTGGTCTCGTGATGGCAACGTATGACATTGTCTTTGAACACCTTGAATCGCTTATGTTTCTCATCAGGGAGCTTCGAAAAACTTTGTAGCGTCTTATCCATCTCTCATACAAATTCCACAAACTCTCATCTAATGACAAATCCTTCTCATCATAAACAAAGGAGATGGGCACACTGAAAACCAATGCCAATGATAAGGCAACCAACATGTTAACAACTAAATGAAGACTGAAATTTTTATAAAAATAAAAGAACTACCAAAGGATAGAGCAACCAATGCCTTCCTCTCTAAACATCTCCCCCACTCTTACTCCAGTCAAGAACCACCTCCTCTCCCATATCCACCTCCATTTGCCTTCCACCTCCTCCCTCACCGCCACCTAAACTCCCAACCATAGGGTCATTGCTCCAAAAGACTGAACTGGATGTTGTCACTACAAATTCCAATGCATAAACAATCAGACCAGATTAAAGGAGACTCACCTTGAAAGTAATATAAGAAAGTCCTCCAAAAGTTCCAAATGCCATAATATGTCCTATATTTCATGTAGAGATTTTGGTCCAAATGCACTCCTTTTTAATAACTTAGATTTGAATGAATTAAGCAGAGCACAAAATCATTGACAAGAGTTTAAAATAAAATCCATTTGCTAACCTCTTTTATCTTGTCCATTATGAGCTGGTATATGGAAAGAAGATTGTAACATTCAAGCCTTTCAGGATTGTCAAATTAATTCTGAGCTGTAAGGTTCACCACGAAGTCCAATTAAATAAGTTTAGAACTAGCTGGACAGCAAATTGACAAACATTTATTAAAAAAGGGAAAAAATTGTCGAGATAGAACCTACAAGTGCCAACATCATCATATCATAATATTGCAAATAAAACAATGAAAATACATACCCAAATAATGCATCAGTTTTGCAAATTTTTATCTTTTTTCCTATCAGCTGCAAAACAAAACAAGCTAACTTAGAGCAAATGGGATGAGAGTAAAATCAAGAGCTAAATTCTGTAGGTTAGAATCAGTCATATTTAAAAAGGATATAGTTTGATATGATTCATTATCGCTAGCTTGTTAATGAGTGAACATCACTCAACCCTAAATATGGCACCACCTGATCTGTCACAAAAATAAGAAGTGTCATTCCAACAAATCATAAGGTGCTCTATATTCTCATAATTTAAACGACAATAGCTCATAATTTGAGTATTGCCATGCCTTTCACAGAGAAAGCAAAGAATAATACTACTTTGAGATTCTTTCAACAATTAATTACTTTTTTATAGAAAAGGTTACATAACAAAACGATAACCAACTAATTAACTCACAAGACAATTGAGAATGAAATCACATCTAACATTGCATAAAGTAATTACCTCTGGTTCCTTCATGAAGGCAACACGAAGTGGTGTTTTTCTGAGGCCTTCCCCTGTTTATATCTTTCCCAAGACCAAGCAATAGAACTTTCACAGTATCCTCAATGATAGTTGAATTCGCCTCCTCCTCTAAACCCAATTTAGCACAACCATTTTTCACAAAGTTCTTAAGCTTAACATTGAAATGCCCCTCATCCAAATGGCCCATTGAAGACCACAAACGACATGACCTGCAAATCCTAGATGCAGCCAAATCAATCCCCTCCCAAACTTCAGATTTAGGCAGCAAACCCTGAATCAGTCGACGGGATTTCAGACATGACTTAATGGGCAATAGAAAAGTAAAAAAAATGAACCCAAAATTTCTGGATATGAGAGAAAACAAATCTCAGGCCCAACTCACAGCAAAACGATGAGAATGGGGATAAAGTGGGGATAGGTTCAAATAGATCAAACAAATTCTAGTATAGCCATAACCAGAAACCAGAAAGATAACAGATAGAAGAAGGTATAAAATGATAGAGTAAAAGAAATTATAGCCCAAAACCCTAACCAAATATATGGGATGTTGTCTTTAGCTCGTACCTGAAGATTAAGGTTTAAAGATGTAGCCCTTACAAGAATTAAAGCCCTAGAATGCAACGATCCAAAATAGAAAGGAACAGATGCCCGGGGATGGTAAAATACAACAGTAGAAGAGGCCTCTGCACGTAGGTATCGAGGATTGGAGGAAGAGGAGCCAAGCGCAGCCGCCGAAGAGAGTACGATGCTGAGGAGACCGTAATGCTGAGGGTGGAGAGGAGAAAGGTCGCCCACGAGAGCATGACAATAAGGGTGGAGATGAGATGATACAGGAAGAGATGAGTTGAAGCACACGATGACGGCAAAAAAATTCTTTTATTTTACTTTATCCTATTGAATCTGTTTCTAAACCAACCGATCCAGAAAATTATTTCTACATTGGTCCATTTGATAACCGATCCAAAAAGTTAAAATCTAAAGGATTAATTACAAAATTGCCACCGGTCATATTTTCTAGATCGGTTATGTTTTAACCAATCTAGAATTACAATGAAAAATATGTTTATTCTACTAGTGTGATGTGATGATGCCATGATGTTTAGATGATATAGATGATTATGTGATGATATTAATGATGATGAATGATATGTGAGGTGAGGATATGTGTCGGATAGTTTATATGTGTGTGATGATGATTTAGACCCCGGTATGGGTCATGGTTGTTGGAGCATGTGTATGTAAGACAGATTGGCCGTGTGTGTGAGCCTAAAGGGGGTTTTAGGCCTTGTATGTGTGTTTTGCATATATAGCCCATTGTGTGAAATTGGGGTTGAAGGGGGTTAAATCTTAGAGAAGTGGTTTCCTCGGGATGAAACCTTCTTGGACAAGTTGATTGAGTCAAATAGGACCTGTGTGAATGGTACTTAAGTACCAAATTGCTTTGGATGACAATTGGGACTTGTAAGTTGTGAGTTATGGTCAAAAAATGACCAAATCAGTCATGGGTATCTAAAATCTCCATACGAAGATGGATTCAAGTGAAATTGGTATTTATAGATATATTGGAGAAAGGGTGACCTGTAGAAGTTAGAATCAGGCCAATTGGAGGTCGAAGTATAAAGTTATGCATATCAGAAGTTTGCTTGAAAAATTAGCAAATTCTAATATGGTATCAGCAACAGGCGCCGCAATGCCAAGCTGTTCTGCCTCTCCCAGGTCGCGGCTGCATTGTGGGTCACCGTGGCCCAGCCCTATTTTGGTCCCATTTCAAATTTTTTTTTGTGTTTAATGTTTTAGGAGTAGGATGTTACATACATAGCTTTGAGATAATTTACTGCAAGCTTTGGAAGCTGTAATGTGCGTGTATAATTCCTAAAACTACTCATTTAATAAATCAATCTACAAACCCACTAAAGGTATTTTACATATAACATATCCCCTTGTATTGGGTTCTCAACTTAGGGGTACAAGTCAGATAATTCTGCAAACTACAATCATATATTTTCCTTATCCACACCCATGAAATACCACTATCTAAACTGTTCAACATACAATACACACCTATACACTGAGAAAATAGTTTATTTAAGCCAATTTGTGACAATGGTGGACATATTTGTCACTTTGGAGAGAATAAATTCAAAATGAAAGCAAGTTTCAATCTATCTAGCAAAGGGCATACTAAAGTTTGAATCCAATTGCAAAATGCTTGTATCCATGGAACTGCTTGAATTGGTGTTGTGGATGGTCCTTTCCATGGTTATTTCCATTACCAAACATTCCCTTAATTGAAATACTACTTGACTTATATCAGGCCTCTGAATTGCAGAAGGTGCAGAGCATGACATGGCTATCTCTAGAAATTTCCAAGCAGAATTAGCATTGTATTGTCCTTGTAACCTTGGATCAATGATGGACTGAATATCCTTGCTTTGAAGTTTAGGGGAAACCCATTTAAGTAGGAGAATGAAGGTATTGTTCGCTTGTCTTTTTGCTGCTGGTCTTCCAGTGATTAGTTCTAGAAGAATTATTCCAAAACTATAAATATCACTCCCTTTTGTAAGATTTCCTGAATTTTGAAATCTGTAAAAAGGAAACTAATGGTTAGATTTCAAAAAATATCTCTCCAATAAATAATATCTTTTGCTATTCAATATTCACATATCCAAATCAAGGTAGAAGAGTTCAAAAGAATTAGTTTAGTCGGAGAGAGAATTTTTTTTCAATTAGAGTTTGTTATGAATATCAAGTCAATTTAGATTTCCCAATTAAAACTTTAGTTTCAGGCAGTCTATTAATATCTTTAATGTCATACTAAAAGAAATTTGATTTGCAAACTACAAATTGAGCTGAATTTGTCTTCCTATTCAAATATGTTTTTCCTTCCAATTCCTCATTCTATTGTATTGATTTTTTTGTATGTAAAATTAAATTAATTTGGTAGGGTTTCTTGATTGCATATACTTACTCAGGATCAAGGTAACCTAATGTGCCAGCAGGACGAGTTGAGACATGACTATCAATATCATTTGCAAAAGCTCTAGACAACCCAAAGTCAGCAATCTTGGCTTCCATATTTTTGTCTAGCAGAATGTTGGAGGTCTTTAGGTCTCTATGTACTATTGCCGGCTTACAACCATTATGCAAATATTCAAGTCCTGCAACTCCATTCATTATACATATTCTACATTATTGTTGTTATAAACTCCTACTGGAGAAAAATAAATCCTAAATTTAGTTGATGAATAATTTTAATTGTAGGAAAAATTATTTTGAATAAATTTTAATTACTTAAATCAATTGAAAAAAAAACATATCTATCTAAATGTAATTTACTTATTTTTCATCCAGTCTAGACAATCTCAATTTATTTAAAATGAATCGTTTATATATACAAGTTGGAAGAATCAAATATGACTCATAATAACAAATATAGCTTTGCTTACCATAGGCTGCGTTCAATGCAATTTGAAGCCTTTCCTTCCATTTCAAAGCAACCTGGTACTTATCTATAGAACTAGGATAATTAGATTTTTTTATATATACCTAAAAAGTGAAATGTTCAATGAATTTAGGGGATTCTTATCATATTAGGGCTAGAAAATATATGTGTGTGTATATGTGTTCATTTTACAGTTGAATTGGGCTAAAATTGTATGGTATGCCCATTTTAACAATTCTATAAGTGTTTTTTCTTTTTTTGCTCTTCAAACAATTTCATTATTTAGTAAATCAATATCGATATTGATGATACTTAATATATAATACAAATTTCATATAAATGAAATTACATTGATAGACTTAGTCCTTCAACTTCATTTTAATGAAAAAGCCTACTTAGTTTCAAGAATATATCTAAACTAGCTCTTAGAAGTAAGATTTCATACCTGATAAATGCTGGCGAAGGTCACCGTTAGCCATATACTCATAAATTAATGCCCTCATACCACTTTCTTCACAGTATCCAATTAGAGAAACTAAGTGTCTATGATGAGCAATCATCAAAAGCTCTATCTGCAACTCAAATTTAACTTTATCATCTATATGAGAATGAACCAATAATATATTACAAATTATGTTTGTAACAACCCTCATTTAATCAATTGGACATGTGTGTGTTTTGGTGAAGGGGCCAAGATCAAAGGAGCATGCGAGAACGGAGCAAGAAGAGAAAAGAAAGCAGGAGCACTTTGCGCCGCGGTAGTGATGGGTATAGCATGGTAAGGTTTAGACTTGGGTCAAACCTATTTTGAGATAGAAGCATCCCATGCCATGACAGACTACCTTTGAGCTGTGGTGAGGGCACATTTTTTGCCAATAGACTTAAAACATAGAGTAATGGTGTTGCAGCACCATAACCCTCCGCCGTGGCGCTAATCAAGAAATTTGGTTAAATCAAACATGAACCAGTTCAACGAAACAAAGAGAGTTTGAGGTTTATGGAGGAAGCTCTAGTAGGGTTCGACTCTTGGAGGTAGAGAGGACATGATTCTTTAGCTTTGGGAGGCTTGATCTTGCAAGATATGGTTGTTTCTTCATATCCTCCTCCATTTTCGCCAATTATTTTTAGGTGTTTTAAGGTGATGATTGTGATTTATGAGATTAGGTGAGTTTCTACCAATTAAATTATGTTTAAATGCTTAAATGAAGTATTGTTAGGTATCTTCAAGCTTTGAGTTATGGATTTTGGATGTTTATATTGTTGTTTATGCAAACCCTAGCCTCCAATATTAGGAATCTTTATGGAATTCGAATTGTTTAAACTCAAGGTTAATTTTACGAGTTGATTTGAGTAATTTGAGGAGTAAGTATGGTGTTAAATCCATGGTCTTATTGAATTTAAGGTTGAATTATCAAGTTGGGTTTTACCGGAGGTTATGTTGTTATGTAATTTGTGTGTGTGGTGGATTATGTAGGATTGTGATTGCTTTGTTGAGTGATTTATACTCCCAAAAGTTGTTTGGAAGTGGTAAACTTATCAGTAAGTAGCTAATTCGTTGAATGGTGTAAATTGGCCTTATAGGCACTAAGTTGTCTTGGGCAATTCTAATGAATACGTTGAATTTTTATTGAATATTGAGTTTGATCGGTATTGAATATGGCTGGTTTGACTTGGACTTGCTTTTCTTTTTTGTGTGTGTATGTGTGTGTGTGCATGTAGTGGAAACTCTATAGCCTACAATACTAAAGTACGGGTTGAGCAACCTGAGGTAATGGGGAGTAACTTTGTTTGTTTAGTAAGTTTTGAACTTTTCATATCATGATATGTGTTTTATGTCATGGCCAGCAAGTTTTCTCAAACCATATATCTTTTGGAAAGAAATTGTCATAAGAAATGGATATAACTAGTTATGCATGTTTATATGAATGCGTGTGTGTGTGTGTATGCCCAAGTGAGTGAGGAAGGGCTTGGCCTACAGTCTTTGTATATATTTATTGATGTTATGCACAAGGATGTGTTAATATGATCTTGGCAATGATGATGGTGATGATAATAATAATAACGAATTGAATATGAGAGCTTGTTAGCATGATAATGATAAAATAATGACAATGGATGAGAATAGCTAATGTGAACAAATGTGTATGTGTGATGATGAATATAGTGAGTGTTGATTATAAATGTTGTACAACCTTGTTTGGTTCACATGATGATGATAATGATGATAACGGAAATGAATGATATTGGCCAACATGAATGTATATATATGTATGTCCATACTTGTGAGAATGACAGATGTTGATAGATAAATATGCATGATTATAGTGCATCCCCATGAGATATCTGTATGATGATGATAATATGCTAGCATGATTACATATATACAGCATGAGATAACATGTTAGTATGCATTTGGAATTTCCACAAGTCGTTCATGAAAAGGGCATGATATTGTCAAGTGATGATGCCTTAATACCACATGGTATGTCAATCCGCTAAATAGCATACGAGACCTTGTGTTCAAGCGACGTGACTTATGATACCCCTGTCACTAAATAGTTGTCCTCAGCTAGGAGATTCAAGTGATAGTGGATTAGAGATGCACTTTCTCTAAATAGCTATCAATTCAGGTGGTTCAGGAGATGGAGAACCATAGTTCAACTATTAGTGGAATGGCCTTTGACCGGGTCATGACTAATAGGAGATAAGCTTAGTGGTTGTCTTGGAACCATCTTTCACCAGACATTGGAAGGGGACTACTTGTTAAGGTTACCCTGTGACGGTAACTAGCTCATGGTTCTGGCTATGACTGGTGTAGGGTGTTAGATATGCTCGCTTCTCAATAGGAGGGTGAATTGGGAAGATTGAAATTTTCTGCAAAATATCAATAAGGTAAAGAAAATGAAGGTAACAGTAAAACAGAGGATAAGTGAGAAGCAAGTAAAAGAAGTAATAGAGAAGGGAAGACACAGATATTTATCCTGGTTTGGTCTCACAATCTTGACCTATGTCCAGTCCTCAAGCCATCACTTGAGATTTTCCACTATCTTGCAAGAATTTAGTGAGCTTCTTGCAAATGCCACAATACAGCTATGATGCTCTGTTTTGGAGCTCACACTTTCTCTCTTTGCACTATGCCTAAGTGCTTTCCCAATCCTTTGTGATATCCCTTCACAAGAAAATCTTTCTTCCATATGAAGATAAGATTGTTTACAATGAATAAACTCTCTTAATCAGAGTAAATATGAAAGTTTGAGTACAAAGAATGAAGTATGTAAGAGTAAAAGCTTTGAGTTGGTGATTTGGCAGAGTTTTCAGTATATACACTGTTAAAATCATTACCCACAACTTCAAATGATGTTATATTTATAGATTTAGGTCTTAACTATACATTAGAGATAAAATCTATTCGTTGGAGAAGTTATCCAACAGTTACTCTGAAAAACTATACTTTAACCAACCGCATTTAATGCTTCTGACATTCTGAATTTCAATTTTGGTTAGCCAATAAACGACTTTTGTAGAAACCAGAAGTTAAAGTCTTTAACATTGAACATTCGAAGTTCGTCTGTCATGAAGCAAAATTCGAATTTTGATCTCTAAAAAATATTTCTATGTTGGAACATAAGAATTTTCAAGTTTAAGCTTCTTCTGAAAAGTATGAACAGTTGTTCCATTTTGCTACAGTGCCTTCGAAATTCAAATTTTGATACCTCAAAATTCGTCTGTCAGTGAACAGTTCAATAAGGCACGATAGTTCAATTATTCGAAATTCAAATTTTCAAAGTGCAAAGTTCGTCTGTCAGAGAAGCCTCTTTTCAAACTTACTTTAAAGTCTGAATTTCTAAATACTAACATTCATATATTAACATATCATCATAACAGACTCACAAGCTTTGTTTCTGAAATTTGAATTCTCATGTTCAAAGTTCGTCTGTCAGTGAACCATTTTGATGCTCTTTCCTAACTCAGTTTTCAGATGAACTTTGACACATCTTTAGACGAATTTTTCATTTTTCATAAGTTTTATTTTGTCTGAAATTCAAATTTTCAAAACCTAAAGTTTGTCTGTCAGAGAAAGACCTTTTCAGACAAGATTCAAAATTCAAATTTCTGAATCCAAAATTTGTCTGTCAGAGAAGGCTCTTTTCAGACATGTTCATTTTCAATACGAAATTCAAATTTTCAAAGTCAAAGTTTGAATTTTCAAAACAGCATATCAGTATAAACGTTTCAAACTTCGTCTGTTAGTGGGTGTTTTTCAAATATTCCATGCATTAACATAGAATCAAAGTTTTAAAACATCTTTTTGCTAATTCAAAGTCTTTTACTCAATTTAAACATAGTTGGAGATTTTACATCTATTCTTGTGCTGGTTATTCTTGAATTTCTCTACTTGAGATCATTTGTACACCTTTGATATCTTCTCTCCAAGCTCTAAAAAGTTGGTTTGGAATCATCAAAATACTTGATTCAACATAGGGTTCCATTCATCAAAATACTTGATTCAACATAGGGTTTCATTGCATATCATGAACATTTCATCATGCATGGTATAATTTGCATATATAGTAATATATAGACATATGTATGAGCTTGTATCCATCTCTATATTCGTATCAGTGTTGCATCTTGTAATTAACTAACATATCATACATTTTTTGTGTAAATCTCCATTTGTGTATATTTGGTTCCTCCCTAGTTACTGGGACTCTTGTCTTACCCCTCATGGTAAAATATTTATAGAAATGGGATCTAGTTCTAACAAGGATAAAGTGGAGGCGGATGAGTCCTCTTGGGGCATGCGGGATATCTGAGTACTTTTATGGTACGTGCCTATATGAGAATGCATGTGATGTTGTAGTATTGTGCCAAGTGTAAGATCATAATTTAATGCCATGAGTAATTGATGTGCATATGTTCCCTCGGGACCTGTTGTGTGTCTATGCCCTTTATGTGTGATCTTTGTCATATGTGACCTCAATGATGGATAAGGATATCTTGGGGTATAAAGGTGTCTGATGTGTATATGTGGTTGTGGGTATGAATGAGATGGTAGTCTAAACCACCTTATTTTTTGTAAGGATTATTGTAGTGATTGTTCTGGTATGTTAGGACATGTGGTCCTTTTTGTTGTCTTGGTAAGTTTGGCCCCTGGGCAATGGGCGGCCCATGTGGGTTTTGATGTGTGTGAGTGACGTATGAGGTTGGGCTTGAAATTTGGTAGATTCTGGAGAAAAAGGGTATATTACCCAATAGGTGAAATTGAGGTTCAAGGGGGTTGAAACTTAGGAAACAAATTTTTTTAATGTGCCACCTCCTTGAACAATGTTCTTATATCATTTGTGACCTGTTGGAAAAAGTTGGATGTCCAAAAGGTCAATGGTTGAAGATTGAGTGGTGTTAGTGGCTAGTTATGGTTCAAATGTGACCTTTTCAGTTATAGGTGTCTAAAATTTTCGTACGGAGGTGTTTTGAGGTATGATTGATGTCCATGATTAGAGTAGGAGTAGAGTGATCTATAAAAGTTGAAATCGGATTCATCAAAGGTCAGAGCGCAAAGTTATGCATATCGGAAGCTCATCTTGTATATCAGCTAACTGTTGTTGATGCAGGTTCTATCATTAGCGTCGCAGCTCTTTATCCATGGCCGTGACGCCATGCATCTCAAGTTCATTCTTATTTCTCCCCAGAAACGTTCCTCACCTCGACACCGTAGGGTATGGCCGCGGCACCATTCCGTTTTTCTGTCTTCTCTCTTCTATTTCTAAGTTTCTTGGGCATTTATGTGGTTTGTGAGTTAAGAGTGTTACAATGTTTCTAATTAAATGAATGTCTCACAAAACAAGGCATCTATAAGCAAAATTAATTTAATTGTTGGGTTTCGACTCAACCTCTGATCGAAATTCTCTGTGACCTTGCACTGATGATTGAGAAAGCAACTTTACTGCAACTTGAGTACCATTCTTAAGAGTGCCTAAATAAACCTTTCCAAATCCTCCTTCGCCAATCAAATTTTGCATGTTATTTGTGATCTCAAGAACGTTAGAGTAAGAAAATGCTTTCGATGATTCTTGGTTATTAAAATCCCCTGAAAATATTATAACGATAATCAGAACTGCCCATCATGTCTGTGTGTATAATTAAATGGGCAAATAAAGATTGCAAAAGTTACACCGGCAGTGTTAAAAATGTGGACTTAGCATTCAGATGTTTGTTTTCTCCACCATCTCAAAGGGAATTTAATGGTTTCCGTGGTAAGTGTGACATTTTTTTAATTTCCAATTTAAGATAGATATAACGAAGCAGAAAGTTCACAGGGAATCTTGTGCATACCTATCAGTTTTTTCAATTTGAAGATCCATATTCCTAGAGAACCCAATATTACAACAGTCAAAGCTGAAACAGATGCAATTATTAGTGGAATAGGCCACGTATGCTTTTTGCATGGGTCCCTCTTACAAAGGCCTTGATTATCATCCAAACTGAAAGACAGGTCGAATTATTAGTTAGTGTTACATATGACTCAGTAATTGTATTGAGTTTTATTAAATAAATATAAATCTTTTCTAGTTGCCTCAAAACAATTAGGACAAATTAAATTTACTCGATCTATTGAAACACATCCAGTTCAATTAGATCAAATTAATATTGGTCATTTGATTTTAGTTTAATTAGAAAAGGCCGTCACAACTGAGCAACTAGGATAGATTAAGTTGAAAAACCTCAGTTCCAAATCTGACTTATCCTTCAGAGCCTTCGGAATTGACCCTGTCAGCTTGTTGCCACTCAAATTACTGCAGAAAACATTGTGAAATATATTCACATAGTAATCGTGAAGTTTTGAAAGTACGTATTCTGATAATGAATCCTAGACAACCTAACTCAAAACTTACAGAACTCTCAACTTTGGCAATTCAGCTAGAAATTCTGGTATTGGTCCTGACAAGTCATTACCTGACAAATCTCTAAAACAAAGCAATATTCTAAGCGAAGAATTTTTTACACTGAAGATTACATGCTAATTAAATTACTTTATACTTACAGCGACTCTAACTCTACAAGTTGTGAGAATGAAGTAGCTATGGGTCCTGCTAACTTGCCGGTGCTCAAGTTTCTGCTTGTAATAATTGGATAATGATCAACACATATTAAGGCACGCGATTATAAAGTTTTCTCAAGTATAGCTCAATTAGTAGTCAATACACTAGAAATAACATCAAATTGAGCCGTGTGAAGTCAATTTTACGTTGATAAAAAAATTTGGAAAGAGGAGTGGAACTGATCACACAGTTCATATTGCATTTAGGAATGCTTACAATGAATATAGCTATGGCAATAGTCATAGATCCAACCTTTTTACTTTAATTGAAGGAGGAAAATACTTACAATGAGGTTATCCTTGCATTGGAGTCATTCACGCCAGAAGAACTGCATACAAGTCCCTCCCATGCATATTCCTCCGGAACACAGGGGTCACCTTGCCAATCTACTTTGGAGATTTTGTATGTGTTTTTGATGTCCAAAATGGCATCCACTATTATTATCATTCAAAAATTGGGTCTTAGAAGTCAAAGCCAAAACACACATAGAAATGATAGAACAGTTGAACGAAGAGTAGAGAAGCATACTGTCTCTTTGGTCCGTTGGGGAAGTTAGTGGTGACACTAATTGATAAATCTCGAAGGCATTGAGGATTGGAGGAGTATCTGATTCTGATGTTGAACTTATGCTGAAGCGAAGATCACTTTGATTTGTAACAGCAGTAACTGTCTGTGGCTTTAGGTATTCAAGAGTTATAGGTGTTGGAAGGATGTTTTCGTCATTAACAGTAATATCGATTACTCTTTTCTGCCCAGGGAGAAGCTGCTCAATTTCAGCAAAGTGAAGGAAGACATAATATTTGAAAGAATTTTCAAATGGAGCCCCCCAGACAGAGACACTGTCAAACATAATAGTAGATGAGCGATTCAATGATTTGGCTGCAGATATCAACACTTGTGCCGGTAATTTATAAGAATCATTTATGCTTCCGGCATCAATATCTACAGATCTATTGAACGGCTGCCAACCTTCCATCGTAAAAATATCATCCGCACGCCACACACGATCATAAATGTCATCCGTGTACCTGTGCGCTTGCATTACTTGATAAATGAATTTGGAAATTGCTTCCATGTATAAGGAAAGTATGACTAACACCACAAGCTAGGGTATATAAAAGTCATAGAGCGAGATATAATGAAAATATCCAAACTCAGTGCGTGAGAGAGAATATAAATTTAGTGTTACCTGCTAAATAGGGTGGAATTCGAATTAATAGAACCAACATCAATTCTTGAATAAAGGAGTAATAGTGATTGAGAAGGGGAGGGAGTTAGATAAATAGAATTGCTGAGAGGTCGTAATTCCAATGTAGAAATGAAGGGTATTCCTACGCCGGTTTTGACAAGGCAAATGTGTATGGTGTCAGTTGTGGGAGTATGGATAATCTCCGCAAATTGATAACCATTGCGAGGCTTAATATTAATATTTGCCCAATAATTGACCCCAAGGTACAAGTCAAATGTTGTAGTTTGATTTTTGCCATCGTAATTTCCATATGAGAAGAAGGCTCTGATGAGGTAATTGTGGTTTTTACCCTTATTTGGTTTCAAGGTGTAGCAATTCCTTTTTCCTTCTGGAAAACTTCTCAGCGTCTTCAATTGTCTTGCAAAATAACGAAAATTATTGGTATCTCTTGAATCAGGTGCCACCATAGCATTTGTTCCAGTTTCTACAAAACTTGTGTCTGTCTGATACGAGATTCCCGTATCCGGGTCAGTGTATTCATTGCTTGCTCCACAGTCAATGCTTATAAAATCTGCAGACAAAAGGGTTGGTACTAATTTATTAAAGTACAACAGCATATGGTTGGTTTTAAATTGAAGGAAAACTCGATAAACATTGAAACATAAGGTTGGATGAAGGCAAGTCAAGCTTTAGTTGAAACATAGGACATTATTTTACAGAAACGTTGGGCGCTTACCAGGGTGAGTATCATTGATGATGAGCTTCCTTCCATCAAGTATTGCATCGCCATGATGAAGGCAAAGTTGGATGAAGGCCAACCATAAGCATAAACACCAAATCCACTGCGGTGCCCTCTCCATGTGATCTGTTGAATTTTATGAAGATGCAATCTCATACTATATATAATAATATTGTAATAAATAAAAGAATATCAGTTAAGTAGAAGGTAAGAAAAACAACAGAAATGAACTCATCTGAAGTTTGAGATCTCAAATTCATACCGAGATGATCGGTGGTTGAGTGCTGTAGTAAGGTACTTGTGTGTGTGTTGATATAAGTAGGAAGTAGTGTTTTAGCCTCCAGCACTTGGAACTGAGGTTGCTCATTGACTACACATCACATAGAAACCTATATTAATAATAATCAAATATTTTAAAAATTAAAATTTTGTTCGAAGACTATATAAATAAATTATTAGTTATATTCCTCAAAGTTTTCAGTTATGGCTCATACCTTTCCAAGTCATAATACAATCTTTTAGATATTATAAAACCATTTTCACGAAGAATACTTAACAAATTCAAAATATTCTCGTAACAATTCTTAAAATCTGTTCCTTTTCTACTTTTGTAGAGAAACTTCAGTACACCGACTTCTTTCCTTTTTTCTTTCTTTTTTTAATATGAAATCTAGTTATCACTCTGACTTTCAACTAATCTAGATTGAATTACAGTTAAACCCCATTTGAGGGAAACTCTCCCAATGGCATTTTTAGTACACTGAAGGGTAGATGTAGCCAAACTGTTATGGGGGACAAATTTTTGAAAAATAATTTATAGTTTACATTATTAATTAATTTTTTAATATTCATCATAATTAATTGTTCAAAATAATTTTATAACTTAAAAATATAAAATGATAAATTATATATAATTATATAATATTTTAAAAAATAAACAAACATATATATAAAGTGAAGCCATATATGTGATATATTAATTTCAAGAAAATATTATAAAAATATATCAAAAGTTTATATCTTCAATACATTTACATATCAACATTATATTTATTATTATTTATTTATTGTGTAGTGCATATATATATATATTTATAAAACGTGATTCCGTGAGTCTATGTTCGTGTGGGAGAGCAGAGGGACCAAACGTGTATATATATTTTATTTTTGTGTTGCAGTGTATATTAGTGTGTGTACATGAAGGAGGGGGACCAACTTTGAATACGCGCTTAAGAGTATTTAAAATCAAACTAAACCGTTGGCAAAAAAAAAAAATCAAACTAAACGTATTAACAAAGTTTAAATCAATTTTTTTCATGCCAAAACCAAACTAAGGTAGTTCCATTTTTTATTTAGATTTGATTGGTTTGGTTATAATCCAACTAAATTGAACCAAGAGTTTACAGTGAAAGATTATGAATAATGCTTGTTTAAATAACGGGTAGGTAAATTATTTTTTCCCTTTAATTTTGATTACAAATGCGACAAAAACTATAAATTTTTTTTTCAGGGAGAAATAATAACTTAAAATTTTCACTCAATTCAATGAAATATATAAATACAAAAGACTGCATGAAACTTTCAAAAAATTATATTGTTCATGTCTTTCTAAAGATTCTAATTACATTTTAATAGATATATATTTTTTCGTCTGGTGTGTAGGACAGATTATAATAACTTAAAATTTTTTTAAAAACTGTATCACTCGTTCTAATATTTAAATCCTATTAAAATAAGCAAAATAAAAATATTGAAAAGGAATAAAAACATTTAAACTCACAAAGAAGGAGAACAATATTCATAACTTATAAATTAGATGGCCCAAAATAAATTTTATGTGTTCTATGATACTATTCAATATATGATTCAATTACTTTTTTTACTAAATTCAAATGAGTATTTTTGTTTAGTTCATTTATGTGTTTTTCAGAAAATTTTAAATGTTTTATAATACAATTGAAATTATTTTACCATACGTTTGAATCTTCTATATAAACAATTGGTAACTTTATTTGTTGCAAATTTTATTTTAAAAAGTTGACAAATATTTAGATTTAAATTACTAAAACTTGTAATAATTAAGAACAAGTCGTATATCAAGAACAAGTCTATATGATAATAAAAAATAATGACAAATGTTGAATGAATAAAGTAATAGCTTTCTTTATGTGTTTCTCTTTTCCCCTTTCCATTCTTTCGAATCAGAACAAACTGGCTTGACTGGGGGAAATTTCATTATTTGGAATTCAATTACTTGGGTAAATTACGTGGTTGCGCACATGCGTCGTTGTCTCCCCAGTAAAAAAAGAAAAAAAAAGGTTCCTTCATTTTCCACCCAATCTCGCTCTCAAAACTTCTTATGGTAATTTGGCAATCATATAAGCACATATATTAATTTAAATACGGTGGTAATATATGTATTCCCATTGGCAGTTGCAAAATTCATATAAAACAGTTTGGTCATCAATTTGTTTATATTATTTTAATCCCAACTTTCAAATTGATCGAGTCAATAACAGAAATATGTATTAGTTGAATATGTTACATGACTTCAGTTGATGGATTAGCTGAGTTAATAAATTTATCCAATTAAGCCGGCCAATTAATCTAAATGAAATTAACATACTTCTATTATTTCTATATATAGCTAGTTAATAAAGCATATGAAACTATGACTTTTATCAAAGTGAGCTAAGCAAATAGAGAGAGACGCTTATAAGTCAGAAAGATAAACTATTCAAGTAGAAGTAGAGATTAGATTAAAACAAGTAATGTTGCCATCTACATGATGTATTTAATTTTATACACTTTGCATGTCTCTCTCTTTGATATCTTCTAACTGTTTTGAAAGTCAAATTGTGAGAATTAAAGCTATCAACAAGAGGCCTGAGAAGCACCAGCAACATATATGATAATCCTTCCACTTTCACCCTATTTGCAGTAGATGAACCTGGCAGAGTGTTTGCATACTCAATATACTTGCATGCATGTGGGTTGAATTGGTCTAAGAAAATGAGGAAGCCTTTTGAGGCTTAATAATATTGGTATTTTATACCTATAATATGGACACATTAATTATTTATATTAATAATATTTAAAGATTTTACGAATTAAACCTTTTCTCAAATACTAAATAAATAAATTATAAAATAAATTTATATTATAATCTTTTTCTCAAACTTATTAATTTGTTGGCCAACCAACTTACTGAGTTAAAATAAAAGCAACAATTCAATTTAATTTTGCTATAAAATCAAACGGCCAATCACACCCTAGATAGCTTTAACATAACATAATTAAGGCTGCAAATTAATTAAAAGTGAAATTTGTGAATTTTTAATCATAAATGTGAGTTGGGATTGCTCCTTATCGTAATATCTTAGTCCAATGCATCTCCAGACTTGACCAATAATTTTAAAAACTAACCAAATAAAATCAAAACACCTTAACTTACCTTCCAGAATATTAAAGCAGTGGAAAAATACTACAAGACACCACAAGAACATCAGAATAGCTGAAACAAAATGCAAAGCCGCCCCTGAAATTGTTTTTTAAATGATCAACATTACCCTCATGTACAGCCCAAAACATTGTCTCTAATTCTGGGCCGAGAACCAGAATATGTACACGAGTTTCAGTTTCACTTGCATGCACATGTAAATAGAAATCAAACCATTCTTTTCTAGTCTTACCAAAAACAAAACATTCTTTTCTAGGCCCGTAGTCCAAAATAATTCAATAACTCAACTACTCAACTTTCAGACGAGGAGTCCAGAAACGACTGATTTGAAATCTGTATCCGTATTTTACCCACACACACAAACATTTTCTGTATCTACATATTACTTATTCTAGTACAAGTTTATAGCAAAATAGTCTTTTCCTTTTTTTTTAGAGGGGAACAGAACAAAACACTGGCTTATGTACACTTTTTTTTTTTTAAAGCTTTTCTCTAGCCTCATTGCATCGTGCCTTTTTTCTTTTTAACAATTCTTTTTTTTTTCACACAACTTTTTATAATATTTCTTCTTCCAATTTTCAATTTTGCTTTTTCAATATGAGGGGATTGATTCCAGTATTGATTCACTTAATAAGATTTATTGTTAAGCTACAAGTGCATCAATCTCACAAGTGAGAACTAGGAAATCCTTACACCAGAGTTGCTCGGAAATCTAAGCAGATCAAATTTTGAATTTGCCTAGCATCACACGTGCACTAGGGATAATCTGTATTGAATGACTAAAAGAAGAACTATTAATTCATGTTACAATATCATAATAACAAAGAATTGCAAGCTCAAACTTTAAAGCAAAGTGGGCCTAAAAAAAATAGAATTATATAGCTTTCGATCACTTAGGTTTGGAGTACGTGTCAAGATAATATTCACAATCAAGAGTAAATAGACTACATAATATATATATATATACATATATATATATATAATGTTACAACTTTTTTTTTTTGGTCAAAAGAATATTCTTACAATTCTAATTACTTGTAATCATTTCAGGCTTTACTCTCCAACCTAAACAGAAAGAGTGATAGATATATAACTGAAGGAAAATTTACTGTAAAGCTTTGGGAAACTATAATCTGTGTATGTGTATAATTCCTAAAACTATTCATTTAATAAATTATTCTACTAATTCTCACTAAAGGTATTTTCACGTCCACACTACGTATCCCCTTACAGGGTTCTCAACTTAGGTGCACAAGTCATATAATCCCATCACTCTTACAAGCCACAATCATATATTTTCCATATCCATACTGATGCAAGTGCCACACTATCTATATTGTTCAACATACAACACAACTATATGCAGAAAAAATAGTTTATTCAAGCCACTTTGTGATAATGGTGGGCAGATTTGCCACTTTGGAGAGATTAAATTCCAATTGTAAACTAGTACCGATCTATCTACCAGAGGGCAGACTGAAGTTTGAATCAAGCTGCATAGCGCTCATATCCACGGAACTGCTTGAATTCGCGTTGTTGATGGTCCTTTCAATGGTTATTTCCATGGTCAAGCATTCCCTTAGTTCAAATACTACTTGACTTATATGAGGCCTTTGAATTGCAGACGGTGCAGTGCATGACATGGCTATCTCTAGAAATTTCCAAGCCGAATTAGCATTGTATTGTCCTTGTAACCTTGGATCAATGATGGACCGAATATCCTTGCTTTCAAGCTTAGGGGCAACCCATTGAAGTAGGAGACTGAAGGTATTGTCTGCTTGTCTTTTTGCTGCTGGTTTTCCAGTGATTAGTTCTAGTAGAATTATTCCAAAACTATAAATATCACTCCCTTTTGTAAGGTTTCCAGAATTTTGAAATCTGTGAAAAGGAAACTAAGAGTTAAATGTCAAAAACTATCTCTCCAATAATATTTTTCTATTCAATCACACATCCAAAACGAAGCAGAAGAATTCAAAGGAATCAGTTTATATAATTCAGCGAGAGAATATTTTCTCAATTGGAGTTTGATTTGAATATCAAATTAATTTAGATTTCTTCCCAAATAAAACTTTAGTTTCAGTCAGTCTAATATTATCTTTAATGTCACACCAAAAGAAATTTGCTGTGACAAACTACGACTTCAGCTGAATTTGTCTTCCAATTCAACTGTGTTCCTACCAATTACTCTTTGTATTGCATTGATTTTCTTGTATACAACCTTAAATTAATTTGGTGGTGTTTGTTAATTGAATATACATATATATATATATATATGTTATAAAATAAAAATACTTACTCAGGATCAAGGTAACCTAATGTGCCAGCAGGATGAGTTGAGACATGACTATCAATATCATTTGTAAAAGCTCTAGATAATCCAAAATCAGCAATTTTGGCTTCCATATTTCTATCTAGCAAAATATTGGAGGTCTTTAGGTCTCTGTGTACTATGGCCGGCCTACAACCATTATGCAAATATTCGAGTCCTGCAACCCCATTCATTAATAAATTATGCATTATTGTTGTCAAGACAAATAAATCCTAACTATAGTGTACGTATAATTTTTATTGGTAGGAAAAAATTAATTTAAATAAATTTTATGGAGAATTACTATTTGAAACCAAAATCAACAATTTATTAAATTTTGGGGCTTGAAATTGATTAAATTAAAAAAAGACCAATGGTCCTAAAATATAAATAATTCCACCACCAAATTACTAAAACACCCTTACCATTTCCACCTTCTCCACTATCACCAGTCAATAAATGTCAGGTCAACAGCTGATCATTTCCAACAGAAGACTGGTCAACGGCATTTAGCAAACGATCAATTGCCGATCACTAATTGCTAGCGGTTGGTAGTTTGCAACTTTCTCTCCATACTTCACAATTTACTTACTCTAAATTTATAACTTATTTTCCTAATTTTTACTGCTAATAATTACTACAGTGATTTGCTACTCACTTTTCAAAATTTGCAATTTAATTACCTGAAATTTGGAACTCAATTGCTAAAATTTTAATAGGAATTATTCTAGTGGTTTACAACTTCTTTTCTAGAATTTGCAATTTTCTTAATTTGAATTTGCATCTCATTTTTCCAAATTATTACAATAATTGTTCCAATTCTTTGCAACATTTTTTCCAAGATCTATGGCATGCTTACTCTAATTTTGTAACTTATTTTTCTAAATTTTAATTATGAATTGTTCCGGTAGTTTTGCTAACCAGCTGCTGGCAACCAGTAACTGGTTGTTGTCCAATTCCCGCTAGTGTTGACTGGCCATTGACCATGACCGGTTATGGTGGAGAAGAGAGAAATGATAAGGGTGTTTTAGTAATTTAGCGGTGGAATTATTTACATTTTAAGAACGTTGGTATGTTTTTTTAATTTAATCAATTTTAGGCCCCAACATTTAATATAGGCAATTTCAAGTCCCAAAATTTAATAAATTGTTGATTTTGGTCTCAAATAGTAATTCCTCCTTAGTTTTAATTGTTTAAATCATTTAAAAAAATCATTTATTCATCTGAATAACGTAATTCATTTATCTTTCATCTAGTCTAGACAATCATATAATTTATTTAAAATGAGACATTTTTTCTATACAAATTGAAATAATCGAATCTTATAACTCATACAAGGCTAAAAAATAGTTTTGCTAACCATATGCTGCGTCCAATGCAATTTGAAGCCTATCCTTCCATCTCAAAGCAACCCCGTACTTACCTATAGAACTCGGATAATTAGATTTCTCTGACATATACCAAGAAAAGATATTCAATGAATTTGTGGATTCCTATTGTATTGTGGCTAGAAAAAAAACTAAAATATATATATATATATATATGCTCCTTTTATGATTGAACTGAGCTAAATTAACAATTCTATCAAATTTTTCTTGTTCAAACCAATTTTACCAATTATTAAATCAATATCATATTAATAATATTTAATAATATATATATATATATAAAGTTACACCGCTCAATTTATTCCTTTAGCTTTATTTATTGAACGTACCTACTTAGTTTTGAGAATATGTCTAAACTAGCTCTCTGAAGCAAGATTTCATATAATACCTGATAAATGTTGGTGGAGGTCACCATTTGCCATATACTCATAAATTAATGCCCTAGCTCCATTTTCTTCGCAGTATCCAATTAGAGAAACCAAGTGTCTATGATGAGCAACCATCAAAAGCTCTACCTGCAATTTAGACTTAACGTTATCATCTATATGAGAATCAACTAATAACATAGTGCAAATTATGCTTCTAATTAGATGTTTCACAAAACAAGGCATCAATCAGTAAACAAAATTAATTTAATTATCGGATTTTGACTTTAACCTCTGATCGAAATTCTCTTTGACCTTGAACTGATGAGTGAGAAAGTAACTTCACCGCAACTTGAGTACCATTCTTAAGAGTGCCCAAATAAACCTTTCCAAATCCTCCTTCTCCAATCAAATTTTGAAAGTTATTTGTGATCTCATGAATGTTGGAGTAAGAAAATGCTCGTTTCCGTAGTTTCGATGATTCTTGGTTATTAGAATCCCCTGCAAATATTATTAATAAGGAAAATTAGAACTGTTTGTCATGTGTGTATAATTAATTGGAAAATAAAGATTGCAAACATATGTCGGCAGTTTGAAAATGTGGACTTCATGAGCATTCAGATGCAATGTTTTGAGCGGGTTCAATTGAGAACCGGAAATATGTCCTGTCCAGATACATAGAAAAACCGGAGATATGTGAAAGCAGAAGCAAACTGGCTGAACCAGTATTAAACTGGTCAGAACTGTTAAAACCATCAATTTGACCAGTTCAACCGATTTAGAAATATTTTTTGAAGAAGAGAAAAATAAAAGATGGTCCGAAGAAAAAGCTCAGAGCAAAATAAAGTTCAGACCTTTAGCCCAAAAAGGCAAAAACAAAAAGTTGTTCTTCAGACCATCTTTTTCTTCGGCGATTGATGATAGTTTCGAACGCCACCTAAAAGTATCTAACCTTTAGATCAGTACTCCTGCTACTGAGTAGAAGGCGGAAAGTTGAAGATTTGAGGCAGGGAAAGAGAATAAAACTTTGAAGACACGGCAAGAAGGCTAAACAAGAGGGAGAGGGAGTAGAGAATTGGAATTAGAGTGAGAGGTGAAGAAAGTATAACGTTAAAGTGAGAAGTAGTCCGACTGCTTAGGCAATAGGTGTATTAATTACACCTTTCAGAAAAGAAAAAGTCATCATTTCCAATGTTTTGAAACGACTAGCTTTCAATTTTCATCTTTTCCAATTTTTTTTTAAAATTTTTCTTTCGTGTCCATTTCGGCAAGCTTCTATCTTAATATCTTAATGCCGGTTGATTTGTTTTTTTATAAAAATATTTTTAAAATAATTATAATTTATAATAATAAAATTTATATAAAAATAAAGAAATTTACTAAAAAATTATTTAGATAAAAAAAAAATAATTAAAAAATACAATATATTTTATAAAATAAGAACCAAACAGGTACTTATTCTTTAAATGATATTTTTTATATGTTCTTGTTAGACTTTCATTTTCATTTAACAAATTTCTCCTTTCATAAAATATTAGTGAATTCCAAACTAATTAATAAATAATTTTTTAATATTGTTAGTAATATATAACAAATTTAAGTATTTTTTTCATAAAAAATATTTTTATCTGAAAAATGACAACTATATTAATTTTTATCTAAAACCAGTAAACTTTTAAAATGTTACTTGAACAAATTTTATAATCTATCTAATTATAAAAACTTTGGCTTTTTAGGTATTATCTTTCTATATTACTTATTTTTCTTAAGAGATATTAGTTTCTTAAAAATTAAATCTTCCTTTATTTGACTTTGGATGATAAACATATTAATTTAATTATAATTGGTCCAACATTAGTTTAATTTTGATTAAATATTTAGTTTTAAATGGGTGTTATGATCAGTTCAATAACTGGTCCAATTTTTTTAACATTATTTAATATTATTCAAATATTTGTTTTTCCTATCATTTCAAATGGAATTAATGGTTTCCATGGTAAAGTGAAATCTTTGATTTCCAATTACTAGGATATAAGGAAGCAGAAAGTTCACAGGGAATCTTGCGCATACCTTTCAGTTTTTTCGATCTGAAGATCCATATTCCTAGAGAAACCAATATTACAACGGTCAAAGCTGAAACAGATGCAATAAGCGGAGGAATGAACTTATGCCTTTTACATGGATCCCTCAAACAAAGTCCAGGATTACCATCCAAACTGAAAGATAAGTAAAATAGTTAGCATTGCAAATAACTTAATAATTGTACTCACTTCTATGAAACAAATACTCTTTTTACGTACAAAATATAAATCTTATTTAGATTATTATATAGAAATCAAGAAAATTACTTTTACTCATTAAATCTATTAAATAAATATATTATTTTTTTATAATATTTTTATTTAATACATTATATTTAAAATTTGTTATTTATCTTATATTTAATTATAGAGAAAAATAAAATAAAATAAAAATATTTAATATTTTTAAAAAAAATTAATAAATAGAACTTATATTTTGAATCAGAAAAGGATGTAATCTTTTTCAACTCCCTCAAAATAAGAGTCAAGACAAATAAACCACAATCGAAACACAACTAGTTTAATCACATCAAATTAATATTGGTAAATTGATTTTAATTCAATGCACGAAAAAAAAATCCAAAAATAAACAGAAAAAATAACCAAAAGGTCGTCATAGTTGAGCAATTATGATAGACTAGGATGAGAAACCTCATTTTGAAATCTGACTTGTCCTTTAGAGCCTTGGAAATTGAACCTGTAAGCTTGTTGCCGCTCAAATTACTGGAGAAAACATTGTGGCATAAGCTGAAGAATGAATTATGTAATAGTGCATCTTAAACAAATTAAAGTACCTCAAGTTAAACTTACAGGAGTCTCAACTTTGGCAATTCAGCTAAAAATTTTGGTATTGATCCTGACAAGTCATTGCCTGACAAATCCCTAAAACAAAGCAATATTTTATATGATGAAATTCTTATACTATAGATTTTGTACTCATTAAATCACTATATACTTACAGGGACTCTAACTCTGCAAGTTGCGAAAATGAAGTAGCTATGCGTCCTATTAACTTGCTGGCACTTAAGTTTCTGCTTGTGATAAAGATAAACAGATACTAAGGCAGGTGATTATGAAGTTTTCCCAAGTATAGCATAATTAAAAAAACATTGATTAATTAATTGTTAATAAAAATGAAGTAACATCAAATTGAACCCAATCAAATCAATTTTACATTTGGGAATCAAGCATTCATACATTTGGGTCGAGTGAAACTGATCACCCAGTTCATACTGCATTTAGGAATGTTTATATAATGAATATAACTATGAGAACAGTCATAGATTCATCCTCTTTATTTAATTCAAGAAGCGAAATGCTTACAGGGAGGTGATCCTTGCGTGAGAGTCATTGATGATATGACTGCAGATAACTCCCTCCCATGCATATTCCGGAGGAACACATGGGTCACCTTGCCAATCTACTTTGGAGATTTTGTATGTGTTTTTTATGTCCAGAATGGCATCCACTATTATTACCAATAATAAATAGCTTCTCAGAAGTCAAAGCCAAAACACACACATAGTGAATTGAACAATGAGAAACAGTTGAATGAAAATACCATCTCTTTGGTCTGTTGGGGAAGTTAACGGTGATATTAATTTATAAATCTCAAAGGCATTTAGGATTGGAGGAGCATCGGATTCTAATGTTGCACTTATGCTAAAACGAAGGTCACTGTGATTTGTAATAGCTGTAATTGTAAATAGCTTCAAGTATTCAAGAGTTATAGGCTCCTGGAGGATGTTTTCATCATTAACAGTAATATCGATTACTCTTTTCTGCCCAGGGAGGAGTTGCTCTATTTCAGCAAAGTGAAAGCAGACATAATATTTGAAAGAATTTTCGAGTGGAAACCCCCAAAAGGAGTCATAGTCAAATTTTAAAGCAGAGGAGCGATGTAATGTTTTGGCTGCAGATATCAGCACTTGTGCCGGTAATTTATAAGAATCATTTGTGCTTCCAGGATCAACATCTACAGTTCTATTGAACCGGTGCCATTGCCAACGTTCCACTTTCAAATCATCGTCCGCCCGCCACACTCGATCATAGATGTCATCCATGTACCTGTATGCTTGCATTATTAGATAAATGAATTTGGGAATTGCTTGCATGTATAAGTGCAAGCATGAATAACACAATAAGCTAGAGAATATAAAATTCATAAGAAGAGCTAGATAATGAAAACATGCAAAATAGAAGAAGCTAGTTATAAAATTAGAGCCACCTGCTGAATCTGGACAAAGCCGAACTAGAGCCAACATCAATTCTTGTATCACGTACTAATAGTGATTGAGAAGGGGATGGAGTTAGATAAATAGAATTGCTAAGAGGTCGCAGTTCCAATGTAGAAATGAAAGGTATTCCTTTGCCAATATTGACAAGGCAAACGTGTATGGTATCGGTTGTGGGAGTATGGATAATCTCGTATTGATAAGCACCGTCCCAATCAATATCGACCGTTGTCCAATAAGTGACGCCGATGTGAAAGTCAAAAATTGGAGTTTGATTTTTGCCATCGTAATTTCCATATGCAATGTAAGCTCTAATGAGGTAATTGTTGTTTTTGCCTTGTTTTGGTTTGAGGGTGTAGCAGTTCCGTTTTCCTTCTGGAAAGCTTCTCAGCGTCTGCACTTGTCTCCCAATATAAGGAAGATCTAGGTCAAATCTTGATGCAGTGTCAACCATATAATTTGTTCCTGTTTCTATAAAACTTGTGTCTGTCTGATACGATATTCCAGTTTTTGAGTCAGCGTATTCATTACTTGCTCCACAGTCAATGCTTATGAAATCTGTGTGCAAAAATTGATACTAAATTATTAAAGTACAGCAGAATATGATTGGTTTTAAATTGAAGGAAAACGTGTTAACCATTGAAACATAAAGTTGGATGAAGTCAAGTCATATGCTTGAGCTGAAACAGAGAACATTGTGTTACAGAAACTTTGGAAGCTTACCAGGGTGAGCGTCGTCGTTGATCAGTTTCTTTCCATCTAGCATTGCGTCGCCAGTATTAAGGAAAAGTTGGATCAACGCGAACCAGAAGCATAAAGATAAAATCCATTGTGGTTCCCTTTCCATGTGATCCGTTGAATTCTACGTAGAAGCTATCTCTAACTCATAATAGTTATATGCTAAATAAAAGAACATCAGTTAAGTAGAAGAAAAGAAAAACAACAGAAATGAACTCACCTGATGCTTGAAATCTCAACTTCAAACCAAGATGAGCAACGGTTTGAGTGCTATAGCAAATTGTTGTCTCTTGGATGCATGTGTCTATATAAGTAAAAAGCAGTGGTTAGCCTCCGCCATTTTGATTTTACTTGCTCATTTATTTCTTGATTTGACAGTTGAAAAAGAGTTTTAACAAACAATAGTAAATGATACCTAACTAATCATCATTTATATGCAGATATATATTGTATGAAATGTGAGAAATAAACCATGTTGCTGCTTACAACTAATATAGTATGGTTTGATAATATTAAAAATTGCTAAAAATTTTATAATAGTAATATTGATAATGCTACCGGACTTGACCTGGCTATTATAGTAACCATTCAAGCATATGGTTGACTTGGTCGAAGAAAACAAAGAAAACCTTCGTGTCTGAGCTGACTGGAACAAAGAGATGTTCTGTCACCACAAACGGATCCATCACAGACGACTTCGGAGTCCTTGATAATTGACATCTGTAGTTAATATGTAACAAAGACTTGGAGCTCTGCTCTACTCTACTCTCATAGTCTTGCAGTTGTATTGAGTGAGTCAGAAATCGAAATTTAATGGTGATGGAAGTTGTAGTTGGGGAAGATAGCGGTCACTGATGTACGAAGACTTCGGGTCTTCTTTACTCTCATGGAGTTAAGGGTCGCATATGTATTCAATGAATCGACCTAAATTTGTTTCTGATCCAGTCCTTTCTAATCAAAGAGCAGCCAGCTCATAATGTAAATCATTATTTTTTTTTTGGTAAACAAAGGAGGGCTAAGCCTAAAACATCAAGGGGGCCGGATTAATCCCGAAGGATCAGTTTGCACTAGCCAAATCCCTAAACACAAGAAAAACAAATTGAGTTGACGACTATAAGTTTGATCATTATAAAGGTTTTTTATAACATTTACGCCCAGTTTTTACGATTCTTCCTCTCGAAACAATTTTTGTTTTGGCCACCACCTATCAGAAACAAATTGACTTGACCTGTGCATATCATTATAATATAGCAAGATGTCTCTCTCTGTTTTTTTTTTCTTCCGTGAACAAATAGCTAGTAACGTCGTTATAATATGATTCATGCATGTAACTTATGGTCTGGCTAGCTATGGTTTAGTATTTGGGCCACCAAACAAAAATTTGAACCCAATACTCGTGGAAAATTCATCATTTCAGATTTAATTGTGTGAATTGGATACGAATCTCTGCAGGTGACTAAGGATGTAGTCACACAAAATATGTGACTAAATATTAAATTTGTTGAAAAAAATTTAGAAAAACTTGAAATAACCATAGCGTAAAAAATTTATGTTAAAATATAAAATCTTATTTACTTTTTAGGATTATATATAGTGGTTTTTAAATGTTAAGAGATAGATTGTTTACTTCTAATAATATATTATTAAATTTAAGAAAATGATTAACATAATACTTTTTCTAGGTTTGGGGTATTTAATTATTTTTTTTTCACAAAATTATTGTTAAAAAGATAAAAATATTATTAAAAAAGTTTAATTTCAAATAAAAAACCATGACTACATTCCCTACGGTCACTCACAAAGGGTAGGGGAACCATAATCTGTGTGAATTGTGTTGTCTGGGTGCGTGTGTTGCCCCAGTTTATCAAATTTATCAAATACTGGAACGGCAATTGAACCAATGAAAATAGTAATTCAAGGTTTATTAGTCAGACCCCAATTGAACTATGGCTAAATCAATAATAATTAAGTTAATATATCTTTAATTGAATAATATCTATTTTAATTAAGAATGACAAAAATATAAAATTGATTTCAAATAAACAAACAATGAAATAAATTTTTTCAAAAAAATAAAGTCAGTAGGGATAAGAAGTAAAATTATATTTTAAAAAGCTAATAAATATTTTATAATTTATAATTTTATAATGTGTGTGTATTTCTTCTCCATTTGTTCCTTAGTTTTCATTCTCCAATAGTTGGGATGTATTTGGATTAGTTTATGTGTAAGTGACTATGAGAATAAATGTTTATTTATAATATATCATAAGAATAAGAGATTATGTTAAAAGTGATTTATGTTTGGATATTTTTACCCTATAAGTGTTTTGAGAAAAGAAATATGTTTAGATATTGGGGGTTTAAGTGATTATTGAGTTAATAATGAGAAAAAAATAAAATAAGTAATTATGAAAGAATAAACAATTATCATAAGTAGAAAAAATTAATTTCTTCTATAAATATTTATTTAAGGTATAAATACTTATTAAAAAATAATTTTCATTTGATAACCCTAATAAATAATCACTTATAGCATACTATAAGTAATTATATATTATATCCAAACACGTTTGTATAAATCATAGTCTAAAAAGAAGGAATGGCAACTAATGATGATATGGCGTTAAAAAAATGGCTGGTTAGAACTGTTTGAATAATCATTTTTGTTCGATTTTGACAAGTTTTTGTTTTTTTCAATTTTCTTTTTGAATAGTTCATCTCATTTTCCGTGCCCCTGCCAGTGATTGATTCACTATTTTTTTCAGTCCGACTCGCCAGTCTAAGATCCAATTTTCCATTTACTGGTTTGGACTTATCCTAAATTTCGAATTCCTAGTTGTTTTACCAAATATGAAAGATTAAGAGTATTTAAAGATTTGGTTTAATTTCATTTTGGGTTAAACCAAAGTAAACCAAATCATGGTTGATTTCTGAAATTTGGAATCTTTTAAATTTTTGTAAGAAATTGGTTTGGTTCAGTTTCTAGTTGATTTGAATAAGTTTGAATTGGTTTAAATAATATTAAATTAATTCTTTTTAGAAAGAAAAGTTATCCTTATTCAAAAATAATTCAAACAGGTATTTTATGAGCACACATTATATTTAAATATTTTATTAAATGATGGATATTTTATACACAAATTTTGTGAAATTTTTCACATAATTATTTATTTATTTATGATAGATTCCCATAATTAATTATAACATAACACTTATCTACATTCTTTATCTCAAATTAATAAATGTCCTTTAATCGTACTTATGGGCTTTTTTATTTATTATATGCTAAAAGACTTATGTTAATGAGCAGTATAAAATGAAAATATATTAAATAAATATATATTAAAAAAACTTAAGAAAGCATAGTAGGTTTGGTTAAAGTTTTGAAGGTTTAAAACCAATCAAAATAAACTACATCAGTTTCATAGCTATAAAAATTGAAACAAACCTTATTTTAATTTGATTTTGATCGATATGTGTCAATTTGGTCCTGTTTGGTTTGATTTAATCATTTTTTTATTTAATCTGTATAAATTATGATTTTCGTTTCTACTATGGGGGGTTTGTTCATTCTTTTATATATGTAAGCCTCCAACACTCTTAAGCCTTCGCGGGAAAATATTTTGAAACTACTCATGTCATGAAGGGCGTCGCTAAAAGCATAATGACATGAAGAGAACTTTGAAACCTTTGTTTCCATAATTCTCAAATAGACTCTACAAGAACTCGTACTTTTTATTTATAAAAAATTAAAAAAGTTATATAATTATTTAAGTGCCTTTAAAAGATCATTCTTTTTTATACATATGCTTAATTATTTAGTTAATAGAAACATTTGCGTAGAAGCTAAAAAATTAATTTTTTTTACATTATGATAATAAAATTACGTCACTTTACATATGTGAGTGCAAGTTTCACAAGCACAAATTGTGAAGCAAGCAGAGATTACATAGATGAAGCATTAGGGATTTACATGGATGAAGTATCAAGGATTTGGTACCAGTCAGATGAAGCCTTCATGGGAAGCAGAACCAATTTTCCACCCATAGGACGGCAGGTGATGAAGCTAAGAAGCTTTCCGGAGGGAGAAAGAAACTGTTACACTCTAAAACCTAAACAAGACTAGTAGAAGCACAAGTATTTTGATCAGAGCTGTATTTGCATATGAGCATTATGACTATAACAAGTTCTAGATTTCAATCTGTACGTGGGGGTCAATTATTGGGACACTCCAATGACCTGAATTAGGGAATTTCTAAAATAGGCTATTAAATAGTAAAGGAGCATTACACTGATGTAACAACCCTCATTACATCTTGGACTTAGTCTCTGGCTAACCAAGTGTAATTGGTATTGTATGCAGCACCGGAGGAAACCTCAATTTGAGGGCAGAAGAGCTCCTTGTCGCAGCTAGCATATTGATGCCACGGTGAGCAAGCAAATTTTTTGTTAAATCAGAAACAGTCTAGTCGGCTGAGTACGAGAGAGAAAAGAAGAACGGAGGGAGCAGTGAAGAAGCTCTGTTAGGCTTTAAGTTGGGATTTTTTTGGTATATGTTGAGGTTTTCAGTTTTGGACGAATCCCACCAATTAAAATGGATGGAATGGGATTAATGGAGTATGATTTGGTGTTTGTAATGCTTAGGTGTGAGTTTTAGAAGGAGTATGCATGATTTAAGTTTAACCCTATGTTGAAATTATTAAAGGCAGTATAGAATATGAGATATATGCAATGGAGTAGAGTTTGAGTGGTCTTTAGGAATTCAATGGTATATTGTGATAATTGAGGTTTTATGGTATTGTAGAGATATGTGGTTGATCAAAAGGAGTACGAGTGTGTTGGACATCTTGAGAAGCTCGTGGAATCACATGTGTGTGGTATTAATAACTGGAGGTAACCGGATGCTTGTATTGTTTGTTTTGTATATGTTATATGTTGATATATTTATGTGTATATATGTATGTTTTCGTTCATAACATGATATTGATATGTGTGTATGGTTTTCTATATATCGTAGTATGCACACTGCTAGACATATAGAGGATGATGATTATGGTGATGATTAGAGATGATGATGACGATGTAACATGACATGATGCATGCATGATATTGTGAAACATGATGATGATGATTATATGATGATATGACATGAGAATCATCACATGACATTATGAGATTAAGATATATGGTGGATCAGGTTCAGGTAGTGATGATGATATGATATATGATGATATATGATTAGGGAGAATAATGATAGAATATGTGTGTGTGTGTGTGTTTAAGGGGGATAAGGATGTGATCTGTGCGGTTAAGTTACCTCCTATAGCCGAGAGGGAAAGGTGCATAGTGGACTACACCTTCCCTAAATCGCTGCCAATTCGTGGTGGGAAAGGGGAAGGATAGCCACGGTCCGAGCACTGGTATAACATTTATCCAGGTTGTATTAGTATAAGGTAAGTTTGGTGATATCCTGGAATCAATCTTCATCGATTGTTGGAAGGGAATCACCTATACGAAATATGCTATTATGACGACAGCTCGTGGTTCTAGCTGTGTGTAAGAGAGACATGCATTCCATTTCATATTGTATCAATGATATGATTGTATGAGTTATATATATATGTATGTTGTCCCTGGTTACTGATACTTTGTTTCACACCCCTTTCCCATGAACTGACATTTTAGGTGAATGTTCTGGTACTAATTCAGAGAAGACAAGGGAGTAGCATACCGGATGTGGGAATACCAAGTCTATGTAGTGTATGTGTGTAATGTCTATGTATGCTGTGCTAAGTAGAATATTGTTTGCAATTGACATGATAATTGGGATGATTGTAATGATATTGATGTGGAATGATGTTGGATGTGATGAGTATGATGTATTGTGATACTGGTATGGTTTGGGGTGTTGAGGAATCTGTATGGTAGTGTTTGTGAGTTTAAAGATGAAATTGGATCTTGTTGGTGTGTTTTGAGGCAAGTAACCCATTATATCAAATTAGGATTCAAAGGGATCAAATCTCAGAGTAGTAGTTCTTTTGAGGTAAAACCTGTTTGAACAAATTGATTATGTTGATTAAGACTTGTGTGAATGGTTCGGAACAGTCAAATTGGTTTTGGTGGCAATTAGAGGTTGTTAATGTTGATTTTTGGTCAAAAAGTGATAAAAATAGTGTCGGGCATCCAAAATCTTCATACGGAGATGGATTGAAGTAAAATTGATGTCCATGTTTAGATTGAGAGAAGATTGACTTGTAGGAGTTGGAATCAGGTCAATCGGAGGTCGGAGAATAAAGTTATGCCAGTCGAAAATTTGTCTCGGGAATTGAATTTTTGTTGATATGACATTAGTAAGGGGTCGCTGCGGCACCAGGAAACCAGGCTATGGCCCCAGTGAGTTTGAGGGCACTAGAGCCATGGCAGTAATGTAGCGGTTGCGCCCCTACACACTGTTATGTTGTTCTGGTGTTTTTCGAGGTATTTTGTGACGTTTTCCGCTGCTCTGATATTTTGGAAGGTAAATTTGAGATGTTTGAACCGTGATTTGTTAGATATTAAAGTATTTGGCCCACTCAGGAGGTGTATTGGATTAAGGTGTTACAACTGACACTTTAAAAAAGAAAACGTACTCGTATATGATATATCATACTTTATGATATGTATCATAAATGTATCTTTTTTTTTTCTTTACAAAATTTCAAAATAATTCAAATTTTATAAAAAAAACTCAATTGTTGATTTCTCATTTTAGATATTTTTATATTAATTTTAAAATACTTGTTTTAAACTCAATTTTTAATATATTTTTTGTCTTTAATATATTAATTTATTGAATATATACATAAATTTTATATGTATATTTCTTATATCTGAATCCTAAAATTTTAAAATTTGTTATGTTCTAACATATCATATCGTGTCATATCTGATACCTACACATGTATTTATACATTATAGTAAAGGAGTAAATAAATTAAGAATTCAAGGAAAAATAAAATAAAAATACATATATATATATTTAGTAGGAAAGAAATTATTTAATTATTATTATATTTATTTATTTTTTTAATAAAAATAATAAGATAAAATGAATAATTGAGCATCAACCAAAGAATTGGGAATTTTAGGTAAATTCATCGTAAAGTTGTCCATACGAGAGTTTAAAACCTAACTTGGCACTTAAAATGAGTTATGTTCCCAATATTTATGAAATTACTTCAATATCCCTAACTCTCCTGTTGAATACCGGCTTTTGGTCATTTCCACACCAATCTCCCTTCTCATTGTAATCGCCAAATACTCTATAGAAGCAGAGGAAGAAAATTTCCGCTTGTTCCCTGTCAAGATTGTGCACTAGACGTCCTTCATCAACGCCTCCTTCCTTTCTTCCTTTGCTACCACAACACCCCTTTCCTTCCCCACATTGTGTGCGCCATCTTCATTCTTTCCTCTTCTGGTAGAGCTGATGTTTGTAAGTTTATGTTCTCCTCCTCCATTATTTTTTTTTCTGCACTGTTTTTCTTCTCCCTATTAAATCGCTGCATCATTCTATGTTTTTTCTTTGCAGTACAGCACCTTTCTTCCCTCTTCTTAATGCTGTCCTGAGTTGCCTTGTGTGTGTGTTTCTGGTGGAGCTTTTTCCTTCCTTAATCCAGCCGCTATCTTGCCTAAAACAGGGGGAAAACGGACTGAAGCTCCAGCTGAAGTTATTTTAGGGGAGAAGCTCAGCTTGTCAGGTACCTTCCCCATAAATTTTCTGGTTTTATATTGATGTAGGATTGAGATAGAAAGTCTGATTTTCTCTCCTTTTAAGCCTAGGAATGTTGGAACAATTTTGGTGACTTTAACTTAATCAAGGGAAATTGATGCATAGAAGGGTGTGGTGAAACCTTAATTGTTACGGTAGTTGTTTGGATGGAGATTTAAGACTTTCTTGCTTTGTGAACTCAAGTTGGAGGCACATTAGGTGTTTGATAAAATGTTTAAGAAAGGAAATCTAGTAAAAGAATGAGTAAAGGAGGTTAATGTATCATGGGTTAAATTATGGTACATAACTTGTTCAACCTTCATGTTGAAAGCCAAGAAGAAAGACACCACTTTAAAATTGGGAGAGTCCTAATCAAGAGCTTTATAATTTGGAAGAGAATAACAAGTGTTTAAATTTACATGTGGGATTTGGCAATATAGGAAATCCTTTCACCAGAGTTGCTCGGAATTCTCAGCAGATCAAATTTTGAATTTGCCTAGCATCACACGTGTACTAAGGATAATCTGTATTGATTGACTAAAAGAAGAACATATTATAATATCATAATAACACAGAATTGGTAGCTCAAACTTTAAAGCAATTTGTAAAGTGAGCCAAAAAAATAGAATTATATAACTTTTGATCTTAAGCTTGAGTCATGATAATATTCACAATCAAGAGTTAATATGCCAGGTTTTGGGATTTTCTCACGGCTTTTTTTTTCCTTTGTTAAAAGAATTTTTTACAATTCTAATTACTTGTAATCTTTTCAGGCTTTACTCGACACTTGAACAGAAAGAGTGATAGATATATAACTCCGGGATAATTTACTATAAAGCTTTGGGACAAGGTATAATCTATGTATGTGTATAATTCCTAAAAGTATTTGTTTAATAAATTATTTTACTAATTTTCACTAAAGGTATTTTCACGTCCACATTACATCTCCCCTGACTGGGTTCTCAAGTTAGAGGCACAAGTCATATAATCCCATCACTCTCACAAGCTATACAATCATATATTTACCATATCCATACCCATGCGAGTGCCACTGTCTATATTGTTCAACATACAACACACCTATAGGCAGAAAAAAGAGTTTATTCAAGCCAATATGTGATAGCAGTGGACAGAATTGCCACTTAGGAGAGATAAATTCAACATGTAAACAAGTATCGATCTATCTAGCAGAGGGCATACTGAAGTTTGAATCAAATTGCATAACGCTCATATCCGTGGAATTGCTTGCATTGGCGTTGTGGATGGTCCTTTCCATAGTGTTATCCATTGCCAAAGATTCCCTTAGTTGAACTACTACTTGACTTATATCAGGCCTTTGAATTGTAGACGATGCAGTGCATGACATGGCTATCTCTAGAAATTTCCAAGCAGAATCAGAATTGTAGTGTCCTTGTAAAGTGGGATCAATGATGGACTGAATATCCTTGCTTTCAAGTTTAGGGGTAACCCATTTAAGTAGGAGACTGAAGGTATTGTCTGCTTGTCTTTTTGCTGCTGGTTTTCCAGTGATTAATTCTAATAGAATTATTCCAAAACTATAAATATCACTCCCTTTTGTAAGGTTTCCAGAATTTTGAAATCTGTAAAAAGGAAACTAACTGTTAGATGTCAAAAAAAAAAAATCTGTTCAATAATATTTTTCTATTCAATCACACATCCAAATTGAGGCAGAGGAATTAGTTTAGTTCGGAGAGATCATTTTTTTGGTCAATTAGAGTTTCATTTGAATGTCAACTCAATTTAGATCTCTGCCCATATAGAACTATAGTCTCAGGCTATCTATCTAATAATATCTTCAATGTCATAGTAAAAGAAATTTGAAGTGAGGGACTACAAAATGAGCTGAATTTGTCTTCCAATTCAAATGCTTGTTCCTTCGAATTGCTCTTTGTATTGCATTGATTTTATTGTATGCAACTTTAAATCATTGGTGGGTTTTTTTATTGAATATATATAATATAAAATAAAAATACTTACTCAGGATCAAGATAACCTAATGTGCCGGCGGGACGAGTTGAGACATGACTATCAATATCATTTGCAAAAGCTCTAGATAACCCAAAATCAGCAATCTTAGCTTCCATATTTTTGTCTAACAAAATATTGGAGGTCTTTAGGTCTCTATGTATTATTGCTGGCTTACAACCGTTATGCAAATATTCAAGTCCTGCAACTCCATTCATTAGATATTATGTATTATTATTATTGTTGTCATAAACTTAATGGAGAAAAATAAATCCTAACTATAGTGTACCATAGGAGAAAATTATTTTGAATTAATTGTAATTGCTTAAATCATTTAAAAAATTATTTGTTTATCTAAAAATAATTTATTTATTCGAGACAATCATAACTTATTAAAAATTAATGTGTTGTTCAAATCTGACAACTCATAAAAGGCTAACAAATATAGTTTTGCTTACCACACGCTGCGTCCAATGCAATTTGAAGCCTATCCTTCCACTTAAAAGCAACTCCGTACTTACCTACAGAACTAGTACAATCAGATTTCTTTTACATATACCACAAAAGTTGTTTGATGAATTTATCAATTTCTATTATATTGTGGCTAAAAAATACATATATGCTCGTTTATAGTTGAATTGATTTAAAATTGTAGGTCGAGTCCATTTTAATGATTCTCTAAATTGTCTTTTAAAAAAAACAGTTTTATCAGTTATTAAATCAATATAAATATTAATAATATTTAATATAAAATCTAAATTATTTATATATATATATAATTCACATTATTCGACTCATTCCATTAATATAGCTTCATTTAGTTAAATGAGCCTACTTAGTTTTGGGAATATGTCTAAGCTAGTTCTTGGATGTTAGATTTCATATATACCTGATAAATGCTGCCGAAGGTCACCATTAGCCATATACTCATAAATTAATGCCGTCCTACCACTTTCTTCACAGTATCCAATCAGAGAAACTAAGTTTCTATGATGTGCAACCATCAATAGTTCTACCTGCAAATTAGTTTCTAATTAAATGTTTAAGAAAACAAGGCATCCATCAGTATACAAAATTAATTTAGTTGTTGGATTTTGACTAACCTCTGATCGAAATTCTCTATGACCTTGTACTGATGATTGAGAAAGTAATTTCACTGCAACTTGAGTACCATTTTTAAGAGTGCCTAGATAAACCTTTCCGAATCCTCCTTCGCCAATCAGATTTTGCAAGTTATTTGTGATCTCGAGAATATTAGAGTAAGAAAATGCTCGATTTCTTAGTTTCATTGAGTCTTTCTTACTAAAATCATCTGCAAGTTAACATATTAATTAATAAGGATAATCAGAACTGCCCGTCATGAAAATGTGGAATTCAGATTTTTGTTTTCTCCACCATTCAAAGGGAATTAATGGTTTCCATGGTAAGAGTGACATCTTTAATTTCCAATAACTAGGGTATAAAGGAAGCAGAAAGTTCACAGGGAGTCTTGTGCATACCTTTGAATTTTTTCAATTTAAAGATCCATATTCCTTGAGAAATTATGATTACAGCAATCAAAGCCGAAAGAGATGCAATTAGTGGAATAACCAACTTATGCTTTTTGCATGGGTCCCTCAAACAAAGGCCAGGATTATCTTCCAAACTGAAAGATAAAGTCAACTAATGAATTAGCATATTACATATGACTCATAGTAATTGTATTGAGTTATTAAATAATTATAAATCTTTTCCATGCTACCTCTAAACAAGAGTCAAGACAAATTAAAATTGCTCGATCACGATTGAAACATATCCAGTTTAATCACATCAAATTAATATTGGTAATTTGATTTTAGTTTGATTTACAAGAAAAGGGAGTCACAACTGCGCAACTAGGACAGATTAAGTTGAGAAACCTCATTTCCAAATTTGATTTATCCTTGAGAGCCTTAGGAATTGAGCTTGTAAGCTTGTTGCCACTTAAATTACTGCAAGAAAAATTGTGAAATATATTCACATGGTGATTGTGAAGTTATGAAGGTATGTATTCTATAATAATAAATCCTAAATAATCTAACTCAAAACTTACAGAAATCTCAACTTTGGCAATTCAGCTAGGAATTCTGGTATCGTTCCTGATAAGCTATTACTTGACAAATCCCTAAAAGAAAACAATATTTTAGACGAAAAAATTCTTACCTTGAAGATTTTGTCCTAATTTAATCACTTTATACGTACAGGGTTTCTAACGCTGTAAGTTGTGAGAATGAAGTAGCTATAGGTCCTGTTAACTTGCTGGCACTCAAGTTTCTGCATGCAATGATAGGAAAATGATCAACCGATATATATTCAGGCAGGTTGATTATGAAGTTTTCTCAAGTATAGCTCAATTAGTAGTCATTACACTGGAAATAACATCAAATTGACTCGAGTGAAGTCAATTTTTCATTTATCAAACATTTGGAACGAGGAGTGGAACTGATCACACAGTTCATAGTGCATTTAGGAATGTTTATAATGAATATAACTATGCTTTGTAGTTTAATTGAAGGAGCAAAATACTTACAGAGAGGTTATCCTTGCGTTGGAGTCATTCCTACCAGAACTACATAGAAGTCCTTCCCATGCATATTCCTCCGGAACACAGGGGTCGCCTTGCCAATCTACTTTGGAGATTTCGTATGTGTTTTTTATGTCGAGAATGGCATCCACTATTATTTATTACCAATAATAAATAGGATTTCAGAAGTCAAAGCCAATACATAGACACACAAAAATTATAGAAAAACAAGAAACAAAAGCACACCATCTCTTTGGTCCGTTGGGGAAGTTAGGGGTGATATTAATTTATAAATCTCAAGGGCATTGAGGATTGGAGGAGCATCGGATTCTGATGTTGCCCTTATACTGAAACGAAGATTACTTTGATTTGTAACAGCAGTAACTGTCATTGGCTTTAAGTATTCAAGAGTCATAGGCTCTGGGAGGATGTTCTCATCATTAACAGAAATATCAATTATTCTTTTCTGCCCAGGGAGAAGTTGCTCTATTTCAGCAAAGTGAAAGTAGACATGATATTTAAAAGAACTTTCAAATGGAGCCCCCCAGGCAGAGACAGTGTCAAAGTTTAAAGCAAATGAGCGATTGAATGATTGGGCTGCAGATATCAACACTCGTGCTGGTAATTTATAAGAATCATTTGTGCTTCCAGCATCAATATATACAGATCTATTGAACGGCTGCCAATCTTCCACTTTAAAAACATTGTCCGTGCGCCACACACGATCATAGATGTCATCCATGTACCTATATGCTTGCATTGTTATCTTAATGAATTTGGGAATTGCTTCCACGTATAAAGAAAGCTTGAGCAACACAAGAAGCTAGAGAATATAAAATTCAAAAGAAGAGATAGATCATGAAAACCTACA
The DNA here is from genome assembly GCA_026686845.1 of Adenanthera pavonina. Classification (NCBI taxonomy): domain Eukaryota; kingdom Viridiplantae; phylum Streptophyta; class Magnoliopsida; order Fabales; family Fabaceae; genus Adenanthera; species Adenanthera pavonina. The sequence continues at coordinate 4,467,983 of JAIVEN010000011.1, read as the reverse complement.
TACACAACAATCTAGAGAATATAAAATTAGAGTCACCTGCTGAACAGAGCCAAAGTGGAATTAATGAAGCCAACATCAATTCTTGTATCAAGGACTAATAGTGATTGAGAAGGGAGTGGAGTTAGATAAATAGAATTGCTGAGAGGTCGTAGTTCCAATGTAGAAATGAAGGGTATTCCTTTGCCAATGTTGACAAGGCAAACATGTATGTTGTCAACTATGGGAGTGTGGATAATCTCCGCAAATTCATAAGCATTGCCCGGCTTAATATTAATATTTGTCCAATAATTGACGCCGAGATACAAGTCAAAAGCTGGAATTTGATTTTTGCTATCATAATTTCCATATGAGAAGAAGGCTCTGATGAGGTAATTTTGGTCTTTACCCTGATTTGGTTTCAGGGTGTAGCAGTTCCTTTTTCCTTCTGGGAAACTTCTCAGCGTTTTCAGTTGTCTCGCAAAATAACGAAAATTATTGGTATCTCTTGAATCAGGTGCCACCATAGCATTTGTTCCAGTGTCTACAAAACTTGTATCTGTCTGATACGAGATTCCAGTGTCTGGATCAGTGTATTCGTTGCTTTCACCACAATCAATGCTTATGAAATCTGTGTGTACAAAAGTTGATAATAATTTATTAAAGTACAACAGCATATGGGTGGTTTTAAATTGAAGGGAAACTTGATAACCAATGAAACATAAGGATGGACGAAGGCAAGTCATAAGCTTGAGCTGAAACACATAACATTATGTTAGAGAAACGTTGGGAGCTTACGAGGGTGAGCGTCGTTGGTGATGAGTTTCCTTCCATGTAGCATTGCGTCGCCATGACGAAGGCTAAGTTGGATGAAGGCCAACCATAAGCATAAAGACCAAATCCACTGCTGGGGCCTCCCCATCTGGTCTGTTGAATGCTTTGCAGAAGCTACCTCTAGCAAATTATACTATGATAATAAATGTTATAATAAAGAAAAGAATATCAGTTATGTAGAACATAAGAAAAAACAACAGAAATGAACTTATCTGAAGCTTGAGATCTCAAATTCGTACCAGGATAAGCAGCGGTTTGAGTGCGGTAATAAAGTTTGATGAGTATATATAAGTAGGAAGTAGTGTATTAGCTTCCAGCAATTGGAATTGAGTTGTTCATCGACTACTTGTTTGACGTACGGTTAAAAGAAAATATTCTATTCGGTCCTATATATAAGATTCTAAATATAAAACCTTTTACAATATATAAGATAATATTTATTATACATTTTTAGAAAAAATGTCTCTATTTAATGTATCTAAAGAGAGAGAGAGATTAAATAAGGGTAGTTTTAGAAAAATGTTGAGATTTTTGGAGAAAATAAGATAATTAATTAGTTTTAATTTTAATTTTTAATCCACATGATTCAGTTAAAACGGTTTTATATTAAGGATTAGAAGAAGTAATAGTTAAAAAAAGTGTAGTTAACGATACCTGTTACATAACTTATAATAATAATCATAATTAGATATTTAAAAAATAAAATATTTTCTCGAAGACTATAAATAATTTATTCTTTATGTTTCTCAAAATTATGACTCATACTTTTCCAAGACATAATATAATCTTTCACATATGATAAAAATATTTTCATGAAGAGAAATTTGTGAAAGTTGTAAATGTTTTTTTCGTCATCTTCTTCAACCGAAAAGTGTTAGTTTTAGCCACACAAAAAAGTGTTTGAAATGAATTGGGGGGTTTATCTTAGTGATAAATATTGATGCTGGACAAATCTAAATGATGATTAATAAATAATGATAAATATTAGTAAATGAATAAACTAATACACTCCCTTTTCTGTCCCATTTTATTTGTTATTTTATAAAATTTTAAATTTCTCAAATTATTTATTATTTTATATGATTAATGAAATATTAATTATTTTCTTTATTATTCCATCTTTCATTGCAGAGTATAAGTCATTTTTAGTATTTAAGTTTAGAGCATTTTAATAAAATATTATTAAATTTTACTATAATTTATATTATTTAATATTTTGTTAATTTATATGAGAAACCTTAAAACAATATATAAAATACAGCAAATGGGATGAAGGGAGGATATTCTTTTATGTGTTTTTCTTTTCCCCTACTCATTTTTCCATTCAAAACAAATTGACCTGACTTGGGGAATTTTCATCATTTGGAATTAACGACTTGGGTGAATTTTACGTGGTTGTTGTGCATGTGAGTGGATTTCAAGTTTCAACTCTCATCCCCCAAATTCCTAACCGCTACGCGTTGTTGCCAGACGGCATTGACGATGATTTCTTTTGAAATAAATGCTGCTGCACTCGCCTTGGTTTAATGATGGTAACTATGCTCCTTGGTAAAAAAAAAAAAAATGATGGTAACTATGCTCACGTGGGTACGTGGCTTGACTTAGTCTAAGAAAATGAGGAAATCATTTGTGGCATTTTCATAATATGGTTTTTTTTTTTCATAAAATCTTTTTGATATTGCAAGAGTATTTTCATCCGAAACAAATTCAAAAATCTAAAATATTCTTTTAAGATTGATGAAATTAGTTTTTTTAGTAACTAATATTTTTTATTACATCAAGAAAGCTTAAATCTTAAATTTTTATAATCACATTTTATCATTAATACTTAAATTAGCCTCAAATAGCTCCTTGATAATAATCCGTATATTGAATATAAGTATTCGAAATCAAACTAAACTAATTAAAATAAAGTTAATTTAAATCGACATTTCCATGCACAACTAAACCAAATTACATAGTTGCAATAGTCCAATCAAATTGAATCTTTAACTTATAGTGAAAGATTATGTATGTTTGTCAAAATAAAAAGGTAGGTAAATTATTTTTAATTACGTAGTTGCTTTTGGAATAATGTTTCTAGACTTGCCTTGGTTGTTATAGTAACTATTCATGCTCTGCCAAAAATAAATCAATAAACAAAAACTATGCACCCATATGGTTGACTTGGTCCAACAAAGTGAAACTTTTTGGGCTGACTGAGTCAGAAAATAATATTAGTATTCACCGCGGACCGCCTCTCAAACTTTAATGTATAGGTCCGTTTCTGTTCTTGTTCCTGTTTGTAGTTTTCATCTCTCTCTCTTTTTTTTTTACCAGATAGTTTTCATCTCTTGAAGTTTAGTTTTCCACAAATTTATGTAACTCAAAATACATAAAGCTAGAATATTATTTCGATCATACTCGATCGGATTATTTTCTCAAATCAGTTTCACGGTTGGGCATTGAGAACAGAACAGATTATTTATTTAATTAAACTACCTCTATTCTTGCCATGCAACAAAAGAAAATAGTTAAATCGGCGTATTTTTAAAATTATTATAAAATATTGTTTTTGAAAAAAAAAAAGGAACTTGTGTTAATAAGTCTCAAGTATGCATGCATGGTTTGACCAGATCCATGAAAATGAAGAACCCCTTGTTGTGACTGGCATCGGATCACAGATGATCCGTGACTGTACACCTCAGACTCAAGCGTTGACACAACCTTCTGGTCATCAACATTTGCAGCTGTCCATCTATTCAATGAAAGTGAAATATACGGGCCTTGAATTTTCGTTACCTTCTTTAGTGTGTGTTTGTAGTACTCCCAAAAAGGAAAAAAAGAAGAAGAAGAAGAAGACGAGTAGCATTTTCATTAAACACGAGAAAAACAAATTGACTTTGATGGCAAAAATTAGGTTTGACCATTTCGAACTTTCTTGGATCATTTACTTGAATGCAAATTATGTGATTGATTGATTCATTGTTATTTATCTCTATTTCACTTAAGTTGTCGAGCGAAGTCTTCTTCATGTTTTTCTTATTTCTTTAATATTTCTTCTTCTAATTTTCATTTTTTTCCCAATAGGTCTCATTCTCTTACATTATTATCTATTTTGTACATTATATATAAAAACTTAGCTTTACACAAAATGATGGACTTATACTTGTTTATATCTGCAATATGAAGACTCATATATGCTAGCCGTTGAATATTCTGGCGGTTTCCATCTCTTTTCTCTTATTTCAGTTTGATTTTTATTTCTTTTTAAGATACTCAAAGAATGTCCCCTGTCAAAAGAAAAAAAAAATACTTGCATTGAAAATCTTCCAACTACATTTAATCATTGATGATTTTTTTTTCTTGAGAGGATAAGCAAATTTTAAACGACAAATTTGTATTTCCATTACATTAATTGAAAGAAAATTAGATTAACAAAATTTCAAGATCATGAAAGAATCAAAATCACTTTGTAGGTTACTTCAATATCTCTCAGTTTGTACACACATTAGAGACTAGGAGTGCAAGATAACAAAGTATTCCCTCCTTCCCATATTTAATATTGTTTAAGATTATGCCACATGAATTAAGAAAGCCTTAATTAATGTAAAATAATACTATATAATGACTCAATACCCGTATTCAAAGAGTCTTGAAGTTTGATTTTTAATGGACTAAATTAAAACACTACAAAAAAAGAGGTATTTAGATATGGCCAAAATCTGTCACTAAATAACTCAAAATCCGTCTCTAATCTATTAGAGACGAATTTAGAAACAACATTTAAGTCGTCTCTAAAAGTGGCGTCGCTAAATAATTAGAGAGGGATTAACTCATCCGTCTCTATTTAGAGACGGATTTATTCCGTCTCTAAATAAAACAAATTCATCTCTAATCTCAATCAAAATTTGTTACCAAAATTGTTAAAAATAATCAAATAAAATAATAAAAATAGAATATAATCATCAGCCACTTCACCCCCTAGCCTAAAGCCCACGCCACATCACTGGTATGTCATTTGTAGTGCCATATCATATTAATAGCTTCAAATGTGTTTCGCCCATGTTCGAAGTCATGACCTCTTACTTCCAATACCTTTGTAGTCATCATGTTGCCAGTTAAACTGAAATGTTTCTGCAGTCTCTATATGTAATATTAAATATATATTATTTATCTACACACTAATATATAAACATATATATATATATATTTATAAGTCAATATATTATTAAAAAATACACATATGTTTTATATTCAATTATTAATATCATAAAATATTTTATTTATATATATATATATTTATATTTATATGAATATTTATATTATTTTGTTTAGATCTTAAATAATTTTCCTATAAATATATTTGTTTTTCTTTGGAAAGAAAAAAATTATTTTCCTAGCCGACTTTTAAATTTAATTTTTATTTGTAAATAAAAATAATTATATATATTATGTTTATGATCCATATGTTTTAATATTTTATTATGTTATTTTTTGCATAGCCATATAATATAATATAATATATATATATATATCGTATTTTATATTATTTAATAAATTATATTATATATATGCTTAATATATACTAGAGGTGGGAGGGAACCAGATATGATCGAGTTTTATGTCAGTCCATGATCTAACCCAAAGTCTTAGTTAAGTATTATATATATCCATTTTAAATTTAGAAAGGAACATATCTTTTTATTATTTACACCATAAATTTAATTATGGATTCCCAATGAAAAATGATTTAAATTTTATTTGATTTTGATTTGATTTATTTTTTAGTATCATTATTACTTTTAACTTTAATTTTAAAATATAGATGTAAATTCTCAAAATAAGGTTGATTTAGAAAGAATTAATGATTAATAAGTTTATAATAAATTTATTGTTGTCATAATTTTTTGAAATTATTATCATGAAATAGAATTAAAAATTAACTTATTAATTCAAAGTAAAATAAATTAATAAAATTAAGATAATCTATTTAGATATTTTAAACCAAATGATATTATTAAAGATAAACTTTTTTTTGAAATCAATTCTACAAACATATCCAATATAAAAAATTTATCAACATATGAATTACTAATTAAAGAAAAAATATTGTTTAATATTAATTGATTCTAGATATTTGTTAATTACTAGGACAATTAAATGTCATCTATGATAAAATTGCTTACATTCTCTTTTAGTCTAAAATTTCTTAAAACTTCAACGCTTCCTTTAATTTCATTTTACTATTTCTAATCTTAAAGTTCTCTATATATCTCCTCTTTCCTTCATTTCTTATTTTTCATTCTCATCCTATATTCTCAATTTCTCGATCTTCTTCCATCAACTACCAAGCATGCTCCTAAAAAAATAAAAGAAACATTAGGTTTTAGGATTCTGATGGTTTAGTTTAAGGTCGCTTTTTGAAATGTCTTTTAATATGATTAGAAATACAATTTACTTAACTTAAATTAGTTAACTCATGAGTTTGGTCCATTTAACATACTATAATATTTAAAAAATACCCAAAATTTGAAAATATCTCTCAAAATTTAAATTAACATATTACAATATTAAAAAATAATACTATATAAAATTGAAGTAATTTTAAAAAAATCCGTATCTAAATCTGTCTCTAAATGTGAATTAGAGACTAATTTAGAGACAGACAAGGCACCCGTTACTGCGTTTATTACAAATGTGTCTCTAAGTTCATCTCTAAATAGATATTAGAGACGAATTTAGGGCAAGACATTTATTGTTGCATTCACTAAAAATATGTATCTAAATCCATCTAAAAAAAAATTAGAGATAGGTTTAGTGACAAATTTTTATTCATCACAATAAATTAAAAACATCCGTCACAAAATTCATCTCTAAATGTTAAAAAATTTTCAAGAAATAATAGGATATTTTTAGAGACGGATATAGAGACGGACTTTTTTATTTTAGCGATGAAAAATTAGTTGTTACTAAGTCTGTCTCTATCATATTATTAGATATGGATATAGAGACGGATTTTATTAGAAACGATATATACCCGTCTCAAACTCCGTCTCTAATACTTTTCCATTATTTTTAATATGAAAGAAAGTTATTTTACTAAAAAAATTCGTTATCCGTCTCTATTTTCGTCTCTAATAGTGACAGATTTTAATCCGTCTCTAAAATTCGTAACTAAATGGGCATTTTTTTGTAGTGAAAAAGAGTAATTAAGTGCATGTTTTAAGTGATTATACCCCAAAAATGGAGGTGAAAAAATCATTTATTTTAAGTAATTATGGATTGGCCTAATAGGCCATAAGCAGTAGATAAGAGAGAAGAAAAAATTGAATTAATAAATGGGGATATAGTTGAAAATTAAAAAGTTAATGATGCATTGAATTTGTAAAATAATAATAGTTTTGGAACAACATAGAAAATCTAAAACAACAGCGAAGGGAGTACTATTACATACTGAACAAATTATACAATATACAATCATATACTTTTAAATTATAAAATGATTGCTTATAGACAACACATACAAAAATATAATGATTAATTATAATTTCTAAATGAACCCAATCATGAGATCATATATAACATGTAATGCGAGTTAGGAGCTCTGCTATATCCTACGTAGATACATACATATACCTAAGAAGTAGTTTGCAAACTCAAAGTCCCACGTTGCTTAAGGACAAGGTTCTCTAAGAGTATAAAAGAAGGAGATTATGCCACTTGTCAAAAAGATATTTTGGAGGGAAGACTAAGTGAGTTTAAATATTAATAATTTAATTTAATATTTAAGCACTTGACATGTCATAGCCATTAGATTAATTTGATAGTCTAGATTTGATCTAGATTTAAAATTTAAATAATTCATCAAACAAAGCTTTAATTGTTCCGTTTTTTTCAAAATGTTTCATATTTATTATTAATGTTTTGATCTCTTGGCAACGTTCAGAAACAACTGATTTATGGCTGTAATTAAGTTTTAATATTCGGTTATTATATTTGACTATAAAAAGCAGTATATCAAACCTATGTTTTCTCCTTCTTGTATTCTCTCTTGTTTTTGTTTCTATGATTCGTTGAGACATCAGAAGTTGATGTCTACTATCTTAGGTGCTTGCGATAACTCCTAAGGGTGTGATAATCATGATTTTTATTATTTTTATTCCCTTTATTTAACCATTTTTAATGTTGAATTTTGGCTAATTTTGTGTGATTTATATGATATTTAGGAAATTAGCCTTAATTTGAAAAAAATGAGAATTTTGGGATAATTTTTGAAAATTAAGTTTAAATTTTAATTATTTTTATTTTCTAAATTATTCCAAGAATTTACTTCTTCCATTATATTTTATTTAATAATTCTCATTGTAATTATGAGTCATTTGCGATTTTATTGTGATTAATGAAATGATTCAGAATTGACCCCTTTTTGGGTAAAATTGTTAAAAGAACTTTGAGAATTTCTTTTTAGTATTTTATTTTTTTTTTATTTTTTTTACTAATAATTTTCCTCCAAATTGAATTTAAATTTTATCCCATGATTAATTTAATTTTCTTGGATCAAAATTTAATTTGTATTTATTTAATTGAGAATATAATCTATCTGATGTAATATTTTCTTGCAGGTTATGATCCATAAAGATTGAAATTTTGAAGGGGTGTTTTGATCATTAGAGAGGAGGAATTTTATGGGAAATTTATTTTCCCAACTAATCCATCTTCCCTTATTTTTAATTATCCATTTATATCTGTTTTTATTTTAGTTAGTTCACATAACACTTCCTTGGGGGATTTTTCGAAAACAAAACGTGGCCTAGGGTGATTTTCTTTTTCTTGCACAGCTCGCCTCATCACTCTGCAGGAGAAAAACAGCCGACAGCCCTCTGTTCATCTCATTTTTCTCCTCTTTCAGAAACTCCGCGTCGTGATCCATTCCTTCACAAATTCCTTCCATTTTTGGTAATATTCCTCCATTGTTCCACAAATTTTCTTCATTATCCCATTTTCCCCCTACTTCTTCTCCATCATTCTACCAAGATCCTTCATCTTTCCATCTCTTCTCCAATTGGCCGAATTTCACCATGGGAGATTAGGAAGCTTGAAGCTATGGGTGTCTTGCTTGTCTACACCATTTACAAATAGAGCAACCAACGTTCTGTTGTAAGCTTACCATGGCCGAATTTCTCTTGATTTCCGTTGGAGCCATTTTCGTTCAAATGAGGAGCTAGAGTGTTTGTGGGTCTTTCATGCGGCAAGACAAGGAGTTTGGGACTTGAGCTTGATTAGAGCATAAATGGAGGAATGATAAGTTTTCTTTTATCATCTTTATTTTTCTGAATTTTATTTATTTTATCTTAGGTTTTCTAAGTTAAGATTGATAAAAATTTATAAATATTTTGATGATTGGAGACTGGATTTGAGTTTAGAATGCATTGTATACATTATTGATGTTGATTTGAGTTGGATTTAAGCTTGTTTCAGATCTGGAATTTTGTGTATTTTACCCAATTTGGTGTTATCTTGATTAATTCATTGGGTTGTGATGCAATCTAGATAATGTTATGTTTAATGCTACATAATTAGGGAGTTAATTATCTAATTTGGTTTAATTAGATAATTTTATCCAATTTTCCAGATTTAACATAAACTCAATTAACATGACATTAAGTTTAATTAATTAGATTAGACTAATTCTAGATAATTAATTAACAACTAGAGGTATCTAGAATTAATTAATTATTTAGATTATATTTGAGGTAATTAAGTGTTTAATCTAATTAATTTGCTTAATTAAGAACTTACTCATTCCTATTTTAATTGGACTCAAACTAGGATAGACCCAAATTACTTGTCAAGCCCATGAATGATCCATATTTTCCAAAATTGAAAACTTGTTTTATTTTAATCCTTGTTTAGTTCTTATTTTAATTAATTGTTAATTTTAATTTGGTTTAACTTTGAATTAAAAACAACCCCCCAAAATCTTAGTTGATAATTGACATTTTCATATTAAATAGTTTGCATTGCATTTCATAAAGAAAATAATAATATAGTTGCGTTAGTATTTTAATTTAGTAATAATTAGTTTGCATTTTGTTTATTTTTAATTTAGTTAGTTTAGTTTGCATTTCATTTTAGTTGCTTTTTAATTTAGTTAATTTTGCTTAGTTTCAATTTTAATTTTTGCATTATTATTATTATTATCATTTAGGTGCATCATTTTAACTTAGAAATTCACAATCTCTTACTCGCATATTAACAGTTGCCTCTCTTAGAACACGACCCAGGTTGCACCTATACTACAAATCATTTGCACCTAGTATTAAATTGTACAGCCCTCGACATGGCTTGTCAGGGTGGTTCACTGAATTCCTGCAGCAATTATAGTGGAGGCAACTAACATCTTAAAGACAGTGTGGTTGTTATATGTTTTTGAGCATAGCCAATTTTCCATATACTGTTTCTAACACTACCCCTGTGTGTGTGTGTGATATGTAAGATTATAAGTATTTAATAAAGGACTGACGGTGGCCGTGTATGAACTAATGGAAAAGACAACCTAAAACAAGCCTCATATTCTACTTTTAGGCACTGACCAAAGAACATGAATAAAGTTTGGGTGTTTTCTCCTTCTTGTATTTTCTCTAGTTTTTGATTTGTTGAGACATCAAAAGTTGTTGTTTACTATTTTAGGTGCTTGGGATAACTCCTAAGGTTGATTCGCCAAATCCCTACAACAATCAATGTGGAGGCAACTAACATTTTAAGGACAGTGTGGTTGTTATATGTTTCTAGGCATAGTCAATTTTCCATATACTGCTTCTAACACTACCCCTGTGCTCGCATGTGTGTGTGTGTGTGATATGTAAGATTATAAGTATTTAATAAGGGACTGAAGGTGGCTGTGTACAAACTAATGGAAAAGGCAACTTAAAACGAGCCTCATATTCTGCTTTTAGGCACTGACCAAAGAACATGAATAAATTTTGGGTGTTTTCTCCTTCTTGTATTCTCTCTGGTTTTCATTTATATGATTTTGTGAGACATGAGAAGTTGCTGTCTACTATCTTAGGTGCTTGGGATAACTCCTAAGAGTGGTTTACTGAATCCTTAAAGCAATTTTAGTGAGGTAAATAATACCTTAAGGACAGTGTGGTTGTCATACAATTCTGGGCACCAGTCAATTTTCCATATACTACTTCTAACACTACCCCGCATTTGTGTGCACGTGTGTAATAAGTAAGATTATAAGTATTCAATGAAGGACTAAAGGTGGCCGTGTATGAACTAATGGAAAAAGGCAACCTAAAACGAGCCTCATATTCTACTTTTAGGCATCGACCAAAGAAAATGAATAAACTTTGGGTGATTTCTCCTTCTTGCATTCTCTCTAGTTTTCGTTTCTATGATTCATTGAGACATCAGAAATTGCTATTTTCTATTTTAGGTACTTGGGATAACACCTAAGGGTGATTTGCTGAATTCCTACTGCAATCATGGTGGAGGCAACTAACATCTTACGGATAGTGTGGTTGTTATACGTTTCTAGGCATAGTCAACTTTCCATATACTGCTTCTAACACTACCCCTGCGCGCGCATGTGTGTGTGATGGTGTGATATGTAAGATTATAAGTATTTAATAAAGGACTGAAGGTGGCCGTGTATGAACTAATGGAAAAGGCAACCTAAAACGAGCCTCATATTCTGCTTTTAGGCACTGACTAAAGAACATGAATAAATTTTGGGTGTTTTCTCCTTCTTGTATTCTCTCTGGTTTTCATTTCTATGATTTGTTGAGACACGAAAAGTTGCTGTTTACTGTCTTAGGTGTTTGGGATAACTCCTAAAGGTGGTTCGCCAAATCCTTACAGCAATCATAGTGGAGTAAATAACACCTTAAGGATAGTATGGTTGTCATACATTTCTGGGCACCAGTTAATTTTCCATATACTACTTCTAACACTACCCTATATTCATGTGCACGTGTGTAATATGTAAGATTATAAGTATTCAATAAAGGACTAAAGGTGGCCATGTATGAACTAATGGAAAAGGCAACCTAAAATGAGCCTCATATTCTGCTTTTAGGCACCGACCAAAGAAAATGAATAAACTTTGGGTGACTTCTCCTTCTTGCATTCTCTCTAGTTTTTGTTTCTATGATTCGTTGAGACATCAGAAGTTGATGTCTACTATCTTAGGTGCTTGGGATAACTCCTAAAGGTGGTTTGCCGAATCCTTGCAGCAATCATGATGAAAGCAAATAACACCTTAAGGACAGTGTGATTGTCATATGTTTCTGGGCATCGGTCAATTTTCCATATATTGCTTCTAACACTACCCTGCGTTCGCACTTGTGTGTGTGATATGTAAGATTATAAGTATTCAATAAAGGACTAAAGGTGGCCATCTATGAACTAATGGAAAAGGCAACCTAAAACGAGCCTCATATTTTTCTTTTAGGCACTGACCAAAGAAAATGAATAAACTTTGGGATTTTAAATTTTCATATTTCATGTTAACTAGCTAAAAGCATATATTACCAGCATTTCAAAATGTAAGAGGCATTTCTAAATATATTTTATTCCAAAATATAAGAGATAGATGACTTTTATCTCTTAAATTAATGCATTTTTTTCAATTTTGCCTTTAATTAAAGTAAACTTATTATTATGAGGCATGGGTTAAAGGAGAGTTAGGTGAAAATATTAAATGATGACATTTGTGGAAATTTTTTTTCTTTGTAACATATTTAACCTGTTACTTGATTTTGATGATTTAGTTATTTATTTTTTATATTTTATTTGGACCACCTCTCTCTAGCACTTACTAATTACTCTATATAGTTCATAATATAAATTATATTTAAAAAAATTATTTTAGTCTAAAATATAAGTTATATTTAAGTATTATATAGTGCAGTAATGATACTCAATACATTGAATATTCCTCAGTGAAATATTCAAAATCAAACTAAACTAATTAATATAAAATGTAAATCGATATTTCCATGCATGCACAACTAAACTATGCTATTCGATTTAGATTGGATTGGTTTTATTATAGTCCAATCAAATTGAATCTTTAGTTTATAGTGAAAGATTATGTATGCTTGTCAAAATAAAAGGTAGGCAAATTATCTTTAACTTGATTTTCTCACCTGTGCAACACGCACAAGGAGTTTCTATTACTAAATATATATATATATATAGATTTAATTTATAATTAAGTAATGTAATTATTAAAAGCACATTAAAATTTAATATATATGTATATATAAAGTTAAAATATTTAAAAATTTAAAGATATGAAAATATTTTCTAAAACAATTAAATATGAAATAAATCTAACATTTATAGAAGTAAAAATCTTAAAAAGAATAATGCTTTTAGAGAACATTAATATACAGGAGATGTAAAATTAAAAAATATATATATGAAAAGGGAAGGTAAGAGAGAGAAGTGATAATGATGGAGAGAAAAAATTTAGATAGTTGATGAAATTTTAAGAAATAAAAAAATATTAACTGAAAAATGTGGAGAGAGAAAGGGAGTTATGGGGGAGGGAAGGAGATTTAAATAAAAAAAAATTAAACTAATAATGAGTTGGAAATAAAAATAGGGAAACATAGTGAGATAAAGAAGTTAAGATAAAATTATTGAAAATGGAAATAGAAGAAAGAGAGGTTAAGAGAAAAAAAAAAACAGTAGGGAAGTAGAAGAAAGAAAAGACAAGAGGGAAAGTATGGGAATTTAATTTTTTAATTTCATTGTGACAGTGTAAAAAACAATGTCTAAATTAAATATAAATTGCAAATGTAATATAAATTTTATATTACAACATATATTATAATTATGATTTTATAATTGCAATTATAATTATGAATTATATAAGCATGAATTGTAATATTTGAAAAATTACAAAAATTCCCACAGTTGGTTTTTATTTAAATATAATAAAATATAATTATGGTCGTTAATTATAATTTAAAATGTTTAGGGCCTAAATTAACAATTTATAATTGATGGAAAAATAAATACTCTATCTAAATAGAAGGAGATTTATTTACTAAAATTCAAATTTGAAATATAATTAAAATTTTAAATAGTATTATTGGGTTTTGAAATTTCTAGGAAATAATAAAACAAATTATAATTTATAATTTCTTGAAAAAATAAACAATTTATATAGAAGGTGATTTATAAATTGACTTGCTAATTTGAAATATAATTATTATAATTATATTATAATGTTTGGAACAATCTAAAAACTCAATTTGAATTAAAGGAGATTTACATTTGTTTTAATTGAACAAATTGAGATAATGGAATATAGTTAAGATCATAGATGGTTTTTTAAATAGGTCGTGATTTATTTACAAAAATTTAAATTTGAAATATTATTATTATTATTATAAAGCCAATTTAAATATTATTTGCATTTGAAACTTATAGGGAAAAATTTAACAAATTATAAATTATAATTTCTGAAAAATAAATAATTGATTAAAATAAATAATCGATTTAAATAGAAGGGGATTTCTTAACTAAAATTCTAATTCAAATTTGAAATATAATAATAATAATTATTTTTTATTATTATAACAATAATATAATGTTCAGAACACTCCAATTTATATATTATTTGGATTTGAGATTTCTAGGGAAGAAATGAAAAAATTATAATTTATAATTTCTTAAGAAATAAATAAGGCATTTAATTAGAAGGCGATTTATTAACTAAAATTCTAATTTGGAATGAAATAATTATTACAATATTGTAACGTTTAGAAAAATTTAAAAAATCAATTTGGATTGAAGGAGATTTACATTTTTTAATTGAAAGAATTGAGATAATGGAATGCAGTTACTATTATTGGTGATTTTAAATATTTATCTTCTTAAAGCCGTGGGTTTCATTTGTTTAATTTTTTAATAAGACATTAAATGTAACACTCTACATTAAAACATCTCCTTATTTAACTAAATACATCAAAAACCAACTAAACATAGCCAAAACATCTCAAATTTATCTTTCAAAATATCAAAGTAGTGGAAAACGCCACAAAACACATAATAAAACACCAGAACAACTAGAACAGTGTGTAGGGCTGTAGCCGCTACAGTGCCACCGCCATTCTGTTGATCTCGGTTTCCAGAGCTGCCAAACAGAGGGACTGGCGTCGCGGCTTGGCCCTGGCACCGTAGCCCCTCCTGCTGGTTTTATATAAGCAAATTTCTAAAGTCCTATGGCGAACTTCCGACGCGCATAACTTTATGTTCAGACCTTCGATTGACCTGATTCCAACTCCTACAAGTCAATCTTATTCCAATCTAACTATGAATACTAATTGCACTTTGATCCATATTTATATGGAGATTTTGGACACCCAACAACATTTTGACCACTTTTTGACCAAAACTCATGACTTACAACTCCCATTTGCCATCGAAGGCAATTTGACCATTTGGGACCATTCACACTGGTACTATATGACTCAACCAACTTGTCTAAAGAGGTTTCATCTCAGAGGAACCACTCCTTTGATATTTGGCCCCTTGAATCTTCAATTGACAAAGTGGGTTATAGGCCCAAAACTTACATACTTTTCTCAAAACTTTCTTTAGGCTCACATACACTATCCTACTGACTCAACAACACTCCATACCATGCATGTATCACAAGACATCACAGTCATCACATCCATCTTCATTCCACATCAATATCGTTAACGTCATTACATTCATCAGAATTCTCATATTAGTTATACTTGTACTATCCTACTTAGTACAACATACAAAGACATTACACACATACACTACATAGACTTGGTATTCCCACGTCCGGTATGCTAGTCCCTTGCCTTCTCTGGACTAGTGCCAGAACCTTTACCTGAAATGTTAGTTTATGGGAAAAGGGTGTAAGATAATATCTCAGTAACTAAGGACAACTACACGCATATATATATACATAGCTTATACAATAATCTCATGGATGCAATATGAAATGGAATATATGTCTCCCTCACACATAACTAGAACCATGAGCTAATGTCATAATGAGACATTTCACACAGGTAATTCCCTTCCAATAGTCAATGAAGACTGATTCCGGGATATCACCAAGCTCACCTTACCCTAATGCAATCCGGCCAAAGATTACACTAGAGCTCGGATCGTGGTCCTCCTTCCCCTTTCCCACCACAAATTGGTAGCGATTTAGTTGTAGGGATTTCATCCTTATCCTCCTTTATCATATCATATCATCATATCTCATATCATCGTATATCATATCGTCATCACCACCCAATCCACTATATATCTCACAATATCATGTGGTGATACTCATGTCATATCATTATATGATCATTATCATCATAATGTTATGCATGCATCATGTCATGTTACATCATCATCATCATCTCTAATTATCATCATAATCATCATCCTCTATATGTCTAGCCGTGTACATATCACGTTATATAGAAAAACCATATACAAACACATATCAATATCGTGGTATGAATGGAAACATGCATATATACACATATATATAATAACATACAATACAACCAATACAAACACCCGATTATCTCTAGTTGTTAATATCACACATACGTGATTCCACGAGCTCTTTGAGTTATTCAACATGAATGGTACTCCTCCGGTCAACCAAATAATTTCTATAATACCATAAAATCCTCAATTAAAATAATACAATTATCCAATATCACAATTTCACCATTTAGGTCTAACTCAAGGTTCCAACACCATTTTCATACATCATTGAGCTCCTAGAGACCATTTAAACTCTAATCAACCACACACACTTTGGATTCCCAATTTCCTCACATAATTTCAACTTAAGGTTAAACTCAAATCATGCATGCTCCCTCAAAACTCACACCTAAGCATCATAAACACCAAATCATATCTCATTAATCCCTTTTCATCCATTTCAATTGGTGGATTTTGGCCCCAACTGAAAATCCCAACATATACTCGACAAATTTCAACTCAAAACCAAAGAAAATGGAGAGGAAGGAGTAGTGATCGCTTACCAACAAGAATCCAAGCTCCAGGAGATTAGAAAACACCTTCCAAGCCGAAAATTTGAAGCCTAAGCAAAGCTTCCTCGTTGCTCCCTTCATTTCTTTTATGTTTCATCTTCCAAACTGATTATGATTTAAACAGAATTCTTCATACTCGTTGTGGCTCCAGTAAGCTTGCTGTGGTGTCGTGCGCCTCTGTCTCCAACTTGAGCTTTTCTCTATCTTGTTTCCTTCGGTTCTATACACAACGCCAAATACACTTAGTTAGCTAGGGATCAAGTTAGGGACAATGTAATAAGGGTTGTTACATTAAACAATAATAATTAACAGCTTACAATTTCTATTACTAATTGGAACTTTATTAATTTTTGGAAAATTGGAGATTTAGTTAACATTTTTTAATTATTAGATGTTACAATTATACAAAAATTAGAGTTATTATTGACAAGAGGCGTTGTGAATAGTATTTTTAATGAGAAATATTAGTATAAAAGTGATTACGTAGTTGTTTGGGGAACAAAGTTTCTGACTTGCCTTAGTTATTATAGTAACTAAGGGTTTGCTTGGTATAATATTAGAGAAGTAGCTTCTAGAGAAGTGTACTTACTGGGAAGTTAATTATTTAAGAAGTTCATATACAATTTGCTTGCTTTATTTTTTTATTTTCCAGGAAGTTTAAATAATTTTTTAAATAAATATATGATATTTTAATGTTAAAGACTTAAATACCCTTTTTATTTAAAAAATTTAATTAAGGAATAAGATTTTTTTGGAAAAACATCATAAAATGCTTAGAAAGTAAAACTTTCCTAGGTTTCACTTGGAAAATTCTACTTCTCGTGCTAAACTCAACTTTCCAGGAATTTCTAAATTTTTTTTGAACCAAGCAACATTAATTAATCCACTTCTCATAAAGTTTTACTTCCCTCCCCCATTTTTCCCATTTCAAGCGAGGTCTAAGTATGCTATGGCAAAAAAAAAAGGAAAAGAAAAAAAAAACTAAGCATGCATAATCCACAGCCGCTCAAACTAGGACCTCTCAACCGGTACATCCTTGTTTGTAGTTTTTGTCTCTTGAATTTTAGTTTTCCACGATGTCCTGTGACTGAAAAAGCTTGAATGTTCGCCGTGCCAGTGTGATCGTTGAAAATTCTGCTATTCCAAACATACTCGATCGGATTATTTTCTCAAGTCAGTTTCTTGGTTGTGCATTGAGAATAGATCTGATTATTATTTAAACAACCACTATTCTTGCCAAACAACAAAAGAAAATAGTTAAATAGGCGTATTTTTAAATTATTATAAAATATTGTTTTTTTTAAAAAAAAAAACAGAAGCTGTGTGTTATAAGTCTCAAGTATGCATGCATAATTTAACCAGATCCATGAAAATGAAGAAAGAACCCATTTTTGTGACTGGCTACAGCATAGGTGATCCGTGACTGTACACCTTAGCAAAAAAAGACTCAAGCATTGACACCACCGTTTGGTCACCACATGTGCAGTTGTCCATCTATTCAATTACAGTGAAATGTACGGGCCTTGAATTTTCGTTACGTTCTTTAGTGTGTGTTTGTAGTACTCCCAAAAAGGGCAAAAAGAAAAAGACAAGTAGCATTTTCATTAAACACAAGAAAAACAAATTAGATCAATCAAACACAAGAAAAACAAATTGACTTTGACCGCAAAAATTAGGTTTGAACATTTCGAACGCTCTTGGATCATTTACATTTTTTTTTTGACCATCAATTCTTGGATTATTTACTTGAATGCAAATTATGTGATTGATTGATTCATCGTTATGAATGCCAAGTTGTATTTATCTCTATTTCACTTAAGTTGTCGAGCGAAGTCTTCTTCATCTCCAACTTGTCATGAAACATTCCAGACTTTCTTATGGAGATCATGAAGTAATTATAATGCATGATTATAAGTCGGGTTTGTCAAAACAAACAGGCAAGCCCATGAAAACATTATATCAATATTAGGTTCATGTTCGGGCCCAAATTTTGGGCCCAGGCTATAGACAAGTTTCAGTTTTATGCCTTTGTATTCCAAAGCAATCCAATAGCCCAACTTTGGGACAAGGAATGATTAATTTGAAATCTATATCTATATTTATAAATTTATATATTCCACAAGTTCGTAGCAAATCACTGGCTTATGAACTTTATTTTAGGCTTTTCTCTTACTTCGTTGGATTGTGCCATTTTTTTTTCTTTTTAACAATTTCCTTTTTTTATTTTTCACACAACTTATTAATTCTATTTCTTATTTCTTTAATATTTTTTTTCTAATTTTCATTTTTTTAATAGATCTCATTCTCTTACATTATTATCTATTTTGTACATTATACTCCATCCAAATCTTTTTATTAGTCATGTTTTAGAAGTTTTTTGTAGTTTTATATATGTGTCACCTTTCATAGGTTTATGAAGTATTAATTACTTTATTTAAAAAATATCCTTATTTAATTAGGTGAGAGAAAGTGAATTATTTAAATTGGTAGTATTCATTAAGAGGTAAAAATAGAAATTACATTATTTTTTAAATAATTTTAATGATGTAATAAAATTTTTTAGTTATGATGAGATAATTAAGAGTAATTTATATTAAAAATTAGAAAAAGTATATGGAAACTTAGCTTTACACAAAAAAAGACGGACCTATACTTATTTATA
The DNA here is from genome assembly GCA_026686845.1 of Adenanthera pavonina. Classification (NCBI taxonomy): domain Eukaryota; kingdom Viridiplantae; phylum Streptophyta; class Magnoliopsida; order Fabales; family Fabaceae; genus Adenanthera; species Adenanthera pavonina. Next base: position 4,448,462 of record JAIVEN010000011.1, on the reverse strand, counting down.
TCTGCACTATGAAGACTTACATATGCTAGCCGTTGAATATTCTGGCGGTTTCCGTAACTACGTCTCTTTTCTCTTATTTCATTCTGATTTTATTTTCCCTTAAGATTCGTGAATATGTCTCATTTTTCGGAAATAAAAAAAACTTGCATTGTAAATCTTCTAACTACATTTAATCATTGATGGGCTTTTTTCTGAAAGGATAAGAAAATTTAAACGACAAATTTACGTATCCATTACATTAATTTACAGAAAATTAGATTAACAAAATTCAGAATCATAATCACTCCATGCGTTACTTTAACATCTCTCAGTTCTGAATAAAAAAAAAAAAACTCTCAGTTGGTACATACATTTGAGACTAGGTAATAACAAAGTACATCCTTTCCATTCCATATATATTGTTGTTTAAAAGTATGACATATAAATTAAGAACACTTTAATTAATGTAAGATAATATTTTATAATGACTCAAACACCCTCATTTAAAAAGTCTTGGAATTTGATTTTTAATGGAGTACGTAAATTAAAAAGAGTGAGTAATAAATGAGAGAGGGAAAAAAACTGAATTAATAAATGGAAATTTAGTTGGAAAGTAAAAATTAATGATGTATTTGATTTTAAAACAACAATAGTTTTGAGACAAAATAAAAAATTTAAAACAACAATAGAAATAGGATGGAGGGAATATTATTATATGCCCAACTAATTAATTAGATAACATGCAATCACATACTTTTAAATTCTAAAATGATTGCTTATGATCAACACATACGCACATACATATAATGATTAAATATAATTTCCAATTAATGAACCAAATCATGAGATAATATATTACATGTAACAAGGGTTAGGAGCTCTGCCCTATCCTACATACATACATTTACCTATACACACGCACACGTGTGTGGGTGTGTAATGTACGAAATTATAAGTATTCAATTAAGGTGGCCGTGCATGAATGGAAAAGGCAATCTAAAGAGGGCCTCGTATTCTGCTGTTAGGCGCCGACGAATGAAAATGAATGAACTTTGGGTTTTTAAATTTTCAAATTTCATGTTAACTAGTTAATTAAAAGCATATATATTGGGACCACCTGTCTCTAGCGCTTACTAATTACTATGCGTTGTGCTCAAAGAAAGATGACACTACAAAACAAATTGTGTATTTGAGCAACGGAGGTTTCTGCTGGAATTTATTGTTGAACTTGGATCTTAAGGTGGAAGATCCTTAATTGCATGAACAAAATCAAATACTAGCTTCTCAAGCCTAACCCAGTTTCTTAAAACCTTTAAAGGGGTTACAATTAGAGAAATACAGATTAATTAAATGGGCTGATTATTGCAGTAACTTATAATATGTGTTTGTGCTTGTAAAATAAAAATAAAATCTTATAGGACACATCCTCCCTATAGAGTAACTAATTTTGTTTTAAATTATATTTTTTATTTTAAAAAATTAAGTCATTTAAATGATGTAGATTAGAATATTCACTCTGATGGGCAAGAGGCCCAATTAAGTTCTCGAATTTGTGGCCGACTGCATGCAGAGGATTTGATCTTTACACACATATACAGTTGGATACCATCTACCTTGGGGTCGCTGAGATTTATAGTTTTCCATCTATTCTGTTAAAGTGAAAATAACTTGAATTTTCGTCTACTTCTTTAGCGTATATAATGTGCTCAAACAAAACAAATTGACTTTGACGAATGGAAGTTTGATTATTTCGTCATTTTACTCCAGTACATTCAAAATTAAAACAAAAGTAAAGGCATATAATATGATGCTATGCATGCATGTAGTTTTTTTTGGTCTAAAGATAACAAACCCATCTTCTTGGGACTTTAATTTCTATGCGTAGTTGTTGGTTTATATGCCCCACAGAAGTAAGAAATAAGGACACAAGCAAATAGGCATTGCATGTTAGACAATGCTTTTGCAAAGGACAGATTAAAATGATATTTTCAATTCTTCATTACATTAGTTGATTCGTTGATTATATTAGTTGACTTGGTGACTCAACTTGTCATAGAGTCTTTCCCGGTTATTATATTATGAAAACTGGATCAGACATTGAATTAGATAAGATATTTGTTTAAAGTTTAACAATTCAATCATGATTTAGTCAGAGTTAGATTAGTAGTAATTAAAATATATTCTAAATAAATAATATAAATTTAAATAAATTTTATAACTTAATTAACGCTTCAAATTAGATAATACCCCTTTATTCCTTAATAAAAGGAACAAAACACAAAATCACATCGACAAAAAACACCAGCAAATTTGTCTAGAATATAAAATAGTTTCTAAAAGTGTCCTAATTTAATGTTAATAAATTTTAAATCATACAATTAATACAAATAAATTGTATTCTTAGTTTTTAGAAAAAATGCCATATTAAATTAGGGCTATTTTTAAAAAATTATTAAATACACAAGACAAATCTCATGTGTTTCTTATATTTTAAAACATGGAAACTCTTTCTATTGTCCCTTATATTAAGGAGCAAATGAAGTACTAAATTATTAATCTATTATCCACTATAGATAAATTATTAATAAGTTTCACAACTCAATATTTAAATTTAAATAAGTTCATATATATTCTTCCAAAATCACATTTTGAATTCAAAATAGTTAGCTAATAATTTATTATATATATAATATTATATGTATAAAAATAAAATATCAATTTTAAGAAAATAAATTTAAGTAGTTCAAGTTCATAATAAGTTAAGAAGGTCACATAGTAATAATATATATTAAATTAGTGTAAAAAATTGATATATTTTAAATCGTTGAAGGTAATATTAAAATATTTCAATATGATAACAACCATTATATTATAAAATGATTATACTCCCTCTGTCCCCAATTATAAGAAACAAATAATTACTTTATTAGTACCAAGAAAAAATAGTTTTAATAATTAAACTCATAAATTATGCTACAATTTCATTTTTTTTCTAGAATTATTCATATTAAAAGTTTGGAGAGTAATTAATTAATTACTAGTAATTGTCAACATAGTTTTAATTATTTAAGGGTATAAAGGAAAATAATATTAATTATTCCATAAATTTTATCCATATTTCTTATATTTTGGAACAAATGAAGAGTTTTAAAATTATTTTATAATTAAGAATGGAGGGAGTATAATACAATGAAAATTTTCATTTTTATAATTAGTAATTTTAAAATAGAAAGGGACATAATATTTTTATATTTTAATAATTTTTATAATTAATAATTTTGGCCAAAAAAATTAAATTTAAGTTAAATTTTACACAATTTAAAAAATCATTTGATTCTTTGAAAACCGCTTTGCTTCTTAACTCAATTCTGGTTTCCGGCTCGAAAATCGGTTTAAAGTGGTCCAATCTAGTCCAATCCCTAAAATGATTAAAAGCTAAAAAATGAGTTGTTTGTCTCTCTGGGTAATGGTCCGACTGATCCTAATATAAGCAACAAAAAATAAAATCACATATATTAAGGAAAGATATAAATTTGTCTAGAATATAAAATAGTTTTCAAAAGTATCTTTATTTAATTTTAATAACTTTTACATCATACAATTAATATAAATAAATTGTATTACTAGTTTTTGGAACAAATGCCATCTTAAATTTGGAATCTTTTTAGAAAAAATTATTAAATATACAAAATAAACCTCATGTATTCCTTATATCTTGAAATATAAAAACTCCTCAAATTCCCCCTTATATTAAAGAGCGAAGGGAGTACTAAATTATTAATTTATTATCTATCATAAATAAATTATTAATAAGTAATGAACAAAAGAAAGTAACAAATTTATCTAGAATATAAAATAGTTTCCAAAAGTATCGTTATTTAATGTTAACACCTTTCATATCATACAATTAATATAAATGAATTATACTACTAATTTTTACAAAAAATGTCATATTAAATTAGGGATATTTTTAGAAAAAATTATTAAATATACAAGACAAACTCCATATGTTTCTTATATTTTGAAACATAAAAAATCCTCCAGTTGTCCCTTATACTAATGAATGAAGGAAGTACTGAATTATTATTCTATTATTCACCATATATAAATTATCAATAAGTTTCATAACTCAATATTTAAATTTAAATAAATTCATATTCTTTCAAAATCACATTTTGAGTTCAAAATAATCAGCTAATAATCTATTGTTATATTATTTGTTGAATAAATTTATAATTTTTAATATTATATATCATGATAATGCTTAAATAATATTATAATATAAACAGAAAAAATATTTTATACTAAAAATGATGTTATTTTATCTTAAAAAATAAAATAAATGTTGCAAAAAATTAAAAACATGACCAGTTCACAACTGGTTCGGTCGGTTTAAGACAAGTTCCACCAATTCTTAATTAGTTCGCACTAGTTCTTGAATCGACCGGTCATCACATATATTCAGACTGGATGGGGCACTGATTTATGGTGAAACCAGCTAGTCGGGTCTTGTTTTTACAATACTTATTATATGTCAAAAGATAATTAGCTCAACCAATGGACGCCTGATCAAGTGGTAAGGGGTTTGACCAGCATTCCATGGGGTTGAGGTTTCAATTCCTGAGGGGTGCAACACTGTTAAAAAAATTAAGGCATCAAAGAGGTCTTCCCATCAGTACCTGTTTGCCAATGAATCCAGAATATTCTATTATACCGGGTGATATTATAAAAAAAAAAAGAAAAAATAATTAGCTCAACTTGATAACAAACCCCTTACTCTCGGGACTTTAATTTCTATGCGTGGTTGTTGGTGTAGAATACATCATCAACTTTTGTGGAAGAAATTTTATTAAATCTAAGCTTTTTTTTTTAATAAACAAATCTAAGCGTGTTAGATACTGGAAAGTTATGAAAAACAAGTACTGTGGAAAGTTGATTGCCCATAAAAAAAAACTGTGGAAAGTTATAAAAGAATGATCCTTCATCATGTATTATATCTTATTCAAAATATTTATTACTTTGAAATTTCAATAAAATGTTAATTATTATTTTATTTTATCCTTCATTAATAATAAATATCAATAGGTGAAGTATTTGCGTATAAACTAAAACACTAATTGATAAAAATATTTTAATAAAATATCATTAGATTTTGTTAAAATCTTAATTATTTAATAATTTTTTAAATTTATACAAATAATCTTAAACGATAGATTTTTCAAAATAGAGCCTAAAAAATATATTTCAAGCAGACAACAAATTTCTTCCTTAATAATTTTTTATTTAGAATTTGATAGATTTTTTTCCCTCAAGATTTTATATCATTCCCAACTTGAAATTCGAACCCTTTACAGTATTATATTTTTAAATCAACAACCTCGCACTGTTAAGACCTTAATTCTGTGCATAAGGAACTTTGGCATCTCCAATTAAAGAAACTAGAAATGGCAAGCATGTCAAATACGGCAGAAAATCATGGAAGAGTGAGCAGTGGCGGACCACCTTATGCCTAAACTTTTTTTTTATTTTATTTTATTTCATTTTTTTCCTTATGTGCGAGTCCCTTTTTCACATTCATTATTAGAAAAATTAAAATTAGTGACGGATTGAATTATAGGTATTAGCTATGGAAATTTAGTGATGATCCAAATTAAATCCGTCACTAAAAGCAAAAGTTAGTGACGGATTTCAAAAAATATCACTATTTTACCGAAAATCACATATTTAGTGATGGATTAATAAAGAATTTATGTTCGTAATTAATTTTTGTCATTAAATAATACATATTAAATTTTGTATAATAAAATTGTAGGTACATTTCAGTTTAACTGGTAAAAATAAGAACACAAAAGAGGAACTACAGGTCGAGGGTTTGGATCGGGTGAAGACATTTCCTGAAATGAAAATAAACAGGGGTGATGTGGCATATGTGGCATGCATGGCTATGACATGACACCTATGTGGCGATGATGTGGCATTGATGGCACGCGCGGCATTGACTTGGATAGGACATATGGCAACTGATGTGGTGAGACACACGTGGCAATGGTGAAGTGGCAAATAACCTGGATGGGACACGTGTACATGTGACAGATGATGTGGAGTGAAGATGATAGGACCCATAAAATAACTAATATATATATATAATAAATTAGTGATGGAAGGTTAATAAATTAATGACCGAATTTACCATAATAAAATTAGTGACAAATACATATCCATCATTAAATTAGTATTGCCAAATTTCTGATAGATTTAGCGGCGGAATTTTCCATCACTAAGTCCAAAATTTATAACAAATTTTATCATTTAATGACGAATTTGTCTGTCACTAATTTCTTTTTTTCAAGTAATGATTATTTATATTCGTTCATTTGCTGCTTTTTGAAAGCAGCGCAAATTCCTACAAAAATCAAGATTACGACAATAACAGCTGAGACTGATGCAACTAGTGGTGTAACGAATTCATGCGTTCGGCATGAACCCATTGAACAAAGGCCAGGATTATCATCCACGCTGAAAGATAAGTTAAATAGTACTTAAGTTAATTAGCATTACAAAATTATTAAATAATAATAAATCTCTTCCACCGGTTTGTTATTCAAGTCAAGACAAATAAAATTTGCTTGGCCACCACTAATCACATTAATTATAAATTTAATGTGTCTTAGTTTAATCACATTAAATTAATATTGGTTAATTTATGTTAGTTTAATTAAAAAATGGCAGTCACAGCTGAGCAACTTAGACATATTAAGATGAGAAACCTCATTTCAAAATCTGACTTTTCCTTGAGGGCCTTGGGAATTGAACCCGTAAGCTTGTTGCAACTCAAATTACTGAAAAAACATTGTGGAATATACTAATTTATCAGGTGATCCTCAATTTATTAAGGTATGTTAGGAAAAGGAAAAAAAGAAGAAAAGATTAAAGTTATTAAGGTGTATGTATTATGTAATAGTGAATCTTACACAAAGTAACTTAAAACTTACAGAACTCTCAACTTTGGCAATTCAGCTGGAAATGCTGGTATCGATCCTGATAAGTCATTACCTGACAAATCCCTAAAACAAAACAATATTTTACATGACAAAACTCTTACACTGAAGATTTTGTCCTAATTAAATCACAGTATACCTACAGGGACTCTAACTCTGTAAGTTGTGAGATTGAAGGGGCTATGGGTCCTATTAGCTTGCTGGCCGTCAAGTTTCTGCTTGCAATAATGATCAAGAGATACTAAAGCACGTGACTATGAAGTTTTCTGAAGTATAGCTTGATTAATAGCTGATTCATTGATGACATCAGATTCATCCCATTCAAATCAAAGTTACATTTATCAAGCATTTGGAAAGAGAAGTGGAAATTGATCACATAGTTCATACTGCATTCAGGATCAGGAATGTTTTGATAGTTACTGTCATATACGTTAATAGCTAGCTCCGATTGCAGTCAAGGTGTTTTGTTTAGTTTTTAGGCTTTGTACCTTGCTATGAAGCTAAGTGCTGATTATCCGAAGGTTCCTGTTGTTTAGTTAATCTTTTTGATGTTTTAAGCGATGTCAGCTTTTTGTAGACTTGAAACTATAAAGCTATTTTCTTGATTTTAGGGGAGTAGTTGGTCTTTTGATGTTTGTTGTTCAAGTAGTTGTAATACTTTATCCTAAATGTATAAGTCTAAAAGCAGAGCATCTAGCTGCTGCTCCTTATTCCTTGCTCTTCCAACATGTTTATAATGAATATAACTATGAGAAATGTCATAGATCCAACCACTGGATCCAACCTTTTTGCCTGAATTCAAGAAGCGAAGTAACTACAGTGAGGTGATCCTTGCGTTGGAATCGCCGATGCTAGGCCTGCAGAGAAGTCCCTCCCATACATATTTATCCGGAACACATGGATCACCTTGCCAATCTACTTTGGAGATTTTGTATATGTTTTTTATGTCCAGAATGGCATCCACTATTGTTACCAATAATAACTAGGGTCTCAAAAGTCAAAGCCAAAACACACAAACATAGAGAAATGGTGGAACAAACAAGAATCAATTGAATGAAGCATACCATCTCTTTGGTGCGTTGGCAAGGTTAGCGACGATATTAATTTATAAATCACAAGGGCATTGAGGATTGGAGGAGCATCAGATTCTGATGTCGCACTTATGCTAAAACGAAGACCACCTTTATTCGTAATAGCATGAACTGTCTGTGGCTTTAAGTATTCAAGAGTTAGAGACTCCAAGAAGATGGGTTCATCATTAACTGTAATATTGATTACTCTTTTTTGCCCAGGGAGAAGCTGCTCAATTTCAGCAAAGTGAAAGCAGATATAAGAGCTGAAAGACTTTTCAAGTGGGATTTTAAAGGTAGCGTCATAGTCAAAGTTTAAATCATAGGAGAGATGCACTGATTGGGCTGCAGACATCAGCACTTGTGCCGGTAATCTATAAGAATCATTTATACTTGAAGGATCAATATCTCCATACGTACTCAACGGCAGCCAATCTTCAAAAATATTATCTTCTTTGGTCCGTACACGATCATACATGTCATCCTTGTACTTATATGCTTACATTATTAGAAAAATGAATTTAGGAATTGCTTAATTCCATGTAGAAGGAAAACATGAATAGCACAATAAGCTAGTGAAGATAAAATTCATAATAAGAGATATAATGAAAACATGCAAACACAAGTTAGCGAATATAAAATTAGAGTCACCTAATGTGCTTGTCCGAATTATCGGAACCAACATCAAATCTTGCTTCAGTGTCTAACAGTGATTGAGAAGGGGATTGAGTTTGATAAATAGAATTGCTGAGAGGTCGTAGTTCCAATATAGAAATGAAAGGTATTCCTTTGCCAATGTTGACAAGGCAAATGTGTATGGTGTCGGTTGTGGGAGTATGGATAATCTCTTCATAACGGTACTAATACGTCAGGGTATCAATATCAATAGTTGTCCAATAATTGACGCCAAGGTACAAGTCAAAAGTTCTAGTTTGATTTTTTCTATCATAATTTCCATATGAGAAGAAAGCTCTGATGAGGTAATCGTTGTTTTTACCCTGTTTTGGTTTCAGAGTGTAGCAATTCCTTTTTCCTATTGGGAAGCTTCTCAATGTCTGCAGTTGTCTCCCAAAAAAGTTATAATCCAAGTCGGTTCTTGATGCAGAGTCAACCATGTTATTTGTTCCCGTTTCCACAAAACTTGCGTCTGTTTGATACGTGATTCCTGTGTGTGGGTCAGTGTATTCACTACTTGCTCCACAGTCAATGCTTATAAAATCTGTGTGCACAAAAGTTGATACAAATCATCATTATATATTATATTATATATTATAATGCTCGATGCAACTAGATTATTTGGCGACAAAATGGAACAGTAGATTGGCAATTCCAACTATTCATGCAGATACATTTTTCTGTTCATTTGACTCATGTTGGTTAGTTGATTCATGTTCTGTTATAAGTGGGGTACAGATCTAGTGTGTAGGAGGGGTTTTAGCGGGATGTTTGGGTGTTCAAGTTTAAATTTTGATCTGACCAGGCGGGAGTTGTTTTTTTTTCTTTTTTTTTCCACTTTAATGATTTTAAATGTAGCCAGAACTTTCCCTCCAATGGATCAAAGTTCAAACGTCTCAGCCGCTCTATCACCTTATTGAACCCCAAAACCCCAAGCAACACGGATGATGGTGTTCAATTCAAATTTCTTAATCTGCAGCAACTTTTGGAACCCCTAGGTCTTCAACATACCGCACCTCAAAACCATTTGTAGGATATTATCTCATCCAAAGACATGAATGGTTGAGACTTCCATTCAACACTCACTCCTTTGAATAGCAGCATCGATGACGCAAGGGGTAGGGCAACGCATGGATATTTCCTTCTTATCTTTTGAAATTTGATATGGCACGAAGTATTGCCTTCTTATATTTCTGACATCTCATCCTCACCCGCCCCTGATCTTTCTTTAGATTTTGAGCACCCGTACCCACACGTACAACGCTGATTGAAGACAAAAGCATGTTACCCACTCGTCATCGATCGCAAGATGGCATTGAATGCGGGTCGGCAAGAGCATCAATACAGAACTGTATCTACAGTTGCTGAACCATTTGTCATTCTTGATATAGTTAAGGCAATGACTTGTACTTTCTGCTATCCTAATTTCACAAGTAATTGTTGGGTTTTATCAATAACGATGCCTCTATTCCTGTATGCCATGAGTGATTTTACATTGACAAACTAAGACAGGGACCCAGAGACCAAGTGATTGTTAATATTCATTTATGAGATGGAACTACTCGACGTGGGCAAGTTCTAGAAGTCGATGGTAAAAGGTTGTTGTTCATGTGATTGACTATGGCATTCATAATTACCCATGATCACTGTATTGATTAAATAATTATATTTTTCCTGTAATTGAAAAGTACTAAGATGTCTTTCCTTATCTTAATCGTTGCAAAATTTTGTTTTGTTCTGAAACTACTTTATTGTTTTATTAATCTTTTAGTTCCATTGATAATAGGAAATGACTTCGTAACTGTTTAGTTTTTAAGTCTGCCATAGAAATTATTGATATTTTAATTTATTTTTTAAATTATTGGCCAGGTCTTTGAAGGTACATCTGGGATTGATAATAAACTTATAACTGTGCAATTTACTGGAGAGGTACAAACCATACTATGTTTCTTATTGAAAAGTACATAGAATAACAGTATGCTTCAACGCATATTATAGCTGGTTGTAGGGAAAAAAGTGTAGGTTGGTTCCTGTTATTATCAACATAAATTGCATTGCTGATTTTTTAATATAAATAGTTAAGAATTTTATATTGGTTGTTGGTGGCTTGATGACTTGATATATTTAAAGGGGACATTAATATATAATACAACAAACCTATCTATGACAAAAAAATTAGGTAAAACAAAACTAGCTTTCAAAAAGAAGAATAGGAAAACATGTAGTTCACATATATTATATTGTGCTGTTGGTTGCTGCTAATTAATAGTTTACTTTGACCCCTCCTATCAAGTTATTAGGGGAATTGAGTCCGTTACAGAGCCAGTAACAAGACCAATAGAGAAAAGAATGGAGAAAGAGAAGGGAGAACTTGAGAAGGAAGGGTTGAGAGAAGAGAAAAGGCTGGAGAATCTATGAGATTAATTCAATTGAAAAAAAAAATGAACTAACTGTAATGATTACGGGTTTTATATAGAGCCGAAGAGATGAAGAGACAACTAACAAGTAAATTAAACAAAAGAATAACAAAACTTCCTAATACTATTTCCTACGTTTAAAGTACTTATGCATAATGATCATTGGCGTGTTTTAGTTTGGGGGCTGATTTGATTTGTTTAATTTTTATTCGATCTTGTCATTTGTCATTTTGAACTATTATTGTTAAATCTTTTATTTACATAATCATACTTTAAAATTTGTGGAAGGACATTATTACTTGTCAGGTATGTCTGTAGCAATTCACACTTTGTACAATCTAAATTGTTTGAAGAATGCACAAATAATGACAATTTCAAGTGGTAGCCATTTCAATACAATTATGTTTCCGGTTGAAATAAATTCTGCATTTCTTAATCTGTAGTTATATTTTCAATGGCCATGTGAAGAAGAAAGGTCATGCATGTTGTTCTTGGATAAAAATTGATCAAGCTGGGAATTCGCAGATTGTGACACTTGACAAGGTTACTATTATGAGACATTGTTCTTTGCCCTCTAGAGATCTCACACTATTAGATCTCGTGTTCATTTATCCTTCTAGCATATTAGGATGGGAATAGGCTATTGAAGTCAACCTTGAACAAATCTTGTGCACAATCAATCCTAATGAGGTTTTGTTAGTGAACTCCTTGCATGATAGTGTTGGCCAATACAAGTCTTCTATGCAATCAACTTTAGAAGGAAAAACTTGGTAAGGATTCTAACTCTTTTATGTGGCAATGTTGACACCAATGCATGAAGGAGACAGAGAAAAATTGTTTATCAATAGTTGGGACCAATATGATAACTCTTTTGTTCCTAATGTTCTTTTATTTTGCAGCACTTTCAGAATTCATGCAAGATGATGTGAAAATGACATTGACTATTGTGATTTTAGTTTTAGCGAGGGAGTTAATGGAACTAATATGAATATGGTACATCTTTAACCTTCAATAGCTCTTTTTACCTTGTGCCTAAGAACAGAGTTTGTTGGTTATATTTAAAAATTTGTACTAAGTTTTTGGAGGCCTGTGATAGGGTAACCATTGCTTAAAATTTCTGACATGCCTGTCTTTTTGATACAGTTGATTTACCTTTTGAAATTTGAACACTGGAGTTGGCTTTGGGATTGACATGCACATATTTAGATGCTGAGGTATGAATTAACCTACACCATTGCATAGCTATTAGTTTTAAGTAATTTCAATATTCTTTTGCACATTTTTTCCCATTATAGATCATCACATGGAATTGAAACTCTTGCCAAATCTGTTATGTAGTTGTGATGGATATGACTTTGATTAGTGGATGTAGCTAGAATGGTAAGCCCTATTGGACTAGACTATTGTTGTTTGACAAAATGCTTTGGAGGTTTATGCTTTTTGTAGTATAGTTTTCTTTTGGGGGTAGAGAAGCTAATTTTGAAATTTCCCATATTTTGGGTTGGTCCGTTTACTTGAGAAGTATCTTGATGTTGTGAAGAATTATTATTCAAGTGTCCCTTATGCTTCACGATGCCGTGATTCTTGAATTAGTTCTACTTCTTTTTTTTTTTAATGGATGAATTAGTTTTACTTTGTTTTGCATGCTTAGGCTGCTTATAATTGGTCCATGAAGAGTTTAGAATGTTTTGTAGTAAACAATGGCTTAATGATATGAGCATCCATTGTCATGAAATATAACAGTTGTTGCCATGTCTTTGTTTTTTTTTTTACTCATCTCTTCCATTATGGTTAGTTGTGCAATGCATATAGAGAAAGTTTCACCCCGTCTTGCTTTAGTTACAAGATTTGCTTTCCTTTCTCACATTGTAACCTGGACAGCAACAACATGAATGGTGAAATGTCCTCACTGATGATTTGAATAGTATATTGCATATTAATTGCCTAAATTTTCCTTTAGGGTAAAAATCAATTTAGATCTCAATGGTGCAAATTTATTCAAACAATATTGATTTGGTTGGAATCTAAATCAATATACACTTCTTTATTGTTGTTGTCATTTTGATTTGGTTTATGAGTGAAAGTTCTATGAATTTATTATGGGGAAAGTAATAAAAGAGGGGTAAAGTTCTGATTCAAAGGTCAACTTCTAATTTGTGTGTATTGAGGATTTTATCTTTAACCTATTTGCTCGAAAAACCAGTTTTACTCTTTTCTCTGTGATTGGCTTCTATAAAGATTATATCATGGGTTGCTAGAACCTGGTTTATTATTAATATTTACTATGTTCTTCTTGCAAAGGAGTAGCCTCTTGATCATTAGAAATTTGTTACAAAATACTTTAGCACCTGCAGATGCCTTAATGGTGACAAAAAAGGGCCAAAAGCAAATGGGCTCCACTCTTGAATAGTAATAATACAAGCATTTTAGAAATTAATTTATTAAAAAATACATTTGACTATCTGTGATATAATAGTTTCTTTTTTTAAAAGAAAAGGAAAAAAATCTGAATTGCTCTTATTGTAAAAAGACCTTGGTTGAGTGGAAAAAGGAATATCCATTTTCAATCCTAGAGGGATAGTGCATGAGTATTTCTGGTGGATGTTATGTGACTTTTATTTATTATTTAGTCAAATATTTGGTAAACATATGTGCATAAAGATGATGTTTCTTGTCTTGCTACATTTCAATTACTTCTTGTCAATTAACAAGGATTAAAGAAAGGAGTAGACACCATGATAACTAAAATTACTTCTTTGTCTCTAAATGCAATCGATATGGGAATGATTTTAAATCACTTGCAGGTGACATTGGAGAATGTTAGCCAGATGGTGCCCTGAAAATTATTCATAGAAAAAAGAATATTTTTTAGCAGCCTCAAGGGAATATATTTCTGTTGAGAATACCAAAAGTCAATATTCACAATACCCTCTAATAACATTGGTATGTTTCTTCATCAATCACAGTGCATTATACAAATTTAGAGAAATGCATGTGAGATTCCATTGCTACAGTATGATAACTTTACTAGTAAAGGGGGTCTTACATTAGTCATGTCTAACATTGATGATGTTGATTTACAGTGTCCTTTGTTGATTTGACTATATAAGGTTCATTGCATTTCTATTCTTAAGAAATTGAATGGGTATTGGAGGGGTGGTTTCTTTGGATAAATTTCCTAGGGACTTCAGGTCTGTTCATGATTTTGTAGTTTTTGTGATGGTTCCTAAGAAATTTTTCTTTTTGTGATTCTAAATTTCAATCTCTCTCTATGATGCAGAACCAATATCCTTGCTTATTGCTATATGTAATGCCCTATATAAAAGTTTCAAGAAATTTTAAGAACGTTTTATGACCATGAAATTTTACATATTGAAAATATAATGGGGTTTGAGTTGATATGCTTTTGGATGTTTGGCTAGGATGTTTTCATGGTATTATTCCATGTATGGTCCGTAGACTCCATTTTGAGCAAGGGTAGCTATCTTTTCTTTAGCTATGGATATTCCTTCGTCTTGGGTTATGATTCTTGCTGGGTATATATTGGCATTAATTGTATTCTACTTTAAATTTGCACTCGGTGATGATTCTTTAGCTATCCATTTTGAGCAAGGCTTTATGCCTTTTACTTAATATTTGTTTAAAATATCACAATATCTACTTTTCTCAATGGTAGTGATACTATGTGAACTGTGAGGTTTTTGAAACCTGTGTTTATGCATTTATTTGGTTTTGGGTTATAAATGTATATAGGCTTCACTGATTTTGTTTCTCTCTATATTCATGCGTTTTACCTTTTCTGGAACTTAAGTATTGCAAATTAATCAATTTCATTGAAGTGACATGGCTTTGAAATTCTAAAGTTAATCTTTAGACTTCATTTGATGATGAGCTGGACCAAATCTTATTTAGCCACATATGACGTTTCTCCAATACTATTTATGTAGGCATCATTGAAGGCTGAACAACAGAAGAAGAATACATACTTTGCTATCAGGAAAAGGTATAGGATTTTTGGGCAATCTTTGTTATGCTTTTTGTACATATTTTCGCGTTGAAGTTTTGCCACAAAATACTCTACATTTATGATTATCCTGTGAATCATATGGCTATTTGGCTCTCATTTTCCGATACAACCAGAAATTGGATTACTTTTATAAATTGTTTCATTAAAGCAATGTTATAATAGGAGGCTTGAGCAAGGGGGTCTGTAGATGCTTTATTTAGTATATTCATTTTTTTGCCTATATCGTAGTAAATGTGCCAACATGCTTTATTTAGTATATTCATATTTGCATATTATTATCTGCAAATATACAAAAACAGATGATTCTACTTAAACTTATCCATCCTTTTGTATTAGTGCCCTATCATGTTTCTCTTTCCACTAAATAGCAGATATCATTGAAATAAGAATTTCTTTGTGAAGGAATAAATGATGATTGTTCTTTATTTTTCATATAATAGACTCTTTTATTGAAGATGAGTGTGTCGTCTTTGTAGAAATCTTAATTATTACTGTAAGGCAGGTTGATTTTTGTTTTAAGTTTATATTTTGTCTTGAAAAATGGCACACATTAAAATTAGGACCTTTGGGATATGGATGCATTTACATTCATTTTATCATTATTTTTGTCCTCTACATACTCTGGAGGTCTTTTATTTCTCTTATTGCAAAAACAATATTAACGGGATATGTATTTGCATTAGGACCTCCACAGAGGCTTGAAGACCTATCATGGACATGTGAGTTCTCTAAACTAAAATTTTAGTAAGTTCTTTTCCCCCTTTCTTTGTACATGTACATACTACAGATGTTGTTGGTGGACTCCTCTCCACAAGTATTTGTTTGCTTTGGCAATTATTAATACAAATGCCAAAGGACATCAAATGGAGGCACTGTTACAAAGATTTTCCCTCCTTACTTGTGACAAGACCTTTAAACTTGATAAGAAGGAAGTGTTCCAAGCTCTATTGGCGTGCCAATTATTCAATACACCAAGAAGCCTTTCCCAAGCATATTTGGTTTTAAGTCCCAATCCTGTGTCATGGATCTTACTAAATCGAAAATGTAAATTTGGTTTTAGGTTATAACCCTGTGTCATGGATCTCACTGAATCGAAAATGTAAATTTTGAGTTGCTCAAAGGAGATAGATTTATTTGTGAAGGGCCAATATTTTGAAAAATTACCCTGGAAAACTTAACTTTCTGACATTGAATTTAAGCTATTGGAAAATAAGTTGAAGTACTCAAAATTGTTTCATGTTAATAGGAATATAATTATAACAAGTTGTATTTTTTTCATATTTATCTTTCAAATAGATAGTTCTCATATTGAAGCAAAATGGTTTTATGTCTCTAATGGTTTAATAAAATTTCTTGATAGTGTCATCTAACATTCTAAGGTGAGCATTTGCATATTATATTTATAATTGTATTTATGTGGTTAAAATTATTGTTGTTTCTTTTGTTATGTAATCTTTCATTTAAGTGTTGATATTGATAAAAGATTTTTGTTGCACATCTATTATGATCCAACATAAGATGGCATGAAAACCCTAACAATCTACTATATTATTTAGTATAATGTGTATTTGTCATCTCGAGTCTTACTTCATAATGATGATCTATATATATAATTTGTTTAAATATTTGGTTATATTTTAATGGTATAGGGAATCAAAGCATTCTATTTTATAGTATTTGATTAGAATACAGGTTTCTGATGTAACAAATGTTGTGCTTTATATAATTGAAATATATATTTGCAATTATTAATTTGATTGGTATGATTTATACATCTATTTTCTTGCACAACTTAAACTGGTCATGAAAAACTTTTATTTCATGTGAGAACATTTTTCTTAAGGTTGGAGATGCTAAGTTTCATATTTAGGTTTTTCCTCAATTTGTGATCTATATAAGTAATCAAAATTGTAGTCATTTTAATCTATGATCATTATGTTGTATAAAAACAATTTATTAATGTAGTACCAAATATCAAATTATACTCCTAAAAATTGATTAAACTGTACAATTTATTTCAATTATTAATATACTCAATGTGAAAATATTATATTAATGCATCTAATTTTTGTTTATATTTTACAAGCAATAATGATAATTAAAAGTAAATCTTTTGTTTAACCCGCGTATCACGCGGGGAAAAAGTCTAGTTTATATATTAAACAACAGAATATGGTTGGATTTAAATTGAAGGAGAATTTGTTAACTAGTGAAACATAAGGTTGGACGAAGGCAAGTCATAAGCTTGAATTGAAACATAGAACATTATATGGTACCCAAACTTTGGGAGCTAACCAGGGTGAGCGTCTTCAGTGATGAGTTTCCTTGGACGTAGCACTGCGTGGCAAAGTTGGATAGGCGAACCAGAAGCATAAAGTAAAAATCCACTGCGGTGCCCTCCCCATGTGATGTGTTGAATTGAATGCATGCAGAAGCTATCTCTAACTCAAACCAAGATGAGCATAGGTTTGAGTATTGGTGCATATAGGAAAGTGTTGTGTTTATATAAGTCGGATGTAGCTTTGCGTGCCCAGTGCCCACGGCATTTGGAATTGACTTGCTAATTCATTTCTTGTTTGACGGTTAAAAGCAGTTTTTATTTTAAAGAAAAAATAGTAGTGAATGATACATCACTTGCATTAATAATAGTTTTTTTAATTTATAACTATAAAATAATTAATACTCTATAAATTCTTGTAAAATGAATTATATTTGGGACTATAAAATTCTTCTAGAAGGTAATCGGAGGGTGATAGGAAAGTAATATAAAGCAACAGATAACATTACATAAAAGCTCTAATGTGAAGAATGCTATTTTTTCATCATTTCAAAGTTACTCCTTCTATTTTAGATTATAAAGTACTTTTAACTATCATTCATAAATCAAGAATGGTAGTTAATAATTACAAAAATTTCATCTTTTCCTAACTTACTTTCATATAATATTATTTAATATAATTGCTCATAAATTAAATTTTCTAAAGTCAATTAAATTTTATCCTTTCTCAGGGATATTATAAGTTAAAAAAATTAAATACACAATGTAATTCATAAAACATATGACATTATGAAATATAAATCTTTCATAAATATGTCTTATAAATAGAAACAGAGGGAGTAGTTACTTTGTGTGAATTATGTAGTCGATTGTGTATATATTTAAACTCTCATTCCCATTTCTATGGAATTACTTATGGTTATTATTCTCCATTAGTTCTAAATATATGATATTTTACCTTAATCTTAAACAAAATTTTTTTTTCAAAATATGAGTGAGTATTTAATTATTATATATTACAAAAAAAAATACTCACATCTAATTTATCGAAAAAAAAAGAGATTAAATGAGAGTAATTTTAAAAAAATATTATAATTTTAAAAAAATTAAAATAATTAATTAATTTTAATTCTCATGTTTTAATTTACATAATTTTAATTAAAATGCTTCTATATGAATAGGAGGCAGCTGTAATTATGCATGCATATAGTTGAACGTTGACTTGGTCTCCAACCTTGAAAGTAGAGACGTTCTGTCACAGTGCCCTTCTACAGACGGCATTTTGGGGTCCATCAACCTTGAATATTCGCCAGCTTTGATCTGTGACGTGTATGAGCTCCTAAGCCTCAAACATAAGGCACCTAGCTAAAAGACAACTTGACTTGGCCAAAAAAAATTCCGTGGAATATATGATCTGTGACTGTGACAGTACGGAAACAAATTTAGTGGGTGGTGGAAATCCACGCATGCATGGCTTAATCGAGGGTCTCTTTTTTTTTTAATTTAAAAAAAAAAAGGAGAGAGACGGACTGTAGGAATGCCAATCCCCCTGTGCATGGCGTTGCGCCACGCACCGAAAGGGTGGCATTATATTGGCATAGTTGTCCGTCTATTCAACATTAATGTGAACTGGGCCAACCTTGAATTTGTTAGCTTCTTTAGCGTGTATCTATAGTACTACAAAAAAAATTGACTTGACGACTAAAACTTTGATCCTTTCGGACTTTCTGGGATCATTTAATTGAATGAATATTTTATGTTGATCCTGATCAAGAACAAGTGTGTATTTATCACTGTTCTACTTAAGAAAGTTAAGTTCACAAAGATTTGATCATTGATGAATTTTTTTCCTGAAAGGATAAGAAAATTTTAAACCTCAAAATTACATTTCGATTATTAAAGAAAATTGATTGTTTGTAACGGAGACTGGGAGATCTGTTCTATGTACCGATCTCTCTTGGCCCTGCGTTTGTATTCAATGAGTAAGAAATCGAGATTGAGTGGTGATTGGCAAGTTTTAGAAGTTGATGAAGGCATTGTTGAATATTGGTACTGTGCAAAGACTTGGAGCTCTAGACTCAGTGTTTTCTCATGGTCCTTCATTTGTATTCAATATTGAGTCTCCTAAATTGGGTTCCGACTTAGTCCTTTCTAATCAATGAGTTGTATGTCATAACATAACTATACTATTTCTTTTATTCATTCAATTATGCACATACTGAGAAAAAATTCAAAGAAAGGAGTACTCATACCATACGTGCCCATTAGATTTAATCCCGCTTTTTTTTCTCTCCTTACAAAATGAAGAACAGCATCACGACACAAAAAAAGAAACGCACAAATATTAAATTAATCAAATTCATGCCCTAGCTACGTGTTCAGAATTCGGTCCTGACAAATTAAAATCTCCTCGTCATATTAGTTGACTCGTTGACTCAACCCCGCATTCTTGAAACTTAATCTGATTATAGGTTGAAAATCCTTAACCCATTTTGCTCATCTCAAGAAAATATATATATAGACAGTGAAAAATGAGAGAAATATATAGAATGAGAAGTTATAAAACTTGTTGAATATAAAAAATAAGATGCTGCCATTTAGTTAAACTAGAGATGAACTAGTCGGCCCACAGGAAAACTTCAAGGCCAGGGTTTAGTGTGCCATTAGTTGAACTAGCTAGGGGCCGGGCCAAGCGGATAATAAATATCAAACGGACTAGCAGTAAAATCAAGACACTTAACACATAATACCAAGAACAGTTATGTTTCAGTTAAATTACAGTTGTATAATACAACGTCCTCTTTTTTTACCCTATACTCCTTATTAATTAGTAAGAAAGTAAGGGTGAAACCACATCTTTGGAGTTTCATGAGCTCAAATTCCAATCCTGGAGCTACAAAACGTGCGGTTCGTTTTATTGGGAAAAATAGAAAAGTTATTTGGTGCAAGCGTTCTCTAGAGATTGAGGAGACCACAATGTTCTAATTATTAAATATTAATTATATATATGTGTGTGAATATATGTGTGTATAAGTAAAATAAATATTGATGTTAGATGACACCCACTTTCATGATCTTTATATCTTGAATAAATTAGTTTTCAGCTATCATGTAGTTCGAGATACCTAGTACTCACAAGAAGTAAGATAAATATTGATGTTACTTTATTTTTTATTTCAATTTTCATTTTTTTCCCTTAAATCTGCTTAGGTTTTGAATGATTAGGTGCTTATACGTGTTCCAGTTTTCAAAACAACATTTTTAATCCAATGTATGTAGAGCGAGAGAATAACTGAGTTATCATGCTTTTGAAATGATTAAGTGAAAAAAAAAGCCAGAATAATCTTGATAATTTCTGCTTTCTGTCCCATAGTTATAGTGTTTTCTCTTCCAATGATAATGCCGTTATATTCTATTGGATACATGGTGCTGCTTCGAAATCCAAAGCCTTCGGATTGCGTCATGAGCGGATGCACTACAAATTGCTCCTTCTGGTTCCAAAAAATTATCTCTTTATGATTTTTTTAAATTTTTTATAGTATTTACCATTTTAGAATTTTAATATAATATTAATAGTTTGTTTTCCTGTTTCACCATTAATTAATATCAAATATATCATTTAATATAGTAGTTCATTTAAGGATATTTTAGTAAAATATTATTAAAATTAATAATGTTCTGGATTATTTAATGGCTTCCTTAGCCTGTGTAAAAAATATTAACATGACAGTTTTAGTATTATGCTCGTTTCAATGATGTGTTAATTGCTTTTGGACTCTAAATTAATATCTTATTTTCCTTTGGTGGAATGCATTCGTAAGTTGAAGGAGACGAAGGGCCTGATCGGAACACTTGAATGATAACAATCCAATGGTAGGTTTGATGGATATGAAAGAAGTTTCACTAAAAGGAGAATAAAAAAGAAATCTTTAACATGTTTTTTTGTATAGATCATTTAAGTTTCTTAGGGATAAAAATAACATTTTTGTGGAAATAACTTACTCCCTCTGGTCCTATATATAAGACCATTTTAACCGAATCACGCGAATTAAGAAAGGGAGTTAAAACTAATTAACTACCTCGATTTCTCCAAAAATTTTAACATTTTTCCAAAACTACCCTTATTTAATCTCTCTTTTTTTCTCTTTGAATACATTAAATAGGGACATTTTTTTGGAAATGCATAATAAATACCACATCGTATATTGTAAAGGATCTTATATTTAGGACCAAGATAAAAGGTCCTATATATAGGACCGGAGGGAGTATTTCCCTTCTTCTCTTTTTTATTTCTTTTAAAAATGATTCATTTATACTAAACATGCTACAAGTGTGCAAAGCCGCAAACATTTAAATTTAAATTATTAGAAATTGTAATAATTAATTTTTTATATAATGAATTTGAACTAAACTAGTGCAAACTGAATTGAATTAGATTAAAATCATCAATGGTTGAATTTAATTTTGTTCTAAAATCGAACGGCCAATACCGATGTAACATTCACGTCCAAAAGTGAAATTGACTTGTGAAATAAAGTTTTTTGGTCAGTGTGCGATTGGGATTAATCCTTATCAAGAACAAGTCTGGAGAACAATTAATAACGAAAATAATCATAAATATGCTACCTCCGTTTACAGAATAAAGTCACAAACTCTTAAAAAAGTAAATAGGATCATTAAATTTGTTAAGAATATAAAATAATTTTAAAAAATTTTCTCATTTAATATTAATAAATTTTACAACATACAATTAATAAGGATGAATTATATTAATTTAATTAGGGGCATTTATCAAAAAGAGTACTCCCTCTGATCCATATTATGATCCAAAATGTAAGGGGTTATATAATTTTTAGTAGGAGTTTGTCTCTTTTACCTTTATTAATTATCACCTTGTAAGTTGGAAAAGAAAGAGATGATGAATTTTATTGATAACTTTTATTGGTAATTAATAAAAGTAAAATTGAGATATTTGGTTTTTTTGATAATTTTAAGGTGTGAAACTAACTTTTCTTAGTAAGCATAAAACAGGTGGAAACTCTTTATAATATGAGCTGAAGGGAATCTTAAATAACCAGACAACCCTCATTTATCCCTTATATTTTCAAACAATAAAAATTTCCCAAATGTACTTTATATCAAGGAATAGAGTGAGCATAATATAAATAAAATAAACTAATATCATATATTTCTTGTTTTTCTCCATCACTACCACAAAAATGAGTTTTTTCGGCGCCTACTTGTAGGCGGTTATATAAAAAAGCGCGAAAAAAAGTTAGGCGGAGAGATTTGTAGGCGGTTATAAGAACAACCGCATACAAAAATATATTTTTGTAGGTGGTTATTTAAACAACCGCCTACAAAAGTATAATCATTTAAAAAAAATAAAAAAAACTAACGTAGGTGGTTATTTAAAATAACCGCATATGATTATTATTATTTTTTTAAAAAAAATCACCAACGTATGCGGTTATGATTATTAATCATCTATGTTTCTTTCTTTCTTTAAAAAAATTATTAATTATGAATGTTTCTTTTAAATTTCAGCCCCAATTTAAAGCTAGGCATACTTTCACTCTCGCTACCTCACAGATTAGTTTGTCTCGTCCGAGTTCTCTCCTGCTGGCCAAGTCCGTTCGGCGTCTCTATGGGTCCCCCAAGTCCGTGGCTACTCCGTCCCGCCGAATCTGTCTCCCCAGGTTTGTGGCTTCTTTGTGGGTTTCGCAAGTCCGATCTAGGTTTGTGGCTTTTCAATGGTTCAACTTCGACTTTTCTGGGGAAATTCTTTGCCAGAAAAGAAAAAGCTTTCCAAGTAAAAAGTCTTCGGTGAGATTACACATACTGTGGATCATACAAAGTTTTAGCTTCAATGCATACTGAGGAACCCATTTGTTTTTTTTTCTTGCCCTTTTCCTTTGAATGGCTGAGGGTCATTAGGGCCCATTGGTACTAGGTAATTAATTTTTCACCTTCCTTTAAATAGCTTACTCTGATGAAGGCGAGATTTAGAGTTAGGTCCTTTCTCACAGCGCCAAGAAACTGTCAATTGACCCTAGAACCTTCAAATTTGCTGAAATTGGGACATAGAAGTCTTTTGTTAATATATGCCATGTTGCTTTCTCATTGTGATGTGTTAAGATTGGGCCTTTCTGGGAGTTTGGAAAGGTATAGTCAGTTAACCATTAAAAATTTGAATAAGAAAATGTGATTCGTGCTTTCACATTGTTATCATTTCCCACACGTTATTCAGTGCTTAGTTACCCAGAAGCTTTGGCAGGAGAAGGCTATTTGGTTTATGTCTGAATCTTTATTTTGCTTTCTCTTAAGTCAACTATTCAGCATGCTCTCCAACTAATAGTTTACTGCACTTGTCTTATTTAGAGAAAAGGTAATAATATATGGAAAACCTATTTTTCAGTTATAAGCTCTGGAAACCATATCTCAGAGCAGTTATGGAACGTGACATGAAAGAAGTCAGTGAGGGTAATAAAACCAAAGCTGAAGTTTTGGCAAGTAGCTTGCAGCAGATGACAGCTTGCTTCCTAGATGTAAGCTGTTATTTGGCTCCTGTTCCTTTGTTAGTTGTTACTAAGATTTGGTTATTAAGGGAATCTATTGTGTCCTGGGAATACTCTAAAGCATGCATCTATTTTAGCATTGGGATGGCATACATCTAGATGGACATTATTTGTATAATCTTCTACAGTATGTATTGAAACGAAAATTTTTGTATAATCTTCTAACTAAAAAGTTCCTATTGCTGGATTTCTTAATCATTCAGTATGTATACTCTTTCTCTTTATTGAGTCTCCTCCCACTTTCCTTTTGTTCTTGGTTTATCCCCTCCCCTGTTTCTAGAATTTTAAGATTTAATGTTTTCCTAATATTGTGATTCAGTGAGGAAACAATGGTAGTTAAAACTCAGATTACAAGGACTACCAATTATCTTATAAGATATGCATATTCTTCTGGAACAAAATTTAGCATCTTATTCCTCCATGCCTCCCTTTTTGCCAATTTAGATTATTTCTCATACTTAGGGAGCTCTACCACTTTTTTGTTGAACTATATCTGCTTTGATTAATGTTCAGAAATATTAAGATAGATCTCTCTCCATCTTAGAAATAATATTAGCTCTCTGACATGCCTTCTGACCAACTAATGAGAAGATCCTTTGCATGCATGGTGGGCTATCTCCTGATCTTAAAAATTTGGATCAGATAAGAAATATTGTTCGCCCTATTGATGTGCCTGATCAGGGCCTTCTCTGTGACCTGCTTTGAGCTAATCCTGACATAGATCTTGATGGTTGGGGAGAAAATGACCGAGGTGTCTCATTTACATTTGGAGCTGACAAGGTTGTTGAATTTCTTGAAAAGCATGATCTTGATCTGATTTGCAGAGCTCACCAGGTTAGAAAACATGAGTTTTGGACCGTCTTTCATTTGGATTAACCATCTTTTGATATATTCTCTATATTTCTATAATTTTTTTATTTTAAAAGAAGCTGTTGAGAAATTTTAATGTAACATATACCTACTCAAAATGGGATTTTCAGCTTGACGACTTAGCATTTAATATGCATTTACTTGAACATGGAATTAGTATGCTTGATATTTGATTAAAAATGAAGTGGACAGCCAAAGGAGGGAATGCCCTTAATTTGGTACGAGCAAAGATCATTATCATATATATTAGTAGTGATTAAGGAGCCTAACTAATATTGTTCATGACCACTTACCTTTCGTGTTTAGATTGAGGTTAAAGTACTTAAAGACTGCTATTGTAAGGGGCTCAAAGTAAAATAAGAGCAACAAAGAGATTAGAATGAGCATTATGCAAGGATGACATTTCATACTTGTGGGGTAGTCTTGGGTGCATGCACAATAGATGACTGGGATTTCAGCCTTATATAGGAGCATGGGACCCACCTTAATGGCTGAAATCTCAGCCATCCATTGCATCTACATCCCATGTACCTTAGAATTTCGCCATGTGTGGCTGTTGCATGTCTTTGACTGTCAAGAAATTTTTCTGTGCTCTCCATCTTTTGTCTTTGTTCATCACTTTTTTTATCCCCTCATTTTCTTCATATTGGCACTATGCCTCTGACGAGAATCTATTTATACAAACTCATTTTATTTATGGTCACAACTAACAATGCACAATTGAATTTGATTTTCTCCTGGGCTTTTATCTTTTCCTTTTTTGTATCGGCAACATTGTGCCACATTAATATCAGGTTATTCTACTTGTGTTAATTTATGGTACATTCTGTAGTTGACCATCTTTGCTAGTGTACTTGCTTTTTTGTATTGTATCCCTGCC
The DNA here is from genome assembly GCA_026686845.1 of Adenanthera pavonina. Classification (NCBI taxonomy): domain Eukaryota; kingdom Viridiplantae; phylum Streptophyta; class Magnoliopsida; order Fabales; family Fabaceae; genus Adenanthera; species Adenanthera pavonina. Next base: position 4,422,690 of record JAIVEN010000011.1, on the reverse strand, counting down.
TCTCTGCCTGGAATAAGGTTTGCATTTTGAACTTACATTTTTGTCATGTCTTGTTACTATTAATAGAAATACAATTATACATACAAATATATATATATATATATATAAATATATGTGTGTTGGATCTTAATTAACTACGTTCTAGTACTCACTGGGTATGTATGTTGAGCGTTTTAATGCCCTCTAAGTGGGATCTCGGATATCTGGCAGTGGCAAGATCATGATCCATTTTCTTGCTTAAACTTCAATAAAGGAACATTGGTCTGTCAATTTTAGAGGCAAATCCTAACTGTTTTGTAAGACAAATCTATCTGAAAAGGATACGGAGTCAAGTACACCACCATTGCTCAACAATCCAAATATAGATATATTTAGTTAAAGAGAACTTTGGTCCATGCTGCTGTAAAATTTGAGTGACTTGCATTTTCTTCTTGAGATTTTCTAAACGTAACCTTCTTTTGCTCTAGTTTTTATTCATATAGAAATCCTCCTTTTATTTACAGAATTGTTCTAGTGGGGATTAGACCCTCACACACTAGATAATTTTATTAGGATTTATGGGGGAGAATGGAAGCAAGAAAAGACTAAAGAAACTCTAAATAATTCCAAACACTTACCTGTCTTACAGAAGCTGCTGTTCCATATATGTCTTATATATATATATAAATTAAAGGAACTCACATGTCATAGAAATAGACCAAAGAGGGATTTTGTTTGTCTTATAAATTTACTGCCTGTAATGACCCATTAGTTGTTGCCACGTTGAAAGTAAGTTCATGGGTGTAGATAAAATCCAATACCCTTTAGCACTGCCACTATTAATTTTGAAAAGGAACCTTCAACTAATAATCACCAAACTAAAGTTTTCAAAAGAAAAGGCAGAAAGGAAAAGAAGACGTTCCATACAATGAAAATTATCTAGAACCAAGTTTATATTGATGTTATTCACACCATTAAATCAAACACTTTGTGGCCTTCTCATTCAACGCAACATTATTAAAAGAAGTATCATTTGTTATCCATGAAACATTTTTTACTTAATATATTGTCATCAATCTTGATAATTCTTTTTCATCTTTATTTTATATCGTTTGTTATTTTGATAATTGAGACTTTTAATTTGATCATGTGTCATTGCAAATTCTGCCTTACTGGTTCCCTACATTTGATTTTGCTTGTCATTTAGGACATAAATGTGTCTGAAACTCAATGGTTTTTTTTTAATGATTTAAATTTGCAGGTTAGTTGAAATTGACCTTAAAAGCTTTCATGTTTCTATTAATATTGCAAATTTGAACGAAAGCATACTTTGCTTTCATTTTCATAGGGTCAAGAAAGAAAGACAAATAAAGAAAAGAAGACAAAGTTTGTCATGACTTAAAGGGGATAAACCTATCTGTTTTCATGGCTAGCAAAATTTCTTCATTAGCTACATATCTAGATCTTAAGTTTTTTACGTTTTAACAAAGCCCAAAAACAATGAAAGAGTTTGATTCAAGGATGTCAATTATGAATCGAATTATGGAGGCACTACGAGATCCAACCATTAAAGATGTTTGAAAATGCAATCATGGCAATTATTTTTGATCACCTAGACCTTGAGAACATTCAAGATTAGATTGCTTGCTGAGATGCTTGGAATGTCACTCAATGAGAAAAATGAAAGTGCAAGAGCTTCTAATCTATCTAAATGGTTGGAGCAAGAGAAGAATATGCTCATAATATTAGATGATCTCTGGATGCTGATATGGGTAGTACTTTTGGAACTAAATATCTTTCTTTCTAAGTTTTTGTATTTTATTTTGCTCTTTTTTGCTTTTGTGTATCAGTGTGTAATTTCTTTGGTTTATTAATAAATTTGATATTGATTTGTAAATATTTATTAATATAATAATTTTCTTTTTTTTTTGTTAATGGATTTGGTAGGTTGCATATATTTTGATATTGGATTATTCCAGGGTCAAATTTTTTTTTTTAAAAAAATGAATAGCTTATGTAGGCTGTTATTTGAATAACCGCCTACAAAAAGGGACTTTTGAACCGCCTTCAAAAGTCCATTTTTGTAGGCGGTTCTTTGAATAACCACCTACAAAAGTGGACTTTTGTAGGCGGTTATTTAGACAACCGCCTATAAAAGTATATTTTTGTAGGCGATTATAATCGCATACAAAAGGGGTCCATTTATGTCAACGCTTACATAGTAGGCGGTTTATAACCGCTAACAATAGCTAAAAATAACTGCCTATAAAACCCTTTTTTCGCGTAGTGTATCCCCTATTTTTCAGTTTTCCTATCAAAACAAAAATAACTTGACTCGTGGAGATTTCATCATTTCGAATTTAATTACGTGTGTGGCGAGAGTGGGTTTCAAGTTTCAATTCTCATCCTTAATTTCCAATCCCCAGGTTCTTTTATCTAACCGGAATGACAATTATATTTCTTCTGATTTTAAATATAAGATATATTATCTTAATTATTATGTACTCTCCCTATTCCTTAATATAAGACCCTTTTAACTGAATCATGCGGATTAATAATTGGAATTAAAACTAATTAACTACCTCGATTTCTCCAAAAATACCAATATTTTTCCAAAACTACCCTTATTTAATTTCTCTTTCTTTCTTTTTGAATACATTAAATAGGGACATTTTTCTGGAAATATATAATAAATACTACCTCGTATATTGTAAAGGATCTTATATTTAGAACCAGGATAAAAGATCCTATATATAGAATCGGAGGGAGTATTACAAAAAATAACCCATATTCAATTCATAAAAGTATTTTTTGAAAGATATTATAATTTTTAAAAAATTAAGATAATTAACTAATTTTAACTATCACTATTTTAAAATGATTTGAAGTGAGAAAGTAAATTCTTTTGGAATAATGCCTTTGGGCTTGCTTTGGTTGTTATGGTATAACCATGCAACCATGTGGTGGGTTGACTGGGTCCAAGGAAATGAAGAAACCATTTGTAGCCCATGAGCTGACTGGAACGTAGGATGTTCAGTCACCACAAATAGTGCCATCACTGACGACGATCTTGTTTGGGTTCCTTCATAATTGACACCCATAGTTTTTTGATAGCAGTTGACACCTCTAGTTTTCCTCTCTTGATATTTACGCAGTTTTCCACAATTAATTTCCAGTGAAATACATCAACACGCAACATTCACCACCTTCTGTGACGTGTCACTGTTGAAAATTCCGTTACATATGTCCAAGGCCCATTAGTATGTGAGGCCCAATCTATTAGCTATAGTGCGCCTATGATGTATTGAGTGACTTAAGAAGGAATTCAAACCATATCCAAAAAAAAAATGTCGACGATTGAAAGTTTGATCATTTCAAACTCTCTTGAATGCTTCAAGTTGTATTTATCAAAGTCTTCTTCCTCTTCGACTTCTCATAAAATTTGAGACAAAAGTCTTACTGAGAACAATCTAAGCTCAGTTTCATCTTTGAAGAAATTTTTTAATAACAAATCATTTGATCTCTGATGAAATCCAGATCACTTCTAACTAACCCAAATCATGGAACAAGTAAATCTTCTTCCTCTCTCTCATAGAATATTTTTGGATCAACCAATGTATGAGAACCTTAAAGCAACTTGCACAAATTAATTAATTGTAAATTAACATTTGGAAGTCATCTCAGATTTGGCAAATGCTACCACGTACGTACCAAAATATCCACATGGCCAGGGGCGGAACCAGAGAAAGCGAGTCGAAGGGGCCAAAACTGTTACAAGTCACGTTATCTTATATTAATCTGCCATCTCCACATATGATACTAGCTTGGACTAAGTGGTTTCCATGCTTCAGTCATCCTTCAAATTCTATGTTTGAATCTTTGAGGGGCCAAACTGCTCTGTTCTTTTTCTTTTGGCTAAAGATTCAAAGAAATATGATGAGAAAAAAAGTCTTGAGGGGAACTAGGCTCCCCCTTATGTAAGTCGTGTCTGCACATGGCAGTGTGTATTATTTGACAAGAGTCAAAATAGGAAGAGATAACTTATAAGTTTTTTGTTTTGAAGATTGTAATTATCTTTTTAATATTTAAATTCTATTAAAAATATGTGAAGAAATATTTAAAAAAAAAAAACAAAGTTGCATGTAACCAATGACATGAGTAGAAAAAGATTGAAAAATAAAAAAATTACACAGTCTGAAAAGAGATACACTATTCATATATTTCAGATAGATTTTATGTTTTTTATTATTTTTGATGATATAGTATTCACAGAATTACCCAGCAAAAGTGTTCACATGCGGTTGGCTCTTAGAAGAAATCCTCCAAACGATGACCAATATATACCATGAAGGAATTCTAATGCATGATTAATAGTCGGGCTCGTTAGAAAACACGAGAAACCCATAAATACCTAAATATTAGACACGTTTCAAAATGAAAACATATTAGGCACAGGTATGGGCCCAAATAATATCTCTAATTCTGGCCCAGGATGTACAAGTTTCACCAGCATGCACTTCCGAAACAATTCAAAAACTCAATTGACGAAAAGAAAAAAATAATTCAAATCTCGATGAACCATTTTTTACTTTTCATTTGATTCTGTTTTTATAATGAATTTTTAATGTTTTCATATGATTGATGAGGTGATTGAAATAAATTTAAGCTTTGCTTAGAATGAAAGTAAAATAGGGAAAAAAGAATATTAAGAAGGAGAATAAATAAAAACCTGGATAAATGAGTGTTTAGATTTCTTTTTTTTTTTTTTCTGAATTTTTCTTTCCCTTGTATTTTTTTCTCATCCAAGCTGAGGGTTAGAGTCATATCAATTTTGCACAGTTAATTTAGGTTAATGTGAAGATTCCAAATGATTTGTGATGGGTTAATTTTGATGATCCTTTAAAGCGATTGTGGACATACCCCAATACTATTGATAATTTTGGCAACACTACTTATTTTAGAGATAGGGTTTCCTACACTATTTGTTCTCAATGAAATTAATGAATTTATGGTGTTCATGATCGCTGGTGAAGAAGCGGAATACATAAGCTGATTAGGCTGTGTATATATGCAAGCAAGATTGTAAGCTTGATTCAATGGATGTTCTTCATTCGGTTGAATTCTTGAACAACATTTCAATGTTTGGCTTACTAGATCATAAAATACATCTCAAAATTAGTGTATCTATTATTTTAATAAGAAATATTGATAAGTCTTCATAGTTGTACAATGGTAACTAGTCTACTTATTGTTACGCAGTTGTTAAGACATGTTATTGAAGCATAGGTGATTTCAAGTACCACTAATAGACTAGAAGTTATCATTCCAAGGATATCTATTATACCGTCAAACTTAAAGCTACTTTTTACATTTTGAAGGAGGTAATTTTCCATTATGCTATCATTTACAATGACTATAGTAAGAGTCAGGGTCAAATCTTTTGCAATGTTGGGCTTTATTTGATAGAGACCCGTATTCACATATGGTTAATTATACGTTATTGTATCTCACGTTGAAAGGAGGCAAGGATTAAATATTCTTATTCTTGATTCTCATGGCAAACCAACAAATAATTATAACTAACGATTTATAGTCAAATCATGGGATAATATATAGAGAAAAATGATACTTGAGGGCCAAAACTTTCAATTAATACCATTTTAGTACTAAAAAAATTTAAAAATACCAGAAAAGGACCATGGTCTCAAATTAATCAAAATTTTAAATAAGAAATGATCTAAATGTCCTTGTTAAAACGTTTTATACTAAACATCTACTTTTTACCACTCTTCTTCTGAAATTTAATACTGAATTTCCCCGATTTTACACTAGGCATAATAAAAAATTCAACTCTCAGAATTTTACACTCATCTTCCATGTTTTACTACTCATGTTCTATGAATTGACACTGAAGACCCTTGATTTTGCATTGGATAAATCTCAGAATTTTATATTCAACTTCCGCTTTTTACTACTCAACTTTCACAATTTTATACTAAATTTCCTCAATTTTACACTCATATTCTATAATGTGTTCAGTGTAAAATTTATAAAAAAGAGTAGTAAAAAGCAGATGTTGAGTGTAAAACCTTTTTACAAGGGTATTTAGGCCATTTTGCATTTATATTTTTAATTAATTTGAGACTGGTCCTTTTCTGACATTTTTAAATTTTTTGGTCCTAAAATGGTATTAATTGAAAGTTTTGGTCCTCAAGTGTGATTCCCCCTAATGTATTACATGTAATTACAAACTTGGAGCTCTGCTCTACTCTGATGGTACTGCATTTGTATTCATTGAGTCAGAAATTCTTCAATGAGCAAAGACTCTCGTGGTTCTGTATTTGTGTTCAATGTGTAACACGTGTGGCAAAAGAATGACTTGACTATATTATTCATGAACCAAAGAATGTATAAGCGAGATACAGAACACATAATAACCAAATATTGCTAGCTACTTAACGAACTAAGGACCCTAGAAAAAATATACTAACCTTTCTCCATTAATGCGATCACCTAAATTTGGCTCTGATTGATGAGACGTCGATCTCATAATAATGTGACAATATTATGTCTTTTAAATTTTTTTCAATTATCCGCATGCAAAAAAAGGGGGACTAATACTCATCCAATACGTGACCACTATATTTAATCTTACATGATCTTTTCTCCCTTAACATGAAGCTGAACAAATAGAGCGATGGTTATATAGCTTTGGGATAATTTATTACTGTAAAAACGTTTTAAAAGAATAACTTATAAAAGTTGCATTTTGAAAATAATAAGAAAACAAAATATATCAAGTGTGTGCATGTTATGTGTGTATAATTTCGGAAAGTATTCATTATATGAATTATTCTTTTTTTTTTAATAATCAGGAAACAAAACTACAGCAAACTACATAACAATATACTACAAATCTCTACGGAAATCCGCAGCTGAAAAACTAGGAACAGAGCAGAAAAAAGATATCCCTATAGCAGACGCAAGCCCTTCCTTAGCAACTAGATCCGCCACCGCCCACAGTGTTCTCCTCTTGCAAGCACACCACAACAGAGGCATTCCAATCTCTCTCGAGCATACCTCTTATCTACTAACTCACTGAATGTATTTTGCATGCACATTACTTATGGCCTTCCCGGGTTCTCAACCTGATGGCACAAGTCATATAATCCCATCACTTATGCAAACTACATCAATTTATATTCCATACATATAATATATAAACACAGACACACACATATCCATACACATGCAAGTACCAGTACCTATATATATATATATGCAGAAAAAATAGTTTATTCAAATGCAATTTGTGATAGTGGTGGACAGATTTGTCACTTTGGTGATATGAAATTCAAAATGTAAACAAGTATCTATCTAGTAGACAGAGTAATGATGTCTGAAACATACTAACATATTAATTCAAAATGTTTTATTAATTAAAAAACATATCAACATAAATCATATTTACTAATTTATTCCCTATTATAAAATCCCTAATTCACTAAGTTGACCTTTTTTTGGTTAAATTCATTTTGAGTAATTTTTCAAGTGGAATAAAATTCACAAATTTTATAATATTATCATAATTATATCACTTTTACAATTTGTTAAAAAATTAAAAAAATATGTGTTTGCAAGATTTTCTTGGCCAACTTCTATGTTTAAAAGATTACTAAATAAATAATTTTAAATAAATGTGTTTAAAAGATTTAAAATTATAAAATTAATCATTAATGAATTTTATAATATGTTAAAAAAATTAAAAATATGTGTATTAAAATTATTTTTGGGTAACATAGGTTTTTAAATAGTTCTTGAATAATATATATGTAAAAAGGATATTTTGGTCAAAAATAACTTTAAACACATAATTTAATAGCCAACTAATTGCTGGACGAATAAAAATGACATCTTAAACATAGAGAGAAGATTTGTGTGGTATAACTTTTCATATGATGGGAAGTCAGAGTATGTTACTTTATTTTTATTGTTAATTATTTAGTTATTAAGAAAAATCTCACGTAAAAGATAAAAATTTGAATTTATTATGTTATAATAATAAAATTACATTATTACTCTATATGTGTGAATATATATGTGAGTGAAGGTTCCATAACCATAAACAGTGGAGCTAGGAAGATTACATATAGATGAAGCATATACCGGGGATTTGATACCAGATAGATGAATTCATTGGAACCGGAACCAATCATGACCTACCCCCTACGTTAAGCTCACAAATTTTCCAGACATATATAGGACGACAGCTAATGACGCTAAGAAGCTTTTTGGAGGGAGAAAGAAACTGTTATACCCTCAAAGGCTCAAACCAAAACAAGACAAGAAGAAGCATAAGTATTTGATTACAGCTGTATTTGTATGCAAGTATTAATTATGACTGTAAAAACAAGGTCCAATTTTCTATTTGTACGTGGGGGTCAATTATTGGGACACAGATTGAGAGCCTTATGTATGTGGAATAATAATCCAAGGGGTTAACATTGGCATGGTACAAGGGTGCCTGGTAAACGCTGGACAGGGCACTCCTTTCATTAACACTATGGAATTAAGGCCATTGAATGATTATCTCTCTCTGCTCCATATCCCTTATCTCTTGCGGCAAGACTTGACGTTGACTGGCTTCTGCACAATAATGTTACCAGGTAGATCCTCTTTTATTGTGTACCTCCTTTTTTTCTTAGTTACAAATTTTGTACCACCCTTTACTTAGGCTTCCATATTATTTGTGTGATTAGTAGGTTGGGTTAGTACAATCCCAAGTCAGTAGGTCCAATCCAGCCCACTTTTTTCTGACTCGTGATGAGTCAACCTAAATAGGTTGGATTGATCTACATTTTTACCTAAACTAAATGGATTAAATAAGCTGACCCATTAATTTAACCAAGTTTTATAATGGCTATGCATATTTATTCTAACCTGTTCTGATAACTCCAATTTCAGACATTCTATTAAAATAAAACAATTTGTTTTCATTAAAAAAAAACAATTTGTCGCATGGATTTTTCTAAATGCCAACGAAATTTACAAAGTCATCCCACAACCCAATTTCCCTACTGCTGCACAAGATGTTATTGCTTTTATTATTTTTTTATTTTTTCATTCATTTGTTTCAGGTTTCATTTTGTTTGTTTGTTTTTTTTTTGTATTCATAAAATCAACAAACTAAAACAAATTCAATTGGGTTTTTTGTTTATTATTGGAATTTATGTAGTTAATGCCATCATGGAAATCAAGGGTACTTACGGGATCTCCAGAATCGGTTGGCAAAGGGACCCATATGTTCCATTTAACTTAACATGGAATGGGCTGATTTGCAGCTATGGCAACAATATAAGCATCGTTTCATTTTAAGTAGTAATGCACAACTACTTTTATTTGTGGTTCGTTTTATTTGGAGCATTTAAAGACTATATCTTGCATTTGAATAGTTAGAGAAGACAGTAAAATGCCCAAATGTAAGATCTGAACAATATAGTGTGAAGAGTTTATATTCACAACATGTCCAAAAGCATCCCTTCATTTGATGATACATCTCAGTCATATATTACAATCTATAAGCTACAGATTCCCTTTTATTTCTCTTGTTTAGTTGTTCATAATATGGTGGCAAACTTGTGAGCAACAAATTGTAGGAACTTGAGCTCAGGACAGATAGCTACATTGTTCGCTGGTTTGAAAAAATTGGAGTCCACGTAAGTTGTTGCATAAGATAGGCTCTGAACATTCAAACACTATTATTGAGTGTCATTGTGCATGTTGTTAGATATTATGAACAACACTAACCCCTTTTTTATGGGGATTTGTCGAACAATGAATTGATTCGACAGCTAACTAAATTTTTTGCAACTCTTCCTAATTTGAAATTCATGTCAGACCCTAACATTACAACACATCTTTTCATGCTTTGATTGTGAGGTCAAGTATTTTGTTTTTACCCTCTTGCAATAATGTGGCAGGAAACAAGCTCACTGGTTCAATTCCCAAGGTTTTGAAGGAAAAGGCTAATTTGCAGCTCAATTTTACTTTTTCTTTAATATCAAATTCTATTTTGTATAGTTCTTCAATCTGGCATTAAAAAATTATAATAACCACTTATATGTTAGCTATCCATAGTGAACCTAAATCTTACTAGGACATAAACTAAAGGTATATTCTTAATTATCATTAAGCCTGAATTAGCACGTAGTTATAATAAGTCAGTAAGCGATCCCTTTATGAATGATATATTTTGCACTTTTGTTTGTCATTTACATTTTGTTAATTTATGTATACCCTCATGACTCCCAAAACGTAGGTGCAACATATGTGGACAAACAAAGCAAGTGTAGAACAAATGTTCATTCTCTTCACTTGCTTAACCCTGATATTGTGCAAATTTCTATCCAGTTATTTAACATGAAGCAATCCACTTTAATATAATAAATCAACTTTGATAGAAATATTAGAAATTAATTTTTGAGTGAAGAAATATTGGAAATTTTTTGTATTATATCAATAATTGTTATATCTAACCTTGCTTTGTTTTACTAGTGTGGCCAACAATCTGTGTCTTTGTGTGATAAATTCATCAAAGAACACAAGTTTATAATTCCACTTGTAACACCCTACTCCAATTTACCCCACACATCACCTGAAACTTTGAAAAATTGAACAAAATGAACAAAAACAATTATATCAGAGTGCAGCGCTGCGGCCTCAACAGTGTTGTCGCGGTGTGGAAGCTCTCAGGTTCCAAAATTTTTCAACCAGAAATGATTGGCGCCACAGCCTGGCTTCTAGAGCCACGACGCCCCCATGCTGAGACCATATCAGCATTTTTCAAGCTTCCAAGGTGAATTTTTTATGCATATAACTTTATACTCCGACCTCCAATTGACCTGATTCTAGCTCCTATAAGTCACTCTTATCTCAATTTATTTATAGACACCAATTTCACTCAATTCCATCTCCATATGGTGATTTTGGACATTCAAAACTATTTTGCCCACTTTTTAACTAAAACTCAACGCAAACCTCTTCCAATTGCTATCCAAAGCAAATTGGCACTTGATGACCATTCATGCAGGTCCTATTTAACTCAACTAACTTTTCCATAGGGGTTCCACCTCAAAGGAACCACTCTTTCAAGATCTGACTCCCTTGAATCCCAAATTCATATAATGAGTTATATGCTCAAAACATACCATCCTGGCCTAAAAACCCCCTTTTGGGATCACATATAATCATCCTAACATAAGACACTTGTTCCACTAATAATGACCTATGTCGGGGCTCGGACCATCATCACACATACATACCACATATCTAAACTTATCATCATCATTACAATCATCCATATTATCATACAACATTCATAACTATCATCATCATCAAACAACCATCATCATTTCAATATAATTATCCTTATATAACTTACAAACATGCTATCCTACTTGGCATAACAGATGACATAAACATTACACACATCACTAATGACTTAAAGATTCCCAACACCGGAGTGGCTATGATTCCCTTGTTTTCTCCAGACTAGTGCTAGAGTCATCATCTGCAATATTAGTCATGGGAGGGGGTGTGAGACAAAGTCTTAGTAACCAGGAACAACCACATGCAATATATATACTAATCCACACAATTGTACACATGGTGCAATGAAATGCAAATGAATGGTATGTATTTTCTCCCTTATACATGCCTAGAACCACGAGCTGTCATCATAACAAGATATTTCAATAGATGATTTCCTTCCAATAGTTAGTGAAGACTGATTCCGGGACATCACCAAGCTCACTTTGCACTAATACAACTCGACCAAAGATTATATTAGTACTTGGACCATGGCTCTCCTTCCCCTGGATCACTACGAATTGGTGGTCATTTAGGGAAGGTGCATCCTTAATCCACTGCCACTTGGCTCTCCTGGGCATAGGAAAGGATTTAGTGACAAAGATATTTTATCATATCATCTTATCCACTATCATCTGGCTCTCCTATTTATAGAAGATGATTTAGTGGTAGGGATCTTTATCATATCATCATCATATCCCATCTTATCATTACCTCAACTTCAATCTTTCACTATACAATCACATGGTGATAATGTCAATATCATGCCAATATGCCTCTAAACACATAGGTATATATATCATCATAATCATCATATAGACATGTTAGCATGGAACGACATGGGGATGCTACAACATCATAAATACACATCATACACAAACATCCTATCTCAACTAACCATGTCCATATCACGATATGTAGAAAAACTATATACATACACAACCAATATCGTAGTATGAAAAGAAACATGCATATATATATAAATTAATATATTCACATAAATCACAAACACATAGTTACCTTAGGTTTTCAATACTAGACACGCGATTTCACAAGCTTCTTGGATTGCCAACACATGACTCGAACTCCTCCGATCAACCACACAAACTCCACAATATCATAATGTCTTCAATTAACATATTGCATAATTGTCCAAGATTCACAATTGAACCAATTATGTTTAACCCAAGGTTCCAACTACATTTTCATACTTCAATAAGCTCCTAATGATCATTTAAATCATAACTAATTCCATTCATTTTGGATTTCATGTCCCTTCAAACAACTAGGGTTCAACTCAACTCATCACTATCTATCCAAAACTCCAATCCAAGTATCATTAACACTAAATAACACCTCTTTAATCCTATTACATTTATTTTAATAGGTAGAATTCTGTCAAAATTGAAAACCCAACATATATACCCGAAAATCCAACTAAAAAATCGAAGGAAAATGGAGAGTGAGGAGCAAAGATCACTTATCAACAATTAATCGAGCTTCTAGAGGCCAGAAATTACTTCTAAGGGTTGGATGTCATGAGCCCTAATGCTACTCCTTCTTCTCTCCTCCATTTTTCCTTCCCTCTGCTGATTGAAATGATTCTAATGTAAGCAAATTTCTTGACTCTCACCGTAGTGCCAGTAAGTTCATCACAGTATGAGTGCTCTCAGCCTAGAAAAATTGAAAGATCCCGAGTGTCTCTCATAGCAGCAGCCCTGTTCCTTGCCGCGGCATCGCCCTTCTCTGTTTCATTTTCTAGTTTTTATCTCCTTTGGATCTCTTCTCCGATCCTGCACACATTATCAAGTACACTTCCCATTAGGTTGAGACTAAGTTCTGGATAATGTAATAAGGGTTGTTACACCACTTACTACATTAGTTGTAGCTTTGGTAATCATTATTGTCATTGTTTCTTCAGGGATATGGGGATTTAGATAGAAAATAGGTATTTATTCTTTCACATGTCAATTCAATGAAAATTAATATGATAAATGAATTTTTTGAATATATACACATGTTAGTTACTATTAACCTCTTGAATTTTATGTCATTTCAGCACATTTTCTAGGTATTATGCATACAGTTGGTGAACATTTGTACATATTAGATTCTCAAAATAGGAAAATATGCATTTTAGAGGTAGTGGATGCATGACAGCATTTCATTGCTTAATTATGCATGCTTTTGCGTTATTTTATAGCTCTTGGTAGTTCATAGTTATTTGCCTTTGTGTAGGTAGATTTTGGAGGAGAATGCAAGCCATTTAATCCTTGTGGAAGCACTAAAGAAGCATTAGAAGATAGGATGTAAGCATTAAGGATCAATCCATAACCAATAAAAGGAAAAAAATTGATGTTAAAGAGCAAGCCATGGCCTTTTGCAGCTAGCCATGACTAGGTAGAGATAACTGAAGAAAAATGTCTTTCCTAAAGTAGATCTGGCTGTGGCTCTCGATATCTAGCCATAGTGCCCTCTCTATTAATTGAAACGCAAACCTATAATTTATGTGAATTGGCTAGGTTTTCTGTAACATCTAAATTTTTATGATTTTGTTTGAATTCTGATTTAGAGAATTACGGCATAATTAGAATTAAAAGAGTTTAAATATCTTATGTAAATCAAACCAGAGACTAAATTACAAACGATGATTAAGGACTAAATTGCAAAAAAACTTGGATGGCATAATTACAAACATTAATTATTAGCAAAAAGACAAAAAAGGGGATATAGATGTCATTTCCTCAAAAAAATTATCTATCCAGTATTTGCTAAGACTGATTATAGGAGATGATTTAGTAAAATTATCGTAAGAAATTATACTATAATAAGCAAAACCAGAAAATAAATATATTTAGCAGAAAATTGATCCAAAGTTCCATAATCTGTAAATTAATAAGAATTACAAAATAATTCTGGATCAGGAAACTCAGATATATTATGATATAAAAGAGATACTGGATTTTTTTATAAGGTTTAAATAGCTATAAAATCGATATAATGGATATTGGGCCAAAATTGGAATCCGGGCCCAGTAAGACTGCACCAGTTTCTTAATGGGTCAAGATTACTATTCATGGAGGCCCAATGAAGGTGTAGAAAACCTTAATAGGCCAGGGATGATTTTTAGAGACCCAGAAATATTATTGACAAGAATAGTTCAAACTAAGTCAAGAAAGGATAAATGGCCCAATAAGCCCAATTCACCCAATTTCCGGACTGATTAAATTATAGGTAATCTAGTAGACTATGAAATAATCAAGAATAAGTCCAAAATAATTTTAGAAGGTTTATAATAATTATCTATACAGAGAGGTTATAAGAAAAATTAACTAGAACTAATTTTATCGATGTTTTCGGTTAGAGTCGACTAAGATAAAATATTTTTTTAAAGTAAATTATATGGGATTATAAATGATTAATTAAGGATATAATGATTTTGTAATTCATATTTTAAATATATTTATGCCTAAAAAATTTTACCAGATAAAATTTACATAATTAGAGCCTGAAAACTCGGTATTTGTTGAAATTGAGCCAAGAATTAAATGGTTTAAACCCAAATAATTAAATGCATCATCTTGGGCTGATTTCGGCTCCAAGATGGCATGTAAATAAGAAGAAAAAGGAGTGGAGAATAATAAACCACCATACATAATACTATTTGAAAGATTATGTGTCAAAATTGGAAGCTTGGATGAAGTAAGCTTATGTAAATATAATGATGCAATATTTACCTTATTTGAAGATAAAAGTGGCATCCAAATTAATGACAAGTGAGGAAAAATTAATTAGATAACAATTATGTGAAGAAATTAGGTGTATGGAGGAGAAAAGAAGAGATGTAGTGCAATTTTTAGCCCTTGGATTAAAATTAAATCCAATGGATGGAGTTGTTTCTTGTTGCCTATAAGCTTTTCCTCCCCTCCATTCTTCACACCAAATTCAAAAATTTCATCATATATTAGTGAGAGAGTGAGTTATAGAGAGAAAGAGAAGGGGGAAGGAAGACTTACAAGTTTAAGGTAACATCATTTCCTTTTTCTTACATTTTATTTCTAAATGGTTGTTTAGATCTTGTATTTCTATGATTGGTAGGTAGAAAACATGTTTATGATATGAATATGATTATGATGTTGGATCAAAATGGTGAAAGAATGGTGAACATGTTATACATTTTGCATGAACAAGCATGAATATGTGAAGAGCATGATGAACATGCTAAAAGATGCTTTTTTATTTTAAATGTTACCATGCCAAAATAAAATCATGTTTCTTGCAATTATTTTTAAATATTATGCTAAGAAGAGGACTATAATGTTATGGGATTTTTCTTAAATCTCATCCCACCAAATATCTAACCATGATTAGGTCCAAATCATGTGAAAGGCAAGGAAATAAATGAGGATTCATAAAGAAATGTTTAGAAATGTGAAAGATATTTTGGATGCCTATGTAATATCAAGTTCAATGACATTTTATGTTACAATTATGTAAATTATGTGTGACTCCTAGATAATAAATAAAAGTCTATTTTGGATCAATTTTACATGTGTTATGTGACTACTATTGAAAGTATGGCATTATGGAATTTTATAGAATGAAATTTGAAAAAATTAGGGTAAAAATTGCAAGTAAATTCACGAAATTTACAGTAGCGATTTACCCAAGGAAATTCTAAATTAATATTTTTTTCTCATAGAGTATTTTAAGAGATGAATTTAGCAATTTAGACCACCTTTAAACAATTTTCCTAAAATTAGTTATAATTTTTCAAAATTCAGTCAAATTATTATAGTTATCAAATGAATAGTGGCTTTTGTAAATTTTTGGAATTTTTTTGAATTTAGTCCAAATTTGCTTCCAAATGCATCTAATTGGAATCCAAACCACTAAAGATGAATAGTAAATGGTTCATAAGGTTAAGGTTTGATAGTTTCTACTACTTACTGGTTAGAGACTTTTAGAGGCTTTGAGGAGCAAGATGGGAAGCTTGGAGAAGTTTGAGTTGAAGATTCGAACTCCACTCCTAAGTTTTCTTTGTCGTCTCCTTTCTTTTTTGGTTTTGCTGCTATTATTTGATGCTTTTATGCTTTGTAATGGTTGATTTGGTTGTAACTCAAGCTTTATGCAGCTAAGTTTCCATTCACTTAGGATTATTTTTAGCTTAAACATAAATTAGTGGTTGTTTCATTTTCCTATTTGTGATTAATGCTTTGTATGTGTGTTTATTTGTGGTTTATTATACTCTAGGTTGATTCATTATCAATTAGATTAATGTTCTCTAATCAAGCTAGAGATAGGGAAATTAGAGTAGACCATACAATAAACATTGTAGGATTGTAAAATTCAGTATGATGGATGGAACAATTTGCTTATAGGATAGAGATATAACTATAGGCCTCACAAAATTACATTAAGTTTATGCTTAATGAAGCTAATTAACTAATTTGGCAAGTGATTATGGATTAAGTTGATTATGAAGCTTCTTTGATATTAAGAGATGCTAAAAAATGTAATTGAATCATAAACTCTCATATAATTGCATTAAGAAATAAATATGGAAGAGGTAGTTAACTACTATGAAGTGATTAAGCTAGAAATAATCCTAAGTGGTCTCCCTAGTCTAGAATCACCACTAACTTATAATCTTAGTATAGTTTATTTTATATATGCTTTTGCTCTTGTTATTTGAGTAGCTTAATTTAGGTGAAAGTATGGTAATTAATACTTAACTGGGTTTTGGAACCAAATCCTCGTGGGAAAGATACTCTACTCACTTTGTATTGCTTGTCATAACCCATGTGTTTGCAGTATAGCCAGGTGGTGAACAAGTTACAAGGATTTGAGTGTCAAAATCATCCTTGATTGATCTTGATTTAAGCACAACTAGCTTAAGTTTGAGCATTGTACATATTTGTTTCTTTTGTTTTTCTGTTTTCTTGTTGTTTGTTGTTCTTTATTGTTGTTATGTTTTTCTTGTTTTATAGTCCTCTTTTTGATGTTTGTTTTTTATATTTGTCTATTTATTATAGTTTGTGTTTTGTGTTTTTATCTCTGGTGATGGATCATGTAACATCCCAAGAAAATTAAAATATCTAGAAGTATATAGAAAATTTACAAAAATAGGCAGATACCGTTTTATGTGAAAAATGGCAAAAAGGTTATTGTTTCCGGTTATATGGAAAAATGAGAAATTACATTTTTATCCATAAAAAATTATGAAAATAACATCTATGTCCCTAAACTTAAAAATTCACGTGGGATGAGGAGAGAAAACTCTTGAAGAAAATTACATCTAATAACTTAAAAGTTTTAAAAATTATAAATTTACCCCAAATCAAGGGTAATTTTGTAAATATA
This sequence comes from Adenanthera pavonina, assembly GCA_026686845.1. Lineage (NCBI taxonomy): Eukaryota > Viridiplantae > Streptophyta > Magnoliopsida > Fabales > Fabaceae > Adenanthera > Adenanthera pavonina. Next base: position 4,404,981 of record JAIVEN010000011.1, on the reverse strand, counting down.
CAAAATTACTGTCAGAACGAAGCTCGCGACAAGTTAAGTTCAATGATATATAGTATGGAGGCTAATTGATTAAAAATAAAGAAACAATCAGTATCAAGTGTCTAAAAGTAATTAAATACCAACAAAGTAAATTGTGGGTCCCATAGACAGTTAAAAGGTAACCGAAATAGGATGTAGGCCTTACACAGATACCATTTGGGACAGGATAACTAAGGAAACATAGATATATATTTGGAATAGTCTTGTATTCCTAAAATACTAAATTACTGTAAAAGCGATTTTATCGGCACCGGTAAAAAGTATCCGACAGTGGGTATATTTAGATCAAGAAAAATATGCAGCATTTTGGTCAATTTTCTCCCTCTTGGACGTGCAAGTTAGTAGCCCATGTGCTACAATTGAATATTTAATATTAATTCCCAAAATTTGTTGAAGCAGGCTTGACTTTTGGCTAAGAAAAGGCCCATATAATCTCTCTCTTTCACCCTCATTCTGACCGACACTTCCAGCTACAAAAGCAAAGAGAGGAAACACAAGAAAGAAAGAAAGAAAAGAGAGGAAGAAGAAGGGGAAGAGAAGACAAAGTTGATGGACCAAAGGCTCAAGTACTTGGTAAGGATTCTTACTACCTTAGACTTGTATTCTTGAGTAGTTTAAAGTAGTTTCATGGAGTATATTTCTTCCCCTTCTCAAGATGAATTTTGGCCAAACCCTAAACCATGAAAGGAATGAGTTTTGGTTTGCTAAACTTAGGGGAAATGCAAAACTAGTCACCTAGTGCATGAAAATGGTAGTAGCTTGAAGAAAATCAAAGTGTATCATTTTCTATTTTTTTAAGCGATTTTCGGCCAGATAAGGTTTATTCCTAGAGTTGGAATTTCATGGATTTTCCCCTAAAAATGAGTTCCCCATGGTTCAGAACCTTAAGAACATGTATTAGTGTAAAGAAAAACAAAGAGAAAGCTAAGATGGAATTTTAAGGTTTAGTGTGGGACTTAGTGAATGAGCCCTATGAACTAGTGACTTAAGTGAATTTCTAATATTATGTTTAGGTCTAATAAAGTTTAAGGAATTGTTGGGAACAGGTACAACTCAAAGGAAAAGCAAGTGGAAGCATAAAGGTATCATTTTTCCTTTATATGCATTATATTGTCTTATGAATTTCTATGAACTCTATGACTTGTTTGATGCCATGATTAATATTTTATGATGTCTATTGATTGTTGGCCGAGCTGTTTGAAGGGGCTTGAAACCCACGAATGCCCAATTTACAAAATGAAACTTTACCAAAATTTTTTTATAAAAATATTATGGCATTATATGAATTGATGAGTTTGCTTGATGATCTATGTGAAATATGATGATATATGTGTTTGATGGTAACGCTACTAAGATTCAATGAATCTCACCCTTCCAAAATGAAAACTACATTAGGTACAAGCAATGGCATTGAAGACAAGGGAGCTATGGAGCAAGAAAGGGGGATTAGTGCTTGAATTGATAATTCAAGTTATGACATTGTATTTAGGGATATTATGTATAATCTTGTGTATGTCTTGAGATCTATATCTCTATGCTATTATGTTCCTTAAAGCATTATGAAATGTTATGAATGGAATTAGAATAATAAATGATGATGTGGCTATGTTATGAATTTTATTTTGACAAATTAGGAATGGAAAGACTCATCTTAAGTAGTCTAAGAGAACATAGGTACTGTTCATGAAAGACAGGATAATTAGCTTAAGTAATTTATATGCCCTAAAAGTAGATAAAATAAGCTTTCCAAAGAGCCATAGATGAATTTGGCTAAGTACATGATTTATGATGAATTTATAAAAATAGGATTCAAAATAGGGCAGAGTTGGGAGAACTAGAAGTTTGATCATAGGTATTGGAAACTTCCAATGATAATTAAAATCATACAGAGCTCTAAAAATTCAGTGGTTTGTATGTATAGAAATTTCTATGTTTTAAGTTTCATATACCACTAATTTGCAGGTAATTGGAGCTATATAATAGATGTTATAGAGGTTTTCCCAAAACTATTTCAGTGAACGTTAAATTCTGACCCTTCATGATTTAAGTTAATATAATGCCATGTACAAGTGAAATAAATATATAAGGAAAATATGCCTAGAAAATAGACATATATAGCTTTCAAATGACATAGATTATGCATGATTTGGTCCAAAAAAGAAGGAAATATAATTTTTCAAAATTATTGCCAAAATCAAGAATTTTTAGAAATGACCAAATTTATAGTACTTTTTGAAGGAATAAGCTGTATAATTTGGCTAAGTATTTGCTCTTTTTCCTATTTTTTCCACACATAGAATCTTTTTATCTATTTTTATAGACTTGAATCACTTCAATATAATTTTTGTGAAATTAATTATGAATTTTCAAAGTTCATCAGGAAAATTGAAATTTGCCAAGTGAACAGTACCTGTGATTTATAAAAATTCTATTTTTAATATATTTTGATTCTAGTTTCTAATTCATGATGAAAGACATCTAAAATGATCTAATATATGAGAAATAGGCCCTAACATGACATGTTACAAATTATCCTTGGTTGATAAATGGGGCAGCTAGTGGATTTGAACTTGATAATTATGACGTAAATGCTAGTAAATTTGCTCATGTTAATGACTCTCAATACTTTCACATTTGTTGCACTTATTGTGGTGATGGTCACTATATTGAACAATGACCCTATGTTTCAACCTTGGAAAATAGGAAGGATGATTTCACTAGGGTTCAAAGTAGTTTGCATGATGAAACCTTTCCCCCTAGATAGAATCATGAACAAAACTTGTCTTGAAATCATGATCATTTCATGCCCTCATAGGCATCATATTCTAATCCCTCACCTAATTCTTGTGAAAAAGAAGAAACCCACATCCATAAAGAGAGGCCATCCATTAAGGATATGCATCATATACTAGATAATGAAATTGAAATGAGAACTAATAATAAAAAGAAATTTAATGATCATGCATTAGCTCTTGAAAATTTATCCTCTCAAAAAGGTCAAATGGCTTCCACTATTAGTCCTTGAAACAAAAAAAAAATCACTAATATATATAGCAACACATACTCCTATGGAAGATAAAGAACCTTATGAGAAATTGATCATGGGGAGTAAGAAAAAGTCTAGTGATTTTTTACGAGTTTAGGAAGCTTGTGAGTATAAAAATGATGGAGGTTAAAGTAGTGGGTTATTAGTGTAACGCCTCATACTTAGACTCATTTCCCATGTATTAAACTATATTTAAGTCCATTAATACTTAATTAGAGACTTGATTATATAAAACAAACTTAAACTAATTTACTTCATTTCGGGTAACATTCCCTTGGTTAATTTCTTTTTACCCAGTGAACTTTGAAAATACATAACTAAATCAAGAAAAATCATATTGATATGGTTCAAGTCTCTAAATATAGATTAAAAGATTCTATACATGGGAAAAATGTTGAACAGGGAAGTTACTTGGCCAACTTATACAATAAGTTCGTAATATTTGTACTGTAGCAATGGTCATTTTTGAAAATTTCTGATTCTGACCATAACTTTGAAAAATCACCATAAATCATACACAACTCCAAATTGAGTGATCTTTGTGTCTATGAAAAGCTACACATGTCTAGTTTTCATACATATGAAACACTAATCCATTGAACATATCGGTATAAGTACAGTACTTCGAATTATCAACCATGTTCAGAAAGGTCTCTTGCATTCCCCCAACATTCCAAAATACACACTCATATATACATAAATAGTCATGACTTGCCTTTATCTTACATGATACTCCATAAGAACTTAGAGGAAAATATTAACATGGAAGCATAGCATGATCATATCCCATAAGGTTTTACATAACCTCTCATATAATAGTATCAACCTAAGTATCATTAGCTTGAATATTACTTTGCTTCTCCTTGCCTTTCCTTTCTTGGGTAATCTTGCCATAACTTGAACCTAAAATTGGTTAGACATTTGGAGAGGGGTGAGATTCAAAGAATCTCAGTAGTAACTACCATCATGCACACATATCATCATATATATTGCAAGTATTCATCTCAAAACACATTAAGCATGCAATCAAATCATTTCGGCATAACCATTTTATAAAAATTTGGGCAGCACTTCCCCTTGTATTTAGACATATCCAGGGTCACATTACCCTTCAAACAATCCAACCAACAATGCCAAATCATCACAAGATAACATTCCAAACATTAAACACATCATTCAAACCAAGCAACATCAATGATAATACATAAGCATAGATAGGTGAGTTAACTACCTTTGGGTTTTCCACTAATCTCCAAACTTGCAAACCTTTTCTTTGATCTTCTAACACTCCTTTGGATCCTATAGCATAATCAAATAATGCCATTAACCATTAGTTATTCAATTTCATTCACAAAGTGTTCACTTGAACTAAAATTTGCACTTTGTTATCCATCATGCATTCCTTGTACAACATACTTGTTCTAACCTATTTTGGACCCAAGAAATCCATTTTTGAGGTCAAAAACTTGAAATTCCCTTCCTATAATGAACCCTAATTGGGCAGAAAATTATCATAAATTATAGAAAAATAACTAACCGATTAATTTGTGATCCAATGATATATTCTTGCACCTTATGGCCTATATAACCCTTTTCATGGCTTAGTTTTTCCATACCTTCATTTTCTCTCTCTACTCTCTCTCTAGGTAGCAACTTTCAGCAAGAAAATAGAGGGAAAATAACCATTAAAATCCCTCAAAATTACTAGGAGACACAAGAAAAGGGTTGTAAGATAATACCTTGAAGTTTTGGGACCAATCTTGTAATATTTTCTTTTCCCCTTTGCTCTCTCTCTCTCACGCGTTCCTGGCTTCTTCTCCACTGAACCAGCGTCCTTTTCTCGTGGGGGAAGATGAAATGATGGTTTAAGATGATAATTATATAATATAATAACTTAATTTACTTTTATTTCTATTTTCATTTACTTTTCTTTTAAAAAGCTTTTCCAACAATTCCCTTCATGTCCCATTCAGAATTCATACGTGTTTCATCCTCCTTCTGGCCAAAAATTGTTTAAATAATATTTATAGACCAAAATACCCTTTACCGATTAAATTTACCCGTACCGATTGGGTATTTTTGCCAAAATTATCATTACATTGGTAAAGAATTATCCAACCATTACTTTTGGTCCAAAACCATTATCTAGACCCAAAACATATTTTAACAAAGTCCAATCATTGTCCTTGGATCAATACTGCCTTTTCCTGCAGTCTAAACTGACTTTTATCGGGTAAAATATTAATATTAAATCCTAATCACCCAATAAATATGATTTTGACCTTAATAAATTCCATACTATATTTCATTGGGTCTAACTCATTGAGAGCTTCATTTTGACTATAATTTTTCATATTTACAAAAATGTCCTTGACCCGGGACTAATTTATAATTTTTAAAACTTTCGAGTCTTTAGGTGTAATTTACCCCAAAATTCATAAATTCTCCTTCAACATCCTCCTGCGTCCACCGACTTGAAATTTTTTTTTTATATATTATTTTTTTTTCTTTTTCTTTTTCCTTTTCCTTTTCTCTTTTCTTTTTCTTTCTTTTTTTTTTCCTTCCAGGGGCAAAATCGTCATTTTTTTCTTTTTCTTTCAACTGAGATAATTAACTTCTTTGTCCTATTTCATGCCAAATGATGTACATCTATTTTTACAAATTCATTATAGATTTCAAAATATTGAGCCTCGATTATCCATAAAAATTTCAGGATGTTACAATTAGAGACTTCAACTAAGGAGCATAAACCATGTTGCGTTAAGGAAGAGATTTGTGATAATATTTCAAGTGAACATTTAAAAAACCCTCCTATTGAAATTTGGTTCTTACTGAAATGAGCCAAGTAGACTTTGTTGGATGCTCAAATTATCTGGAGGCTCTGAAATTCATTTATAAAAAGTTGCATTTAGAGTCTCCATTTCATGTGTTCAATGCTTATGATCCAATGATACTATTGGTGAAGACACCATATGTTCTTTATTTGAACGAATATCCATTAATTTTGAAGCCATCATACATCTGGAAGAAAAGAAGTGATGCAATTATAGTATTCAATACCTTTGACTAGGTATCCACTTAAACAGTCCATCTGAGGACTATGAACTAAGTGCTTCTTGTGAGGCAACCCAAGCTCTTAACTTTAGCTTTTATCTTTTATTTAATTATTTGGAATTTATGGTTTTTAGTTAGTTTATATGTTATTGTTGTGTATTTATTTTGTGTCTTGCTAACTCAATTGTCTGCTATCACTTGGGACCAATGAAATGCATACCTTGTGCAAAACAAAAGAATGGCATAATTTTGGAGGGATCAAAATGAAGGAAGTCCTTATATCTATGCTTATATATAATTCATTAGATGGGTATAATCATTCTTTGCTATTGATTTCAATAGATTGATTCCTAGTACTGTTAAAGTCAAATGTGAATTGGCATGTTGTTAGTTGAATGATGACATTGTGGGTTGGATATGAATGAAATTGTTGTTGATATGGTCAAGATGATGGACTTGAGAAATGGGAGTATTGAGTTTTAATTTTTCCAAAAAGTGCATATGGTGTAGATCTTAAGAAGATGAATTCTTGCAAGTTTGGTTGAATTTCATGGTGCATTTGAATGAGACTTTTGGTATAATTTGCTATAAAGCAACATGTTTTAAATGTGCAATTGTTATGGAGGTATGTTAGTTATTGTGAAGAAGCCTTTTGTGCTTGAAAAACCATGACCCCTATGCTTATCTAATAAAGGTATTGATAAGAGATAGCAGCCAAGCAAGCCATGACCATTTTCTGCTAGCCATGGCTGCCCTTATTTTTATAATTTACCTAGATTTGGACAGATATGAATGTAGCCATGGCTGTCCAAAGCTAGCTATGGCTAGATTCCTTAAACTCGAGCATTGATGTTGGATCCAAGAGTAAGAGCGCCATGGCTATCTAGTCTTAGCTAGAAACCATATCCTCTGCATATCGAAGAGGAAAAACATAGCCCACATCTCTTTTAAATGCACCGCTTCATTAAAATTTGCAAGACCTAATCCAGATCTTTCAATAAGCATAAACCTTCAACAGTAAGAAAGATGTTGGTGGTCTCCTCCTTATTGTCTTCTTCCTACAGATTTCCTTGTCGTCTCCTCCTCGTTGATTGTTCTATATTGTCTCCTCCTTGCCATCTTGTCCCTGGAAACTCTTCCCCACCATCTTTTCCTTGACACACCCTCCCCACCATCTTCTCTTAGTCGACTCTTTGATACCATATCCACCTAGCCGACTCTTCCCTGCCGTCTCCTCCTCATTAACTACCCCTAATTTCTTATAAAGAAATAAGTACTAGTGATTATACTCCCGGCTCCATTATGGCTTCTCTGAATCTAAGGCTTTTGATATATGCAATACTCCCCTACTTCACTATGCCTTCTCTTATGAGTGTCATTTTTATTCAATTATGTGTGTAGGTTAGGTTCTTATGCGTATTTCCTAATGATGGTTGAATCTCATGTACAATTTTTTGTTTGTTTGTTGCGTTGTGATTGATTTGGTTTTTAAAAAAAAAACTAATAGAAAAGACAATAGCCATAGATTAAGATGATACATTGCAAATGTTTGATCTCTTGTATCAAAAAAATATTGATAAACTCTAGCCAAAAAATGACCGATACAAAAGACTAATTCTACTAGATCTGAATAGTTTTGTTTACTTTACCACAGAAAAATACCAAGACTCTTTCAAAAGAAAAAGGATTGATACAAGAGACAAAGACCAAATGTGTCTATGCTGCTGGTCTACATGTTCAACCTATATTTTGGAAGAGAAACTAATTGAGAGACATGAAGGAAGTTGAGACAGTGCCATTGCTTGTTGAGAGAAACTATCTATTTGTTGTTTGCTGGATTGGATACAAAAGACAAATGCTTTGTTGTTTTCTAAATCTGAATTGAATTGAAAAGAAAATATGTCTATGCTATAGGTTTGCTTTCGAACCTACATTCAGGAAGAGAAACTAGTTGAGAGAAGAAAGGAAGTTGTGATAGTGCTATTGAAGACCAAATAGGATAAATTACTTTCTAGGCATAGCATGTACAATGTACTTGATATGGAAGTTAATTTTGTCTATTCTCTTCTTGTACCACTTGTAAAATAATGATAATCTATCATTCATAGCAATGAAAGTTAAATTTTTTTCACCATACCTCTTGTGATATCTTCACTAAACTTTAGTATTTCAAGCAGTGGCGTGGGAATGTCCAATGGTGCCTTAATGACATCAAAAGTATCATATCATATTCATTATAAAATTACTAACAATAAATAAAATAAAAAATTATTATTACCATCAACAATTCAATATAAGTTGGTGGTGTACTTGAAACTGAAGGTGATGAGTTTGAGATGCCATATTAACAACAACAATTGCATGAAGTTTGTCTATTCTTTGGTGCTAGCCTTTCAGTCCAACTTCTTAGGCATCTCTTTCTCTTAACACCTTTTTCCTTAAGCCACTTAGGTACTGATGTAGATTCTGTTGGTGGCGCCACAGTGGAATTGTCCTCTTATTCATTATAGGACATGGTTGTCACTTGTTTGTCTAATTCTTGCATGCATTTGTGCATCAAGGCATATATTTTAGAAGAGGCAAACGCTTTGGTTACAAATCTTGTCATCATAGTACATAGATCCCCATATCAACGTGTGATTTCAAGCTTAGGATCTTCTTGCACTTCAACCCCACAACTATGATGAACCACTTTACTTTTTGCATCTTTTGTCCACCTCCTCATAATATATTGATGACGGAATTCTTTGATGTTATTTTTGTCTAATACTTTTAGAGCATGACAACATAGTAAACCCCAAGTCTCAAATTTCCTACAATTGCATGAAACTGACTTCATAACAATATAATCAAACACTATGTGTTCCTCTTCTTCTTCTCTAACATTATGTGGACTTATGCTAGTTATACAAGTATCTAGAAACAAATTAACTTGTTCCTTGAATGAATGAAAAATTGGGGTAGTGTAAATGTCAACAAGTTGGAGAACCATTGGATAACTTGTGAACATTATAGGCCTTTTTTGGATCGAATCATATTCACACTCCAACTCTCTATACCTCTTATCATCTACCATGCACTCAAACTGTTTGAAAAATTGGATGATATCCAAGCTTTGTAACACTCTTGATGCAAGCATTAACATTTTCACTTGTGTGCTTCATTAGCCAAGTGTTAGGGAATTGTTTAGGTAACACCATGCCCATTTCTCTTTTACATTGCATATTGAACTCAACCAGTTATTTTCATGCATATTGTACTTATAAAACAAAGTATTCCATACTGACTCAAATTTAGTTTCATCTATATACTCATACATACATTTGTAAAAGTCAGATAGAAAATGTGTAGGCCTCTTCATCAAGTTACTCAGATGCTTTATACTATTTTGCATTAAGTGTCATGAGCATAAGCCATGCTTCATTTTAGGAAGCACCTTTGTCAATACTCTAGCCATTGCCTTATCTTGATAAGTGAAAACAGTCTGAGGCCTCTTTCCATGATGTACCAACAAGAAAGTTTCAAGGAGCCACTTAAAGGGCTCAATGGTTTCATCGTACAACAATCCTGCCTAAAAAATGACAACTTCTCTATAATGATTAAATCTTGAAAATATAGCAAGTGGTCTATGGTGATGGTTTGTGCTATATGTTGTATCTAGTAACACCACATCACCAAAAATAGCATAATCTATCAACATGCATGGATCAGCCCAAAAAATATTAGTGATATGTTCTTCTATATCTACTTCATAAGTATGAAAGAATGTTGTATTTTGCACCACTTTATCTTAAAAGTATCTAAACAAAGCTCCTAGTTCTCCAAACTTCATATCATGTTGTCTTCTTAACCTAATGTAATTGTTTGCATCCAACCTAGTGAAACCAAGACAAGCTCTTCCTCCACCTTGTCTACTCATTAACTGAAAAGAATCTTTTTATTGAAGCCCAGAGTCTTCAGCTAAATCAATCACTTGAGCTTGCACTTCAGTTAATTTTCATTGTGATGCTAACATGTGTACTGTCTCTGGAGTATGAAGTGGGTGATTATATTCCTCAATGAAGAGATTGATTCTATACTTTCCTTCCACCAGTGCAACTCCTATTCTTGCTTTGCAATTTGTCCTTGTCTTAGGATGAAAATTGATATTATTAACATCCCTTTTGTCTGGTTTTCTTAGTCCTTTACAATAGACATATCTATATGGAAGTATACAACCATCTTTCTTACTATTGGTGAAATTAAATTTCCTTACTCTAAAACCAATTTTGCCACCATAGTCAACTTGAAATTTCCATGCTTTTTCTAAGGTGTTAAATTCCATATCGAATTTAAGAGTTATATCATCTCCTTGTTTAAGAAATAAAAAAATACATCTGAAATATAAAAAATTGCCATCCTTGTTTCACAAACAAAAACATAAATATAAAAATAAATAACAATGCAAATTAAAAAAAAAACCCAAGCTCATGGTTTTTATTTCACAATCAAGCATTCAAACAAAAGCTACCATACTTTCTTAGAAAAAAGTAAAGCTCAGGTCCCTGTTTCACAAATAAAAGAAAAATACATCTGAAACAAATGTAAAAAAAAAGTTTCCACAACAATACGACTCGTGGTCCCTACTTTCATTTAAAAAAAGTTACAATCCAAATTTCCAAAACATTAAACATTCAGTCATTCTATCAATACAAAAAAAAAATTGACACATCTATTTCAAGGAAAGAGAGAAATGGGAAAAGAACCAATTGCTACACAATATAAAAAATACAAACATCATAGCTCAACTCATATTGATGGACTTTCTTCAACCATGATTCCTCCAATCTTGCTAGCTTTTCAAAATTTTTCACAAACACACTTAATGAAACAAGGAGGTGGCATTTCAGATGGGTTATAGTGAAAAAAAAAAGAGTCAAAATAAATGTAATTGGGTGGAGGGCATTTTGAAATTAGGGAGAAATGGAAGAATCTGATTGTTGCATATTGAACAATTTGGATCAAATCTTGCAAATTTTAATGAAGCAGTGCATTTAAAAGAGATGTAGAGCGTGCTTTTCCTCGTTGATGTGCAGTGGATATGGTCCCGTCTCTTTTCCCCACTTTAATAACATATGTTTTAACTAAAAAAAAAATCCTTTGGTTTAGTGATGCACTGCATTCTGCAACCTTAAAAAAAAGCTTTTTAAATAAATATATTCAGACTTGTATATGAATCTAAATTATCTAAACTTTTATATTAAAAAACAAAAAAATGAGAGTGCAATCCCCATTTTACTGCTATGTAATTCCCCCATTCCTCAGCCTAATTTCACAATTTCACTCCCACAATTCACTGCCATTCTTCTTTCCTGACCATCACCATGCCTTTTATCACCATTCATGCTCTCTCCACTATACCTTGTTGTAATCAAGCCTTTTTTTCTGGCGTATTCACGCTTTACTGGTCATTACCCCTAACCTCACTTCACCACCTTTTCTTTCTTCAATGAAGTTGTCTTCTTTCCTTCAAGCCACTTCACCTTCATTGGTCCTTTGAGCAAGCCTGCCATGGCCTACCAGTTGTTATGCATTCAACTATTCCTTTGAATATGAGTTCGTGTGGTTGCATCTATGCACCTTCCTTTTGGCTCCTTCAAGCTTGGATTTCCTCACTTGGCCTCCTCTGTACTAGAGCATTCTCTAGGCCTTTGTTATTATGTTCTGTCATTAAGGTAATTAGTTGTTCATTCGTTGTGCTCAAGGCATTTTAGTTGTACATTTGTTTGCCACGAGTTAGGTGAGGTTATGTTAGATGTAATGTCACTTGCTCTGTTTCGATTAGCTATTCATGCTCAGGCTTAGTAACAATTTTGAGACATGTTAAACTTTGCTTAGGGCATTGATCAATCATGGTTTTGTTAGGCTGCAAAACGAGGTATTATAGAAGGCTTAGGTGCGACAACTTGAATTTTTTTTAATTTTATTATTAAAAAAAGTCCTTATGTTATGATAACTTTGGGAATTTATTGATTATGCTTCTGGGTGAATTTGCAGTCTCTGATGCTCATTAGAATAATATTTGTTAGCATTATAGTTAGGTAACAGTTGGATCGGGAATACTTTTGGCTTGGATGGTGTTTTGTTTAATGTATATGTGGGACCTATGTTTATGTCAATTTTCAGTTTGGCAATTTAATACTTGTGTGGCACTTTAAGTGGCATATTCTACGTCAATTTAATATGGAACAATTTTGCCAGTTTCTTGGCTTATGGTCATTAACTTGAGAAAAGTGATTAAGGGGTGGTTTTTTTGGAACTTTGTGGGGGTCTTTGTCAAGTTCTTGTTTTTCTCTATAAGTGGGCTTCAGTTTTATCTTAAAAAAGAATTATCACCCTAGGATGCATCTTTGTTAGTGTGCCTTTTTCTAGAATTTGGTAGTTGTTGGGTTAGAATTTATTAAAGTGGGGGATGCTTTGAGATTATTCTTTGTGGTCTTTTGAGGCAACAATTTTCTTATCGGGTTTACATAGCCTTTATTCTTCTTGTGCCTAGTTTTCATTGGGTGTGCTTGGCTTTCTTTGCACAGGTTCCATGGCTCTTTGCCAATCCAAAACTCCTAAGTTATGATAGGGTTTTGACCTTAGAAAGGAGTCATCATCATCTAAGGATGAACACTAGAATTCATTGCGCTTTGAAACCCCAGCAATTCAAAAGTTTTGTCAGAAACATTCTACAAAGGGAGGTTTAATTAAAGAAAGAGAATTCCCTAAGGACTTAAATATGCAATTTAGAGATATTCTCTCTAAGAAGCATTATGCCTCATTCCTTGCTGCAAAAAGGAAAACCATATACATACATATTGTTCTAGAGTACTATGCTCATGCTTATGCCAAAAAATCACTCGAATGCAAGATTAGGAGGCACTGTGTTGACATTAATGCTAACACTTTCAAAAAGTTGTTTAAAATGCCATTAGTGGAGAACAATAGTTGTGAGGTCAAATACTTTGTTTTTGCCTTCTTGCAGTAATATGGCAAGAAACAAGCTTACTGGTTCAATTCTCAAGGCTTTAAGGGAAAAGGTTGATTTGCAGTTGAGGTTTACTTTCTCTTTAATATCAAATTATATTTTGTATAGTTCTTCAATCTGGCATTAAAAATTATAATACCTTATATGTTAGCCAACCATAGTGAACCTAAATCTTACTAGGACATAAAATAAAGGTATACTCTTAATTATCATTATGCTCGAATTAGCACGTAATTATAATAAGTCAGTAAGTAACCTCTTTATGAATGATATATTTTGCACGTTTGTTTTCTCTGTTTGTCGTTTGTATTTGTTAATTTACGTATACCCTTACGACTCCCAAAACTTAGGTGCAATATCTATGGAAATGTAGAGAGAGTATAGAACAAATGTTCACTCTCTTCACTTGCTTGATCCTAATATTGTGCAAATTTCGATCCAGCTATTCAACATGAAGCAATCTACTTTAATATAATAAATCAACTTTGATAGAAATATTAGAAATTATTTTTTGAGTGAAGAAATATTGGAAATTTTTTGTATTATATCAATATTGTTAAATCTAACCCTGCTTTGTTTTACTAGTGTGGCTAACAATCCAGGTCTTTGTCTGACAAATTCATGCAAAGAACATGAGTTTGTAATTCCACTTATTATATTAGTTACAGCTTTGGTCATCATTATTGTCACTATTTCTTTGGTGATATGGAGATTTAGATAGAAAACATGTATTTATTCTTATGCATGTTGTCAATTCAATGGAAATTGATGTGACATATGAATTTTTTATTATATGCACATGTTAGTTACAGCATAAAAGTAGAGTATGCTTCCCAGATACATAAGATAGTACTTTGGCTAATCAATTTAGATGTTCCTGCTCTAAGCTCAACTTGCTTTTAACCCCTTTTTGAGATCATGAAAGTCTAAAAAAAATTGATTTATTGTTGCAACTATGCCTCCTGAATCTCAAAAAAAGGGAAGCAGTAAGACAAAAGAATACTCAATATTTTTCTTACACTGAGATTCTCTGTATCACCAACAATTTTGAAACTGCTATTAGAGAAGTTTATCTTGGCACTTTAAAACATGACACTCAAATTGAATTAAGCTACTTTCTCCATGCTAAGGCAAGGTTATAAGGAATTTCAATTAGGGGTTAGAAATCAAAGTCAAGTAGTAGTCTTTTAAGTTTTTAGTCACACAACTTTTAAATATATGCACGTTCGGTGCATAATGATGGTTTTAATCATGATGGAGTTAACTTTTAACTTGTAGCTCAGCTCTTAATTGTCATCCATCATAGAAACTTGGTTTCACTTGGGTATTGTGATGAAAACAATATCAAAGATTGATCTATGAATATAAGGATTATGGAGACCTTAGCCAACTATTGCCAGGTTTGCATCTATGTTCAAAACTTCTCAATGCTGTATCATTCTTGGGGTAATTTTATTGTGGGTTTCTTGCATCAAATATATATATATATATATATGATCAGTAAACTATAGCATTTGTTGATGAAGACAAGCTTGTACATCCTTCCAAAAGAACTACTTGGAGTTTGAGAAGACTTTGAAATAACAATTTTACTAACTAAAAAATTTTACACAAGGTATTTGACACTCACAATCAAGAAGATTACACTTTCTTCCCAACCACACACTTCACATGCCACTCACTTCAGTCTTTGTTGCCAAGATTATTTTATTTTATTATTGTAACTTTTTGAATAATTCTGTTACCAAGGTAACCTTCTAACTTATGCGGCAGCTTCTGGATCATTGGTCCTACTAGAACCTTTTGTTATTTTTTGGTGCAAGGAGAAGTTTGTGACTTCTAACAAATGATTCGTTTAGTTTCCTATTGTTAAATTTGGATGGCTAAATGTAATATTATGAATTTTACTAGATATTAAATAATATAGAAGGATAAAATGATGTTATTTGAAAATGTGTCTAGCATTATACAGAAATGGGTAGAAAAGGGAAAAAGGACAATTTTAGGGATTAGAACTGAAAAAGAGAAAATTATAATTTTGCCCCAAGAAAAAAGAATTCTTTACAAAATAATCCATAAAAAGTATGGATTAATATATTTTTTTCCCTTAGGAGGGAATACAATTCTTTTCAATTTAGTCCCTTGGAACAAGAAAATTCACAAGAGAAAATGAAAATAAGTTTTGGATAAATTATAATTAAATACCCAAAAATTTTAAAAATTATGAATTTACCCCGAATCAAGGACATTTTTGTAAATATAAAAAATTATAGTTAAAATGAAGCTCTAGACAATTTTAACCCAAAAAAAAAATATATATGGAAGTTAGTTAGATCAAAATAATTTTATTTTAGGCATTAGATTTATTCGGTCAATTTATACCAATTAAAGATTATTTTAGACAACAAAAAAAGTCATGCAGCATCCAGGATAGTAAATGGACCTTATCCAAATATATTTTGGGTTAAGATAATTATGTTCATCCAAAAATGAAGTTAAATTAATCCTTTACCAACTTCATGATAATTACCATAAAAGTAATTAATCGATACGAATAAAATTAATCGGTACAGGATATAATAGTCCATTAAAATTATTGGAGCAATTTTTGGACAAATTTGCCCCCCAAATCATGCCTGGAATACAGACGGGATAAGGGGGGATTTACTTCAAAAGCTTTGTTAAAAAGAAACAAAGTTTGGTTAGTAAACTAATGTTACTATTCATGCATTACATATCTCTCCTCCAAGTGATGAGTTAAGCTATTCTTCTTCTTCATTTTTGGTCTGAAACAGAACAAGAAGAGGAAGAGAGAGAACAAAAAATTTGAGAGAAAAAGGAGAAGTTCAAGGGCAAAGTTGAAGTTCCAAGTTGCAAGGTAATATTCTATGGTTATTTTCTTGTATTTCTAAGTGTTTGGGAGAGTTTTTATGGAGTATTTATTTCTATTTCTCCACTAAAATTTTTGACCTAAAGAGAGAGCCATGAAGTAACTAAACCACAGAAAAGCTTAGAAATACTTCAAAATGTAAGAATACACAAATGGTTTTAAGTTTCATGAAACAAAACTTTTTCTCCATTTTTCTAAATATTTTTGGTTTATTTATGGTTTTATATAGGAAGGGAATTTTAAGCTTTTGACCCCCAAAAATGGATTCCTTTGGTCTAAAATAAGTAGAAATAGGTATATCATACAAGAAATACCTTAAGGATCACAAAGTAAAATTTTAGTTCAAGAGACCACTTTGTTAAGGAGATTATGTAATCAGTGGATAATGTCTATGTTTTATGATGTTATAGGGTTCTAAGTATTAAAAAGCCAAAAAAAGTGGCTACAAAGTCTTGAGTTCATTAAAAAGCACAAAGATAATTAACATACCAATGAATGCCTATATATTGTCATTGTTGTTGCTTTGCTTAAATAATATGTTTAATGATTGAAATGTTGTCTTGTGATGAATTTGTGTCATCTTTTGGATTGTTTGAAGGGTAATGTGATCCTAGAAATGTCTAAAATGCAAGTGGAGATGCTGCCAACTTTTTAAGAAATATTGTGCACAAATGATTTTGATTGAATGCTTGATGTACCCTTGTTGATTTCTTGCAATATATGTGATAATATGTGAGCATGATAGTGGTTGCTACTGAGATTCTTTGAATCTTATTCATTTCCAATTGTCTAACCATTTAGATCCAAGTCATGGTAAGGTGCTCAAGAAGTCAAGGGTAAGGAGAAGCAAGCTATTTTACAAGATTGTGATGCTTAAGTTGGTCATATTATATGAAATATTATGTAAAATTTTATGGAACATGATTGTGATGTATTTTCATGTTAATATGTTCCTCTAGGTTTATCATGAAGTATCATGTCAGATAAAGGCAAATTATGGCTATGTATGTATATACTAATATATATTTTGCAAAGTTGGAAGGTGGTACATGAACTTGCTGACCATTAGAAAATTTGACTACTGTACAGACCTTTTGATGATTAATATATGAGTGCTTATATGTGTAAATTAGACATGTGTAGCTTTTCATAGACACTAAGATCACTCTATTTAGAGTTGTGTATGATTTATGGAGAATTTTTCCATGTAGAGATTTGTTTAAACTATTTTTAGATACTTAAATGACTACAAGATTTTTCTATAATTAATTATGAATTCTCAAATTTTACTAGGTACAATGGATTTGGCACTATGAATAGTACCCTAAATTTGAAAAATTCTGTTTTTAATCATTTATGGATTCAAATCTTTAATAATGCATAAATGGACACATTTAAGGTCTAATACATGGGAAATATGCTTAAGTATGAGGTGTAACACTAAACATTTCTAACTCTTATGAAAATGATCGATTGTCCAAGTATCTTGTAGCAACAACCTATATTATGAACAAAAATGGATCATCAATAACTCTTTAGGTGTGATCTTCTAAAGTGTGTTTTGCTTCTTATGCCATGCCAGGAGTCAATATGAGAGGAATAGCAAGGAAATTTATATGTCATCTAAGAAAATTATTTTAAAAATAAAGAAGAATGAAAAAGGAAATATGGAAAAATGTATAAGCTTTTTTAAGCGGGGTTCTTACCTATCCCTTCCCTTTATTCTTCATTCACACCCTTTTAACAACTTACAGTCCATTTGGTTCATTCACAATAAAGGGTAAGTGAAGTAATAGGGATTACATTACCCAAGTTAAAGCTGTTTGGTTGCATAGAGGTTGATTACCTAGGTAATGAAGATCACATCAATCAAGGTGATCATCTTCACCCTTATTTTCCTATGTGATCAACATCACCTCACCTTACTCAACCCATTTTTCCAAATTTATCCCTGCCCTCCCCCTCATCTTTGTCGGTGCTCCCACTACCACCTTCCTTGTTCCTCCAACAATGACAGCTGCCCAACAATGATGGCAACCACCCTCTCCCCCCCCCCCAACCGACACTTCCCTCATTCTTCTAACAACAAACCCCTATCCTCACCTAAGCTTGTCCATTGCCATCTAAGCTCATCCTCTTCCTTGTCCAAGTTCATTGTCCATCCTCACTTGGGTTCGTGCTCATTCGAGTTTGAATCTTTGCCTATAGATCTTGTTGTTCAGCCGTTGTCCATCGTTGTTTGGGTTCGTCCTAACCTGAATCTACAGATTCATCACAGATATGGCCCTACTTCTCCAAATCTCATTGGTTTTTGAAGAACATAAAGATGAAGGCTGAAGAGTTCAAGTTCGAGCTCGATGATGCTGCTGATGATGCCATGGGGAAGAAATTGACAAGGGAGGGAGGTTTTTCTTTTTTTGTTTGTCAAGGGCAAAAGAGTACTTTTACGTTTATCTACATTTTTTATTTAATAAGATATAAACATCATTCCCCATATCAAAATATCATACCAAACAAACTTTTATGTAATCATCATCCCATCACATTCCTTCACGCCTTTTACATTGCATCACCTAACCCCCTCGATAATTGAACCAAATGAATTGTTAGCATTTATCTGCCCTAATACTTGGTTGTGCTACCCAAATTCCCTTAACAATTCCATATTTCAGAATTCATTGAATAACTTCATCATCCATATGTTTTCGCTCCTAAAGCACTTTGTTGAGAGACAAATTGATGTTTAGAAGGAAAAATAAAATAAAGACTCAAATGTTTTGAAGTGGAATGAGAGACTCCAAATAACCATGGATGCAGTGAAAGACGAGAAAACTAGTGATTTTTTCTCTCCTAGCAATCACCTTTTAGATTTTAGATGTCCCTAAGAAATTTTGAAGTTGCAGGATTAGACTATTTGCATAATAGATGTAGACTCCAATAACCCAAAGAGACTTAAAGCCATCTAACATTTTATTAAATAAATTCATGGCAACAAAAATTGCTAATTTTGTACTGTCTAGATTATTTGAAAAATAAAAAGAGATTATCGTATATCAACCCACCCAATTGGTATACTTGGTTATATTGATCTTGAGTAAGTTATTGCATTTTATTAATAAATAATTATTTATTATTAATTTTTGGAAGTCAAAATACCAATATGTTAAATTGTGGGTTTGAAACTCACTCTATAGAGTTGTTGCTAAAAAAATGTGGAAAACATAAGCATCTTAAGCCCAAAATCCTAAAGAATTACTATAGATTAATTGATTGTGTTCATTACAGATTTCAAAAGTTTGGAAATCTAAATAATAAAAAAAAGTGACATTTATAGCTTTGGGATGATTCTCCTTTAGCTAATCACTGGCCATCCTCCGATAAGAAGAAAACTTGCATGCGAACATGTGTTTTATTATTGATTGGGTTTGTCCTAAAATTGAATGTGGGAATATCCAGGGCATGTTGATCCAATGTTGAATGTTGAATTCCATGTTACTTCTGAATGGAAAATCGTTGAGACGGCATTGTCATGCATTTTACTAGAGTTGACCCAAAGGCCTGCATCAGTTATGTATTGCTATGGAGACCAATAATGCCAAAATAAATAGGAGTATACCAAGCTACGCAATCAATTATACCGGAAAGTTTGATTCAATGACTACATTCTCTGCTAGGTAGTCACAGTACAATAATCTAATGTGGAAATAAGCCACAGATGATCATACTTGTCCAAGGATCATTAAATACATATCTTGTTTGTTTACATGTGAAAATTGATGTTTTATGTGCAAAGTATAATTATTGCTCTCACTAATACATAGATCTTGTTATGCAAATACTGATCTACACTAGGGCAACGTTTTGGTGTCTAAAGTTATACTAATAGCTGGCTATTTATTAGACAATGTTACCAATCGTTAGATGAATGTAAATATTCTGATTTAAGATCCAATATCATTGATAATTAAGTAGGATACTGACATGATTTTATAACAGTTCTTTTTTAAGCCAATAGCAATTTTTTGCTTGCCATCTCATATATATATATATATATATATGGAGAGAGAGAGAGATGAGGTTTTATCCCTTGTATTCGTTCACTAAAAAAGATTCATGCTTAAGCCAAGATTACGTGAATATCAATTGTGAGAACTTGAGAATCCTTAATCTTGCATTCAAATTCCAAATATGAGGTTCGGAATTCTCAGCAAAAAATCTTGAATCTACCAAACATGACACAGCAAGGAGGGATAATTTGTTTTGAATGACTATAGCGAACTATTGATTCAGACGAAAACAGCACGCAGAATTGTCAGTTTAAAGTTTGAACTATTTTGTAAAGTGGGCAAACGAAAAATTGTAACTTTGGCCAGGTATTAGGATTTTCTTACCAGTCTAAATACTTGTAATCCTTTTAGGTTTTATAATCTAAAACCTAAACAAAAAGAGTAAGGGTTATATAGATAACTTAATTATTACTGTAAAACTTTTAAAAGAATGACTCTTAAAAAATGGGTATTCGAAATAGTAGGAAAAAGAATATAGTGTGTGTATATGTGAATATAATTGCTAAAACTATTCATTTAATGAATTAATCTACTAACTCACTAAAGGCATTTTTGCGAAAACATTGCATATCCCCTTACTGGGTTATTAACTTAAATGGCACAAGTAATATAATCCCATCACTCCCACAAACTAACCATATATTTTCAATCTCCATACACATGCAAGTACCAGTACCTATATTGTTCAACATACAACACGCCTATAAGCATTAAAAAATAGTTTATTGAAAGCCAAATTGTGATAGTGGTGGATAGAATTTGTCACTTTGGATAGATTAAACCCTATCTAGCAGACGGGGTACTGAGATCTAAATCAAATTGACCGGTACTCATGTCCACGGAACTGCTTGAATTGGGGTTTTCTCTGGTCCTTTCTGTGCTTATATCCATTGCCAAACATTCCCTTAGTTCAAAAACTACTTGACTTATATCAGGCCTCTGAATTGCAACTGATGTTGTGCATAACATACCTGTCTCTAGAAATTTGCAGGCAGAATCAGCACTGAACTGTCCTAGTAACCTTGGATCAACGATGGATTGGATATCTTTGCTTTCAAGTTTAGGGGTAATCCATTGAAGTAGGGAACTGAAGGTGTTGTCTGGTTGTCTTTTTGCTGCTGGTTTTCCAGTGATTAACTCTAACAGAATTATTCCAAAACTATAAATATCACTCCTTTTTGTAAGGTTTCCAGATTTTTGAAATCTGTGAAAAAAGTAACTAATACAGTTAGACCTCAAAATATATCTCTCCATTAATATATCCAATCATGCATCCAAATCGAAACATGAGATTTCAAAGGAATTAGTTTAGATCGCATAGAAAATTTACTTCTCACTTTGAGTTTGACTTGTGTGTCAAATGAATAGGCTGCATATGGTATATGGAAAAGGGATTTAAGAAAAGGGTAAAGAGGAGAGAAAGTATAAAAGTAGTATTTGGGTGATGGTAAAGTAATTTTCATGTAAAGAGAACTTTTAGTGTTTATAGGAGCAAAGTTTCTCACTCACATTTCGATTTTATACTAATTAGGCCCTTAGATTCTTTCCAAATAGAACTTTAGCTAGTTTGACTGTAGTCTAATAACATCTTTAATGTCATATTAAAAGAAAAATTGATGTACCAAACTATGAAATGAGCTCAATTTATCTTTCCAATTCATATATGTATTCATTAATTTCCGAATGCTCTCTGTATGTTGCATTGACTTTCTTGTATGCAATATTAAATTAATTTGGTGAGGCTTCTCCATTGAAGATAAAAAAATTGTATAAATAAAATACTTACTCAGGATCAAGGTAACCTAATGTCCCAGCAGGACGAGTTGAGACGTGACTATCAATATCATTTGCAAAAGCTCTAGATAACCCAAAGTCAGCAATTTTAGCTTCCATATTTTGATCTAGCAAAATGTTGGAAGTTTTTAGATCTCTGTGCACTATTGCTGGCTTGCAACCATTATGCAAATAATCCAATCCTGCATCATCATTCATCATATATATATAGCCAAATAAATGCCATATTAATGTTGTAAAGACTTATATCAGACAAGAATGAATCCAAACTCCAAGCTTCCGTATGAATAATCTCAATTTGGCTAAAAAAGAATATTATTTTGAATAAGTTTTATTTGTTTAAGTCATTTAAAAAATATTATTTATCTAAATATACTTTGTATATTTTACATATAATCTAGAAAATCATAATTTTTTTAAAATAAGTCATTTTTTGTGTACAAATTAAAAGAATCCAATCATATAACTCAAAACGTTAACATATATAGTTTTGCTTACCATTAGCTGCATCCAGTGCAATTTGAAGTCTGTCCCTCCATTTCAAAGGAACCCCGTTCTTACCTATAGAACTAGTATAATTAGATTGCTTTTACATATATATACCTTCAAAAGTTGTTCAATGAATTAATGGATTCCTATTCTGCTCCCAAAAAAATTAATGCATTCCTATCGTATTGTGGCCAGAAAATGCATATATGCCCGCTTGCTGTAGTTATGAAAATAGGTCCAATATAGATTTTTACATTTGTTTGGTTAGAATAAATTAGGTATTTTCAACCTAATTTATGGAACATAAAAAAGAAAACTTTTTTTTTTTTAAGTTTGGTTAGAATGAATTAGGTCCAAAAGTCCCTGCATCATTTTGTTTCGGCTAGTGATAGCTAGTCCACGTACTCCACCTGACTAATTTTATAACAAAATTTAGCTAAACTTGTACCTTGAGCCTTGTTCAACAATTCTATCGTAGTTTTTCCATCAATTTTTTTATTAAAAAAATTTGTCAGTTTAAAACAATATTAAAAGTAATGCATAAATATTGCTCATTCGTTAAGTTTCACTTAATGCACAACCTTCATTTTGAAAATATGTCTAATATCTAGCTATTTAAAGGCAAGATTTCATACCTGATAAATGTTGGCGAAGGTCACCATTAGCCATATACTCGTAAATTAATGCCCTAGCACCACGTTCTTCGCAATATCCAATCAGAGAAACCAAGTGTCGATGATGAACAACCATCAAAAGTTGTACCTGTAAATCATATTTAACTTAATTTATCATCCATATGAGAATGAACTAATATTATAGAACAAATTATATCTAGTTAAATGTCTCAGCATCCCCATCGATGAACAATATTAATTTAACGCGTAGATTTTGACTTGACCTCCGATCGAAATTCTTTATGACCTTGTACTGATGATTGAGAAAGTAGCTTTACTGCAACTTGGGTATCATTCTTTAGGGTGCCTAAATAAACCTTTCCAAATCCTCCTTCTCCAATCATGTCTTGAAAGTTATTAGTGATCTCAAGAACCTTGGAGTAAGGAAATGCTTTGGATGATTCTTGCCTAGTGAAAACCACTGCAAATATGAATAACGATGATCAGAACTGCCTGTCATGTGTGTATAATTAATTAGGAAACTAAAGATTACAAAAGATCTGTCGGCAGTATTAGAAAATGTAGGCATTAGCACTCGGATGTTTTCTCTCCCATATTTCAAAGGCATATGGATATATGGTTAATAAACGGAGATAATTACCTGACAAACAGTTATTATTTTAGTACAAAGGAGAAAAATATCAGAGGCATATATATGTAATGGTTTCCGTTGTAGGAGACTAGGAGTGGCATCTTTAATTTCGAATTATTAGGATAAAGTCCACAGGAAATTAGGGCATGTTTGGTTAATTCTTTTTCTTTTGCATGAAAAATGAGACATATAATATTTATCTCATTCTTATTATTATTCAAATTGTGGCGCTGATATTTGGAACATAAGTTAAGACGTTATTAATGTGTTATGAATAATGTAACTTTTTATAGATTATATATCACACAAAAAATGTTTAATAAAATACTTTTACATCCCTATTATTTTTCCTTAATTACAAGGATCCTTTTATTTTGAAAACATACACTTTAGTCACATTTAAAGTATATGTTTTATAGTAGTGAATATTGGGTTTTGAAGGGTTAACAAGAGCATAAGATGAAATTAGCATAAATGAGAATGTTAAGGTGAATGTGTGACCATACAAAAATAGACAAGATAAAAAATAATGAGAAAAAGTCGGAGTAGTAGCTATTGAAGAGAAAATGGTAAAAAATTGTTTAACGTGGTTTGGACATGTACAAAGAAAAGAATTAGAGGAGCTGGTAATGAGAATTAATCAAATAGTTTTTTGTCCTATAAAACAGTGTAGAGGAATGTTAAGAAGGATACTGATTGAGTTTATAAGATAAAATCTTTTGATAAATGATTTATTTAAAGAGATGATTTTTTATTGAGTCTAGTGGTATCTTATAATTGATGTAACCGAACTTACATAGTGGGATGAGGATAATGTTGTTGTTATTATTATATTTTAATCTAATCTATTAACACCATTAGAAATATTCTTAAAAAATTCTAAAAATACTATTTATTCATTAAAAATCATATCAACGTTAATCATATTTACTAATTTATTTCTTATTATATTAAATTCCTAATTCACTAATTTGTTCCTTTTTTTTCAAAATTCATTTTGACTAATTAATATGATAAAAATTTGATCATTTTTATAATATGATAAAAAAGAATGTTTGAAATATTTCTTTAACCAACATATGTGTCTAAAAGGCTATTAAATAAATAAGTTTAAATAAATGATTTAAAATTATAAAATTATTCATTAACTAATTTTATAATAGGTTAGAAAAGTTTAGAAATATATGTATTAAATTTTTTTGCTAACATAATTGTTTAAATTGTTTTTAAATAATATTTATATCAAAAAAGGGTATTTTAGTCCAAAAAAATTAAATATTTTATTTAACGGTTAACTAACTATTTGGATGAATGAAAATAAAATTTTAAATATATATATATATGTATGGGAGGTTTGTGTAACATAATAAGTTTTTTTAAATAAAAAGTACTTCTATGTAATTAATGTAAAATATAGAGGTTAGTCTATCTTACTCAAAATATTTTTATCTATAATTTTTCCTTTGATTTTTTATTTCATTTTATGTTGCTTACTAAACCAAGCAAGTTAGGGGGGAAGTGATATCAGCACATAGTAATACAAAAACCAGGAACACCTTGAGCGTACCTTTCAATTTTTTAATCTTGAAAATCCATATTCCTAGAGAAATCAAGATTACAACCGTCAAAGCTGAGACAGATGCAGTCAGCGGAATAACGAACTCATGCTTTTTGCATGGATCCCTCAAACAAAGACCAGGATTATCATCCAAACTGAAAGAAAGGTCAAACAATTAGTTAGTGTATTGAAAACAACTTCATAATGATATTGAGTTTTATTAAATAAATATCAATTTTTCAAGCTGCCTCAAAGACAAGAGTCAAGACAAAATAAAATTTGCTCGACCACCATTGAGACACATCTAGTTTAATCACATTAAATTATTATTGGTTAATTGATTTTAGTTTAATTCAAAGAAAAGAAGAAAGACAGAGAAAATGGCAATCATAGCCAAGCAACTAAAACAGATTAAGATGAGAAACCTCATTTCCAAATTTGATTTTTCTTTTAGAGCCTTCGGAACTGAACCAGTTAGCTTGTTGCGACTCAAATTTCTGCAAAAACATTGTGAAGTATCCTCTATTATAAGGTGATCCTTAAGTTATTAAGGCATGTCGAGCAAAAAGAAAATGTTATTAAGGGATGTATTATATATAATAGTGAATCCTACACAAAGTAACTCAAAACTTACAGGACTCTCAACTTGGGTAATTCAGCTAGGAATTCAGGTATCAATCCTAACAAGTAATTACCTGACAAATCCCTGAAACAAAGCAATGTTTTACTCGAAATTCTGTAATTGAAGATTTTGTCATAATTAAGGATCATTGTATACTTACAGTGACTCTAACTCTGTGAGTTGTGAGAATGGGGTGGCTGTAGGTCCTGTTAACTTGCTGGCGCTCAAGTTTCTGCTCGCGATAATGGTCAACAGATGCAAAGGTAGGAGATTATGAAGTTTTCCCAAGTATAGCTTAATTAATAGTTAATATACTTGAAATAACATCAAATTGACCCAAGTAAAGTCAATTTTACATATCAAACATTGGGAACGAGAAGTCGCACTGATAGTTCGCATTGCATTTATCAATGTTTATAATGAATATAACTATAAGAATAGTCATAGATCCTACTTTTTTTACTTTAATTCAAGAAGCGAAATACTTACAGTGAAGTGATTCTTGCGTTGGAGTCGTTGATGCTAGGACTGCAGAAAAGTCCCTCCCACGTATATTCTTCCGGAACAAAAGGGTCACCTTGCCAATTTACCTTGGAGATTTTGTATGTGTTTTTGATGTCCAGAATGGCATCCACTATCAATTATTACCAATAATAAACAGGGTTTCAGAAGTCAAAGCCACAACAAAGACACACAGAAATGATAGACGAGCAGGAAACAGCTAGCTGAATGAGGAATAGAGAAGCAAACCATCTATTTGGTCCGTTGGGGAAGTTAGAGGTGATATTAATTTATAAACCTCAAGAGCATTGAGGATTGGAGGAGCATCGGATTCTGATGTTGCACTTATGCTGAGACGAAGACCACTTTGATTCGTAATAGCAGTAACTGTTAGTGGTTTTAAGTATTCAAGAGTTATAGGCTCCGGGAGGATGTTTTCATCATTAACAGTAATATCGATTACTCTTTTCTTCCCAGGGCGAAGCTGCTCAATTTCAGCAAAGTGAAAGTAGACATAATAGTTGAAAGACTTTTCAAGTGTGGGCGTGAAGACAGAGTTATAGTCAAAGTTTAAAGCAGAGGAGCGATTCAATGATTGGGCTGCAGACATTAGCACTTGTGCTGGTAATCTGTAAGAATCAGTTATGCTTTGAGGTAAAATATCTACAGATCTATTGAATGGCTGCCAATCTTCTAAAATATCCTTGTTTGTGCGCCACATACGATCGTAGATGTCATCCATGTACCTGTATGATTGCATTTTTACATAAATGAATTTGGGAATTGCTTCCATGTACAAGGAAGGCATAAGTAACACCATAAGCTAGAGAATATGAAATTCATAAGAGCTAGGATATATAAAATTAGAGTCACCTACTATGCTTGACCGAAATAGTGGACCCAACATCAATTTTTACTTTAGAGTCTAATAGTGATTGAGAAGGAGATGGAGTGCGATAAATAGAGTTATTGAGAGGTCGTAGTTCCAATATAGAAATGAAAGGTGTTCCTTTGCCAGTGTTGACAAGGCAAACATGTATAATGCCAGTGGTGGGAGTATGGATAATCTCTTCATAATAATAATAATTATCGCCCAAATCAATAGTTGCCCAATAATTGACACCGAGGTGAAAGTCAAAAGTTGGAGTTCGATTTTTGCCGTCGTAATTTCCATATGAGAAGAAAGCTCTGATGAAGTAATTATGGTTTTTACCCTGTTTTGGTTTGAGGGTGTAGTAGTTCTTCTTTCCTTCTGGGAAACTTCTCAACGTCTGCAATTGTCTCCCAAAATAAGGATAATCTAAGTTGGATCTTGATGCAGGGGCAACCATATAATTTGTTCCTGTTTCCACAAAACTTGCATCTGTCTGGTACCAGATTCCAGTTTGCGAGTCAGTGTATTCATTACTTGCTCCACAGTCAATGCTGATAAAATCTGTGTGTGCAAAAGTTGATACTAATTTATCAAAGTACAAACAATATAGTTGGATTTAAATTGACGGAAAATTTGTTAACCATATATAACTTGAGCTAAAACACAGGACATATATATATCCTACAGAAACTTTGGGCACTTACCAGGGTGAGCATCATTGGAGATGAGTTTCCTTCCAGCTTGCATTGCGTCGCCATGATGAAGGCAAAGTTGGATGAAGGCGAAACATAAGCATAAGGACCAAATCCACTGCGGTGCCCTCCTCATGTTGAATTCTCGATGAGCAGAGGCTTGAATGGTATAGTAATGTGCTGTGTTTATATAAGTCGGAAGCAGTGCTTAGCCTGCCTATACGGCATTTGGAATTGACTTGCTAAATCATTTACTTTTTTGACAGTTTCAAAAAGAGAGTTGAGAAAAAAAAATAGCAGTGAATGACGGATTACTTAACGTTAATAATAGTTAAATATATAAAAAATAAAATTTCTCAAATTTTATATAATAAATTACCATTTACGTTTCTTAAAATTACCATTCATGCTTTTTAAAATTATAACTAGAAAGTGCCCCTGTAAGATATCGCCAAAGAACTATTAAAATGTTCACGACGCTCATGAACAATCTGGTTAGAATGCAATTTTGTAATAGAGCTTAAATTATTTTTTGGCATAGAAAATTTGATTTCCGGTTTCGGTTGGATTGGTTTGATTATAATATCCAACTGAATAGAAGGTAGGTAAATTCCTTTACCTTTAAAAAAAGGTACGCCAATGTTTTTTCTTCAATTTTAATTACAAATAAAGCAAAAACAATAAATTTAAAAATTATGTAGAAACAAATATGAAAATTCAATTGAATTTTTATAACCAAATTTATTTGTTTTCAGAATAAAATTTTAATTTTTTATAATCAACTGAAATTACTTTGTCTTACGTTTTAATCTTTTATATAAACATTTGATGGTGTCATGTATTGCGAATTTAATTTTACAAATTGCTCAAAGATTTACATTCTAAATAATTAAAATCAATGACTCAATTTAATTTTGTTCTAAAATGTATAAAACGACCAATACCCTCCGAGATAATATTAGCATAAGGCTGCCCCACTTTACCCTTTTGATTACGGCACCGCCTGGGTTGTCACAGACTGCAGTAACCATGCATGGTTGACTTGGGTCTCCAAACCTGAACGTAGTAGAGGTTTTGTCACCACTTTGATGTGTACCTTTTTTTGAGCACGGACGTGATAAGCCTCGAACATAAAATTAAAGCACCTACCAGAAAAATTAACTTGACCAATGAAACTTCCATTATGTCGCATTTACTTGGATTATTTTCTCAAGTCAATTTAACTCAGTTGTTGATCCTTATGGCCAACGAGTTCGGATCTTTGTTCTTGTGCATGCACAAGAGTTCAACGTACACTTGGAACCTAATTCCTGGCCAAAAAAGAACACTTGGAACCTAATTCAGCTCCCAAAACCAAAAAGCACTTGGTACCTATTGTTTATTTATATTAACTACGTCTATTCTTGCCATGTAACAACGAAAATAATAAAATTGGCTGTTTTTAAATTATTTTCTAGCCAATTGTTTTTAAACTATTTTAAAACATATTTTTTTACAAAAATAAAAAATAAAATAATGGGTTTGTACATATGTATAAATGTCATGTTTGCATGCACCTGCGGAGCTGGAGTAACCCATTTTTGTGGCTAGCTAGTCGCTGCAGACAGATGATCTGTAAATGTACACCTCAGACAATTCAATTAAGCGAAATGGGCCAAATTGACTTTGACTACTAAAAGTTTGAACATTAGGAAACTTTTGGGATTATTTATGCCTTCTTTGGTAAATGGAATAGAGAATACAAATGGACGCGTGTTTTAAAAATATATTATACAGCTGGAGCGGCCCAGTCTAATTTCAGGACTACTGGAAAATAGGAAGATAGGTTGGAAAATGGAAATATTTCACAATTCATTTCAAAATGATGCAAGAGGAGATGAAAATCATGAAAGATGACTTTTAAAAAAAACCTATTTTTAACATCCACAATATTATACCAAACAAATTCATTTATATTTTATTTATTCATATCTTGTTACATTACATTCTATCACCCATGTACTTCAACCAAATATGCTGTAAATTACCCGTGTGACTTAAGTGGATGTGCATAGGGCTGAACAACAATATCTAAGGACCGGTTGAGCCGGTCCAACCCGACCACATCAGATCAATCAGGCTGAGCTAATTTTCGGGTCAAGCCGGGGTTAGGGCCAAGTGTTGTTGGCCCTATCCGGTCTGACCTATATGTATTTTTTTATTTTTTTTTACTTTTTTCAATTATTTTGTATATATTGATTGATTTTGTAGAATTTTTGTTCTTTATATATCTAATATAATATATTTACTATGTAAATATTATGAAAGACTTTTAATATTTTAATGTTTCAATTTTTTTAAAATTTTGAATTGATTTTTTAACTTAATATTATGTAAAAATAATGTATAATAGTTAAATATTCATAAATTTTTTAAAATGTTATTTTTTTCTAATATTATTTTTTAAGAAAATCTATTTTTAGATATAAATAATTATATTTTTTGTTATTAAATAAAGTTATTTTTATTTTTTAATTTAAAAAAAATACTTAGTATCGAGTTGGCTCGGTACTTGGCCCGAGTGTTCATTGGGCCAAGCAACAAGCAGGGATCAAATCCTACCCAACCCTACCTATAAACACCTCTAGATATGCATATCCGCAGCTTCAACTCTCATCCTAAACCCTAGTACTTTTTGTCTAACAGCAAGGACATACGATTCCTTTGGAATAATGCTTATGGTTGACTTGGTTTTTTACATGCGCGGCTTCAACTCTCATCCTAAACCCTAGTCTTTTTGTCTAACAGCAAGGACATACGATTCCTTTGGAATAATGCTTATGGTTGACTTGGTTTTTTTGCCCATGAGACTTGGTCTAATTTATACTCACTTGTACCAGTATAATTGTCACTTTTGGCGGAATTATTTTGTTGGAATGGGAATGAGAATGCAAATATGGGAATAGAAATGAAGAATAATGGAATGAGTTGAGTATATTTGATCTATTATAAAAAGGAATAGACATTTATATTTAGTTGGACAATAATGCCCATAATATAAAAATATATTAAGATATTCATTTTAGTTTTTTAATTATCAAAATCATTTTATTCTATTCAATAAAAAAGATAGTAAAATATTTAATTTTGATTCCTTTAATTTTTAAAATATTTTTAGTATTGTTTTTCAAAGTTATATATATTATATATTTATTATTGCACATTATTGATGAGGATGTATTAATGGCTTGGTTGTGCAATCCCACGCATTCCTCCTACCTTCTGTAGGAAAGGCTATTCCTATAGCTCTTGGAATTAAGATTGCCATTGGAATGGAATTAGAACCCATTCTATCCAACCAAACATGGCAACCTGGAATCCTTATCTTGATTCCATTCCTCATAGTACTAGTTCATTCCATCCAAACGTACTATTAGAAATTTTGTGATTCTTTAAAACATATACCTTTTTAAATTTTACTTTAATCTAAGTTATTTAATACTTTTATTAATGTGTGAAAAATCTCAAACACATAAAATGTGTAACGACCCTCAATATATTGTCTTGGGCTTAATACCAAATTAATGAGAAGTATATTTTTTGAATTATACAGCATCGAAGGGGCTGGGACTTGAGGAAGGATCAAAGGATCCAGAATTTGAGAAAAAGGGATAGAAGCTTCTTGTGCCACGGTGAGAACTACTAAAACTTTCAAATTTTTCAAGGTAGCAAAAGCTCACACTGTGGCACCATTCACAAAACCTTAATAAATTTGGACGTGAACTAGTCGACAGAAAGGAAGAAAAAATGAAGCAAATGAAGAATGCTTTGCTAGAATTTCGTCCTTTGGCTTGAAGACTTGATTCCTTGACCTAGGATATTTGATCTTTTTATGGTAAGTGAATTCTCATCCTTCCTCCTCAAATTTCTTAATGGTTTGGGGTTGAAATTCATGGGTATGAGTTGGATCTTGACTTGTTGAGATTTCCACCAATTAAAATGAGTATAAATGAGTTGTTGATGTATTGTTTGGTGTTCTTAAGGCTTGGGTGTGTTTTTTAATGTTAATGAAGTATTTGCTATAAACCCTAGCCTAGAATCTTATGATTCATCATGAAATTCAAATTGTTGGGAGTTGGTTTTGCTTTGAAAGTATATTTTAGGTGTTTTCTGTTTGAATGTGAGGTTGGAATCATGGGTTCACCATTTATATGCTTAGTTGGTTGAGTTGTGAGACACCAGAATCTATGTTATGTATTAATATGGGTACTTTATGACTTTGTAGTGCTCAAGCTTGCTTAATTAAGGTTTTGGGCATCCCACGAAGTCTCTTGGAAGCATTTGATTCGTTATGGATACTTTGACGGTCTACCATTCCCCTGTGTGTGTGTGTTGCGTGCAGACAATTCAAGGTAATTAAGGTGTATATTTATATGTGCTGTAAATTACCTATTTAAATATAAGTTACTTCCTTTCATATCATGATATGCCCCGAGCACGGTGAGCAAGGTTATGGTAATCTCTTTTCTCTTCCCATGCATGTGGCCTATGAGAGTATGAGTATGAAATGTATGTTGCTTGTTATCATATGATTATAATGCATCCCCATTCATAGATTAGTACATTGATGATTATGCTAACATGATGGCCATAGTGATGAGATATACCTATATCCATAATGCATGATAATATGCTAGCATGACATTAAAAGGCATTATCACTTTGATTATGCATGTAAGGCATTGGTTGTTTGGGTGATAATGTCTGATGATACCATGTAGTATACCAATCCACTAGTAAAACACATGAGACCTCGGGTCCAAGTGGTGAGGTTTGATGTATATCCCTACAATTATATCATTGTCCTTTGGCCAGAAGATCTAGGTAGCAGTGGATTGAAGAAGCACATTTCCTAAATCACCATCAATTTGGGTGGTCCAGGGGAAGGAGAACCATGGTCCAATTATTAGTATGGCATTTGACCGAGTCATACTAGTGAGTGGAGAACATAATAATGTCTCAAAATTGGTCTTCATCGATTATTTAAAGGGAATCATTATTTGGATGTGCTTTGAGACGATAGCTAGCCCATGGTTTTACCTGTGTATTTTGGGGGACATTCATATAATTTCATGTGCATTGCATCTAATCATTCATATACATGTATACTGCTGTTTGTCAATGTGTTAATGTTAGTTTCCTTCGATTACTGGGAATTTGTCTTACACCCCTCTGTTGTTAACATTTCAGGTAAAAATTCTAGTTCTAACTAGCAGAAGACTAAGGAGTCTTACCTTCATCCTTCATATGAGGATATCTGAATTGTAGCCGATATTGTCTTGTTATTAGTTTATGTAATTATATTGTGCCAAATAGGACACTCATGGTAGATAGCATTTGTGATGTTATATTCTAAGCATTTGATGTTATGTTGTACCTTGCATGTTGTTCATGTATTACATAGGCCGTATGTGGGCCTATTATTAATGTATGTTGATTGATGCCATAGTGGCATGCCATATTGTGATGTGCTCAAGGACCTCAGTTTGGATTAGAATGTGATCATTCTGTATGCATGCTGACATGTTTGACTGAGATTTTACTTCAGTATTGGATTCAAGTGTATGTGTGGTAATGTAATTACATAACCCGGTAGTTGTAATTATGGTGCTAAGGTCAAATTCTAGATGAGATGTTCCTTTAGGATGCAACCACTTTAAACTAAGTCCTTGGGATGTTTGGGACTTGGAGAAAGTGCTAATATGGGTCCATGTGTAGTGATTTGGAATTTGGAGGTTCAAAATCCAAGTTTTTGTCCAAAATTAACCATATAGGTCTCAGATGTCTAATATTTATATATGGAGGTATTTTGATGTATGATTGGTGCCTAAAGTTAGATTGGAAATAAAGTGACTTGTAAAAGTTGGAATCATGTCAATCGGAGGTCGAAGTAAGAAATTATATGTGTCAAAAGTTGAACTAGAAAATCAGTAAAAAGTTGATATGGTATCAGTTCATAGTGCCGTGGTGCCAAGGTTCAGGTTGTGGCACCATGCTCCTTTGTTTCTTTCTCATTTTCATCCAAAACTCGACCTTGCTGCAGCACCAATCCTTATGTCATGGAGACACCACTTTTTTTTAGCTCAATACATTTAGTATAGATTAAAAATTAGAAAATAAATATAATTGTTAAAAACTATTATATTATTGTATTATTTTAGAAAATGAGCAATTATTCAAATCTAAATTCCTACAAATTGTAGTAATTACTTTTTTTTAAATAAGAACCCCCTCTATTTTGTTATCTATGACTTTTAAAGAAAATTTTTGTTTTATTTATATGTTACTTTCCAATTCAAATATAATATTAATTATTATTTTTTCAATTATACTCCCAAGTGTTGCTTAATATGGGAGAAGTAAAGAGGGGAAGTTCAACTTTTCAGAAGTAGAGCAATTACTCTTGCTTGGTTTGAAAAAAAAAAACTTACAATTTCCTAAGAAGATAATGTTAACTCGGGGAGCAGAATTTCCCGAATAAAACCCAGGAATATTCTACTTTCCCAGTGTTTTACAATTTTCTTTTAAAAAGATAAACATTAGTTCTTTAATTAATTTTTTTAATAGAATGGGTTTTTATGTATTTGATATTAAAATATCATATATTTATTCTAAAAGATAGTTTGTAATTCTTGAGAAGTAAAAAACAAAATAAGTAAGACATAAACAAATTTTTTAGGAAATTAAGTGCTTAGGAAGTATTTCGGGATATTACTTTTAAGGAAATTTGTGATTTTAAAAATTAAAGATAATGTTAATTGTGCTTTTTTATTTATCTATTTATTGATACACATATTAAAAATTAAAAAAAATTTTAACATAGTATTTAATTTTTTTAACGTGTGCTAACCATAGAGAAATGGGGGTAGTAAATTGAGTGGCTTTTTTCGCTGCTTCATCTAATAATCCTGTCGTTTTAGTGCCACGTGCGAAGATGGTTGCCGCGCGCTGAGTCTTCCCTTCCCATTTTTCCGATCAAACCCCTCTCTAGCGTATACATCGTGGTCAAAAGATGGCAACCTGACAACCTCAAGCACAAGAAAACAAATTGACTTGACTCATGAAAATTAATTTCATCTGTAGAATTTACTGGTTTGAATAACGTGGGGTGTGTGTTTTTCAACTATCATCCCCAAATACCCAGTCCCTACGCGTTTGTCTAACGGCAAGGACGATGGTTGTTTCGGAATAATGCATCTGGACTTGCCTTTGTTATTCTGGTGACCACTAACCATGCCTCCACACATGATTGATTTTGTCCAAGTAAACGGAGGAACCATTTGGGGCTGACTAGAAATTGCGGAAAACAACAATACCTACTCTTAGGTTTCAGTTTGGGATGAGGTTAAATATGAAAGGAGAAAACTAAAGAAAAATTTTTTAAAAAAAATGGATAATGGGGTGTTTATATTTTCCTTATTTGTCGTTTAGTTTTTCTTTCTCCCTATTTATGCCTTATTTAAACAAAGTGCTAGTGTCAAAAAAAAAATTTCCCCAATACTATTTATAAATAAGCTAATTTTAATTAACTTCAAACAAATTCATGGAGTGGTGGGGTGTCACGATCCCCAAGCTTTTAAGGCTCATTTGGTTCACAAAATGATCGGAAATAAAATAGATCAATCGTTAAAATTGAAAACAAAAATAGATGTTGTCAAAATCGGTTTTGATCATAGTACTAGTGGAGGAGGAGAGCAAGTTACTGGATGAGAGGAAGTTGGGGGTGAAGGAAAGGAAGTTGGGGGTGAAGGAAAGGAATGTTGATGAAGAAGATGAGGTTGATGGAAAAAGGGTAATTTGATTTATAAAATGATTCTTGGAAATGGGAATGAGGAAAGAAAATGGTCAATGTGGTAATTCTCATTTTCTTTTTTTTATATCATCATTCTATATGGAGTCTAACCTTTGAAGTATAATATAGAATCTCATTTCCAAATTTCTTAAGAATCGAATCAAATAAACCCTTTTAGTCCATTTATATTTATATTTATTTTTATTTAATCAATTTTATTTTTTTAAAATTTTTTCTATCTCTCTAATGTTATATCAAATAAATTTATAGTGATTATCATTTCATTCCCAACTATTTTATTCCTTATTATTTTGAGAATCAAACATGTCATTATATTTACTTATTATATATAATACACCTACACAATATATATACAGATTGCCTAGGTTAAATCAAAAGCTTGGCCAGAGTGTTTTGAAGTTAGCTTCGGTTCTATACGAATTAAGGAAGCTAATTAAAATTAATTGAAACCATTGGATTATTTAAAAACTAAGTTAAGTTTAAAATTTTCTTTTACATTAATGTTTTATTGAACCTATAAAACGCATTATATAACTAATCAAAATTTGCTTTAAAATTTAATAGAACCAAAGAGAGTAAATAATTAGTATTAATTATTATTAATAACAAAATATGTTAAAATAAATATTTTTAATTGTCACTATTAATAAAAAGTGATAATATAGA
This sequence comes from Adenanthera pavonina, assembly GCA_026686845.1. NCBI lineage: Eukaryota > Viridiplantae > Streptophyta > Magnoliopsida > Fabales > Fabaceae > Adenanthera > Adenanthera pavonina. The sequence goes on along the minus strand of JAIVEN010000011.1, from coordinate 4,368,559 downwards.
TAATTTTAATTATCAATAATAAAAATAAAATAAAATTGCTTAAAAATAAAAAATTATTAAAATAAAAATAAATTAAATTTATAAGAATTAAACTTATCCCTTTAAGTGGTTTTTGTTAAACCATTAACATTATATGATCCATGTAGTCAAACTTATTTAATAGAATAAGGCTAATGTTACTATAGTTACAAATTTATACTTTAAATAACCCAAGATATAGCTTGTGTGAGAGACTCTCAGCAGCACAACCTAAATTATATGATCTGAAGATCTTACTTGGTTCTGATAATGCAAATATGTTTTTTATTAAAAGGTTTTTTTCTTTTAAAAAAGAAATATACGGTAGATTAATTTTAGAAACTGCACTTGAAATCTTTGGTCCAAAAAAAACTTAGAAATCTACAAGTTGCTGTGAAATAAATCAATCACTATTTAGTATTTACTACTAAGACAGGTTTTTTTTTTGGTTGAGTACTACGACACGACACGAGAGATCTATAACTTGGCACCAATACTAACACTTGGGCCAGCCTAACATGTTGAACAATTGCATAATAACGCGCCTTAGGAGCCCGAGAAAAGGCCGTGATAGTCCGAAGCCATCTTGAGATCCAAGACACGTATTTTTTATTTTGCCCATGAGTCAGACGAAGATTGGGGCAAGGTGCCCTTCGCCCATGCTTGGTCCGGATTTTGAGATTTTAAAAATTAAAAATTAAATTACCAGTTTTAGTAGATAATTACTGAGTAGATTAGTAACGTGAAAAAAGAATCCACACATATGACTTTACTTGGAGAACTTGAAGGCAAATATATGAGGGTAAGTAGATAAGTTATATACTTATTATAGTGAGGGTAAATTAGTAATTAAGATTTATTTTAATATAAATTTTAATTGATAAACATTATTTTAGATTTTTTTTGAAAAATATTCATAATTGAAATAACATATTAAACTAAATTATATATTTTCAAAATAAAATGTATGTTTTTGTAATTAAATCAAAATAGAAAGGTGATCAAAGTATTTTCATTTTAAAAAATAAGAGAAAGAATTCTTAAAAAAAAGATATTTACAAAAAAGACAATGGCATAGAACACGCAAATTGGCACAATTGGTAAGTTATTTAACCTTTTCAGATTTATTAAATAGTATAAATCACTAACTTTTCTGTATATAAATTGAAAAAAAAAAAGAAATTCAATCATATAACTCAAAAGGTTAACATAGTTTTGCTCATCACACGCTGCGTCCAATGCAAAGCCTGTCCTTCCGTTTCAAAGCACTCCCCTTCTTACCTATAGAACTAATATAATTAGATTTCTCTTACATGTGCGCGGACACACACGCACATATATATATATTTGGTGTGAGAGAAACAAACACCTTCAGAAGTTGCTCAATGAATTAATGGATTCCTATAGCATTGGCAAAGAAAATGAATATACTCGTTTGCTGTAGTTGTCAAACTGGGTCAACATAGATTTTCATATTTATCTGGTTAGATTATTGAATTAAGTATTTTCAACATAATCTTACGGAACATAAATAGAAATAATTTATCTTTTGTAGAAATGTTTTCCTAAGAAGATTTTTTTTTCTAACCCCCTTGAAGGTGGCCCGTGTCCGACTCAGTCTACCAAAGTCCTCTCTCTATATCTCGTCTTGTTTGGGCCAAAGATAGCTAGTCCACATTCTGAATCCTAATAATATTATTATTAAATTGGGATGCACTTGTAGGCCTAGCCCATTTTAAGAACTTTGTTTTTAAATAACAATAGGTTTAGATTGAAATATTATTGGATTTCAAATGCAACCTAATTTTTTATCCACAAAAACTCAAATACAAGGTATTGATTAAAAGAGAACGAATTCCTTTCACTTGATCAATTACCGTTAGTTTCATTTTAACTATTTTTTTTAATGATACGATCCATTTTAACAATTACATTAATTGTGTTTTTGGAAAAAAATTAATGATTGTTAAATAAATATCAATACTAATATATTCACTATAAAATATAAAATTTATAAAAAAAAATGATACCATTTGACTTATTTCTTAAACTCCATCTAATACATCAACCCACTTAAATTATGAGAAAGCTGAATCTCAAAAAATAATATCTTATAATTATACAAATATCTCAATTCTCTCAATTCTCAGGAGGCAGAGTAGAATCAAATAGTGAAAATTAGAATTATTCATATTAGTTTCCTCCACTTTTTTTTTTAATTTGCCTGATCCAAAAAAAATTATTATACTTGATGATTAAGTAAGATACTGGCTCAACTATAAATGAGCTCTTTTTTCCCCTTGAAGTCAGTAGCAGTTGTTTAGTTGCCGTCCTGTATATTGGGGGATTGATTCTTATACTAAAAGGAATTATTGGGCAAAAAGTGCACCAATAAGGAGAACTAGGAAGTCCTTACCCATGAAATTAAGTTCCAAATATGATGCTACAAATTCTTAATGGAAAATTTTGGATTGGCCATTTTGTATATAGCACCACACTTATTTTTGCTAATGGGAAATAATTAATACAGCAGCAGCAGGTGACTTGCCTAAGTAAAGTTTTTTCTCTCTCTCTGATAACATAAAGTTATTTTTGCTTACAAATTAAATATCCTTTTATTTTGTTCTCAACTTAATGGTACGTCGTATAATCCTTTCATTCCGACCAGTATATATATTAAATTTTCAAAATAGTGTTCCAAGTCCATTCACATACTAAAATAAGTACCACATATTGTACAAAATATGAAATGCTAATACACAGAAAATTGCTAGCTCAAAGCCATTTGTAAAGTGGCCGTAAGAACAACTTTGTGATAGTGGTGGACAGCTTTATCAGTTTGCAGAAATTAAGTTCAAATTCTGTGTAAGTGCCTACCTAGCAGATGGAATAATCCCAGAATCAGACCTAAAAGAACCCATATCTGAGGGAATGCTTGAATTCTTCCTCCTGCTTTTAGTCCTTTCCAGAGCCAGACATTCCTTTAGTTCAGCTACTACATAGTTTATGTCAGGCCTTTGAATTGCAGATGGTGGAGTGCAAGACATGGCTATCTCTAAAACTTTTCAAGCTGAATTAGTGCTGTAATTTGCTTGTAACCTTGGATCAACAATGGATTGGATATCTCCCATTTCAAATATAGGGGTAACCCAATGAAGAATGTGACTAATGGCACCACGTTTTCTTGTTATTACTGGTTGGCTTGTGATTGGTAATGACCCTAAATTAGAAAGTTTCAACAATAATAATGATGATAATAATAAATAAACAAAATAAATATATAATAGATATACTGATTAGAGGTAAAAGTCAATTACTTGATTTATTTCATCTCTATATGTCTATAAAAATAATAAATAAATAAATAAATAAATTTTAGTAAATGAGCTTCAAATAAAGAGTTAGAAATTATTGGTAAATGCATCTTAAAGTTTTTATCAAATTATGAGTTAAAATCCTAACTAGGCACTTGGAATAGATTTTTTTTTCTATTCCTCCTAATATTTATGGAATTACTTAAATATCTCATCCTCAACGTCTTATTCAATATGGATTTTTGGTCTTTTCCATACCAAACTTCCCTTTCATTTTAGTGGCTGAAGACCCCAGAAGCAGAGGATAAAAATTTCTCTGTTTTCTCTCAACTCGTGCCCTAACCATTCTCCACCAATGCCTCCTTATTTGTCTTCTTCTTACTAGCACAATACTCCCTTCTTTCTCCACATTGTGTGCCATCCTCCTTCTTTTCTTTAGTGGGGGAGATGACGTGATTGTAAGTATGCTCTTTCCTCCTCCATTATTTTACGCACTTTAATCATTTCCTCCTTCCTCCCTAATCATTGCATCTTTCTTTCCTTTTTCCCTATTATGCAACGTTATCCTTCCCTTTTCTTAATGCTACCCATTTGTGGGTGTGTGTGCACGTGGTTAAGCATCTTCTTTCATGTAAAAAAAGGGTTTGTTAGGTTACGTTGAAACAGGGGAAAAATGGGAGTTAGTTGATGGCCAAATTTTGATGCAAGGAAGCTTAGTTGCAATAGTATTTTAACAATAAATTTTTTGGTTTATATTTATAGGGATGTTGTTTGGTTAATGGTATAGATTTAAGTGATTTGTTTTATGAACCCATACTTTATTACCCATTAGGTGTTTGATGAAATGTTTAGGGAAGGACACTTAGTTAAAAAAATCTGACTTTTTCCTCTTCTCTTAAGTCTTGTGCATGTAGAGAGATTGGGGATTTAATTTAATTAATATAAATTGATGCATACGAAGATGTGGTAAAACTTTAATGATTCATGATAGTGTTTGGTTGGAAATTTAACATTCTAGTAGCTTGCTTTGTGAACTTGAATTTGTATGCACATTAGATGTTTGTCTAAATGCTTGAGAAAGGAGTTTTAACTAAACTGAGTAATTATACTTAAAGAAGCATTAGCTAACTTGTAGTATATATAACTTACTCAATTTTCTTGTTGAACATGGGAAAAATAAAGATGTTATTTAAAACTCAAGAGTTCTAACTAAGAGTTTATGGTGATGAGAATCAAGTTGGGAGTTATAAAATTTAGTTCATAAACTTGATGGTGATGGTAAGGTGAGACCATTTTAAATGGAACTATTATTGTGCTCCTCATAGTTGAAAGAAGTACTTTTTTTTTTGGAAGGGGATTATATTATTATAATGACAACAATTTAGAAATTAATAGATAAGAAAAATGGGAAGCTTTAATTTCCTTAAGTAATATGGGTAAATAAGTAATATGATAATTCTATTAAGCTATTTATGTTAAATAAAATATCAAATGGTTTTCTTTTGGGCACATAGGTACCTATATGAATAAGTTTCCATGGGGTTTTCTAGTGAATAGTTATTGTATGTGAGAAGCACCTTAGGTAAGTAAATAATGTCCCACTCCACATTTCATTTATGCTTTTGACTAAATTCTATCCCAATAAACTTTTATGTTTCTTACTTTTACCATAATTATTATAAAATGTTGTATTTTGACAAAGGCTCCAAAGATGCTTTGTAAATAGTTGGAGTTTACTTATTTAAGTTTCCTCCATCTGTTTGGTCAGTATTTATTCATGCATGGAATAGATGAATTGTTTTCAAAGTCATTACTTTTGTTTCTTGAAATGTGAATGATTGAAATGCAAGATTATTTGTATTCCATATATGCTGGAAAGATTTTAAGGGACCAAATATAGAAATCTAGCTACTAATTGCAATTTTGTTAGTCCTTAGCACCACAGTTAATTCCTAGCTAGCAAGGTGCATGTATAGGAGATGGTAGCCCTGTGTGTCAATTAACACACGTGGAATGGAGCGATAGATTTTGTAACATGAAGTAACCTTGATGGTGTGTGCGCAGGACTGGAGGAACTAGGACCAGAGAAAGGATCAAAACGGAACAAAACTGCAGTTGGAGGCAGAGAAGGGTTACGCCTCGATAAGGTGCATTGCCACAATAGTGAGACACCTGTAGCACCTTGAAAGGTATCTGGACTGAGAGCACTCGCGTTGCAGTGAACTTATCGCTCGCTGCGATGCCAGACCCTAAATCGCTTTAAATCAAATGAGTTTCAGTCGTGTGCAACTGAGGAAATTAGAGAGAAAAAAAATGGAGAGCTTTACTAGGGCACGAGAAATCTGACCTGAGGGGATGTTTTATGGACCCAGGGAGCTTAATTAATGATTGGTAAGTTGATCTTGCTTCCTTTCCTCTCTTTTCTCTTTAGATTTGGTTTGGAAATAGGTGGAAGTAGGTTAGGTTTTGAGTTTGGGGAAGAATCTACAGATTAAAATGCTTGATCTAGTGTTGTAAAAGTGTTATGTAGTTTTAGGAAGGTATGTAGTTTTGGTTGGATTGCGATGGGTTTGAGTAGAACCCTAGGTGGGAAATTGTAAAGAGAGTATGAAATCCAAGATGTATGAGGAGGATTAAGATGTGGATGGTTGTTTAGAGTTTATTAGTATGTGTTTATGCCACTAGAACATTGGGTCAAGTTTAGTTGGTTGAATTATAAGTTATGAATTGATATTGTGTTATGTTAATTAAGAATATTGTGGTATTGTAGTGTATAATCGGTCGATTGGAAAGATGTGGCTCATGATTTGGTTGGCAATTTGAGGAGCTTATGGGATCTGTGTATGGTATTGACAACTTGAGATAACCAGGTGTTTGTATATATGTTATATGTTAATATATATATATATGCATGTCTTCATTCTTATCACGATATCATTATGTGTATATATATGGTTTTCTATATATCATGATATGCACATGGCTAGATGAGATATTGTTATATGATGATGATGAGTGTAATATTGTATATCTGCATTTGTGATTGTGACATCCACACATGATTGCATGCTAGCATGATCATAATGATGATTATGATGATAATTATACATTGTTAGAGGCATGTTAGCATGACATATACATCACCACCATAAGCATAGTGAGATATGATTGATTGAGGGATGGTGATGAGATGAGATGTGATGATATACGATATGATGATCCTTGCCACTAAATCTTCTCCTTGGGAGAGCTAGGTGGTAGTGGACATGGTATGATATGATGACATATGATAAGGGAGGATAAAAATGGGATCAGTGCGGCTAAATCGCCTCTTATGGCCAAGAGGGAAAGGCTGGTAGTAGACTACATCTTCCCTAAATTGCCACCAATTTGTATTAGGAAAGGGAAAGGAGGACCACGATCCAAGCATTAGTGTTAACTTTGACCAGGTGAACTAGTGTGAAGTGAGCTTGGTGATATCCTGGAATCAATCTTCATTAACTGTTGGAAGGGAATAACTTATATAAAATGTCCTGTTATGACGATAGTTCATGGTTCTAACTGTGTGCGATGGAGACATACATTACATTTCATTATGCATTCATGGCACCCTGTGTATTATTGTGTGGATTATTATATATAAGTTGTTTGTGATTTTTCCTAGTTACTGAGACATTGTCTCACACCCCCCTCCATGACTAACCTTTCAGGTGAAGATTCTGGTGCTAGTTTGGAGAAGACCATGGAGTTGCAGGTCTATTTGTCTTCGGGAATCCCAAGTATAATTAGTAGTTGTAATTTAATTTATGTAATATTGTGTTAAATAGGTGGTTGTGCCTTGATGCCTGTATGAGAGTCTTGGGCATGTTACCTGTGTGTTAAGTGATGATAAGATGATTGTGACACTGACGTATGGATGATATAGATGGTTATATAATAATATTGATGTTGATGGATGATATGTGAAAGGTGTGGAAATGTGCTAAGTACAGTTCATAAGTATATGATGATGATGTAGACTCCGATATAAGTCATTAATGTAGGAGCAGATGTCTGTGTGTTTGGAATGACCATATGAGGGAGCCCAAAGTGGTTTTGGGCCTGGTATGTGAGTTTGGGGCATATAGCCCATTGTGTGGTTATAGGGTTCAAGGGGGTCAATTCTCGAAGGAGAGGCTTTTTCAGGGTAAAACCTCCTTAGACAGGTTGGTTAAGTTAAATAGGACCTGTGTGAAAGGTTCTTGAGTGCCCAATTACCTTCGATGGCAAATAAAGATATTAAGTTGTGAGTTTTAGCCTATGGTTAGATTAAGATGAGAGTAGCCTGTAAGAGTTGGAATCAGGTCAATCGAAGATCGGAGCAAGAAGTTCTGCATGTTGGAAGTTCATCCCAAGACTTTGTAATTTTGCTGATATTGTATCAGCAAGGGGTACTGCGGCGCCAGTCCATCTATTTGATAAAATTGAAACCCGAGAGTACCAAGGCCAATGTAGTACTGTAGCAAGCTGCGATCCTAGCCAAGTTCTAGTTCTTGTTGAGTGTCTTTCAAGGTTTTGGTGTTTTGGGAGTTAAAGTTGGGTGGTATGATTCAATTTGGATGTATTAGATGTAATTGGTCAAGGTGGGGTAGTTTTGTTTTGGTATGGTGTTACAGATTTTTGTGAGCATAGTACTCACGCTTGTTTTGTGGCTTCCTGCCATGCCTGATTGGTCACTTACCCTCGTAGACTGTGTGTCCATGCCTGTCTTTTCATTCTGTTTAGGTCCTCTCAAGAAACATTTTAATCTTATTTTGAATTAAGAAAAAAGATGATTTCTATATCATGTTTTATGCACTCATACATTGAATCTTTCATTTATTATTGATTTTGTTACTTTTGTGGTAAATAGTTGACTAAAAATTGTTATGGCTCTATCTAAGTTTAGCTAAAGTAAAATTTCTTTACATATGATTAGAGATGGTAACTTTATATGATTCAATTTTAGTTTCAAGTTTATTTACACTTATTGTTAAACTTACAATTGTTTTATTTAATTTGTCTTTACGATAATATTTCTATCTTGGAACGTTATTTACTGGTAAATATATTTTGGCCTTAGATCATAAACTTGATCCTGCCCCTCTAGTAGATCCTTGAGAGGCATCTTCTACTGCTAGAAAACTTTTGATCATGCTTTTGAATGAACTAACTTGAATGTAAAGCTTTCAATTTGGTGTTGCGACTCTTGTATTTAGTTCATATATATACTCCACAAGACTTATAGGCAAGAACTTTATCTTTTAATGTATTGATATATGTATATATTGTTCTGGAACAAAGCTCCCTTTATTGTATTTTGTTTGATAATGTTATTGTAGAACTTTTGGGAGGTCCTATTTACTGAGGAAATTCTGCTGAAATTTTTACAAAATGCTTAACATTTTCATATATGTAAAAAGTAAGCTTAACTAAGGTCTTTTGAATTATAATTATATTCTTGAATTAATTGTGAGTTTGCAAGCATCTAAGGTTTATGGAAAAATGGGGAATTTCCTCACTTTCCATATCAATCACACCCATATTTTGGGATGTGACATGATTAGCTGAAGCCAAATTATCCCAAAACTATGAACATCACTTTTTTTGTTTTGGTTTTCCAAAACTTCAGAATCTTTGAAAAATAACCAATTATGAGATACCAAAACAAAAATACACTTTTTCAATGATCATTCCAAATTGTTTAATTGAAGAAAGCAGCAACACGCACATGCTCACACACATATTTTAAGCTTTGTCTAAGCAATCATAAATCCAAATTAAACCATCAAGAATCTAATTATTGAACCACCAAATGTTCTCATTTGAACTATAAGGGGGCAAATTGATTTCAATCAAACTACGTGAGGGTAAATTGCAATTTATCCTACGTTTACATGTTGGAAAAACTTACTCAGGATCAAGATAACCTAATATGCTAGCTGGGTGAGTTGATACATGAGTGTCAATGTCATTTGCAAAAGCTCGAGATAGACCAAAGTTAGAAATCTTGGTTTGTATGTTTTCATTTAGTAAAATGTTTGAAATTTTTAAGTCTCTATGAATTATTGGTGGCTTATAACCATTATGTGTCAATAGTCCAATCTTGCATTTTCATTAAGTAGCCAAAAACATTATAAATTATTAATATTGGTGTAGTGGAAAAGAAAATAGGTTAAAAGCAAAACAAATCTATTTAGTGGAAATTGAACATGGTTTTGCTTATCATTTGCAGCATCCAATGCAATTTGAAGCCTTTCATCTCATTTCAAAATATTAGGGTTTTCCTCTACATGATTAGTATATAAATAGACTTATTTTACTTTTTCCTTCTAAATATGGTCAATTTGAGAATAGGTCTAATCTACCTTCTAGGCACTTAGCTACATGTCTCATAAATGTTGTTGGAGGTTGCCATTAGCCATATTTCATAAATTAATGCCCTTACACCTCCTACTTTACAATAGCCAATAAGAGAAACTAAGTGTTTATGATGAACAACCATCAAGAGTTCTACCTACAATCCTGATTGAACTTTATACAGTGTAAGAGAGTGAACTAATATTTATAGTGTTTCTTGATGTCACACAATTATAAAAGGTCCATTACATTACTCAAAAAGGAAAACTTATGTGTTTGACTACTTTAATCTAACCTCATAATGAAATTCTTTGAAACCTTGTATTGATGATTGGGAAAGTAATGTCACAACAACCTGAGTATTACTCTTGAGAGTATCATAATAAACCTTTCCAAATCCTCCTTCTCCAATTAAGTTTTGAAAATTATCAATGATTCTGAGAACATTGGAGTAAGAAACTGCTCCATTATTTAGCTTCAATGATTCTTCATTTGTAGAAACAGAGATAACTACTGCAACATTGATGAAAATAATCAAAACTACTAGTCACTTGTACAATTGGAAGAATAAAGTATGCCAACAAAATATATAGAGAGAAAGAGTATTAGAAGTATGGCTATGAACTCTCAAATATTTATATACTATTTCTATAGGATATGATAAATAAACTTAGAAGATGATTTTTTTGGGCCATAAACTTTAAGTGGTGTAGCATAAAGCAGAGTATAGAAGAAATATAGTGATCTCTCTTTTTGGGGTCTATTGACCCTCCCCTTTGCTTACCCAAAAAAAAAATAGTGATCTCTAATGGGAAGAGTGACATTCTAATCAATAACATAGAACAAAACTCAATGCACAAAGTTCATAAGTTAATTATGAGCACATAGTGATGCTTAATCATGATGAATGAGCATATTTGTATACATAACTTTTAATTCCTTGGTTTTGAAGATCCATATTCCTAAGGAAACCAAGAGGATTACAACCAAAGCAGAAACAAAAGCAGCAAGTGGAATAATATATTTATGCTTTTTGCATGAGCCCACAAAACAAAGACAAGGATTATCTGCCAAACTTAGGGACAAGTTGTAACATCCCCATTTTTCAAGTATGTATACTATGACCAGATGATATTATGAATGATATTGAGTTGTTCTAGATTAATTTATAATAATTAAGGCAGTCTGGATATTTAATAGGTTCAAGGCCCAAAGTATCATAAAAATATAAGAAAGGGGTTTAAAAAGACATAGTGGTCATTTTGCCAAAAGATAAGACACAATTATCATTTTATAATAGAAGAGAAAAAATAATATTATAATACTCCAATGCAGGTTAAAAGTATAAGTGATACTAGATATGTGGGTTCGGAGAAGAAAAGTATAAGTTCAATAAAAGTGGATCCCACGTAAATAGTAAATGCCGGGGGAGATAAATAGTGAAAAGTAAGTAAGATTGGTGGATCCTACATGAAAAAGTAAAAGAAAAAAAATTATTGAGCACCACAGATAAAGTAAATAGATAAAGATATATGATATAAAGAAAAACTGAAAGAAAAGTACATAAATCAAATCCAAATAGATATGATAAAATAATGAAAAGTACAAGCTCACTTTTTGACTTTTTGGCCAAAAATCATTGGACAGAAATGCCTCTCACTTCTCTCTCACATCGAATAAAATATCTTGGGGTAAAATGGTAAAAAATAATAAACAAAGCAAGAATAATTCAAGGCCTTTGGATCAAAATGAAATCTAATGACCAAGGTTACTCCAAAAACATTATGAATACCCCCTCAAGTCCTCTCCCTCATTACTCATTTTGGAAACACCAAGAGGGTGTTAGAGATGTTAGGTCTGCTAGCTTCCCAAGATGAGGGTGAATTAGGAAGTTTAAAAATTTTCTGTAAAATTATAAAAGAGCAGTGAAAGCACAAATTGGAGAAAAATAGAGTACAGAATGTAATAAAGTAGTAAGCAAGGTAGAGAAAAGAAAGACACAGATTTATTCTGGTCCGGTCTCTTCCTCTTGATCTACGTCCAGTTCTTAATCTACCACTTGAGATTTTCTACTATCTTGCATGAATTCAGTAGGCTCCTTGCAATGTCACAGTACAACCTTGTGCTCTGTTGTAAGAGCTTACAGATTCTCACTTTCTCTAGCTAAGTTCTTCCAAATCCCTTGTGAAATCTCCTCACAAGAAAATCTTTCTTCTAGATGAAGATAAGATTATTTACAGCAAGAGAAAATCTCTAATATAGAGTACGTTTGACAGTTGAAGTGCAATAAAGAAAGTGTGAAAGAGTAGAAGGCTTTGTCTAATGATTTTGGCAAAGTTTATATAACGTAATTTTGTTACCCAAAACTTCAAATAAAGTTCTATTGATAGATTTATATCTTAACTATATGTTAGAGATAAGATCTAGCTGTTAGATATGTTACCCAATGGTTACTCTGCAAAACTAGTCATTCACCAACCGTATTTAATGCATCTGACATCTGAAGTTCAAATTTTGGAGTGTCAACAGATGAATTTTACAAGGACCATAAGTTAAAGAGGTACAGATGGTGGTGACTTAGGAAGTTTGTCTGTTCAAGGGTGAAATTCAAATTTTGAACTTGAGAAATATTTCTTATGTTAAAACATACGAATTTTCAAGTTTAAAGTGCTTCTGTTAGATATGAACAGTTTTCCCATATTGCTATATTATACTCGAAATATGAATTTTAAGGATCCAAAATTCGTCTGTCGGTGAGCAACTTAATATGATACAAAAGTTCTTCTTTTTAAAATTTAAATTTTGAGCCTTCAAAGTTTGTCTGTCAGAGAGACTTATTATCAAACATATACATTTTCATTCCAAATTTCAAATTTTCAAAACCAAAATTTGTTTGTACGGGGGATATCTAATTAGACCTTTACATTTTCATTCCAAAGTTCAAATTTTCAAAACCAAAATTTATCTATCAGAAGTATTGACTTTGAACTCTTTTTGCACTCTAATTTCAGATGAACTTTGACATAGTTTCAGAAGAATTTTTCATTTTTCAAAAATTATGCTCGACTAGAAATTCAAATTTCAATAGTTTGAAATTCATCTGTCAGGGCCAACATCTCTGTAACTTAAAATTTCAGTTATCAAAGTTTGAATTTTCAGAGAAACAGATGAAGTTTAATAGTTTAAAATTCGTTTGTTAGTGAGTATTTTTCAAATGTATCATAAGTTAAGATATGATTGTTGAAAAACACTATTTAAATTTAGTGAGTGCAAGATCAAAGTCTTTTATTTTGTAAACACTGTGAGAAATCCTATAAATTAATCATATACCCATTTCTTTCTAGATTTCTTTACTTGAGATTTCTTCTACTCATTTGATATCTTCCTTCCAAGTTCTGGTTGTTTGAAATCATCAAAACACTTGATTCAACATGCTTCCCCTTTTTTATGATGACAAAATAACTTGCAAACTGGATTAGTACTTGGGTTTGCTTCTAAGAGCTCTCCCTCAACATATGCATTAAAGTTCAAAGATAAGTGCAACATATACAGTAGATCAAGAGGAAGATAGGGAATCTCATTGTATTAATTCATTAAGGGTTCAGTACAAAGATATGACATTGCAAACACAAAATTTTAAAGCAAGATAGTCATTACATTACAAGAGATACAACAAACTTAAACAAGCATTACAAGTAAATCCAAGCAATTCTAAGATCTAATTATTTCTTCTTGGGCTTGGATTTTTTGCTGTAGGTCTTCCCAATTTGCTCAGATTTCTTCTCCCTCTTTTTGGCATCATCAGGGACTTGAGCATGTATAGCAACAGGAGGTATATGGGACACTAGAATTGTATGAAGAGGAATAGGGACAAAAGGCAAATCATGATTAAGCTGAGGAAAAGGTACAGATGGTGGTGACTTAGGAAGGGCATCCTCAGCATCTTCAACTATCTCCTGAACTGTCTTCCTAAGGTTGCCAAACCTTGCCCTTTGTGCTATGGTCATGCCGTATTGAGGAGATGAAGTTTAAGAAGCAGGAGGAGGAAACAATTCATTAAGCCTTTGCTTTTTAGCTTGCATAATGGCATTATGTGCAATGGTTGAAGTATTAAGGTACAAGGCTTCTTTCCTCATTTAGAGCAGCTTGAATAATAGGAGTAAAGGTTATAGCTACAACAAACTTCTCCATTTGCTTAGATTCTTGGAGTGACAGAATTGACTCCTAAGCATTTTCTACAATGGGCTCGTGAAAACTTGCTTCTTGAGGAGCCTCTTCCTCCATGTCATAATCCAAAGGTGGACTAGGGCTTGTCTATAATAGGGCTTGTGGAACTGTGGAGTGGCCAAAGTCCCAGTAGCCTTAATAGCAGCGTGTTCAGTAAGAGCAGGCATAGGAGAGGCTAGCTCAAATGGGATTTGAGGTTCAGGAGTAGGAGACTTGGTAGGCTTAGAGGATTCTGGTTGAGGTGAAGCTGATATAGAGGGGATAGCACTTCTGATGTCCTCGTACGCATCAGCAACCACTTTCATGTTTTTGGCCAACTGAAATATCTGATCTTGGAGATTAGCAAACTTGGCATTTTGCTTATCTCTGATGCTCAGCATGAGTACAAACAGTCTATCATACAACTTAGTAATCTTAGTTGGCTTTGCCCAGGTAGAGGGGGTGGAAGGCTGAGTGTTTGAATGGGTTAAAGTTCAGGAGAAATAGGCTAAGAAAGCTGTGGTGAGTGCTGTAAGGGTGGAACAGGCTCAGAGGTTCCTGCTTACTGTTGTGAGTGACCTTCCTCAAAGAACAGGTCTTCTAACTTCCCAACTCCTTTTCTAATCCACCTGTCATCTTTTCTCTTAATCTCCATCCTTTGCAATTCTTCCTCTTTGAAGACTTCAGTTGCCTTGCCTTTCCATTTCGCTAGGTGTTGAATTATGGCATACTGAAGTATTTTGGAGATGATGGATGCAAAGGGCAAAGTGGAATCTCTCCTCTAATATCTTGCTTTGATCATGTGTTGAAGGATGATATGGCCCATATTAATTAGCTTGCCACGCATGAGTGAAGTCATCACATGTGCCTCAACCCTTGTGATCAAATTAAAACTTCCTCCTTTGTTGAATATGATCCTAGACATAATATAGTGTAGGATCCTGACTTGCATACTAAGATCAAAGGGCTTCAGCAAACTTAGAGGAGGCCTATTCTCACGCCTTCTGAACAAGGTATTCGGTACTATACTTTCTTTGTAATTCAAGAAAGGACTACATTCCTTATCTATAATTTCATCCTCAAACATGTACCTTAAGGTGGTGATGTTAATCTTCAAGCCATCTTACCCAAGGATTTCTAGTACTTCATTGAATGTTTCATCAGTTAGCCAGATAGTTCTGGACCTCAGATTTACCTCCCATTTCTCCTTTTTGCTATTATATATCAAAGCAGTATACCATGTTTTGATAACCTCATCATCATATTTCTCCTTAATTTCCAACAAGTTCTTATATTTTATCATCCACAGTCTAGCATCAAAATTGTTGGAAATAAGAAATTCTTCTATATTTGTACAATGAGGTTTGATTACCTTCTTGCTGATGAACTTGGTGGTATACTCTTCTAGGATATGAGCATTGCTCCACAATGGCTTTGTGGTTAACTAGTATTCCTCTGACTTAGTACTAGAAGAAGAAGAAGAAGAAGCAGGAGCAATAGGGGCAGCGGTATAGGTTTCTTCAAATCTGCTTTGGGAGTGATTTTCTACCTTTTAGATGGAGTTCCTTTGCTAGATTCACCTTTCCTTTTCTAAGTTTCACCTCATTTAGAGGCATATTAAGACTTGACAACCCTCTTTGGTCTGGATTCTTCTTTACCAACTTTTGGATTCTCAACCCTTGTCATTCTCATGAGTGAACGTCATAAAAGGATGTAAGGAATGGGTTTATTAGGTGCAAAATGAAGATACGTGAACAGAATTGATGAGAAATTAAGAGAGGAGGTGAATAGACTTGAGAGAGACAAATAAGGTTGCGTATGTTCAGAGTGTGACCCTTCATTTTAACTTTATAACCATTCAACAGAAGAATTTTGAGAGGTCAAAATTTGAATTTCGAGCAGTTATTAGTTAACCAACGCAATGAGGCTTTCTAGCAGATGAAATTTCTTCATGAAGTTCGTCTGACGGAAGCTAAGTTCAAGGAACAAATAGCAACAGAAGAACTTTGAATCATCAAAGTTTGAATTTCAAGGAATAATATATTAAGCAATCAGAGAATAAGAAAAGCAATAGACAAATTTCATTTATGAAAGTTTATCTTATAGAGACTTGATATGAAAGCATGCTTCAACAGACAAATTTATTGATTCAAAAATTTGAATTTCAAAATTTTGTAAAGAGTCTTTAAAGTGCATATTTTAATGTATGTAAATTTGCACATAGAGCATTTTAAGCAAAGTCAACATTCACAATGTAGTTCAGAAATTCAAATTTCCAGTAGTCAACAGATGAATTTCGAGGGATATAAAAGTACTGTAACAACATGGAAGCTACTGAAATTTGTCTGGTAAGCATCTAAATTCAAATATTGAGTATGCTAGTTCATTCAAAAACACAATTCAATATGAAAATTCATCTAATAACTTTCAAAATACAAATTTCTAATTTCTGAACTTACATATATGGCCTAAACGTTCAAATTTTCAGCTTTCCTTCAGTATCTTTTGATTGTACAGGTTTGATTGACTCCAGTAAATTGATTTGCTATCATCTAAACTTATGTGGAGTATTTGCAAAATATCTTAAACACACTCCGATGCTAAAGTTAGTATTAATTTAATGTTAGAAACTTTAAGTGGGTTTAGATAGAGGCTTACTTATAATTTATTGGGATTTATCATTCCCAATTCTCTTCTAATTTTGCAGTGTCTATCTTCTACAAGTTGCATAGTTAGAATGTCTGCAATTTGATCTTCAGTAGGATGTATTCTAATTTGATGTCTCTTTTCAAAATATGATCCTTATGAAGTGATGTCTTACTTCAATGTGCTTTGTCCTTAAATACATGATTGGATTCTTTGTGATATTAATGACACTTTGATTATCACATTTTATTGGTATTTCCTTCATCTCAATCTCAAGATCTTCAAGTTGTTGCTTCATCCAAAGGACTTGAGCACAACAACTACCTGTAGCAATATATTCAGCTTCTGCTGTGGAGAGAACCACACTATTCTTCTTCTTGCTAAACCATGAAACCAGGGATCCTCCATGAAACTGATACGTTCCACTTATGCTTTTTCTATCAGTTTTGGATCCAGCAAAGTTAGCATCAGTGTATCTCATGAGCTCTTCTCTATTGCCTTTTGGATACCAAAGTCTATCTATGATGTTCCAATTCAATATCTGAAAATTCTTTTCATAGTTGTTGCATGAGATTCTTTGGGACATGATTGGAACCTTGCACACATAAAGACACTGACCATAACGTCATGTCTATTAATTGTTAGGTATAACAAGGAGCCAATCATTCTCTTATCCTAAGTTATGTCAAAGGGTTTTCCTCCCTCATCCATATCAAGTTTTGTTGTAGTAGCCATAGGAGTCCCTATTGATTTGATTTTTTTCATTCTAAACTTTTTCAGCAGCTCCTTCAGATATTTTGATTGATTGAGGAAGATGTCATCATCACATTATTTAATTTGCAGTCCAAGAAAGAAGTTGAGCTCACCAATCATTGACATTTCATATTCACTCTATATTAGCTTAGAGAAATTCTTGCAAAGAGATTCATTAGTAGCACCAAATATAATATTATCAACATAAATCTGAACAATAAACACAACCCTCAATGGGCCCTGATGGACATTGGATGGTAATGTTTTTTGCTGAAATCTAGGTGAGAATTAGGCCTCTGACTGCCTTGATTTTTCCAAGAAAAGTTTGGATGATTCCTCCAACCTGGATTATAAGTATTGGAGAAGGGACCATTCTTCCTTTGTAGAATCTACGGATATTCAACATTAGAACCCATATAATTGACTTCTCTTTGAATTGCATAAACATAACCCTCAATGGTATGATTAGACCCAGCACATGCAGCACATAACTCTTTAGGAGCCTAAGTATTAGTTTGCTGAAACAGCAGATCAATGTATTGATTCATTTTCTTAAGCTGAGCTGTCATATCAGAGTGATCATTAATTTTATGTACTTGAAACTTTCTACCTCTCATACCCTTCTATCTAGTTTGGACGGTCACTCTCTCATAAATATTCATCATATCCGCTACAATAACAACGCCTTCTCTAATAGCTATATCCATCAAAGATTGAGCAGCTCAGGATAGCGCATTATAGGAAATCTGAGCAATCATCATATCACTAAACCCGTGATGAGGATATTGATTCAGAAGCAACTTGTAGTGATCCAAAGTCTCATAATAAGGTGCACCATCTAGCTCAACAAAGTTGTAAATTTTATCCCGCAATTGTAAAGTCCTTGTGGAGAATAGAATTTTGTAATAAAAGTATCATAGATTTCTCTCCATGTAGTTAAGGACCCTTCAGGAAGGTTGAGAAGCCATTGTTTTGCTTTATCCTTAAAGCACAAGTTAAAACATCTCATCTTGAGTTCTTTTTAGTTATGTTGTTAAGAGGAAGTAGATCCACCACATTATAAAAATCCTTGAAAAATCCAAGTGCATCTTCACTTCGTTACCTATCCCATGAAATTAAGGAAGAGAGTTAAAATGAATTGTTTTAAATTCATAATTCCTAGCATTCAGACTCAGCCTGATACATGAGAGGCTACCAAAAATTGCTAGTTTGTTAGCATCTCTCCAGAGTATATTATATTGAGCCGCAACAGGTACTATTTCATCAGCCATCTCGCGTCACCTTCTAGCTCGATTCTCCCTGCAAGTATGTTCAATTTTACGATTAATGTCAATTAACTCAGAAGTATTATTAAGACTTTTAGATCTCAATAACATTAAGTACATATATAAAGAAAAAGATTTTTTTATGACTAAAAATAAAGGACTAATAAATCCATTGACCTCCTCGGCAATGACGTTAAAAACATGATTGGTATCCTGTAAATATACATGGTCAATCATAGTAATAAAAAGTTCGGAGTATTCTGGAGTTGAACCCAAGGGAGGTTATGAAATCTATCAGTCCATAAATTTTAATCCAATGAAACAATTAACAATTTGAATGAGAAAATTGAGAATCAAAAGAGAGTAATTAATTGAATTGTAGGCTGATTCAGTTACTAGAAGTGTCAAGAGATCGGGGTTCATCTATTGGAGTAACTCAAATTACTTTCTTGATTAGACTCTATGCAATTATAGTGACAATTGTTTCTTTTATGTCCTAATCACCTCTCAGTGTAATAGTTCTTATTTAATTAGAGTTGAATTCACTCTTGTACAACTCACTCCTCTAACCAAACCATGAAGCTACAATCAAGTCACCATAGATTTCTAAATCTATCTTTAGTCTAGTTATCTACGTTTGTCATCCTAAATCTAGGTTTACTCTTCTCCTCTCGGTGCTTGAAGTTTGCCCACAATTTAGATTTTATGGTGGCAAATCATAAAATCAATATTCAAATAAGGAAGATAAATATAATTATAAACGATTCAATCAAATATACATAAAAATTCCAGAGTCATAATCAAAATCTTCAAATGAGTTAATCTCAATCAGGCTACATCCCTACCCCTGACTAGGAATTTAGCAATCCATAAAATTAATTATCTTAACAAGGTTCAATTTTCAAATCGTAAAACCAACAAAGCTAAAGATAAAAGTAGAAAAGAGGAAACACGAAGATTACCCCAGAATTCCCTTAATCTCCTGCTTTCCTTGTCTCTTGATCTCTTCTAGTTGCTCCAAAAGCGTTAGAATTGTGTTTTCTAGCCTCTAGATATGCGACTGAACTCCCTTATTTTGTTTCTAACTTGTTTCCTTTTCAAAGAAAAGTCCAGAAGCCCATAAAAGCCCAATAAATTACGGAGATGCAAAATAATTAACTTTGCCTCTCAAATGGATCTGGTGCTAGCTCTTTCTTTTTTTTCTTTACCCGGCACCGGATGCAACATGTCTTCTTTTCCAAGTTTCGTGACCATCCAGCGCTGGCTGAGTACCTTCATGAATGACCTGGCGCTAGGTGGCTTCATGTGAATAATTCTTCTTCGCCTCCTCACCCATCCATGGGTAAGGAACTTGGTGGGGACGGGTGACTTCGTAAATCAACATTTTTATCCATCTTTTTTGTCTCCATATAGCTAAGAAATCCTATAAACATTCCTATGATACAAATATACTCAAATTATGCAGAATCATGCCAAAAAGTATCAAATCACAACATTCTGGGATGAAAATAGATACAAAATATGGGTGTTTTATAGGTATAAAATAGACACATTATCATCATAACATGACATTTCGTAGAAGTGATTCCCTTCCAATAGTCAGTGAAGACTGATTTTGGAACATCACCAAGCTTACCTCCTACTAGTGCACCCTGCCAAAGGTGACACTAATATTTGGATTGTGGTTCTCCTTCCCCTTTCCCACAACGAATTGGTAGCAATTTAAGGAAGGTGCAGTCCATCATGCGTCTTTCTCTCCTGGCCATAGGAGGCGATTTAGCCGCAGGGAATCTATCCTTATCCTCCCTAATCATGTATCATCATATATTGTATCATTATATACCATCATCAGCACCTGATCACCATATACCTCGTAATGTCATATGATGATGCTCATATCATATCATCATATATGATGTATCTCATTGTCATGCTATGAACTCGTGCAATGTGACATCATCATAATCATATTCATTATCATAACCATGCTAGCATGTTATAAGGTTACATGTAATGTCATACTCATCATCATACATTCACATCATGACACAACAACATATACTATATTGTCTAGCCATGTACATACCACAATATATATAGAAAAACCATACACGTACATATAATGATATCGTGTTATGAACAGAGACATGTATATATATATATCAACATATAACACAAATATACAAACACCTGGTTACCTCAGGTTGCCAATATGACATATAGATACTATAAGCTCCTCGAATTGCCAACCAAATCACAAGCCACACCCTTCTAATCGACCGATTATACACTACAATACCACAATAGTCTTAATTAACACAACACACTATCAATTCATAACTCATAACTCAACCAACTAACCTTGACCCCATGATCTCATGGCATAAACACATACTAATAAAATCTAAACAACCATCTACATACCCATCTTCCTCATATATCTCGGATTTCATACTCCCTTTACAATTTCCAACCTAAGATTTACTGATACCCATCACAATCTAACTTAAACTTAAACTTAAAGCTTTCTAACACTACATCATACTTTTACAGCACCAAATCAAGTATTTTAATTGGTGGATTCTTCCCCCAAACTCAAATCTAACATACTCCCACCGATTTTCAACCCAAAACCGATGAGAAAAGAGAGGAGAGGGCAAGATCAACTTACCAACCATTTAGCAAGCTTCCAGAGGCCAAAATCATCTCGCTCGATTGGATCTTCAAACCCTAGCAGAGCCTCCTTGATCTCTCCTCAGTTTCTTTCCTTTCTGTTTATCTGAAATGATCCTAGTTTAAATAAAGTTTTAGACTTTTGCCGCTGCGCTAGTAAGCTCACCGCAGCCTCAGTGTTCTCAGCAAGAATATCACCACAGCGACCTTGCATCTTGCCGTAGCGTGGCCCCTTCTTTGATTCAAATATTAAATTTGTCCCGTTTTGATCTTTCCTCTAGTCCTAGGTCCTTCGGTACTACATACATCATCCAAGTTACTTCATGTTAGCTCAGGACTACATTCAGGGTAATGCAATGAGGGTTGTTACAAGATATGAATGGATAAACCTAAAAAGCATTGAGGATTGGAAGAGCATTGGATTCTGATGTTGTACTAATGCTAAAACAAACATAACCTTGAGTTGCATTTTGAGGAACAATGGTTTGTAGCTTTAAGTATTCAAGAATTATGGGCTAAGAGATAATGCTTTTATCTTTAGGAGTAATATTGATTATTCTGTTTCGCCTGGGGAGAAGCTTATTAATTTCAGAAATATGAAAGTAGACATAATATTTTGAAGATCTGCCAAGGTCTACCCATTGAGAGTCATAAATTCTTATTTGATCAATATATGTTGTAAAATATTAGTATTCTATGTTTATTTTTGTTCAAATATACAAAAAAAAATTTATATATGATAGAGTACTAGTATTGACTATTGATCCTATTTAACTTGTGAACTCTCACCTCTCTAAATCCAAATTTTTAAAGCGATCCTACTTTAGTGTCTATTATATTAGTAAAAAATATCAAATACAATTTACCAAAAAAAAAGAATAACAAATCCAGGTTCGGTGTCAATGGATATCTTACTGACATAACTAGATAATTGAAAAAATAAAAAATTAAAGTCGCCTGCTATGCGAGAAGGGACTAGTGGAGCCAACATCAAATCTTCCTTGACTAAATAAAAGTAATTGAGAAGGCAAAGGAGTTTGATAGATAGAATTGTTGAGCGATTGAAGCTCCAATACAGAAATAAAAGGTACTCCCACTACAATTTTAATAAGGCATACATGTATTATGTCGGTTGTAAGAGTATGAATAGTCTTGGTAACGAAATAATCTTTATCCAAGTCAACAGTGTCCCAGTGATTGATACCTAGGTACAAGTCGAAGGTTGGACTTTGATTTTTGCCATCATAATTTCCATATGTGAAGTAAGCTCTGATGAGATAAGTATTGTGCTTGCCTTGTTTTGGTTTGAGAGTATAGCAATTCATTTTTCCACTGGGGCAGCTTCTCAACATTTTCAAAAGTCCAATACTTGGTGTTGGCACTTGGGAGAACCGCAAAATTTGTACCAATTTCTACAAAGTTTGTGTCTGCCTGATACCAAATACCAATTCCCTCATCCAAGTAATCCTTTGGTGCACCACAATCGATGCTTATGAGTCCTACAAAATGTAACAACTCTCATTATATCATCCCTAACTTGGTCCCCTAGGTAACAATGTATTTGGCATTATATGCAGAACTGAAGGAATCAAGATGGAGGAAAGAGTCAAAGTGGAGAAAAATAGCTCCATGCAGCTATGTAGGGCTGGACCGTCGCGACGAGAGAACTATATTTTAGCTAAAAATTTCTAGGCCAAGAAGCTCCATCTTTTCTGGAGTCATAGCAAGTGGGGAAAATCTGGTATAAACCATAAATATTTCAATTAGACGGACAAAGGAAAACAGAAGAAGCAGTGTTAGGGTTTGTAATCTTCAGGCATTGGGAGTATTTTTCAGCCTTTGAAAGCTTGCTAAGTCATTAGTAAGAGATCTTTACCCCTTCCTCTACATTTTTCTTCAGTTTTGAGTTAAATTTTTGGGGTGTTTTGGCCAAAATCCACTGATTGAAATGTATGAAATGGGATTTTAAGGTGTGATTTGGTGGTTGTGATTCTTGGGTGTGAGTTTTATAAGGAGAATGCATGATTTAAGCTTAACCCTAGGTTATTTTAGGTTTAGACATTTGGGAACCCAAAGTATATGTGGTTGAGTAGAGTTTGAATAGTCTTTAGGAGTTCAATGATGTATGGAAATGGTGTTGGAACCATGGGTTAGGTCTAAATGGTTGAATTATGGAATTTGGATATTTGAATTATATGATAATTGAGGATTTTATGGTATTGTAGAGGTATCTGATTGACCAGAAGGAGTACGAGTGTGTTGGACAACCTAAGAAACTCGTAGAATCACGTGTGTGTGGAAATTGACAATAATAGGTGACCAGGTGTTTGTATTATTTGTATTTTATGCTATTATATATATGTGTATATATGTATATATATGCATGTTTCCATTCATATCATGATATTGATATGTGTTTGTGTATGATTTTTTTATATATCGTGGTATGCATACGGCTAGACACGTAGTGGATGATGATTATGATGTGGATGATTGTTATATATATGATGATGAAGATGTGACATGACATGATGCATGCATAACATTGAGATACATGATGATATGTTATGAACACCACCACTAGTATTGTCAGATGTATGCTGATCGGGTGGTGATGATGATGTGATATATGATAATATATGATTAGAGAGGATAACGATGAATATATATATATGATTAGGGAGGATAAGGATGAGATCCCTTCAGCTAAATCGCCTCCTACGACTAGAAGGGAAAAGCTGACAATAGATTGCATCTTCCCTAAATTGCCACCAATTCATGATGGGAAAGGGGAAGGAGAGCCACAGTCTGAGCTCTAGTATAACCTTTGGCTAGAGCTGGGAAACAGGTCAGCCTACCCTTAAACAAGCTAGCCCACTGTGAGCTGCCAAAAAATGGGCTGAAGGCAGGCTAACCCATTTTTTGACGGGCTGGGATTTGCCCAGCCCAGGACCACCAAGGTGAGTTGACGAGCTAACCCGCCATCCCACCATATATTATATATATATATATATATATTTTTTTCAATTTTTTTATATTTGAATAATAACCTAAATCACCAATATGAATAATAAAAAAATAACATGATTGATTCATAATTAAATTAGAAAAAGAAATCACATAAACCATCAATTTATCAAAATATATTAATACATATTAATAATCATTTATGTAAGAATCATAATTCAACAACATTAAATATAAAGTATAGGAAAATTTCAACTCCAAGTATAAGACAATTCTAATTTCAAATTTTAACATTAAGTAAAAAAAAATATAAAGAAATAAAAAAGGTAATTTTAAGGGAAAAAAAGTGGGCTAAACGTGCTAACCCGCGGGTTAAGTGGTCCGGGCTGAAAAAGGACCGCCTTAATATGGGCTCTATTTTTTCCAGCCCAGAACCACTATAAAATGGGTTAAAACAGGCCAACCTGTGGGTTGAAGCCTATTTTCCTAGCTTTACTTTTGGCCCGGTTGCATTAGGGTAAGGTGAGTTTGGTTGTCTCGGAATCAATCTTCACCGATATTAGAAGGGAATTACCTATATGAAATATCTTGTTATGATGACAGCTCATGGTTTTAGCTGTGTGTGAGGGAGACATGCATTCTATTTCATATTGCATCCATAATATTCTTGTATGAGTTGTGTATGTATATATATATATATATGCATGTGGTTGTCTCTGGTTACTGAGACTTTGTCTCATACCCCTTTCCCATGAACTAACATTTCTAGTGAAGGTTTTGATGCCAGTCCAGAGAAGACAAGGGAGTAGCATACTGGACATGGGAATACTAAGTCTATGCAGTGTATGTGTGTAATGTCTATGTATGTTGTGCTAAGTAAGATAGTATGATTGTGATAGATGTATGTTAATGATGACGACCGATATGAATGATGCAGTATGTATGCTTAAGTATGGTTATGTATGATGACGATATTGTTACAGGTTGTGTATGATTGGTGTATATATTTGTAGGGTGAATTGGTCACGTGTGTGAGCCCAGAATGGATTTGGGCCATGTTGGTGTGCTTTGGGACATATAGCCCATTAAAGTGATTTAGTGTTCAAGGAGGTCGAATCTTAGACGAGTGGTTTCTTTGAAGTGAAACCTCTTTGGACAAATTGGTTGAGTGGATTAGGACCTGTGTGAATAGTTCCTGAGTGCCCATTTGCCTTTGGTGGCAATTGGAGGTTGTTAATGATGAGTTTCGGTCAAAAAGTGGCCAAAATAGTATCGGATGTTCAAAATCTCTATACAAAGGTGGATTGAAGTAAAATCGGTGTCTATAGATAGATTAAGGCAAAATTGACTTATAGGAGTTGGAATCAGGTCAATTGGAGATCTGAGCATAAAGTTAAGCATGACGGAAGTTCATTCCAGAAGTTGAATTTTGTGATATGGTATCAGCAAGGAGCCACAGCGATGCCAGGAAAGCAGACCGCGGTGCACGTGAATTTGAGGGCTTTGAGGCCGCGGCCCCATCCCAGTTCTGGTATCTTTTGGGTATTTTTCTGCTGCCTAGATGTTTTACGAGATAGAAACGAGGTGTTTTGATTGTGTGAGGCTGGTTTTTGAAGTATTTAGTTAAGACAGGAGGTTGTTTTTAGATAAGGTATTACACACAACAATAGTTTCAATTAATTACAATACATGCAATTGTCAGTTTTCATGGAAACTTAGCTTGGATGAAGGCATGTGAATAGCCACAGATGAAATTATTCACAAAAACCAAAATAGGAAAAGTAGAAAAAATTCACATAATTACTCTCTTTTATGTCACAAAAATCATCTATAAGCGGATATGTATTAAACTCTTTAACAATTCTCTTTTCAATTAATAAAGATACATAAGAAAATAAAAAAAAAGAATTTAATTTCTACCTTGTCACGTAACATTGTGTTAATTATGTTGATATAGTTGAAAAAGATTGTTTTGTTGCAGTCATAGAATCTGGTAAAGTGAAAATAAAAATTATAATCATAACTCCATATACAAAAGGACAAATTCATGATTCCCTCAATTTCAGCAACCATTGACATAAATTAGAAATAGTAATCAATATTTGAAAATTTAGTAAGATGCCATACATAATAAAAAAGCTCAAATTGCATTTTCAATTGTATATTTTCATGTTTTAAAACGTCTTGTGGTTTGAACTTTTCTACAATATTTCAAGTGCTAGCAATTCTAAATGATTTGCGCATTTGTCTAACTTTATCACGTTCTGTCTGGTTTGGTCGATATTAGGTTCCTATGATCTCCTAGATCATTATCTGAATACATCGTATTCATATATAGTAGATTCAATAACGTTAACTCCAGAAAGTGGCTACAGTACATGGAGAACCATTTGAAGATCAAGGTAAACAGGCCATTATTTTCAATAGCCTGGTTCATCAGTGGAGCACCCGAAGGCCAAGCCAATTCATAATTAGATATCTCGTTATTGGACCATGAGGTCAGGGAAACTCTTGAATTATTTAGCGCTATAGAACTAGCTCCACAATGATTATATGAGAGATAAGCTTATCATTATTATTATTATTATGACCTCTATCTATTTTTATGTGCTGTTTAAGGATTAAGAAATAGAATTAATATGTTAAAATTTATTTTAAATTTTCTTATATGCCTTTCAATAAATAAAAAAATAAAAAAATAATTAATATTATTTTTTACTTTTAAAAGAATAGATAATGATATAAATGAAAAAATAATAATTAATTTTATCTTTGAAATTTGAAAGTGATAGATAAAATGAAACAAATATTTTCTTAAAAAGTGATACATAAAAAGAAGGGAAAAATGGGTTTTGGGGCCAAAAAAAGAAAATATTTGGTTTTTGATACCAAATTGATTTTTTATGAAAAAAAATTGATTCTAAATTCAAAAAATTTAATTCTTACAAAAAAAAATCACCTTTGACTCAAAAATCAAATATCTTTATTTGTTGACCCTAAAAACCAATTTTCCCTAAAAAGATACAGAAGAAATATTATTATTAGTACTGCTGCTACTTTTAACACTCGTCAGGGTACTAGTCCAGTCAAAATTAGGTTCGATAATTGAGAAGGAAGCCTCGCCCTGGATCCGTCCCATTCACCATTATGATTTGTTGTCTTAGTTAGTGTTTGGGGAAGTCAAATACAAATTAATGCAATGTAGAAAAATATAAAAACACAAGAAAAACAAATTGACTTGACCGATGGAAGTTTCATTAATTTGAATTTACCAGCGTAAATTATGGGGTTGATCCTGATAACTAACAAGTTGTATACCAAGAACTAGTTATAGAAATAATAATAACAAATAACAAAAATAATGATAAATACTACATAAATAAACTAATATCTTACCTTAGTTTTTTGGTCCCCAAAAAAAGAATCCCGTCTTCCTATCAAAATAATTTGACTTAACTAGGGAAAATTTCATCATTTCGAATTTAATTTCCTGTTTGAATCCCTACGCGTTTTCGTCTAGCTAGTAGCGGCAAGGACACGTTGGTTCTTTTGGAATAATTCTGCACAGTGCACACATATGGTTGACTTGGTCCAAATAAACAAAGAGACTAGTACCTTTTGTGGCTGGGTTGACTGGAACGTATCATTCCATTACAGGCAACCTCGGGCTTCTGCATTACGGTAATTTCTAGGATCTTTCTCTCCTCCATAGTCATGTGTAATTCCTCTTCTTCCTTTCCGAGGGAACAAGGTTGTGGTATCCCAAGTTAAATTGAATTAGTGGTATCCCAAGTTAAATTGAATTAATGTCAATATCTCCACTAATATTATGAAGTGGAATTCCAATTGGATCTGAAACGATTCCATTGTAAAGTGGGGAAGTTTTGTTTGGAATTCTCAATGCTTTATTTGAAATGACAAAAAACAGTTTTTTAGGGAACCAATTCACATTTTCATTCATTTAAGAGAAAATTAGTTTAACAAAATTCCAAGATCAAGGTAAGATCTAATTTAGGCCAATTTGGCAATTCTTGCAGCACGTAGCTAGTCAACCATTCCAAGAAACAATTAACCAAAATCAATCCATAAATTAAATGTGCAAATATAGACACTTTAAGATCTCTCATGTTGCACACAATATGCCTAACAAATTATACAGAACTGTCAAATGCTTTTAAAACATAAAATGATTAATTATAAATTTACGAATGATTAAAATCAAGGGATAATATATAAAATATAACAAAGAGTACTTGGAGCTCATGGTCCCGCATTCGTATTCAATGAGCTTACCTAAAATTGGTTGTGACCCGATTCCTTTCTAATCAATGTGCTGTCTCATACTACTAATATGAATCTCACAGTAGTATTTCTTCTATATTCATTCAATTATCCCCCCACACAAAAATTTACATATATACCATGCATACGAGCCCATTAGATTTAATTTTACAACTGGAGTACAACATAACGGGGATTCGATCGAAAAAGAAACGCATCGAGATTAAAATTGAAATTCTTTTGATGACTAAAGATATCATTAATATTTTTTTAAAGTTATCCCTTTTTTTAAAAAAAATTATAATTTAGTTAAAAAAAATTATATTTTATATTTGTAATCATAAGAAAACTAATGATAACTTAAAAAAAGCGCAAGTAATAATCTTTTAAAAAATTAATTTTTAAGATTATATTTATTGTAATGACCTTAAAAATTATAATTATATTAAAGGACCTGAAAACCAAAAAATTATAACGAAAATAACTCAAATATCCAGCTTCATTTAAATTCTCAATATGGATTCAAATATTTTATATTTCTACAAAGAAAGAGCAGTTATAATATTTTCAAGCATATCTTCATCCACCATGGCCATATTTATATATGATAATGAGATTATTAGCACAACCACTAATAAATATTTTTTGCTAGTTAAAAAATAAACATTATCGCTCTTCCATGGTAGAAGGAGAAAGCTACGTTGGTTTTAAGGTTGTGTTTGGTTCGAGAGATTTTGAAGGAGAGGGTAGGAGAGGAAAAACTTCTTATCTTATTTTTTTTAAATTAAATAAAAAATGAGTATTTTTACTTCTATTCCTTCCTCTTCTTCCTATATAAGGACGGGAGAAAAAATGCTTCATCTCCTTATTTGATTTGAGAAAAAAATAAGATACAAATTTTTCCTTCCCTCTCCTTCAAAATCCCTCCAACCAAACAAACAAAGCCTAAGAGTTATTGGCTCCAGAGATGGATGGCATCCCAAAATTACTAAAACAAATTTAAAATGATATTAATTTAAAAGAATACAAACGCAGAAATAAGATGATGTTTACCAAAAATCTAGAACACGTAAGGAGGTGGCGGATGCTGGAACGTAATTGTCTTACTTGATATCCCTTTGTATCTGCAACTTGGCTATTAATTGATTTTTTTGTTTTGTTAAAAAAATTTATTCTTCTTTTTTTAATTCAGAAAAATCTAGAACCACCCTAATTGGAAAGAAAATCTTAGCGTCCATTTGGATTATTTTTTTAAAAGAATTTTTTTAAATAATTACAGTTTATAAAAATAAAATTTAAAAAAAATAAAAAAATTTATTATAAAACTGTTTAAATAAAAAGTAAAAAATTAATGATTAAAAATCATGATTTTCAAATCAAACATGCGCTTAAGCAAAAGAAGTGATGGACCCCACAAGTAGAAAAAGGAGACGGAAGCGACAGATGTTGGCAAAAGATGGTGGCATGTCGTGGTGATAGGGTTGATTTGCAAAAGCAGATGGTGGGTGGCTGATGGTGGGAGGGTAAGAAAAAGGTTTAACCAGACTTTGCATGGACTGTATGGCTACTTTCTAAGAATTAAATTTTGATTGTTTGTCCGCCAAAATAATTACGTTTTTTAAAGGTCTTTTAAAATAACTATCATGCTCTCTTGGTCCTTGAGCATAATTCTTCCAAAAAAAAAAATGCTCAAAAGGTATGGCATGGCCAATGTTGTCAAAATCGCGTTTTAAATAGTAGACTCGTGTCTTTTTTGGTGATTTCGGGTAATCATTGTAATCTCGACTTTTCATGATAGATGAATTTCCCTCACATTATTGGGCTTTTTTCGCTATTGAATCTTGTGTGCATCTTTTTTTTTTTTCTTTTCATGAGAGGGGAATCGTATTAAGCAATAAAATGTTTACAGAGTCAGCAACAAGGACAGAGACGAGCAACAGGGGACTAGATCAAGGGTCCTGTCTCAAAAAGCCGGGGGACCCCTTTTGATTACTACTCCACTATCAATAACACTATTTTATTTTCATTCTGCGTTTCATTATTTAATGAGTATCTTTTTTAATTGATAATTGAGCTTTGCTAAATTACATACTCATTATTTATTTTGAGATCATATTATTCATCTTAATAGTTTAAAAACTTGGACTAAATTGATTGGTTAGATTGAACAATTGACGCTCTAATTATGATTCCTATCCGTGTTGATCAAAGTCAATAAAAATAATTAGTAAAAATTTTGTCAATTAGCCATAAGCTATCAAGAGCGATAAAAATTACCTCAAATTAAATGGTCCACAAAATAAGTATATCCAAATATCAATATTTCATTTTTGTATACATGATATATATGAAAATATTTTCAATATGAAGAGGTATCTCCTAATCACATCCTTAATTAAATGATACTACTCTTGATAAAAGGTTAACTTTTATATAACTATTGATAAATAATTATATTGATTCATGAAATGACTCACGAGTCATTTATGACACTTGAAAAAGTTCATGAAATGTTTAAAAAGACACTTGAAATGATTTAAGGAAAGATAAAAGATTCTTGAATCATAAAGCTCATGAAATATAAAGAGAAATGTCTCTTTATTTAGATTCAATGCACATATATTAGTTTATGAAATATTACAATGAACATACATTGGTTGATGAATGATATATGCTTATTGAAGGGTTATGTTAGTTTAAGAGGTATCTCTTTGTTGCCTATAAATAGTCCCACAATTAATTATCCATCATTCAATCAATCATTAAATAACATAATGTCAACCAACAACAATTTCTATCTCTCTATCATTCTCTCAATTTCAACCTATACAAACTCACTTACTTTATCTTTCCATACATAAAAGATAAAAGCAAATTATTACTTTGTAAACATTGTAAACTCCACATATGTTAGGGTTTGAGTTTTTGAAAGTGCAACACCTACTCCAAAACTTTTATTGAATTCTATAAGAAATTCGTTATTAATCCAAGTTGCACGTAAAATTTAGAACTAGTGGGGGCAAATCAATTCTAAAGAAAAATATTATCCACATCTCAAAGACTTTGTACATATCTTTCTCTTCAATTACCTCTTCTTCTATACTTTAAAGAACCATTCCCTTTGACAATATATAGAGGATAAACCTTAAAAAGTTAATAACTCAAGCAAATTCTATAAAAATAATAGTTCAGCTCATTGCACAAGGAGAAGCTCATCAGATGTGATAATCAGATTAAGCATTTGCCAATGGATATTCTGAACAATACTTGCATGTATTTCAAATATCGGTACACTTATTGATTAGATTGGGCTATTTTACATCATTTATCTACAATTAATGTCAGAAATTGTTACATTATAAATAGAATAATTTTCAACTATACTATCTGGCAATGGTTCCGTGTTTTCTATAGTATTAATGAAAAATGCTGGTTGTTTAGGTTCAACTAGTAAGATATTTTCATTAGAAAAAAAAGATACCACATTCAACATATCGGGTCTATCTTTGGCTTGATCTTGCACACACAAGAGACCAATTTGAATGTATCTCAATATTTCATCAGCATTCCACATTCCGTTTAGTAAGGGATCTACTAGCTGCAGAGCTTTTCCTTCATTCCATAACTTCCATGCCTGAAACAAGTTCATATTATCAACCATGGAACTTGTAACCTAGGATTGCATATTTGATGAAAGAATATTATACAATACTTACATATCCTATGAGATTGAGTGGATCTTCAAAATTAAAATGACTATTATTCCTCTTGCCACTAACAATCTCAAGTAGTAATACTCCAAAACTGAAAATATCAGTTTTTATTGATACAATACCATTAAGAGCATATTCTGGAGACATATAACCACTGAAATAATAATTGATAGAAAGAAAGAAAAAATTAATTTTTCAAACAATTAAATTATATAAAAAAATTAAATCGATAAAATAAAATTTTCGACTTACTATGTTCCAACCACTTTATTTGTATTTTCCTGTTCAAATTCTTTCAACCCAAATACTCTTGCCATGCCAAAGTCAGATATTTTTGGACACATCTCATGATCAAATAAAATATTACTTGGCTTCAAATCTCGATGAATTACTTTTAATCTTGAATATTTGTGTAAATAAATAAGCCCTTGAGCTATACCTTGAATGATATTGAGCCTATTCCTCCAATCCAATAAAACCTTATTATTGTGATCTATATCAATGCAATGTAGAGAAACACGTTATGTCATGTTCATTTTAATAGAAAGCACACATTGTAATTAGAATGTAAAGGCAAAAGTTTGCACATACCAAAAAGGTAGGAATCCAAGCTTTTATTGGGCATATATTCATATATCAACATCTTCTCTTCCCCTTCAATACAAAACCCGAACAGTCTTACCAAGTTAGTATGTTGGAGTTTAGCGATCAATTTGACTTCATTCTTAAATTCTGTGAGGCCTTGTTTTGAACATTTGGAAAGTCTTTTTATTGCTATTTCTTGTCCATCCAGCAATTTTCCCTGAAAGCATTTTATTCAAATAGTCATGGTTCTCAATGCACTTAAAATGAAAAGGTTGAGAGACTAATCAAATTAAAAGCAGTGATCATGAGCATTCTTCCACTCGTTCTTTTTTTTTTTTCTCTCATTTTGCTTCGTAGATATTAGGCATTATCAAAGTAACATAATACAAAATATTTAGACATTACCTTGTATACAGGTCCATAGCCACCCTCGCCTAGCTTATTTGTTGGCGAGAAGTTATCTGTTGCTATAACAATGCTTTTGAAACTGAATATATGTATCTCATGGCCTGCTTTATCGCTTTTATTGAATTTCTCTGTACTATTTTTAGTGAAGGGTATTGCAATATCTCCAATTTCATGTAATAGCTTCTTCTGATTCAATATTTTTTGCACTACACATGATCAAGCATATAAGTAATTAAGAATCTAAACGTAGGATATACCTCTCATTAAAAAAAAGAAAAAAAGAAAAGCTTCGGATACCAAACGAACCAACCTCATATAAAAGCCATTTTCTAAATATTTTTGTACAAATTATCAGTTTAAAAAACTTATATACTGAAATTTTGGGTCATAAACTTCAAGAACTGTACCACAAAGCACAGTATAGAAGAATGGTGTGTAATGGGAACATCATTAGTGATGCTCAATCTTAACGAATGAGCATCTTTTTACACCTACCTCTTATCCATATTCCTAAAGAAACCAAGAGGATTAGAACCAAAGCAGAAAGAGAAGCAACAAGTGGAAAAACAAAACTGCTTTTGGAAAAACAATCAACACAATAGGTTGCAATTCTTCATTTGTAGAAACAATGATAACCACTGCAATATTAATGAAAATAATCAGAACTACCAGCCACTTGTATAACTGGGAAAATAAAGATTGCTAGCGAAATATATGGAGAGAAAGAATGTTAGAAGTGTGGCCATGAACTCTCAAATATTTCTAAACTAATTTAAAAGGATATGATAGATAAACTTTGCTAAGATTTTTTGGGCCATATACTTTAAGTGTTGCAGCATAAAACAGAGTATAGAAGGAATAAAGCGGTCTCCAATGGGAAGAGTGACATTCTAGTCAATAACATGGAACAAAACTCATTGCAAAAAGTTCACAAGAAAAGTTTATTATGAGCAAATAGTGATTATCATCATAACAAATGAGCATATATTTATACGTACCTTTAAATTTATTGGTTTTGAAGATCCATATTCCTAAAGAAACCAACATGATTACAACCAAAGCAGAGACAGAAGCAACAAGTGGAATAACAAAGTTCTTCCTTTTGCATGAATCCTCCAAACAAAGGCCCGGATTATTCGCCAAACTAGGGTTTAAGCCAGTTATATTAACGTTAATTTTGATACACAAAGGGGGAGTCACTATGAAACAAACAGTAATATATAATAAGGATGAGAAACCTCAGTTGCAAAGTTACATCTGACTTTTCCTTAAGAGCCTTGGGAATGGTGCCCGCGAACTTGTTGCCACTCAACTTACTGCAAAAACATTGTGAAATTTATTCACTTAGTATGTGAGCCTGAAGCATGCATTTAACAGTGATGAATCCTAAATAAGATGGCTGAAAACATACAGGACTTTCAACTTTGGCAATTTAGCTAGAAATTCTGGTACCGATCCTGACAAGTCATTAGATGACAAATCTCTGGAACATGGAAATATTTTTCACATTCAGGAAACTTTACCGCTGAAAGAAATTGTCATTATTAAATCACTCTATACACACACTTACAGGTACTCCAACTCTGTAAGTTGCGAAAATGAAGTAGCTATTTGCCCTCTCAATTTGGTCGCAGTAAGGTTCCTGCTTGAGATAATCATCCTTTGGGTACTTATTCATAAACATTGACATCATTAAATGCAAGTCATATAACGTTTTGGTATTTATAGCTGAATAGTTAGTACACTTGGGATAAGATCAAATTGAACTGCATGAGTTTTACATTTGAGTATTTGACGTTAGGAACGCTGAGTGACAGCGATCATAGGTTTAGATCCCAGTTAGGAATACTTACGATTAATATAAACAAGGATAATACGTATAGATCCACAGACATTAAATTAATTCAGAAGTGAAAGACTTTACACTGAGGTGATCCTTGTGTTGTAGCCATTTATACCAGAACTGCAGTTTAGTCCATCCCAAGCAAGTGTTGGAACACAGGGGTCTCCTTGCCAATCTAAATTGAAGATCTTGTATGTGTTTTTGATGTCCATGATAGCATCCACTATTATCACCAATCATAAGAAATATCCCAGTAGTAAAAGGCTCAAAGGCCCCAAAAAAAAAAAAAAAACCAACAGAATTGCTGGAAACATTTGAATAAGGAATAAAAGAATACTGTACCATCTCTTTTGTCAGTTGGGGAAGGTAGTGGAGATATCAACTTATAAACCTCAAAGGCATTGAGGATTGGAGGAGCGTCAGATTCTGATGTTGCACTAATGTTAAAGTGAACATAACCTTGAGTTGCATTCTGAGGAGTAATGGTCTGCGGCTTCAAGTATTCAAGAATTATAGGCTGGGAGAGGATGTTTTCGTCTTCAACAGTAATGTTGATTATTCTTTTACGCCCAAGGGAAAGCTTCTGAATTTCACAAAAGTGAAAGTAGACATAGTATTTGAAAGGCTTGGCAAGGTTTTTCCATGAAGAGTCATAGTCAAAGTTTAATGGATAGGAGAGATTGAATGATTGGGCTGCAGATCTCAGTACTTGGGCTGGTAATTTATAAGAATTGTTTACGCTAGCAGGATCAATATCTACTGACCCATTGATCTGGTACCAATTTTGTACATCGATTTTGCGCCAAAGACGATCATAGATGTCATCCTTGTACCTACATGTGCATTATTCTTGAGGCACATAATACTACTAAACAATATACATGCACATATATATTGGAGAATAGAAATCTCATATCTAAAATTATTAAAAAAAAAATGGATACATAACCTAGTGGCAATTCTAACCAAATAGCCTAAACTATTTTGATAATATGAACAAGTTCAAGTTCAGTAAAAAACATGAAGGCTTGTGATTCGTGCCCTCTTAAAAAGGAGAGAGCAGGCATATACATTAATATCTAATGTCGTAAATGATTATATCTGACCAATACGTGATAAAGTGATCATGCTTTTGTATTTACAAGAGGGCAAAAATATCAAATATAATTTGCAAAGGATCCAAATTTGCAGCCAACGAAATATTAACGTCCAGATATAACTAGAGAATTGAAAAGAAAAAGAATGGTGTCACCTGCTGTGGGTGGCTGAACTAGTGGAGGCAACATCAAATCTTCCTTGACTGATTAAAAGCGATTGAGAAGGCGAAGGAGTTTGATAAATAGAATTGGTGAGAGGTCGAAGCTCCAATGCAGAAATGAAAGGTACTCCCACAACAGTTTTAACAAGGCACACATGTATTGTATCGATTGTGGGAGTATGAATAATCTCGGTAACATAATAATATTTTGACAAGCTGACAGTGTCCCAGTGACTGACCCCGAGGTACAAGTCAAAAACCGGAGTTTGATTTTTGCCATCATAATTTCCATATGCGAAGTAAGCTCTAATGAGATAAGTATGGTGCTTTCCTTGTTTTGGTTTGAGAGCATAGCAGTTCCTTTTTCCCTCGGGGAAGATTCTCAAAGTGTTCAGAAGTCCCCCAAAATAAGGATAATCAAGGTTGACAGCTGGGAGAACCACAGAATTCGTACCAGTTTCTACAAAGTCTGTGTCTGTCTGATACGAGATTCCGGTCTCCTCATCCAAATAATCATTTGTTGCCCCACAATCAATGCTTATGAATCCTAGGTAAACGTAGTTATAATTACAACAAAATGTTGGTTTTTAGCACAATAAAAAAATATACTTTCGGATACCGACATTAAGTATTATAGAAGACGCAACTCAAAATTCGAACTTTCAGCGACGATACTACAAGTTATGGGGAAACTTAGTTAAAGGTTCATAAAAAGTATCATAAGTAAGTAGTTAGTTTTAAATTAATTCAGCATTATATGATTAAGTATTTAAAAAAGAATCGTACCAAAAATAAGGCTGGATGAAGGCATTTCAATGGCTTCACTGAAATTAGTCAATGTGTAAAGCACATAAGCTTACCAGCATTCCTGTCGATGTTGGTGGTGAGTTTCCTTCCATCTCCCATTGTGTTACCAACATTAAGGAGAAGTCGGATGAAAACGAGACACAAGCCTAAGAACAGATTCAACTTTGGTGGCCTAATTCCCATGTGGTCTGTTTGCGCGGCCATATATATTATATATAAAAGGAAGCTAGCTCTAGCTCATTTGTTATCACTTATGACCGAAATATAAAAGAATAAACAACTAATTAGGAAGACAGAGAAAAAACAATATAAAGATTCACTCACCAGAAGCTCGAGATTTCCCACAAGTTAACTGAAACCAAGATAATCAGCGCTCAGCTTGAGTTGTACAGAATATCTTTGAATATATGCGTTAATTTGTATGTGCGCTCGCTCGTATATATGAGATAATAAGTATTCATTCAAGTCAACCATGCATGCATATGGATCAGGCAACCTGAAAAGGGCCTCACATTTTCCTTTTTGCTGACCAAAGAAAATCAATGAACCTTTTGTGAGTTTGAGTATTCAAATTTCCTGTGTACAATTCAAAGAAAGGAGACAAATGAAAAACAATTTGACTTGGCCAATGGTGGTTTCACTTGGAATTTCTTTTTAAGTGTAACTTTTGAAAAAAAAAATTATATTTATATGTCATTTTTAAATTTCAAAATAACGTTAATTACTCTTTTTTCAATTATATTATTATTTATCTTTTAAATAATCAAATATGATATTAATTATTTTTTCTAACTATCTATTTATTAAAAGGTATATTAAAAAATTTAAAATAAATTTAATGTATTATAATTATATTTCTTAATTTATGTACTAAAATTTTAAACATCACATAAAAGAAGAAACTAGGAGATCGCTCTTAGTAATTTGCTAAGATGTATTATACAAGAATTACCAGGCAATGTTCCCATGCTATATATGGCTTTAAAAAGAATGATAAGTTCATAAAGTAGCAGTGACATGCATGAAAACGGAAACAGAAATGGACAAATACACGTCCCATCCATCTAATACGGATTCTCTTGAAATTTTTGAATTTATTTAATTCAGTATTGTTTTAAATATCCTCTCTCTCTCTCTCCCTTGATTTGTGAAATTTTGCTGTGATCTGTACCCTCCATATAACTCCCAGTAAACGTTTCATGGGAAATCATACTTCCATTGTTAGAGACTTGTGCATGTAGCCACACATATTTGGCTGTCATTAGTTAAGGGTATTGATAATAGGGACATCTCTTTGTTGTCATTCTCTAAGTATCAATAATGTGGAGATAGATTGATAAGAGAATATGTGGTATATATGATACCTATGAGATATATTATTGGGATGAGAGTTAGATAAGCGGGTAAATGTGAAGACTTATACCACTCTATTGTTCTTCCGATCAAGCCACTCCAGGTTATGTTTGGTTGGAGGAAGAGAGGTTTCAAAGAAGGAAGAAAAAGAGAAAATCTTTCTTAATGTATCTAATAGGCAATAGCGATACTTCCATTAGAAACTTTACTTTTGTTAAACATGGGAAGCTTTCCTTTATAATATAGCTAAGGAAAAGTCTCCTCCTTTAAGAACTTTAACGTGGAGGAAGAAAATAACATACACATTTTTTATATTTTAATTTTAGAAACTTTATTTTACCTCTTGCTTTCAAAAAAGTATATCATTCTTCTATTTAATATGTATCTCGTTTAATAAAAATTAAAAAAATAATTTCATTGCCTTTTTAAAAATCAATAACTTGTCAAATTTTCATTTTAATTAACCAAATTGGCTAACAAGTTATTATTATTTTTTACGTAGTCCAATTAAATAATTCAAACATATGTTGATATAGTCAAGCTTTTCTAACCAAAATTATTTTTTAATAACAGATATATGGTTGAGTCATTTGGTTTTTTTTTTTTTTTACAATTTCTCATCTTTAAATATTTTTATCTTTTCATTCATGCCAAACATACATTTGGGTTGAAAAGTTATCTTCCATCTTCTCATTCCTGTAAAAATCTTTCAATTGTACCAGACAAGGTCTATAGTTCTTCATCTTTCCAGTGAATAGTTTACATCATCCTGGAGCTTCTTCAGCGTATCCATTATGCTCTAAAAGACGGCAACATAAAGCACAAGAAAACGAGTTGGAATTTACCTATGTGAATTATGTGGATGTGTGTTTTTCAATTCTCATCCTCAAATCCCTAATCCCCTATACAATGCGTTGTTTGGTTACGCGTTACAAACTAAGTTTAGGTTCAAAAATTGGTTTGATGCTTTTTGGATGCGTTTAGATGTATTTACAAAAATGCCGGTGGAAAATTAGTCTGGGCTGAAAACCAAATTTTCTCATTAGCAACCCCATTGCTGCTTTTCCATTGGGTCGAAGCGTTGAATTAGATTTGAGTATTAATGACATATTTAAAAGTATTTTTTATTAAAATTATTTAAATATAATTACTTTTACTGAAATCAATTTTTAAGTAAAACGTTCAAACACAAAGCATATTAGTTCAAAACCGATTTTTAGCACAACCATATTGCAAAACTAATTATATCCAAACTCTATTTTAATAAACTAAAAATCAAAAGGACACTTTGTCTAATGGCAAGGATGAAGGATTCTTTTGGAATAATCTTCAATTATTGCGGTAACCATGCAGGCTTATGGGTTGACTTGGTCCAAGAAAATGAAGAAATTAAGGGGATTTATGAAAGGACACATGAAAGGGATTTATGAAAAAGATAATGAAAGATAAATTCTTGTAAAATATATCTGATACTTTTTTATAGAACTCTTATCTCCCTTTTTTTCTCTCTCATTTATTTTCCACAAAATGGCTCTTTTTTTTTTATTATAAGTCAAAAAGAAAAAGTAGCTTATTTCTACCAAACATGAACTTGACTTAATCCATGACAATGAAGAGCCCTTTTTATTCTGGCTGGCTACAGAATAGATGATCTGTCACTGTACTGTAAACCACAAAGTACTGTAGCTAACCACTGGATCATATAAACAACCTTGTGGTCATCGAGATATTTTTGGTTTTCCATCTATTCAATTGAAGTGAAATGTGCCAACCTTGACATTTCTTTAGCTTGTTTACCGTGTGTCTGTAGTGCTAGCAAAAGTACGGGTATCATAAAACACAAGAAGAAAAAAATGACTTCACGACTGAAAGTTTGATCATTTCAAACTTATTGGAACGATTTAAGTTGTATTCATCGCTATTAATTGCTCTTAAAAATTTTAATTTAACAAGCTAAGTCCTCTTCCTCTCCAACTTCTCATAAAATATGAAAAAAAAAAAAGGAGATTCTGAGGTTAGTTTCATCTTTGAAGATTCTTTTTAATTTTCTATTTTGGTACAAAGAATCCTTTTAATTGGGTAATAAATCATATTGCCGCTAATTAAACCAAAACAAAGCGCAAGTAAATTAACATATATAAAATACTCGTCCACTTGATTAGTAGAACAAAAACAAAGTTACACAAAGTAAAATATGTGGAAAAAATTAGGGGAAATAATGATTGGAGGCCAAAATTTTTAATTAAACACAGTAAAAAAATTTATAATTTTTTTAGTAATAAATACAGAATAAAATAGTAATAAATTTCTGATGATGTTCAGTAGTAAAAAAATTATAAAATTTTTTATTATGTTAAAATTTTTAATTTTAATCCCCAATCGCCATTTCGCCATTTCCCCAAAAAATTCGAAGGATGAAAAAAAAATTGTATGGATGAGGCTCGTGATTTTCGATAAATTTATATTTTATATTAATTGATAGTGCAGTGTACAATAATTACCCGGCAAAGTCTTCACATGATGTGGGCTCTCAGATCAAGAAATCCTCAAGAGGATGATAGAGACCCTTAAAACAACAAAAGAATCCCCTAAACCTGTAGCAATAATTCTAAGACGTTTTTTATTTTTTAAAATTAAGTTAAGAGAAATAAAATTTATAAAAATAAAATTTAAATAAAATAAGTTTGTTAAAAATTATTATGTTTGAATATTTATTTTATAAAAGTAATTTTGATAAAAAATCTGTTTGAATGATAGGGGTTAAAAGTATTTTTAAATATATAATTTAGAGTAAATTTATTTTTTATTTTTTAAAATCCACGTTTTGTTAAAGAAAAAGTAATTTTTTCCCTTCTTTTTCAAAATCACAGTTTAACTCATTTTTTATTTTAAAAAATGTCAATTTATATTTTATCTATATTTAAGTAAATATATCTTAAAATCATAGTTAAAAATCATTGATTTTGTTTTGGGAGATGAGAATTAATCATTTTGAAAATCCACGGCCAAACTGAAGTAAAAAAAAAACTTTGTCGCCTGAGGGAGAGTGGAGAGATTATTCAGACTTGGAATTTTGAACAGCCCGGGACTGAGGGCCCATAGAAGGAGTGGGCTCAATGAAGGAGTTCTAATACATGATTATAAGTTGGGCTCTTTTTTGGTTTTTGGTTGTTGAACATAGGGGATTAAGTTGAGCTTGTTCAAAAACAAGCAAATCCTACATATACATTATCTCAATATTAGACAAATGAATGGGCCCAAATAGTATCAGTACAGGATATACGATTTTCACCAGCAGACAACTGTAGTCCAAAATAATTTTTTTACCAACAAAATTCAATAGTCCAAAACATTTTTTTTAATGACTCGGGACAATTATAATATACACACTCAGACACCCAATATAGTATATTGCCATCCTCCCATGAAGTACTGATACCATTAGGCATTGGCAATAGTCCAAAATAATTAATAACTCAGTGTTGAGGATGGATTCCCTTTGGAAGCACAAGCCATGACCAGTTGAAATTTTACAGGCAACAACGGACCTAAACTTGTTTG
The DNA here is from genome assembly GCA_026686845.1 of Adenanthera pavonina. Lineage (NCBI taxonomy): Eukaryota > Viridiplantae > Streptophyta > Magnoliopsida > Fabales > Fabaceae > Adenanthera > Adenanthera pavonina. Next base: position 4,326,530 of record JAIVEN010000011.1, on the reverse strand, counting down.
AATATTTACGTAAGTCCAAATGGCCGAAAAAAAAAACAACTTGTTTGAATATTTTAGCTAGTTCCATCTTTTCTCTTACTTTCTGTGTCTTGAATTTTACTTGGATTATTTCTCCCTCAATCGTTGACTTCATCATTGCACCACTAGACCTCATGGGCTTCATCGTAGATCTGCAACAACACATGGTTCAATTCGTGTAATCTCCGCCAGCGACAACGGTGGTTCAAAGGCATGAAGGTCGATCCATATCGATGTAATCTCCATCAAATTTTGACCGCAATCGATGGCAACGGCACCAGCAGGCATTCTATTCGACACAACGCAAGACTTCTTATTTTTAAGTTACGGAAAAATTAATTTAAAATGAGGGTATGTTGATTTTTTACATTTTAAAAATTCCATTCCATTATTCAAGTACATACATATCAACCAAAACTCCTATAAGAATTCTAATTATTTTTTTTTTTACATACTCAACATGCATTTAAAATCCATTTCCATTTTTTCCTATTACTATTTCATAAAAATATTCAAAACTATAGGATACCTTGTTTGCAGTTTTTCTCTTGACTTTTTAGTTTTCTCCAATTTTCAATAAAAATACAACAATATTAAAATAACATTTTACAAAAAAAAATAACAGCATTAAAAAAATTTCTTTGAAAATAACATTATTAGATACACAAAATAGCACTAACATTTTACTTTATGGGGCCACAGGCCCACCGCCCTCCAAACTATAAGATGTTGTTCCGTCCCTGTCTGCTGTTTTCCTTCTGATTTTTTAGTTTTCCACAATGTCATGCGAAAATACATCAACAATTCATGACTGTAACGAAGAAAATTCCATTATTTCAAATGGACTCGGATTATTTTCTCATAGTCAATTTCATGGCTGATCCTTGTCGGGGTAAAAGTTCGGATCTTTCGGATCTTTCTTCTTGTGCATCTAGTCTGCTTGTGACAAACGGATCAGCCCAGGTTAATTTATTTATATTAACTACCTCTATTCTGGCCATGCAACAAAGAAAAATCTAGGTAGCGCCATTACTTATAATTAAGGTGAGAATAATATAATTTATTTTGAATTTTGTGTAAATGTATAAAATTCACTTTTTAAATATAAGTTTATAATATACTATTTATAAGTCATAAATAGTGCAAGATTTGATATATGCGCACATACTCTAATCTAATTAACATAAAGCTTTGAAGGTGATCAATTTGATTAACTCAAATTTACTTGCATGAATTAGGGGGTTGATCCTTATAAAGAACAAGGAATAATAATAATAATAATTTTACAATAATAATAATAATAATAATAATAATAATATTATTATTATTATTATTATTATCATCATCATCATATAAACTAAAGTCTTTTCTTGTGTTTTTCATTTCTCCTTTCTAATTCTTCCTACCCAAATAAATTGATTTTTTTTTCAGCCACACCAAACAAATTGACTTGACACGTGAAAATTTCATAATTTGGAATTTAATTACTTGTGTGAATTTTATACCAATACAAGTTGTATTTATCCTTGAGCCGTGACGCCATAGAGGAGATTGTCTCCCTCTTTTTTTTTTTTTAATCATCTGACCACACCACAGTTTGTAATCCTTTGGTCATGTTTAACCCCATTTTCTAAGTTTCTCATCATATTTTTCACCTCATTATCTCCTTTGGGTTGTATTTCAACTAGGTCTTAGTTCATATCAAATCTGGATGCTTCCTAGAGGTCGTTTTATGGTCATAAAGTTTAGGGTGTTACATTTAGATATTAGAGCGATGATTTATGCCATTGTGTATATGTTCATACATGCATGTAGCTATGCTTGACACTTTACTAATACAAATGTACTCCTCTATCCCTTGTTCTGTGCAGGACCAGAACCCTGTAACTATAGTGTGTGATTTTTGTTTTCGGGCGACCATGGTAAGAAGAGCTAGATAATGAAAACATCAAATGGCAGCAAGCTCTGAATATAATATTAGAGTCACCTGCTGTGCCAGGATGAATTAGTGTAGCCAACGTCAATTCTTGCTTGATAGACTAAGAGTGATGAAGGGGAGGGAGTTAGATAAATAGAATTGCTGAGAGATCGGAATTCCAATGCAGAAATGATGGGAATTTCTTCACTAGTATTGACAAGGCAATTTAACTTGTATGGAGTCGGTTGTGGGAGTATGGATAATCTCCGTAAATTGATAGCCATTGCCCAGATTAATATTATTTTTCCAAGAATTGACGCCGAGGTACAAGTCAAAATTTGGAGCTTTATTTTTACCACCGTAATTTCTATATGAGAAGAAAGCTCTGATGAAGTAATTATGGTTTTTACCCTGTTTTGGTTTGAGGGTGTAGCAGTTCTTCTTTCCTTCTGGGAAACTTCCCAACGTCTGCAATTGTCTCCCAAAATAAGGAAAATCTAAGTCGGATCTTGATGCAGGCGCAACCATATAATTTGTTCCTGTTTCCACAAAACTTGCATCTGTCTGGTACCAGATTCCAGTGTGCGAGTCAATGTATTCATTACTTGCTCCACAGTCAATGCTTATAAAATCTGTGCGCACAAAATTTGATACTAATTTATCAAAGTACAACCAATATAATTGGATTTAAATTGACGGAAAATTTGTTAACCATAAGCTTGAGCTGAAACACAGGACATATATATTATCCTACAGAAACGTTGGGCACTTACCAGGGTGAGCGTCATTGGAGATGAGTTTCCTTCCAGCTACCATTGCATCGCCATGATGAAGGCAAAGTTGGATGAAGGCCAACCATAAGCATAAGAACCGAATCCACTGTGGTTCCCTCCCCATTTTGAATTTTCGGCAGAAACTATCTGAGCACAAACCAGGATAAGCAGAGGTTTGAGTTGGGTAGTAATGTGTTATGTTTATATAAGTCGGAAGTAGTGCTTAGCCTGCCCATACGGCATTTGGAATTTGACTTGCTAATTCATTTACTTTTTTGACAGTTTCAAAAAGAGTTTAAAAAAAAAATAGTGAATGACGCGTGCGTTACCTAACGTGTAAGCCGGGGAGGTGGAGTTTATCGTGAAAATCACAGATGCTACTGTAATTTATGTAGATTGTTTTGGTTAGTGATGTTTAATTAGGCAAAGAATGGTGGTAAGCAACTATGGATACAATAAAAAAAAAAAAAGCATTTTATCGGCCCGAAGATCTATATGGCCTCGTTTGGTATGCTTATAGAAAATAATTCTTCTTTTTTTCTTTTAGTACATGTAAATGGAGATATACCATATTTATTATATTTTTAATATTATTAGTCAACTCTAACTGTTTTTTTTTATTTCTCTCTCTTATTTACAGAAACAAAAAGACACCTTCCAACCTCTGCAAACATGTATCATGCCGCCTCCTCTTATTCTCTCTGATATGTCAACGCTCTCCCCACTGCATCAAGTTCTCTCATTGGTATGACTAAAATATTGTTTTCTTTCTCACAACAATTTTATGCATAATCCTGCTTCTCTTTTTAACTAAAGTTATTTCACCTCTTAGTTAACGTCTACTCACCAACTCAATTTAATTAATGATTAATTTTTTCTTTATTAGAATAAAAATCTAATTATAACTTCAAAACAAATTTAATTTTTCACAAACTAATAACTAGTATTTTGTCCCTGACCATTTGTTGATAATATAATACTTTGATATTATAAAAGTAATAGATCAAATCAAAGGATTTTGGGACTATTCAAGTCTCTCATTGCTTATTTTTTATAGTTATTAATTATCTTTAAAATAAAATTTATTCACACCCTTCCATCTAAATTAATTCATGGATAATATTTAAAAAAATTATAATCCATTTAATTCCATCCATTATATATGAACTCACAAACAATAACAAAATGAGACCGTTTATTTCTTCCATAAAACTTTTAAATAATAAAACATTCCATTCCATTATACTCAATTTTATTCCATTCTATATCATATTTTGTTAATGACCATTATATTCCATTACATTCTAAATTCTCAAACGTACACTTAAAATTGTAAATTAAATCAACATAGGAAATTTGGAAAAGTACACTTTGAAAAATACAAAGTGGTAGCTAGACAACGTTGCAATCAAGTTACTACTTTCTAAGTCATCACAGCACGTGACTTTATAATTTCATGTTCCTGGCTATCACCTTCTTTTATTTCATGTGTTGTAAGAAATAATCCATGTGTTATTATTTTCTTGGAAAATTGGATTGTAAGTCCTTAGTTTAGGAGTTCAAAGTATAACATTATGGAAGATTTGGTCTGAAATTTTATGGGCAATTATATTGGATAATTAAGCACAAAATGATTTATAAGCCTTCACCTTCCTTAAGTGCACGTGTTGCCTGTTGGACATTTTTAGTCTTTGACATAGTGGTTACACTATTGTTGGTATTGAAGTTATTGTTGCTTATTGATTATAACTCAATGCATATATCAAAACAATTAGGTTGGTCAGTTAATGTGTTCATTGGGCGAGGTATTGGAGTGGGTGAAATCGGGTTCAAAAAATCCCTAATACAAGATGTACTCCTCCGTTACACTATACAAAGCACCTTTATGAAAAATCTATATTTCACCATATAAAATATTTTATGGATTATGTAATGTAATTAATTTTTTGTTTCCAAAATTGCCGTTAACAAAGTACTCAGAATAGTTGTGTAAGAAAAATAATTATCACTATTAGTTTCTGTGTGGTAATTAAAAGGACTTTGTAAATTAAAATGGAGAGAGTATTATTTTAGAACACACATTTATTTCGCCATCATATATCAGTAGGGTGAAAAATAGGTGTTGAGCTTTGTTGGTGGTCTTGAAAGGAACTACCAACAAAGCACTTACCTTTGTTGGCTGTTTTTAAAGGAATTGCTAACTATTCTTAAATGAACCACAGACAAAGGACTACCACTTTGTTAGTGGTTATTTTAAAACCATTAAAAAAGCTCATTTTTTTACACTTTATATAAGATAGAAGTTATTAATTTTTTTATGAGAATGATAACACAACTAATTCAATAATGAATGTTGTTTATACAAAAATTTTAAATAATAAACTTTCATATTAGGTATATTATATAGAGTATGTCAAATGTTATTTTATTCAATTTTATTTCATTTATTAATGTGTTTTTTGTTGTTTGGGTTGTATGATTATGCGAATTTAGGGTATTATCATTGTAAAAGTGTAATTTAAATATCTAAATGTACTTACCTTATATAGAGAGAGAGAGATAAAATCCACACATCACGTGGGTGCATTGCTAATTTCTAATTATATAAATGATAGATCAAATCAAAGGATCTGAGGACAACTAGTCTCTCGTTGCTTGGTTTTTATAGTTATTAATTATCTTTAAAATAAAACTTTGTTCACACCCTTCCATCTAAATTAATTCATAGATCATATTTAAAAAAAATTATATCCATTTAATTCCATCCACTTTATATTAACTTATAAACAATAGTAAAATGAACTATTTATTTCTCTTGTAAAACTTTTAAATAATAAAACATTTCATTCCATTATATATGATTTTATTCCATTCTATCATATTTTGTTAATGTCCACTATATTCCTTTTCATTCTAAATTCTCAAACGTATCCTTAAGATTGTAATGAAAATATGGGGAATGTGAAAAAGTATACTTTGAAAATTACAAAGTGGTAGCTAGACAAACTTGCAAGCAAGTTACTGCTTTCTAAGTCATCACAGCGACTTTAAAATTTCATGTCCTTGGCTATCACCAATTTCTTTTATTTTGCTTTTATGATACCAAATCACTCCCCTTCCTTTACTTTCTTTATGTTAGCTTCAATGACATGGGTCACCTATTCAAACCACATATTTCTTATCTTTTTTCCCAAAATACCATTTCTTTTACATACACACACTGTCACACCTTAAACTCACAATGTCTTATTATACCTAACACGGTCAAAATAGGAAAGAAAAGGTAGAACAGAATGGTGGCATTGTGGCCTAATACGTTTTTGGGCAAATTTGGGAAGGGACTCAAGAAGCATGGCGCCGCAGCACCAATATTAGATTTCATATATGCAACTTGCTAATTTTTTTATCAAACTTCCGACATGCACAACTTCATACTCTGACTTCTGATTGACTGAATTTCAACTCCTATAGGTCAGTTTACACCAACCACTTCTCAAAACACCTCCGTATGGAGATTTTGAACATCTAACACCGAAATAGTCACTTTTAACCATAAACAAGAACTCAACACCTCTAATAGTCACCTACAACAATTAGCATGCAGAGACCATTTCTATAAGTTATAAGAGACATGAGTAACATGTCCAAGAAGGATTTGAACCCAAAGAACCACTCCTCCAGGTTTCAACCTCCTTGAACCCAACTCAAACTAACGGACTATATGCCCATTTCACAAAACCAAGGCCCAAGACCCATACTAGGCTCACAACCTAGGCACACAAATCCAAGGTGGGTTAGAGATATCAATCTTAGGTCCAACACAAGCATACATTTGGGTGACACACATGTAACATGTATAAGACATAGTTAACCATTAATACACACTAACATGGTTTTAGGTGCATTAACACAAGGTAGGCCATTCAATGCATACAAAGATTCTACAATAAACATACAATGGTCATGCCCCTAAATCACATAGGCTCACAAGATGTTACACGTTACTACAATGGCATTTTATTAGAAATAAATGAACAACAAATACTTGGGGAGTACAGTCCCCCGCACCCATAATGATACTCTCAATCCTCTTTGCCCAAGTCCTCCTTATCCTTGCTAGAGCTAGATTCTTCACCTAAAATTATTAGTCACATGGTGAAACATACGTCTCAGTAACTAGGGGTAAACATATATATTCATGTCATCATGCTCTCATACTAATAACATATATAATTCATCACAAATGTGACATGCATGATATCTAGACACCAATCTCATCAATACACGACTAGAACCATGAGTTAGTTGCTATGACAAGGTAACCTTAATCAGTGGCTCCCTTCCATTGACCCTTGACGGTTGATTCTGGGGTCACCACCCAACTTTCCTCCCAATGGTCATGACTCGGCCAAAGACCATTACACTAAAGGTTGAACCATGGCTCTTCTTCCCCTAAACCACCCAAATTAGTGGCTATTTAGAGAAGGTGCATCCTAAATTTATAGCCACCTGAGTCTCCCAGCTACAGGACAACTATTTAGTGACTGGAATATATATATAAGCCGCTTCACCTAAACATAAGGTCGCATGTGCTATTTATGACATACCATATGGTATATAAAGCATCGTCTCTTAGACCAAATGTCCCAACAATGTTTACAATGTGACAATGTCCAATGCATGCTGACATGCCAACATATATTACTTTCTAATGTGCCAACATGCCATATGAACGTATACAACACATCATGGGGTACATACTCATCATTTCATATCAACAGTCATCACAATTTACATGTATCATAATTATTAACATCATATTACCATTTTCATCATACAATGAGATAGGGATAAATAACTTACTAGCCATGTGGTTGCACATATCATGATATGGATATGATCAAGCATAACCAAGTTATAAGACATATCATGATATAAAAATGTAAAACATATATATATATACATGAAGCGTGCATATCATGATATGAAAATGACTAAATATATATCACAACCAAAAAGGAAATCCTAGTTACCTCAACCTTCCAACCCATTCGATACCTCAATAGACCACTGGAGCAACCACAAACAATCCAATACTTTCCTAAACACAAATCGGAGCCAAGGGATCACAACTATGTGAACAAACAACCTACGTAACATCAACTTCCCATTATTATCACAATTCCTCAACCTTAACATACGCATTTATCAACTCAAACATAACCCTAATAGAAAATAGAGCTTCTTCAAGCCAACCCAAGCATCAAAATGGCCAAAACAACTCTTAGAATCACAATTATACTCATACAACTTTGGATTCTCAAATATATCAACACTTGAGAACTAGGGTTTGGAAGAGATACCCCTAAAATATCATAAAATCAACACACAATCCATAGAAACATCCAACAACACCTCTATAACACATTTAAGCACAAATTAATTGGTGAAATCTTACCCAAACTGGAACCCTAGTCCAATTCATGAAAATCACCAAATATTCTTGAGAAAAAATGAAGAGAAGGGTTAGGGATCAACTTACCAACAAGAATCAAACTTCTTAAATCTCAAAATCATGCCCTCTCACTCCCAAATACCGAATCCTAGTAGTCTTTTCATTCGCTTCTAGCTTCAGCTTCTGATTTAATTAATTAAATTCTACAACTAGCGCCGCAATGCTAGGGCTCTCGGGTTTTAGCCAAAGCACCATCTTCTACTGTTCCTTGCCGTAGCTTCACTATTTACCGCCGCGGCACCAATGCTATCTATTCTCACTCCAATTTGCTCCATTTTAATCCTTCCTCGAGTCCCGATCCCTCTGCTCCTATATCATTGTCAAAGTCCTTCTTAAAATTATGCACAAGGTCATTACACACATATATATCCCACTTCATCTCAATTATATCACTTTTAAAATGCTTCATCAAACATGACAAAATAATTAAAACAATAAATAATATATCACTGAGTCTCTGATCAAACCACACACCCCCCCCCCCCCCAAAAAAAAGAAAAAGAAAAAGAAACGAAACATAACAAACACCCAACGATTGAGACACACTGCCAAACAATGAAGCCCCAGTTGAATGTTGATATAACTTTAATTTATATGCGCATTCATTTGTTTTTGGCGACTTCAGTTGTCATCTTTTACAAGAAAAAACTCTACGCTAGGCGTGTAATGAAAACTTTGGAATAGCAAAGAAAACGAAATTTTATTATTCATAATTATGAATTAATTGTACATAATATCATTTAAAAGAGGAAAAAAATGAATATGACGAAAAAACAATTTATGTTTGAAATGTTTAAAATTTTTTCATTGTAAAGAAATGGTTTAACTTAACTAAGCATTTAAACTTTAATTAATAATCATTATTTTAACATCTTGATCCTTAAATAAATACAACAACTGTTCCAAAACTCCTGTCAGTTTAGATCTTTTATTATGTTTCATAATGTTTGTTATTTTAGAATTTCAAGATCCAATCAATTATTTTTTTCCAACATTATTTACTACTTTTAATTTTTTTTCCTTAATTACAACATAGATTAATTAAATGAGAATATTTTTATCAATATATAATAAAAATTTTACACTGTTTTAGGGAAAGCTTTAGAGATCGATAGTTGATCTTCTCTTAGAGACTTTTTTATTTTTTTGCCCTTCTCTAATTTTAGAGATGGATTTTGAGACATTTTTTCTCTAATATTTTATTCAACATTTTAATAATTTCTTGTGATGGATTTTTAATAAATTTAGAGAAAGATTTATTTAAATTAAGAGACGGAAAAAATTCGTCTCTATATATTTAGCAACGACGCGTTTCTTCTGTCTTCAAATTTGTCTCGATTTACATAGAGACAAATGACCATTTACATTTTTTTTAGTAGTGGAATGCCCTTCATTCGTCTTTTTTTCCTTTATTTCTATTTTTCAATACATAGAACCTTGAATTTCATTAACTTCTATAGCGTGAGTGCAGTGCTTAAACAAAAAGGACAGGTAACATTATCACAAAATAAAACACAAAAGGGAAAAAAACATAAACATTAACTTGACGTTTGAAGGTTGAATCATTTCAAACCTTCTACAACGAAGTCTTCCTCCTCTCCAACTTCTCATAAAATATGAAAGAAAAATTTTATTTAGAAGACTCTAAGATCAATTTCATCGTTAAAGAATTTTGTTTTTTTAATAACCAACCATTTGGCCATCTGATCGAATTCAGATTACTTCTAATTACAATCAAAGCATGCATGGAACATGTATCAAAAAAAAAAAATGGAACGAGTAAATCTTGTTCCTCCCTAACTTCTCATAAAATCTTTTTCGATCAACTAATGTATATACAAGGACCTCAAAAGTTCTTTGAAGATTGTAATTATCTTTTAATATTTAAATTTAAATTCTATTGAAATATTAAAGAAATATAAGCAAAATTGCATTAAATCCAATGAAATATGTGGAAAAAATCCACAAAATTTAAAAAGAGACATATTATTCATAACATATAAAAAATGACATCATATGGATGTTATATTTTATATTAATATTTTTTTATTTACAAAAGTTTTGGTGAGTTAGACCCTGGGAGCTTGTTAGGGTTAGAACAAATCTTACATCTTAAAATGCACTTATAGATATGCTTACAAATTTGATTAGCCATCAACCAAGTCTTTCCATGCAAAATTACCCAGCAAAAATGCTCACATAAAGTGGGCTCCAAGAGGAAATTAATGCTAAATAGGATAGAGATCTTCAAGAAGTTCTCATGCATGACTATGAGTGGGGCTCGTTTACCATAAATATTAAAATACATAATATTAATATTAGACTATTGTATGAGGCCCAAATAATACCCATAATTCTAGGCCTAGGATATATAAGTTCACCATCATGCACTTACAAAAGCTAGTTGCTGAATTATAAAAAAAAAAAGACTAGCTGTGGAATATTTTAGCAGGTTCTTTCTCTTCTCTCTGTTTATTAAATTTTCATTGGATTCGTGAATATATTTGATGGAGTTTTTATGAAAGGATAAGAAAATTTTAAACCTTCATATTATCCAAAAGAAAAGTTTTAATCGATTTCCCATGACATTTAAAGAAATTAGATTAACAAAATCTAATTAAAGCCAATTTGGCAACTTGTAGCAAGTAGTAGGCCTTCCCATGAAACAACCAAAACCAATCCTTAAATAATGCAAATATAACCACAATAAGATCTCCCAGTTTGTATACAAATTAAAGACAAGGGGTACGAGATAGCAAAGTACTATGCCGAACAAATTATGCAGTAATGAATCACGTACTTTTAAAATATAAAATGATTAATTATATTTTACAAATGAGTCCTGTATACAAGATTATGATGTGCATAGGAAATAAGAAAAAGATAGGGAAGCAAAGTCAATGTACAGGGGTTGTCATGTTTTTTTTATATTTTTGTTTTTCCTCTTTTGAGTGCCCTCTATAATAAATGTCTCTTGTCTGCACCAATATAAATTGGTGTGTACTTTTTCTATTCTTTATTTTTTTTTTATTCAAATTCTTAGGATTCACTTGCTTCAAGGAATTTTAAAAGGGAAAAAGGAAAAATTCTCAATCTTTTTTTTTTCTCAATTCAAATAAGGAGAGAGAACACTATCTCTCCTATTTAAGGACCAAAGAGAAAATACTTTCCTCCTCTTGTTTAGTCTAAAAAAAATAAAATAAAATTTTTTTTCCTCCAAAATCAATCAAAGTATTATTAGAAAGAGAATAAATTTCTCTTAATAAATTAAAGGGGAGTTTAACTATTCACTAATGGTTATGAAAGAATTTACAACAACATCTTAAAAATTTATAATCACAATGCAATTTTAGAAAGATATTTTTATTTCTTAAGACCTAAAAGGACTTGGGTCCTGCAATTTTTTAAAATATCATGGGCGCTTGTGAGTATTAAATTCACTTGGTTACTGGGTCGCTGTATATCATTTTCCCTAAAATAAAACCCAATTTTGTGGCTGGCTAACGAATAGGTGATCTTGAGACTGTAACTGTACAGCTCACACTATTGCATTGGATCGACAATACAACCTTATGGATTGTGGTCCTCGACAATTTAAGTGAAATGGGCCGATTTTGAATTTTCGATAGCTTCTATTGTGTGTTTTGGTAGTGCTAAACAAAATGACTTGACGATGAAAGTTTGTATTTATCACTGTTTCACTTAAAAAATTTAAGTTCACAATTATTTAATCATTGATGTATTTTTTTCAGAGCTAGGATAGGAAAATTTTAAACCTCAAATTTACCCTTCCATGGTCAAAGAAAAATGATTATTGGCAATACATATAATGATTAATTTAATATATAACGATTAATTATGACTTACGAATAAGTCAAATCAAGGGATAATATATAACACATAACACAAAGACTGGAAGCTTTGTTCTAGGGATGGGAATATGTCAATTCTCTAATAGAAGCTTCCAGTTTGATCTATATAAAATTTGATCTAATCTAACCTATTTAACTAAATAAGTCAAATTTATGCCTATAGACATGTCTATTTAAATAAATAGGTCTTATCTATTTAAGTAAGACCTAGTTTAAAGTCTATTAGACTAGAATTTTTTGAATTATTATTATTGTTATTATGTAATATTATGTATAATATAATTAATATAAATTAGTTTTATGAATATTTCTTTGATGGATTAAAATAAGTATATGAACAAGTGTTGTATATGCTGAGATATCTTTTCTTACTATTTTTTATATTGCCACTTTATTTTGATGAAAGTAAGTGAGTTAATATGTGAGAAGTCATATGTTGATAAGATTACAATAAAAGAAAGGTGGATGTGATTTATAAAAGTAAAGAGACTAGTTACTTTTTTATTGTGTTACTTAATCATATGGATCATAAGATAAATATATATGGATCATATATTTGACAACTAAAAGTTTAAAGTTTGAAGTTTTTTTTCCCAAATTAAAGTTGATAATTTTTTTTTCATTTCACTTTTTAATAAGAATTTAAATAAACTTTAGGTCAGACTAGTCTTTTATAAGATTCAGGTTTGAGCTTAAAATGAAACCTTGTACTTTACCCATTTAGTTAAAACCTAGTGTATTTTATCTCTACTTTGTTCTACTATACTCTCATAGCCCTTCATTTGTTTTCAATGGGTAAGAAATCGAAATTGAAGGTTGATGGCAAGTTGTTGTGGTTGATGAAGAGTAGACAATTGATTTTTAATGTACAGGTATAAATTCGGTTGAGTTGGACTCAGTCCTTTCTAATCAACTTATGTGTTGTATCATACTATATATACTATAACAATACGATTAAATTCATTCAATGCGATTAAATTGTGCATTGTGCATTGACGATAGCAGGCCTTCCCTTCATAATTGACATCTGTAGTTTTCCTCTCTTGATATTTGTAGCTTTCCACAATTAATTTCCAGCGAAAATACACCAACCTTCAATATTCCACAGCTTCTGTGACGTGTCACTGTTGAAAATTCCATTACTTTGAATCTTCTCCATCAAGTCAATTTCACAATTGATTCTTATCGGGAACAAGTTCAGATCATTTTTCCTGTGCATCTAGAAGAGTTCATAATACAGTTGGAAGCTAGACATTTATTTATACTTCCTCCAATTCTTAATATAAGTCACTCTCAACTATCTTACCAGAACAAAAAAATTTTATTATATTATTAAAATTATCTTAAAAATAATATAGTTTCTATCTTTACAATTTAATAAATACCAGAAATTTAAATAATCTACTTTCTCTCTCATAATTAAATAAAAATATTTTTAAAATAAAGTGATTAATACTTAAAAAATCTATAAAATGTGACTTATATATAGAACCACAAAAAATTTTTAGAATATGACTTACAAAAAAAAATCGAAAAGAGTATTAATTACCTCTATATATTCGTGCCATGCAACAAAGAAAATTGAATTGGCGTGTTTTTTAAATTATTATGAAATATTATATTTTCTTAAAATAAGCAAGTGTGTGCGGGCGAATGTGTCTCAACTCTCAAGCATGCGTGCATTGTTTGACTTAATCCATTAAAATAAACTTCGTTTTTTGGTGGCTACAATCCATGAGAAGAGATGATCCGTGAATAACCGAATGTAGAGCTCAAACTGTAGCACACACATTGGATCATGGTATTAGGGTATAACATATGTCCAAGGCCTATTAATATGTGGCCCCACCCGTAGCTATACTATGCCTCAATTGTATTGAATCTCTTGAGGAGGAAATCAAACCATTTTTCCCCTGTACCCCAAAAGCAAAAAAAGAAAAAATCTTTTTCCCGTTGTTTCTTTTTTCCAATGCATACAACCCTGTGGTCATGGAGAGTTTTAGTTATCCATCTATTCAATTGAAGTGAAATGTGCCAACCTTGAATTTTCGTTAGTATAGCGTGTGTGTAGTGCTCAAGTAAAAAGGACAGGTAACACAATTATAGAACAAGAAAAAAAAAAAACCTTTGACGACTAAAAGTTTGATCATTTCAAACCTTCTAGAATGATTTAAGTTGTATTTATCCTTATTTCAATTTCAATTAAAAATTTTTAAATTGACGAGTGAACTCTTCTTCCTCTCCAACTTCTCATAAAATATGAAACAAAAATCTTACTGATAAGACTCTAAACTCAATTTCATCTTTAAAGAATCTTTCTATTGACAAACCATTTTAGTATCTGATCGAATCCAAATTACTTCTAAATAGAACCAAAGCATGGAACAAGCAAATTTTCTTCTTCTCTAACTTCTCATAAAATCTTTTTTGATCAACTAATATAGGGAACCATAACAACTTGGACAAATTAATGCACAGTACATTAACATTTGGAAGTGATCTCAGATTGGGCAAATACTCCTCTCATACGTGCCCAAACATTACTTACCACACATGGCACTACAGATTAGTTTTAAATGAGTTGGATAAAATACAATGTTCACAACAATCTTAGATCCAAATTTTCTTTCTTTTCTTTTATTTTTTCCTTTGAATGATTACATTGTGATTTTAAAGAGTATAAATAATAATCCTTAACTAAGAGTGGTTGAGTTGTTCTAACTTAATCAATAATATTGTGTTTGAACCCGATGTATACATCTAATTGCGTTAAATATTTGTTGAAAAAATTTTGTTACTCTTATGATTCTACATGCTTGACTTGCATTAGTCCGAATTTAATATGATTTTGGAATACCGGATGGTTTAATTAAAAAAAAAATCAAAATTTAGGTCTACTTTTCTCTCATGGCCCTTTATTTGTATTTAATGAGTTTACCTAAATTTTGTTCGGATTGAGTCTTTTCCAATCAATGAGCTGTTTCATAATATAACAATTCTAATTCTTGTAAATTCATTCAATAATCCAAACACACACACAAATAACTTGTACGGTACGTGCCCATTTCCATACTGTGTTATGCTCTCATTTTCTGCATCTGAAAGCAGTGCCAACCATTTAAGCTACCCATTTCATTTCTCTCTTCCTCTTGACTTCCTATAAACTTGAAAACATGAAGAGCACACCACCGTGGATTCTCGCCTTCTATGTGTTAACTCCCTTCATCATTGTCAGCCACTCATCAGCACCGGTTGTTGCAGATGGTGGTAATTCAGGTAAGCACTTAACCAGCTTTTCATTTTTCTTTTTTCAAAATTTTTACAGAGGAAATTTTATTCAACATATGTGCTGCAAACATGATGACTTAAACACTGCAAACATGACCATGTGAATCTTAGTTAGTATTATTGAGTTATTGGAAAAAGCCCAGGTAACAGATAGAAATTTAAGTTTTCTTTTAATAATAACACAATTAAATTACTATTCTTGATAGCTTTTGATATATGAAGCTTAAATTAGAATTATGAAGCTTAAAATGTTGGAAAATATAAAATATGAAATATGAGTGCAGGTTTCATAAGCATAGACTGTGGAGCAACCAGAGATTATGTAGATGAAGCATCGGGGATTTGGTACCAGATTGATGAAGGCTTCATTGGAAGTGGAACCAATCATGAACTATCTACGACTAACTATGACAAATTTCCCACCGTAAAACGACAGCTAATGACACTGAGAAGCTTTCTGGAGGGAGAAAGAAACTGTTACACTCTTAAACCAACACAAGACCAGAAGCACAAGTATTTGATCAGAGCTATATTTGCATATGGGAATTATGACAACAAAAGCCAAGTTCCAATTTTTGACCTATACCTAGGGGTCAACTATTGGGACACAGTTCAATTGCCTAATTTATATCGTTTCTATTACTATGACATAATACTCCAGCAGGTTCTCACAGACGTGGTACAAGTGTGTCTAGTAAACACTGGACGAGGCACTCCTTTCATTAACGCTGTGGAGTTAAGGCCATTGAACGCCTCTTTCTATTCCAATCCACTTCCCTTATATCTTTGGTATCGAGCCGATTGTGGCTCTGGGCTTCCATACACTGTTGTCAGGTAGGTACTTTTTGAATTTGGGGTCTCTACTAGGAGACCTATCCCACCAAGGTCTTGCCATGGTAGATTTTATTTCTTTTATTTTTCATGAAAAAGAATAACAACTAGAATCATGCAAGTATTTGTATAATTATTACTCTCTTAATATTCTTTTTCCTTGCTATAGTAAGACTGCAGAAATTAGTTTCCTCTTTATATTATTAGGAAGATAAGAACTGCGTGACAATATGACTGCATAACATTGGAAAGTATGCTTTTCATTCAGAATATTTAATTTAAAAATAAAATGATCCTACCACTGCAGGACCATAGGAGGATGGGATCTCGTACTCTTTCTATTCTACACCAACTTTTATGACTTTCAATTTGTCTTTCCCCCTTTTTTTTTTTTGCCTAATTTTCTAATTAATTAATTATAAAGTTTTTAGTTTATTTTAACATTAAAAGTTTTTTTAAACAATAATTAATCTTAATTATTGTCGAATTTTTATGACATGGATTAATGATGTTTTTGTATTAAGGCTAGATCATTACCCAAAAGTAACGTGCTATATGGCTCGAATACAATGTTAAATGAGTTTAAGCCACTACATTGGCACTCACGTGTAGTGTTAAATACACTCAGATGTAGTGTTAAATAAATAAGAGTTCTCATATCATACTGGATAGATGTGGGTAAAAAAGTTAGCCCAGGCGAGCAAAATTTGATTCGGTTCTTGGAATATTATTAACGTCTTGTGTCTTCAAGAAACTAAATAGGTGGAAGAAAATGTTAAAGAGCTAGATAAAATTAGTTTTAAACTTTGGTATATAGGAAAGGTTAAAGTAAAGAATGGAGTTAGTATTATTATAGACAAAGTTTGGAAAAAGAATATGGTGGGAGTTAGAAGGATTGAAGATAGGATCTTATCCTGACAATTGACTATTGACTATGAGATTTTCAATGTTATTAGTGCTTATGCACCTTAAGTAGGGTTAGAAGCACATATTAATAATAAATTTTGGGAAGATTTGAGGGTTTGATTCGAGATATCTTATACAAGAAAACATTTTCATTAATGGGGACTTTAATGGTCATGTAGGGAAAGAGATAAGGTAATATGTGGGAGTTTATGTCAATTTTGGTTTTAGAGAATTAAATGAGGAGGAGCTTCCATTCTTGATTTTTCAGTGGCTTATAATGTCACGATTATGAACACTTGTTTCAAGAAATGGGAGGAGCATTTAGTCACATATAAAAGTGAAGTCCAAAGATCACAAATTGACTTCTTTCTGGTAAGGAATTCAGATAGAAGAGCTTGGTGATGATGGAGGTGTTTGAATCTTTAAGGGTTTTTGTGATGGTATGTATTCTGGTATGTAAGAGGTGGATGGGTTGAATGTCTAAATATTTTGGGAATATGGTGGTACAGGTTGAGGTTTCTGGGATTGTTGTTTTCTGGCCTTTCTAAGCTATTGGAAGATAGGGTAATTGACCTGGAAGGATTCTTTGGTAGTCAGGAATAAGGGTAAAGAGGATACAAGAGGTGGTGTATATAGTGGAGTGTGGTACAATCGGTCTTGGCTGTGGCTGTGTATAGATGACTGTCTGGAGAAATCTGCCTCAATTCTTTTCAGTTCTTCTTTCACCTGCTTCAGTCCTTGTTCTTTATGAAAGAACAATGGTCCTCTGTATCTGGAGTCAATATATCCCTTAAGCTCTTTATCAAACTGCTGAGCTTTCTGGGAGTAATCAACATAGAGCTTTTTGACCGTTTGATCTAAAGCGTCTAGTCTAGTGGAGAAGCCATATGTCTTGTCATGAAGTTGTTCAAGTCTAGTTTTAATCCTATGAAGGACTTTATTCTGACTTACTGAGTTTTCAGTATGCCGGTTTAGAACTTCTTCTGACTGGGAGATAGGCTTAGGACCTTGAGGAGTCATTTGGTCTAGTTGGACAAGAGGTCGAGAAGTGTATCAAGAGTTTTCATTGATTCTTCTTTCTAGAGGAGAAAAGTCCTCTTCATAAGAAGGTCAAATCATGGCTATACAAGGGAGATCTTGTGTAGGGGTTGAAGGGATTGATTTTATAACAGGTTCTGGAGCATAGGCTGAAAAAGTAAAGTCCTGTTCAGAGAAGATACAAGAGGCTAGGTCCGAATGACCTAACTCTTTTAGTAACTAGTGAAAAGTGGTTGGTTTGGGTGGAGATTCTTTATGAACGGTAACCCACTTATTTCTTTTTGAAACGGTGTGTTTAGGACCATGAACAAAATCATGATCTTGGTGAGGCTTGTATTGTTTGCAGGATGGTTTCTGTTTGAGGTATGACGTAGGCTTGGGTTCTTGGCCTAAATTCTGTTCAAGTCCAGTCTAATTATCCCAATCTTGACAGCCGCAATCTGGATCACATTCTTCTAGGGCTTCATCCCATGCAAAGTGTCCATGTACTTTAGAAACAAAGCATGGTTTTGCCTTGGCATCTACAAAATACACCGGGACTTTCTCTTTATTCTTATAGGTTGGGCTGATGGTTAAGATCTGTCCTGTAAAGGACGATGGAGCTTGTCCTGGCCTCTTAAAGGTGGACTTAATTGTTCCATCTTTAAGGCGTTCAAAGACGGGAGCATAAATTGTATGAGCATCTCTCCGAGTAGAGTGAAATTCTTTTTCGTAATTGTTGATGCATGATTTGTGCAAGTTCATTCTTAGGAATTCTTCTGGGGATATGAATTACAGAGGTATCAGATTGGTTGGAAACCATATACAGAGCATCCGTGGTAGAGTTAGGAAACTCTAGATTGACGGCATGATCTTGGAGCCTGTATATCATCTGATAATGCAGAGTAGCCATAGTGGCTTTTTCATCTTGTTCAGCACCATGTATTTGGATTTGTACCTTTAAACAATATGTAGGGTTGCATCATCAAGTTTGATGTTGAAATCTGGGGCTATTATCATCACAACACTTCCGTTGCTATAAGTGGTGAGAAGAGCACCAATCATAGCATTTGAATAAGACGTGTAGGTGGAATCTAGGACTGCAACTCTAGTGGTGGTTGGGATTCCCTTTCTTCCATGGAGGGTGAGTACAAGTCTGATGGCACCAATATAAATATGAGTATATCCTTTTTGTCTCCATGTGTTGATCAAAAGCTGAGGTATCTCAAGAGTGACATACTGCTCTGCAGTAGTTGCTTTCAGGCCACACTATTCTAATTTAGAACTGTGGACATATTCTTTCACATGAGGTCTTGGGGTGTGAATGATCCTAGCGATTCTTTGATGAAAAGATCTCACATAGGTTATGTCTTGAGAGAAAATATCATAGGGACTGAGCAAAGGTAACTCATTATTATCAATTTTGACATGTTCTGGGATATGAGTGACTTCTACAAGATTATCGATCTTGTTGGATAAGGTTCTTTTTACAGAAAAGGGAAGTCTATCTAGGGAAAAAGCTGAGAAAAATTGTACCGGGTTTAAAGTAGTGAGGAAGAGGATTCAGTCATGGTTGTAAAGTCTCTCTCTCTATTCTTCATTCATAAACATATCATAGTTATTTAAAATTTTAAGTATATATATTAAAAATTGTAATTTTCTCTTACATTGATTATAAAAATAAATTTAACAAAACATATAAAATATAACACACTATATTTAAGCTTCTTAAATGAAATTTTATTTTTGATTTTTTAGTACATAATTTTAATAATTTTTTATATTAAGTTAATAAATATTTAAAATTATGTTTTTGAAAAATATTAATATTTATATTAAGCTGGCCTCCATTAACTAATTTTTCTAGGTTCACCAATGGTATACTTTTAACTATCACATATAAAAGAAAATAATTAGTAACTAAATATTTTTTTATTTTTTTTTAAATTATCTTTATTAAATATATTGGGAAGAAAATATTTTATTAATTGAGAATATTTAGATTTACTAGTCAAGAATAATATTAAAAAAAAGTACACCAAATAATCTATAAAAAGACTTATATTATAAAATATAAATTTATCAAAAAAAATACTATATAGTAAAACGAAGAAAATATATAAGAGTGGTTTGTCATACAGGAATTGCCCAGCAGGATAGGTGGTGTGTTCACATGCCGTGGGGTCAAAAATAGCTGCAAGAGGATCATATGTAGCAGCATTGATCAGTTCATGCAGTAGCTGTGACATGAAATTGAAATAATCAGAGACCTATCCTATAGGTCCTCTCTGTAAAGTTCATTACCAATAGATGCTGATGTTAACAGACACCCCAGCTTCCTTTTTTTTTTTTGGTAGAAAACACCGGAACAGAGTCCAAGAAGACTAAACAACAACAACAAAAATAAAAAATAAAAATCATACAATCACGCCGCTTAGTAATTAACACATTACCAAGCCATATCACCACTAAGAAGACCAACTCAGTCTTTAGATGGTGTAATTAATATATGAAAGCCACAATTTTTCCTTAAACTAAAATTAGCATACCAGTTAACACAAATGTTAGCCTCCCCATAAATATATTTGATTTCCTGGATAACCAGACATATTTAGTTTGGTTTGGGCTGGGTCTCTTTTTAATTTGTGAATCTGGTATTCATCATCAAGATGGAAAGGGAACGTTGAGGACTGGGCAAACAAGTTATGTTTTAATTTTGGCGGTAAATAATACAGTTACATCAAGCAGAGGACTTCTCACTGACCTTTTGCCTTGTCTGATTTTCTATTGTTGATTTTGGTCCTCTTGATTTTGGTCCTCTCCCGTTGTACTCTGTTTTTTTTTTGGGCTATGAAATGGAAGTGTCCATATATTCCAAAAAAAAAAAAGGAAGCTAACACGGACAACTTCTGCATTCATCAAATTGAACATACGGATAAGAGTGTATCCTTATTAATATCAACTTAATAGAAAGTCTCCTACAAAGCCCAAAAAATTTCTGTCTGTATATAATACGTAAAAGGGAATATGTTTACCTTCCTTTTGATTACAGGAAACCCAAAGACATCCCTCGTGGTAATGTTAAACATTTAAAATTAAAAATAATAATAAAACGATTGATATATATAGTGCAAAAATCTTCTTGCCCATTTACATTTTGTGAATGAAGTTCACTTTCTGCGTAACCCGAGATTGTGATTAAGTTTTGTTTTCAAAACTGTAAATTCATTCTTAATTTAACAACAAAGACACCTAACTAATTTTTTTTTAAAAAATACATATTATACAAAAGGTTATTTTATTGATATGTGATAAAAGTAATTTAGACAGGAGATATTCTTATTTGTACCAAGTGTTAATAATAACTCCAATATATACACTTTCCTTACTCAAAATATAAGTCCAATTTCAGATTTTTTTTTTCTAAAATATAAGTCTTATTTAATGATTTCTAAGGCATTAAATATGTTTTCATATTTTATCTTTATCTGCAATTAAGTGTGATTGAGATAGTAAATTATATGAACATTATAATTAATGTTATTAAGACTTTCTTTTATTCCTGTACAATTAATTAAACTTGACTTATATTTTAAATTGGATGTAATATTTTAAACAAAGATGAATACTAGCTTGGCGTAATTCAGTATCATAACACTTTGTAAGTTACTTTTTTTTTTTAGGTACAATACAACAACAACATTAACCTTAAAAAATTGTTCTCTTATATGAAAATAGGTATTGTGCCTCCATCTCTTATCTTATTCTCTTAATTATGTCAAACATTTCTCTTCTCACTCTTTCCACTATATCAATCTCTCCCGTGTTGGCACTATTGAGACAATTTTCTTTCTCACATCAATTTTATGCATGATTTTATTTCTCTCCTCAAGCTAAGTTACCCCCTCTCTAATTAAATGTCTATTTTCCTATTCAATTCAATTAATCACTAAATTTTTTTTTATGGGGATCAAAAATCTAATTATAACTTAAAAATGAATTTAATTTGAATTGCAGATGGTGGAATGCAAGACATGGCTATCTCTAAAAGTTTCCAAGCTGAATTAGTGCTGTAATTTCCTTGTAACCTTGGATCAACGATAGAATGGATATCCCCCATCTCAAGTTTAGGGTAACCCAATGAAGAATGTGACTAATGGCACCAAGTTTTCTTGTTATTGCTGGTTGACCTGTGATTAGCTCAAGTAGAATTATCCCAAAACTATAAACATCACTTTTTTTGTTCAAGTTCCCAGAATTTTGGAATATGTGGAAATAACCAATTGTTAGATCTCAAAACAAAAATACACTTTTTCAACAATCACTCCAAATTGTTTAATTGAAGAGTGCTAATATATATATTTATATAACATAAGATTAAGAAAGAAAACACATGTTAGCTTTGTCTAAGCATTCATAAATCCAAATTGACCCATCAAAGAATCTAAAGTATTGAACCACCAAATGTTTATAATTTATATATCTTTATTTATTGGATAAACTTACTCAGGATCGAGATAACCAAGTGTGCCAGCAGGGCGAGTTGATACATGGGTATCAATGTCATTTGCAAAAGCTCGAGATAGTCCAAAATCTGAAATCTTAGCTTGTATGTTTTCATTTAGTAAAATGTTGGAAGTCTTCAAGTCTCTATGGATTATTGGTGGCTTACAACCATTATGTAAATAGTCCAATCCTGGTTTTCATTAAATGGCCAAACATTTCTAATTTGTTAATAATAATACTGGTATAATGGAAAAGAAAATGAGCCCAGAAAAAATGGGACAAATCTATGTAATAAAAATTGAACATGGTTTTGCTTACCGCGTGCAGCGTCCAATGCAATTTGAAGCCTATCTTTCAATTTTAAAACATTCGGGTTCTCCTCTGCATGATGAGCGCGCATATGTAAATAGATTTCTTCTACATTTTCCTTTTGGTCAATTTGAGAATAGGTCTAATCAAGATTCTAGGTGCTTCACTACATACCTGATAAATGTTGTTGGAGATTGCCATTTGCCATATATTCATAAATCAATGCCCTCACGCCACCTTCTTCACAGTAGCCAATAAGAGAAACTAAGTGTCTATGATGAACAACCATTAAGAGTTCTACCTGCAATCCAGATTGTATTTTATGCAGTGTACGAGAATGAACTCATATTTAATAGTGTTTCTTGATGTCACACAGCTACAAAAGTTTCATTACATTACTTAAACATGAAAACTTGAGTGTTGACTTGATTCATCTAACCTCAGATCGAAATTCTCTGAAACCTTGCATTGATGACTGAGAGAGTAATTTCACAGCAACTTGAGTATTATTCTTCAGAGTACCGTAGTAAACCTTTCCAAATCCTCCTTCTCCAATTAAGTTCTGAAAATTATCAGTGATTCTGAGAACTCTGGAGTAAGAAACTGCTCGATTTTTTAGTTGCAGCAATTCTTCATTTGTAGAAACAGTGATAACCACTGCAATATTAATGAAAATAATCAGAAGTACCAGCCACTTGTGTAACTGGGAAAATGAAGATTGTTAGCGAAATATATGGAGAGAAAGGATGTTAAAAGTGTGGCCTTGAACTCTCAAATATTTCTAAACTAATTTAAAAGGATATGATAAATAAACTTTTCTAAGACTTTTTGGGCCATATACTTTAAGTG
Source organism: Adenanthera pavonina (assembly GCA_026686845.1). Lineage (NCBI taxonomy): Eukaryota > Viridiplantae > Streptophyta > Magnoliopsida > Fabales > Fabaceae > Adenanthera > Adenanthera pavonina. The sequence continues at coordinate 4,302,728 of JAIVEN010000011.1, read as the reverse complement.
TTGTAGCATAAAACAGAGTATAGGAGGAATAGAGTGGTCTCCAACGGGAAGAGTGACATTCTAGTCAATAACATGGAACAAAACTCATTGCAAAAAGTCCACAAGAAAAGTTTATTATGAGCACATAATGATGTTCAATCATAACAAATGAGATATATTAATACGTACCTTTAAATTTCTTGGTTTTGAAATTCCATATTCCTAAAGAAACCAAGAGGATTACGACCAAAGCAGAGACAGAAGCAACAAGTGGAATAACAAATTTCTGCCTTTTGCATGAATCCTCCAAACAAAGACCCGGATTATCCGCCAAACTAGGGTTTAAGTCAGTTATATTAACGTTAATTTTGATACACAAAAGGGGAGTCACTATCAAACAAACAGTAATATATAATAAGGATGAGAAACCTCAGTTGCAAAGTTACATCTGACTTTTCCTTAAGAGCATTGGGAATGGTAACCGTGAGCTTGTTGCCACTCAAATTACTGCGAAAACATTATGAAATATATTCACTTAGTAGGTGAGCCTGAAGCATGCATTCTATAGTAGTGAATCCTAAATAACATAATTGAAAACTTACAGGATTTTCAACTTTGGCAATTCAGCTAGAAATTCTGGTACCGATCCTGACAAGTCATTAGATGACAAATCTCTGGAACAGAGAAATATTTTTCACATTGAGTAAACTTTACCGCTGAAAGAATTTGTCATTATTAAATCACTCTAACACACACTTACAGGGACTCCAGCTCTGTAAGTAGTGAAAATGAAGTAGCTATTTGCCCTTTCAATTTGGTCGCACTAAGGTTCCTGCTTGAGATTATCATCCTTTGGATACTTAGTCATAAACTATGACATCATTAATGAAAGAGATATAACGTTTTGATATTTATAGCTGTATAGGTAGTACACTAGGGATGCGATCAAATTGAACTGCATGAGTTTTACATTTGAGTATCAGTCATAGGGAGCGTTGAGTGATAGAGATCATAGGTTTAGATACCAGTAAGAATGCTTATAATTAATATAAACTAGGATAATACGTATAGATCCAAAGACATTAAATTAATTGAGAAGTGAAAGACTTACACTGAGGTGATCCTCGTGCTGGAGCCATTGATACCAGAACTACAGTTTAGTCCATCCCAAGCAAGTTTTGGAACACATGGGTCTCCTTGCCAATCTGAATTGAAGATCTTGTATGTGTTCTTGATTTCCATGATAGCATCCACTATTACAACCAATCATAAGAAATATCTCAGTAGTTAAAGGCTCAAAGCAAAAAACAAAAAACAAAACAACGGAATTGTTAGAATTGCAGGAAACAATTGAATAAGGAATAAAAGAATACCGTACCATCTCTTTTGTCAGTTGGCGAAGGTAGTGGCGATATCAACTTATAAACCTCAAAAGCATTGAGGATTGGAGGGGCATCAGATTCTGATGCTGCACTAATATTAAAGTGAAGACAACCTTGAGTTGCATTTTGAGGAGCAATGGTCCGTGGCTTCAAGTATTCAAGAATTATAGGCTGGGAGAGGATGTTTTCATCTTCAACAGTAATATTGACTATTCTTTTACCCCCCGGGGAAAGCTTCTGAATTTCGCAGAAGTGAAAATAGACATAGTATTTGAAAGGCTTGTCAAGGTTTCTCCATAAAGAGTCGTAGTCAAAGTTTAATGCATAGGAGAGATTGAATGATTGGGCTGCAGATCTCAGTACTTGTGCTGGTAATTTATAAGAATTGTTTGTGCTGGCAGGATCAATATCTACAGATCCATTGATCTGGTACCAATTTGGTAAACTGAATTTGCGCCACAGACGATCATACATGTCATCCTTGTACCTACACTTGTATTACTCGTGAGGTACATAATACTACTAAATATATATATATATATTGGAATAGAATTCTTATATCTAAAAGTAATAAAAAAGAAGTAAAAGATACATAAGCTAGTGGCAATTCTAACCAAATAGATTGAGCTATTTTGGTGATAAATGCTTATATCTGTCCAATCCGTGATTGATAAAGTGATCATGCTTTTGTGTTTATAAAGGCAAAAATATCAAATATAATTTGCAAGAGATTCAACTTTCGGAGGCAACGAATAACGTCCAGATATAACTAAAGAATTGAAAAGAGAAAAAATGAAGTCACCTGCTGTGCAGAGCAGAACTAGTGGAGGAAACATCAAATCTTCCTTGACTGACTAAAAGTGATTGATCTGAAGGGGAAGGAGTTTGATAAATAGAATTGGTGAGAGGTCGAAGCTCCAATGCAGAAATAAAAGTTACTCCCACGACAGTTTTTACCAGGCACACATGAATTGTGTCTGTTGTGGGAGTATGAATAATCTCCTTAAAGCCGTAAAAATCATTTCCCAAGTTAACAGTTTCCCAACGATTGACACCAAGGTACAAGTCGAAGGTTGGAGTTTGATTTTTGCCGTCATAATTTCCGTATGAGAAGTAAGCTCTGATCAGATAAGTATGATGCTTGCCGTGTTTTGGTTTGAGAGTGTAGCAGTTCCTTTTTCCTTCTGGGAAGCTTCTCAATGTTCTCAGAAGTCCCCCAAAATACGGATAATCAACGTTGAAGGATGGAAGAACCACAGAATTTGTACCAGTTTCTACAAAGTCAGTATCTGTCTGATACCAGATACCAGTTTCCCCGTCCAAATAATCATTTGTTGCTCCGCAATCAATACTTATGAATCCTGCACAAACGTAGATTTAATTACAGCACAATTGTTGGTTTTCAGGGAAACTCAGTTCAAGGTTCAAAAAAAGTGCAATAAGTAGCTATTTTTTAATTAAATCAGAATTATATGATTAAGTATTTCAAATAAAAAAAAAGTATGAAAAATAAGATTGGATGAAGGCATGTCAATACTTTCACTGAAGTTAGTCAGTATGTAAAGCAGATAAGCTTACCAGGATTCCTGTCGACGTTGGTGATGAGTTTCCTTCCATCCCCCGTTGTGTTGCCAACATTAAGGAAAAGTAGGATGAAAAGTAGACACAAGCCTAAGGACATATTCAACTTTGGTGCCCTTTCCAGGCGGTCTGTTCTAACTCATCTGTTATTACTTATGTTCGACATATAAAAGAATAAACAACTAAGGAGAAGAGAAAGAAAAAGAACATTATATTAACTCACCAGAAGCTTGAGATTTCAGACAAGTTAACTGAAACCAAGATGAGCAGCGCGCGGCTTGAGTAGTATAGTATATCTTTGAATGAGTTTGTATGTGCGCTCGCGCGTATATATTATATAAGATTATAAGTATTCAGTTAAGTCAACCGTGCATGCATATGGAAAAGGCAACCTAAAAAGGGCCTCATATTTTCCTTTTTGCTGGCCAAAGAAAATCAATGACCCTTTTTGGGTGTTTGAGTTTTTGGGGAAATACTATTTAGTACCAGAATAAAGATTTTATTATAAAATCAAATTTACTATATATTCATTTAATTAAAAAGAGAGATCAACTTTTAAAATTAAATATAAAAAATATAAAATTACAAAAATACCCTTAACTTTAATTTATCCCCCTACCATCGCCGGTCAAAGAGCATCGGTCGCTGACGACCAGTCAACTCCGGTCAACGGTTTCCGACAACCGATCAGCACCGATCAATGGTCGCTAGTGACCGGTCAACTGTAACACCCCTCATAACGTTTGTCGTTGGCATTGAGTGCAGGATTGAAGGAAACATGACGGAGGAAGGTTCAAGTGGAGAAGAAATGAACTCCACGCCGCAGCAAGAAGCAGGGCCGCGGCGGCGAGAGCCAATTGCAGTGGCATTTTCCGGCTGAAATTGGTGGCGCCGCGGTGGACTTATCTGGAGCCGCGGTGAGACTCGAGAAACTGGTTTAAATCAGAATCATTTTGGACGAAAAGAAAAGAAAGAAACGGAGAGAGCGACGGAGAAGACGTGGTGAGCTCTGCTAGGGTTCTAGTTTTCGGCAAATAGGAGTGTTTTCCGGCATCCAAGAGCTTGGATCTTCGTTGGTAAGTGACCCCTAGCCTTCTCTCTCCTCTTTTCTTCTTCATTTTCGGTGGGAAGTTGAGTGGAAGCTTAGGGTTTCCGGTTTGAGCAATTTCCACCGATTAAAATGCTTGATTTTGTGTTGTGGGAGTGTTTTGTGGTGTTAGGAAGCTTTGAGTTTGAGTTTTGATTGGATTATAATGGGTTTGAGTTAAACCCTAGGTTGGAATTTGGGAAAAGAAGTGGAAATCTGAAATGGTAGATGTTGGTGTGTATTTGAATGGTTGTTTAAGGTTTATTGGTATATATGTAAGTTGTTAGAACTTCGAGTTAAGCTTGGATGGCTAGAATGTGGATTGTAATGTTATGGAGTTATGTTAATTGAGGTATTATATTGTTGTAATGGTAGATTGGCTCATCGGAGACACATAATTCGTGATTGGGGTGCTCTGGAGGCTTGCTAAAGCCCCTACGTGCGAGGTGTTGACAACCTGAGGTAACCGGGTGTTTGTTTATTTTGTATTGGTTATGTTATATGATAGTACATATATTTGTATATATATGCATGTCTCTTTCATACCATGATACCGATGTGTTGTGTGTACTGTTTATATATATATATATCGTGGTATGTATACTGTTAGACGATGATTATGATTATGATGATGATATGTGTGATGATGATATGAGATGTTGCATACATGACATTATAATGATGATATGTTGATACATGAGCATCACCACATGATATTATGAGACTGTGATGTATGGTGGATGAAGTGGTGATGACGTGATGGTGGTATGATGTATGATGATGTATCTATATATGTTAGGGAGGATAAGGTTGGATAATATATATATGTTAGGGAGGATAAGGGTGGATGCTATATAATATATATATATATGTGTGTGTGTGTGTGTGTGTGTGTGTGTGTGTTAGGGAGAATAAGGATGGATGATATATGTGTTATATGTTAGGGAGGATAAGGATGGATGATATATGTGTTATGTGTTAGGGAGGATAAGAATGGTGTCCATACGAGGGTGATATGCATTTCACACATTCCATATTACATTCATGAATTGTGTGAGATATATGTATATATATGTGTGTGTGTGGTTGTTGTGTCCCGGTTACTGAGACATTGTCTTACACCCCTCTCCCATGAACCAACCTTTCAGGTAAAGACTCTGGTGCTCATTCCGAAAGGATCAAGGAGTTAGCGGTCTATCTGTCTTCGGGAATTCCAAGTATATTAGTGGTTATAATTTAGTTTATGTAATTTCGTGCCAAGTAGGTTGTTGTAGTTGGTTGCCTGGATGAGAGTCCTGGGAGTACTATCTGTATGTTATGAGATAATAGTGATGTTGATGGATGTTATGCAAGATGAGTATAGAGATACATGTGATGTAATGATTTGTGATGTTGACAGTAGATCCTGGTATGGATTTTAATGTATGAGCAGGTATTTGTACGCTAGAATGGTTGAAAGCGAGCCCAAGTGTGGTTATGGGCCATGTATGTGAGTTGTGGGCATATAGCCCATTATGTGGTTTTGGGGTTCAAGGGGGTCAATCCTCGAAGGAAAGGTTTCTTCGGGGTAAAACTTTTTTGGACATGTTAGTCTAGCCAAATATGACCTGTGTGAAGGGTCTTGGGGTGTCCATTTGCCTTTGGTGGCAATTGGAGGTAGTAGGTTGTGAGTTTTGATCAAAAAGTGGCCAAAACGGTGTTGAGTGTCTAGAATCTGCAAATGGAGTTGGTTTTGGTTGAAATTGGTATCCATGGTTAGATAATGACGAGAGAGACCTGTAGGAGTTGAAATCAGGTCAATCGGAGTTTGGAGCATGAAGTTATGCGCGTCGGAAGTTGGCCCAGCAAATCAGCAATTTGCTTATACAAGTTCTGATGCTGGGGCCGCGATGCAAGAATCCAAGCCGCGGCTCCAGCAAGACAGTGGGCGTCAGTGAGTCTGTGAAGGGTTGCAGCCGCGGTGAAACTGTAGCAGGCCGCGACCTCGTCCTATTCAGGTGTTTTTTCTGCTGCTTTGAAGCTTAGGAAAGTTCCTTTGAGATGTTTGGGCCTATGTTCGATGCGATTATAAAAGTCTGGGTCAAGTCTAGAGGTGTTTGAATGGAGGGTGTTACATCAACTGCCGTCGATGACTAGTTAACATTTACAGGGGCAAAATAGTTTACCACTTATTTTTCTAGATTTTACAACTTGTTTGTTCTAAATTCGCAACTTAGTTTTCAAATTTTTATTTTACAGTTTCTTTTCTAGAATTTGTAATTTTTTTATTTTAAATTTGAAACTTTTTTTCCAAATTTTTAGTATGAATTATTTCAGTGTTTTTTTATTTCACTTTCAAATTTTGCGACTTACAACTTGTTTTTCATATTTTTATTGTAAATTATTTCAGTATTTTACAACTCTTTTTCTATAATTTGCAACTTACTTACTCTAAATTTACAATTCATTTTCCAAACTTTTACTATAAATCATTTCAATGTTTTTGCTACTTGTTTTACAACTTACTTACTATGAATTTATAATTCATTTTCCAAATTTTTACTATAATTTTTTTTTATTTTACAACTTCTTTTACATATTTTGCAATTTACTTACTCTTAATTTGTAATTCATCTTCCAAATTTTTACTATGAATTATTTTAGTGTTTCATAACTTCTTTTCTAGAACTTACAACTTATCTAATCTAAATTTGTAACTTATTTTCCAAATCTTTATTATAAATTGTTCCAAGTTAAAAAATTTTGGAACAAAAGTTGAAAAGCTCTGAAAGAATTTATAGTAAAAATTTGGTAAACGAGTTGCAAATTCTGAATATACAAGTTGCAAATTTTTTAAAAGAAGCTAGTTGTAAAACACTGAAATAATTTATAATACAAATATGGAAAATAAGTTGTAAAATTTGAAAAAGAAATAATTCATAGTAAAAATTTGAAAAACAAGTTTGCAAATTTAGAATAAAAAAGGTACTAATTTTAAAAAAGAAAATGCGAAATAAAAATTTGAAAACTAAATTGTGAATTTAGAACAAATAAGTTGTAAAATCTAAAAAACTATTTTGTTCATGCAAATGTTGACCAGTCGCCGTGACCGTTGATCGGCGTTAACTAGTCACTGATGACCGTTGACCATCATTGATTGGTTGCCAGCGGCCATTGACCAGCGATGGTAGGAGGATAAATTAAAGTTGAGGGTATTTTTGTAATTTTATATTTTTTAATATTTAATTTTAAAAGTTGATCTCCTTTTATAATTAAATAAATAATTGATCTCATTTTGTAATAAAATCTTATTCATGATCTTTAATAGTAATTCCCCTTGAGTTTTCAAGTTCTTGTCAAAGGAGTAGTAGTTAAAAGAATATTGGGACCACATGTTTCCAGCGTATACTATACGGTGTGTTCAATTCGAAGAAAGGAGACAAATGAAAACAAATTGACTTGGCCAACGGAGGTTTCACTTGGAATTTACAGTTTAATTTGGTCCTTTACTTAATTAGCGCATGAATTAATTAAGCGGTGGATCCGTGCCGTATTAATTACCCCTGCAAATAATTAGTTACTTAGTAATTTGCTAAAATATGTATTTATTATACAAGAATGACCTGGCAACGTTCCCATGCCGTGGGTTTATTAAGAAAGTTTCAAAAGAGTGATAGGGTTCATAAAGCAGCAGTGCATGAAAACGGAAATGGAAACAAATAACACATGTCGTATCCGTCTTTCTGATGTGGATTAATTATCATTTCTCTTGAGTTTGAGGACCTGTAAATTTTTAAGAGTTATTTAATTTAGTTTTGTTTTAAATAATAACCTCTCTCTCTCTCTCTCTCTCTCTATATATATATATCTATATATCTATCTATCTATCTTCCCTGATCTATTTTGTGAAATTTTATTGTGATCCATATACCCTCCATATATCTTATTTAAATGAGGTTGATCTAGACCCTGAATGCTGTGGATAAGAGAATGTGGGGCATTGGGAGGAGTTGGATAAGCTGCTGAAGGTGAAGAAACGAATGTTTCTTTCGTGCTTTAATTACCGCTTTCCCCCTTTCCATTCTTCCGATCACACCACTCTATAGTTGATCATCTTTCCAGTGAATAGTTTGCATTCGGGAGCTTCTCCAGCTAGCGTATCCACTGTACATGTGCTCTAAAGGACGGCGACATAAAGCACAAGAAAACAAGTTGACTTGACTCATGGAAATTTAATTATTTCGAATCTACTTGTATGAATTATGTGGATGTGTGGTCTTCAATTCTCATCCTCAAATTCCTAATCCCTATATATATATATATATATATATACGCGACGTACACGTTTCTGTCTAATGGCAAGGACGAGGGTTCTTTCGGGATAGTCTTGATTATAAATTAGTATATGCATGGCAACCATGCATATAGGCACATGTTTTGACTTTGATCCATCAAAATGAAGAACATTTTTCTGGCTGCTGGCTACATAATACAGAATCTGTGACTGTACACCTCAGACTGTAGCATAAGCACTGGATCATATATACAACCTTGTGATCATCGAGATTTGTAGTTATCCATCTTTTCAATTAAAGTGAAATGTGCCAACTTTGAATTTTCGTTAGCTTCTTTATAGCGTGTGTTTATGGTGCCAACTTAAGTTGTACTCATTGCTGTTTCACTTAAAAAAAATTTAAATTAACCAGACCTGAAGTCTTCTTCCTCTCCAACTTCTCAAAATATATGAAACAAAAAAGGAATTCTGAGCTCAGTTTCTTCATCTTTGAAGAATCTTTTTAATTTGGGTAACAAACCATATTACTACTAATTAAACCAAAACATAGCGCAATCTCTAACTTCTCATAAAATGTTTTTCTTTTTTTTTTTTCGATCAACTTATGTACGTATGAGAACCTTACAACAACTTGCGCAAATTAATGCATTGTACATTAACATTTGGAAGTCATCTCAAACTTGGCAAATGCTCATGAGTGCCAAAACATTACCGCACGGCATTACGTATTTTTTGGCAATTAGATATCTAGTTCTTTTTTCTTTTTTTGGATAAAACTAGATATCTGTTTCTATTCCAACGGAAGAGATAACTTAATAAGTTTCTCAAAGATTATACTCATTTTTCTAACACTTAAACCCCATGAAAATATGTGGAGAAATATTGAAAGAATTAAAATAACTTTATACAGAGAAAAGTATGTGGAAGAAAACTAAAAGAATCAAAAAAGATTAGATGGAGTTTGAAAAGAATCATACTGTTATAACTTAAAAACAACGTGACTTCTGATCAACTTTATATTTTATTTTGATGTTAATTGACAATGCAAAATACAAGAATTACCAGCAAAGACTTCACATACTATGGGCCCCAAGCTCAAGAAATCCTCAAGAGGATGATAGAGATTCAATTCTCTTGCATGATTTAAGTCGGACTCGCAAAAGAGAAAAAGTGAAGCCCATACATACATTATCTAAATAGTAGACTCGTTAATGGGTCCAAATAATATCGGGAATTCTGGGCCCAGGATATATCAAGTTTCACCAGCATGCACTTGCAGTCCAAAATAATTCCCTTTTTTTTTGTACGGCCAACAAACCATCCGATAGTCCAAAATTATTCAATGACTCCGCGTTGAGGATGGATTCCTTTTGGAGAATAAGCAATGATAAATGGATACCAAAAGAAGAAAAGAAAAAAGCAATGATAAATTTGAAATTGGGAAATTTCATTTTTGAGTTTCTAAACTTACATCAATTTATCAATCAGTCCCCATACTAATTTTTTTTTCAAAGTCTAAAAATTCATCCTAACAAGTTAGATTATTATTTTAGGATGAATTTTTAGACTTTGATTTTTTTTTTTTACCCTTCATCCAAAAAAATATATTTCTTTTTAAAGAAATAAAAATAGCACGCACAGGGGGAAAAAAAAAAAAGAAAGCACTTTCATTGATTTATACTTGCCGTTACTTATCACATATATTTTTGTCATTTTGCAGGTAAATATTGGGAGCGTCCAATAAAATTGGGAGCATAAATTTCTGGTATTTTCTTATCTTTTAAATTGTTACCCTGTAAATATACATATTCGCTTCTCATAATTAGCCTTGTAAACAGGAGATTTGTTATCTCATAGTTATCACATAAACAAATGGATTGTTTATCATGCTTGTCTATATCCTCTCTAAAGGTATAATGAAAAGCAAACAGATTACCCAAAAAGAAAAGAAAAAAACAACAAACGAACAATCAAATAGGCAAGCCACCACTAACACACTTCATGAGTTTCGTTGCCTCCTCTGGGTCCTCTCCCTCTCTCTTGGTTACTCTCATCTCTATGGTGTGGTAAAGATCAATCCTTATTTGAATTTAGTTATATTGGTCTTCTTTTATCTTTTGCATGTTTTATATATTGTGAAGCAGGGTAATTTATATTACATCTCCGTAAACTAATTTTTTTTCAAATTCATGATAACATAAAACTAGACTTTGTTACAAGAATGATTATAAAAACAAACCAAAGTTTCGCATAAATGATTTACAAATACAACCAGTCGCTGGTCACAGATCCTCTCACCCTCAAGTCCTTTTAGTCAAGGTCGAAATTCTTACTTGTAAATCAGACTAATCGTGATATAATACATACACTAATGACAATGCATATGTAAAAAAACTGTGGCTAGTGTTGTTGACAGATGGGAGATGGTGTGAGGGGGAGAAAGTGATTCCTTTAAAGAAGAGGGAGTAGGATGAGGACAATGCTATTTCTTCTCTGTAGCAGCAGTGTTCTGTTAATGAGTTCAAGGTTTCTCCGAGTCTCAGAGGTGTAAACATCTCCATTTGGCAGCAACTAATCTCATATGGCGTCCAGGCAAGCATCTCCGTTTGCCATGTCAGATTCTTCTTCACGACGTCTAGCCATCTGGCACTCATGAGGACTGATCTATTAATGTTTAATAGTTTAAGGGACTAACACCTTCATGGAAGCATGCATTGAGGAGTGTTTTGAAAAAAAAAAGAAATATCTTATCGGGACTGATTTATAAATTGATGTAAAATATAGATTAAAGATTAATTTTCCTTAAAATTTTACCCAAGACGGATGTATGCTTGTTTGTCTATGTCTGCTATACGAAGACTAGTATATGCGCAAAAGCTAGCTGTTTTTTTAGCGGGTTCCATCTCTTTTCTCTTCTCTGTGCTTATTCAATTTTCCTTGGTTTCGTGGATGTCTCTCCTATTAGAAAATTAATACATACTTGCACTGTACATTGCCGACTAGATTTAATCATTGATGCAGTTTTCTGAAAGCATAAGAAAATTGTTCCATTACATTTAAAAACATAATAAATTAACAAAATTCCATTATCATGATAAGATCTAATTAATGCCCAAATTGGCAGCTTGAAGCACATAGTACCTTTCCATGAAACAGCCAAAATCAATCCTTAAATGATAGTATAACTGCTTTATAAGGTCTAATTCGGTAGGATGAAAATCAATTTTTCATGGAAATGGAAAGGAAGAATAAGAGCTTAGAAAACTTATTTTTAAGCCAAAAATGTGTTTGCTAAAATAGAAAAAATTGAGGATTTCTTTACATTAGAAATTTGGTATAAAGCAGTTCACCAAATGACATGAATGCCACTCCTTAAAGTACCCGATTTGGGCCTTCAAAATCCTGGCCACTATTTTAATACAAATAGAAGGGTATTCTTTTTTAAGAGAAATAACGTTTAATTAAATATTTATATGAAATGATAATTATTTTTAAAATTTAAAATATTTTGAATGATTAAAATTATTATTTATAATTTATAAAATTATCATTTGTATTGTTTATTTTATCCTTCATATTTTTAAAATTATGAATTTAAAATGTTTTTATAATATTTAAAATATCGAAACTTTGGGCAATCCTAATGTCTAGTTTAATATATACGCACACACAAAACACACCAAAGCAAGATAGCATTCAAAAGGGTAAGATAACATTGACTAGAGCAATAGCAACAAATATCCTTTATATATATATATATATTGAAAAAAAAAGGGAAGCAGTATCTTTTAGAAAGTTTCTTTCCAAAGATAAAGTGAACGAATCGTATATATTCTTTAGAAAGTTAAGTAATGTCTACCAAATGTAATAAAATTGGAATTCCTCTCCTATTTTTCTTTTTTTTAAAACTATTTTTAAGTCTACCAAACATGACCAAAATTTTTCTGGCCAAAAAAAACATGACCAAAATTTTTGAGTTTCGAGTCCGCTAAACGTGACTTAAGATATCAGCTTCTTAGACTACTGTAGTCATTTTTTTTTTTATTTTGGCCAAAGACTACTTTAGTCATGATTGCTTTTGGGCAATTACACACCAAGAAATGTAAGCGTAAATTCATATACTTAATCTTTTACTATTCGCTTGATTTATTTATTTATTTTATATTGCATCTATCCAAAAATTTTCATTTTGTTTGAGAGTATTCATGGTGTGATTTGATTTGATTTTGGACAAAAATCAAACCAATCAATTTGGTTTTTTATGGAACATTATCAATTTGAGGAGTAGTCGGTTTGGTTCAATTCAAATATAGGTTTAATTTTTTTTTTGTTTATGCTTTTTTAATTATTTTTAAAAATAACATCTTTTTTAAAAAATTAAGTTAAGTAGATTACATATAGATACTTTATAAATATAAATATTATATCTAAATAATTTATTAACCAATATACTTTATAAATATTAGAAATATTAGAAAAGTAAAACAAAATATGTGTGGTTATGCATAATTTAATATATTTATATATTATAATTTATTATAATATAATTAATAGGTATGGTTTAATTTGATTTAAATCTCACTACACTAAAATTAAACCTGAACCAAATTAAATCAGTTTCAATGGGTAAAAACTGAAATAAACCTCATTTTAATTTTATTTAAATCAATTTTAGTCCATTTTATTTGATTTGATTCACTCTTGTTACTTTGGTTACATGAACATCCTTACATTTCTTGCTATAATGCTATACAGCATCAAAGTCATGCTGACATATCATATCAGAGATAGGTACTCATTAATACAGAGAGCTGGGTTGCCCACATTTCTACAGCAACTTGCCTAATAGATACTCGAAGTCAAAGGAATCCTCAGTCATAAATTTTTTTTTATAAATTTTTAATATTTTTACTGTTAGATTCCGTAGTAATATTATACTAAACACAAGTAAATAAATATATGAAATTTCAAGCTCATAACTTTCACAGTTCGACATCAATAATGAAATTTTCTGAAAAAAAATTGTTATATTAATATATATATTCATTATATTTCATATTATAAGCTATTTTTAACTATTTCATAAATATTAATAAAAATTATTAAAAATAATTAAAAATTTTAAATTTTATAAAATTTATTATAATTTTTTAATAATATTTTTATTAAATTATAACTTATTTTAATTATATTTTGTTAATTTTTCTCCATCAAAACTTGTAGTGAGAGATAAATATAAAAAATAATATTTATGACTCAAAAGATCACTTGTATTTTACGTATCTAAATCCTTTTATGAACTGCCTTCTAATCATGATGAAATGAAGTATTATTTTTAATCAACAATTTATTAATAAATGCATAAGCAGATGTACTTAACTCTACTCCACCTAAATTTCGCATCAAGATATATAGATTGTAAATTGTACTACACTAATTGCAAAACGTGTCTTCTCTGGCGTTGCCTGAAGCCAGCAAGGCCAGCAAATGACCCATATCCATCCAATCAAAAGTCATCTCCGTATTTATTTTTTCACTGTTACTACTGTTTTTTTGGGCCAAATCTATTACTGCTATTTACTATTTGGCAGTGGTCTGTTACAAGAGTAGCCCTGCAGGATGGGTGAGGTGGGGTGTTGTGTTCACATGCTGTGGGGTCAAAAATAGCAGCAAGAGGATCATGTGTAGCATTGATCAGTTCATGCTAGCTGTGACATGAAATTGAAATAATCAAAGAGACTCTTATCAAAAAAAAAAAAAAAAGAAATAATCAGAGAGACCTATCCTATGTGTCCTGTCTGTAGAGTTCATTACCTGTAAATGCTGTTGTTAACATATAACCAACTTCTTTTCTTGAAAGATTTGTGGGGACTCGGCATAACCACACATATTTAGTTTGGTTTGGGCTGAGTCCCTTTCTAATTTGTGAATCTGGTATTCATCATCAAGATGGAAAAGGAAAGTTGTGGACTGGGCAGACAAGTTATGTGTTAATAATTTTGGTGGTTAATAATACAGTTACATCAAGGAAGCTAACACCGACAACTTCTGAATTCATCAAATTGAGCATATGTTTTAATGAAAAGGCTCCAACAAAGCCCAGAAATTTTCTAGGACTCCACCTTCTTTTAAGAGGAAACCCAAAGATATCCCTCATGGTAACTACTAATATTAAAAATTTAAAATTATATATAATAATAATAATTTATCCACGTTTCTCTTCTAAATATAGAAAGTCCAAAACAGAATTTTATAACAAAAACAACGAGTAGTAATCAAATTTTATTTTCTTGAAATATGGTTAAATTTTACTTGCTACTTTTCATCAAAAAAAAAATTCTACTTGCTACTCCTCTTATTTCAAAATGTATCATTTGGCTCTTTCCACGATTGATTTATATAGCAAAAATCTTCTCTCCAACATTTACTTTCTGTCAATGAAGTTCACTTTCTGCGCAACACGAGATAGTGGGATTAAGTTTTGACTTCAAAACTGTAAATTCATTCTTGACATAACAATAAAGACGCCTAACTACCTTTTTTTTTTGGAAAGAAATCATATTACACAAAAAGTTATTTTATTCATATTTGATAAAAAGTAATTTGGATATGAGATTTTCTAATTATGTATCAAGTGTTAAGATAACTATAACATATTTGTGAAAAAAGACGAATACTAGCTAGGCGTAATTCAGTCAAAAATATCATAATACTATGTAATTTATTTGAATAAAAATGATGATTTTAAGCTCTATTAAATTATCCAAAAAAAACAAAAATACTTGTCACCACGTACATGCCAACTTGTTACTACTCACTAGTAGTCAACTATTGGTAAGCAACAGCCGAAATAACTGCTGCACATGCAGCTCTCTGGTGACCAAGTTCAAGGTTACTCTCATACTATGCCAGCTCTCTTCACTACTCAAAATCTTCAAATACTCTGCTCCATCATAGTAAATGAAGGAAATCAAATTAAGTCGTAAAGTAGACTGACTGATTTGAAGAAAGAGATCTACCAGCAAAATCACTTTAAAAACAAAAATGACCATAGTACCAGAAAAAAAGGTTCAAGAATACTACCGAAGGTAATGTACTGAACAGAACTCGTACGCCATTAATGCATACATAACCACTCTTTGATCTCTCATTTAATGGACATGCTCAACCTCCATCTTCCCAC
Source organism: Adenanthera pavonina (assembly GCA_026686845.1). Lineage (NCBI taxonomy): Eukaryota > Viridiplantae > Streptophyta > Magnoliopsida > Fabales > Fabaceae > Adenanthera > Adenanthera pavonina. Next base: position 4,287,243 of record JAIVEN010000011.1, on the reverse strand, counting down.
TTCAATAAGGGTTTCTTTTAGCTGCCATATAAGGTGTATTACCCAGTTGAGACCCTCCATTGAAGAAGCTCCTTGCTAGCTAGAGAAAACTGGAAAGATGAATATCTGTATCAGGGAAGCAATTCTTCTGCTTTTAGCATTTTTCTTCCTGACAAGAGGCAATGCACAAGATACCCTAGTGCCTGCTATCATTACATTTGGTGATTCTGCTGTTGATGTGGGGAATAATGACTATTTGCCCACTCTTTTCAAGGCAAATTACCCTCCTTATGGGAGAGACTTCATCAACCAAGAACCCACTGGAAGGTTTTGCAATGGAAAATTAGCTACTGATATTACAGGTAAGTAAAATGCACCGTTCTTGGAATTTACTCTTGGCTCTGTTTGTTTCTATGAAAAACTTTCCTATGGAAAAATTTGCTGTCAAAAGCTTTGCTGTTCGCGTTTTCAGAATACAAAATCTCTCTGAATCTAAATTTCACTTTAATTTTTGAAGGAAAAAATTACTTTATAAGGAAGTTGGTTATTGTTACTTTCACTTAGCATTGGTCAATATCATCATCAAAACTTAACATGAGCTAATGACTGGGTCGAAGAAAGATTTTTTGTAATAAAAAAATTCAGTAAATATTTATTTTCCCACAAAACAAAGAGAAGAAAGTTAATTATTGTTGAATTCTTTTCCATTTTGCAGCTGAAACTCTGGGATTTAAGACATACCCAGCTGCATACCTTAGCCCACAGGCATCTGGGAAGAACCTTCTTATTGGAGCAAATTTTGCTTCAGCTGCCTCAGGTTATGATGAGAAAGCTGCTGTTTTAAATGTAAGTTAAGAGTTGGTAAATTTGGATACGGTTTAAAAAAAAATTATGTTTATTCATTATTTGTTTTGGCAGCATGCTATCCCGTTGTCTCAACAATTAAACTACTACAAGGAATACCAAAGCAAGCTGGCTAAGGTTGCTGGAAGTCAAAAGGCAGCATCAATTATCAAGGATGCATTGTACTTATTGAGTGCTGGAAGCAGTGACTATGTGCAAAATTACTATGTCAATCCTTGGATCAACAAAGCCTACACTCCAGATCAGTATGGATCATTCCTTCTGGGATCATTCTCAAGCTTTATCAAGGTATTTTGCTACTTGTTCTATACTATAAACAAGAGCAATTATTTGGACAGATTGAAGGCATAAGCATTCTAGTATATATGTCATCCATATAAAAAAAAACATATCTCAGAGAACAAATCAATCATGATTTATCAGTCAGTTTTACTTTTCGGTTTAACGCACCTCTGACATAACTTATGTATAATTTGGTGTGCCTATTTTTCTAGATGGATTCTGCCTAGAATCTCTCTGATCCACTTCTATGTTTGAAACACAGGGCTTGTATGGATTGGGAGCTAGGAAAATTGGAGTGACTTCACTCCCTCCATTGGGTTGCCTACCTGCTGCAAGAACTTTGTTTGGATTCCATGAGAATGGATGTGTCTCAAGGCTCAATACTGATGCACAAGCATTCAACAAAAAGATCAGCTCTGCTGCAACAGATCTCCAAAAGCAACTTCCTGGTCTCAAGATAGTCATCTTTGATATTTTCAAGCCGCTCAATGACGTTGTTCAGTCACCTTCAAAATACGGTCTGGATAAACATCAACACCAAGAATACAAATTAACATGGATTTTTCCCCTTTTCTTTGCATTAAAATGATTAAAATTATTTTATTTTTCTTTTTTCCCTGGTTATACCGACAGGTTTTGCGGAAGCAAGAAGAGGTTGCTGTGGGACTGGAACTGTAGAGACAACATCATTTTTGTGCAATCCAAAATCACCAGGAACTTGTCCTAATGCTACCCAGTATGTATTTTGGGACAGTGTCCATCCTTCTCAAGCTGCTAACCAGGTTCTAGCTGATGCCTTGATTCTACAAGGAATTTCCCTTATCTCATAAGCACTTATTAATGGCTACCCAAATCTTTGTAAGACTTTCTTGTGTACCACTAATTATCATGCAAGTGGAGCAGACAGTTCGCTTATGTTTCTATCCATAAATCTGTAATTTATTTATTACATTCTCTAGATATTTCTGATAAGTGTACTCATTTGGAGGTTCCCTGGCTGCCTATTCGCCTATCTTAATGCTATAAAGGACACAAACTGTTGCATTTGGAACGGATTGAGCAGTTCTAAATGCAGATTGCAAATTATGTTCTGAAATTTGTAATTCAGATACAAGAAATAAGAATCTCTCCATTATCTCCAAGAGCTTGTACTTTCTTATGTTTTCCTTTTTTCTCCCCTCAATTTGTGTGTACTAAGCTTTTACGCCAACACCGGTCTAGGTCACCGTGGTTGTCATTTTTTCCAATTGATGTCATAAAAAGTTTGTCATCAGAAAACCAATGAAAAAATTGCATATCACAGTCTGCTTTCCATGCAACCAAATTAATAAATAAACAGATATGTTAATGATATTCTTTCCATTCCAAAATAATAATAATAATAAACAGATAGTTTTCCCCTTCCCATTAGTAGTTATTAATCCCAGAGATGAAAAAAGAAAACAATGAGAACAGAGAATCAGAGGCGCAATAGAGGCACAAATGTTCATTTGAGTTATTGATAATCAAGAATTAAAGATTAATCAGTTTAGGGAATTAAAGGTCTGAAGCGAGCCAGCATATATGCCCTTGCTATGACTATATTCATGAAATGAACGTACACAAGAAATCTACATTGTAAGCTGCACAGAAAACTCAGTTCCACTCATACTAATCAAACCACATTTAGTGGGTCAGGTAGCATCATTTTGCTGCGGTGCAAAATTAACAATTTTCGAATAAATTTTCCTGGCAAAATGAAATGAACTTCTGTTACAAACATATAACTTTCAGAACTAAGTCCAAGATGTTTCAATGAGATGGAAGCAAACAGAAGCTTAATCATTGATCCATCTTCACTCTTGCAAGGAGAATCAGGCTCAAAGGGAGCATGTTATTTACTCTGAAAGCTCCAGAACTGTGTACAACATAGGTATATATATTGATACATGGTAACCCACGATTGAGAGTATACTCTTATTTATAAGATCGTTAGTCTCTGAATGGATCCTAACGGCTGATAAGGTACATTAGCGTTTACTATTGTATACCCTTGCTAATCTAAATACTCAAAGACCAGGAAAAAAAAACTGCTATACTGTTGTAAGTTAAAATGAACTATATATATGATGCCGATCTTTCATGCAAATTATACGAGGCACCAACACCAGTGTCTTTTAAAGCATCTGCATACATCACCAACTCAGATTTGGCATGTGTCTAAGGAATCTGGCAAAGAACCAAGTCAGTTTTTTAAATCTCTAGAGCCTACAATACTATGAATGAATCTCTCTTATCCTCCTACATCAATGCTATCTGGCCTCTTTTTCCCCTTCAAATTTGTCAACCCCAGTGATTCAAAGGAAGTTCTAGATGTCCAGGTGGGAGTTGCAAATTCCTTCCTGTGATCTACAGCTCCAGCATCATTTTCTTTTACAATGTTGGAACTAAAATGTGAGAAATCGCTACCTTCCTGGTGATGATCATGGCCATCTTTGCCTCTAGTAGTCGCCTAAGCTTTCGAAAAAATTTGGCCTTGCTTGATGGATTAGTTTTGGCAGCGGATGAATTATCTACAGAAGAATAATCATCACACTCTCCAGAGTCTGTGAGAAAAGAGGCCAGGGAGAAGAAGGACCATTTATCTGAATCATAGTCCATAATGGGGACCCCTCCTTCGCCTATGCCATCAGTCTTTGCACATTCAAATATAAGCTGCTTCGCTTTCTTCTCAGACTTTGGGCTAAGCTTTTGCTTAGGTCCCTTGCTACTGTTTTAAGAGGTGGATGTTGATAATTCCGCGGTTCATATCTTAAACAAGCATTTATCCACCGCGCATACACTAATTCCTCAACATCCAAGCTCCGATCAGCTTGTAGTCGCTCAATTTCCTTCATTAAGTCCTCATTCTCTTGTCTAAGATGCTCACATTCTTCCTTCAGAGCATCTACCTGCATCCAAAAGTATATATACGGTAAAATTGCGGGTCATTTTTTACTACTCTGGTTCTATAGAACCTTTTGCTTTAATTTTAAACATAAAAGACGTTACCTATGATACAAGAAAATATTTATTATACATGATCAACAAGTCCCTCCATTCAGTTAAGGGTTATAAGAAAGAGAGAGATTAAATAAAGGGAGTTTTATAGAAAATGTCGTGAATTTAAAAAAAAATAAAATAGGTAACTAATTTATACTATTATTTTTAATCTACATAATTTACTTAAAATAATTTTATATTATGAATTAGAATATGAAAATTTTTTGAAATTTTAATTTTTGTCACATTATCCCTCGACTTCAATTAGTTATCCTTAAGCGCCAGTTGCAAAATTCTTCATCGCATGGTCTCTATATAAGTTTTTACCCAAGTACTCCCAATTAAATTTTGAAATGTTTCAATTGGCTACAGAATAGAAGATCTATGGTTGCACACAACCCATAAATTTTGCAATCAGCTTGGTTTAATCATTGGTGGAATTTTATGAAAGGATAAGAAAATTTTAAACCTCAAATTTACATATATTTCCGTTACATTTACACAAAATTCCAAGAGATGTAATTAATGCCAACTTCGCAGCACGTAGTCCAACCTTCCAATGAAACAATCAAAATCATTCCTTAAATGCAGATCTAACCACTTTTCTTATTGGGCCTCACAAATATAACCTCTTTAACATTTTTTTGACCTAATAATATTTTATTAAAACGGGTCGGAGGAGGGAGTAATTTGAATGGTGACTGTTTACTGTTAGATTCAACTAAATATATTATTTATTTAACCCTTGCAATAATAAGCATTGTTATGTTGATTTAAAAAATACTTCATTAATAATAATAAAATATTTCTCTCTTTGTCCCATTTTATTTATTTTTTAAAGTTTTGACATAAGAATTAAGAAAGATAATAAATAACTTAATAAATGATATAATTTTACTAAATTATCCTTAATTATTACTCATTTACTATTTATACTTATGGTTTCCTAAAACAATATACTCCCTCCAATTCAAAATATATGTCCTCTTTCAAAAAATTTTTTTCCAAAATATAAGTCTCATTTGGTAATTTTAAAGGTATTAAATGTTCTTTTTTTCTATTTTACCCTTATCTATTATTAAATATAAGAGAAATAACAAATTTTAATTGTAATGTATTAAATAAGAATACTATTGAAAAATAATATATTTTTGATAGATTTAATGAGTGAAACTATCTTTCTTAGTTCCTGTGCAATTAGTCAAATAAGACTTATATTTTGAACCGGAGAGAGTACTATTAAATGCTTAAAAATATAATTGAAAAAAATAATTAATTCTTCATTGGTTTTCTAAAGTGAGAGATAAAATGAAATATTTAAAATTCTCTAAATCACACATAAATTGGGACAAAGGGTGTACATATAATTAAATTAAATATATTACTTCTCATGTCTCAAATATAAGTTAATTTTAATTATTTTACATATATTAAGAAAAGTTATTAAACTTATTAAATTTCTCCTAAATTTAATTTTTTTATATTTACCTCTAATTAACCAATCATAAACTACATTATTTTTTTAATATATTTAATGAGGGCTATTTAAAGAAAAAAATTCATTTAATAATCCAAACATGATTGATATTTTACATCATAAAAAATTTTCTCTCACCATCTTATATTGGAGACCAGAGAGAATATTCATTTTAACTCTTATGAAATTATTACTTATCAATATATTATATATATAATGATTAATTATAATTTAGGAATGAGCCAAATGATGTGGGATAGCAGATAATGTGTAACTGGGACTGGGGGCTCTACTCTATTCACATGGCCCAGCTTTTGAATTCAGTGAGTAATCGTACAACTCAATTGATTGCTGAGGGGCTGTTCTGATTTAAGTAATGATATGATATCGTATTGGAGCACTAATTATATAAATATGTTAAATATTTATTGTGAGAGCTTTATTGCTCTTATGATCCATATAGCAAGGTTGACCCACAATAATCAAAGCCCAATATGAATTTTAAATATCAAATGGTTTGATTTTAAAAAAAATGAAAATTTAGGTCTATTTTTCTCTCATGATCTTGCACTTGCATTCAATGCGTTTACCTAAATTTGGTTGTGAATGAGTCTTTTCCAATCAATGAACTGTCTCGTAATAAACAATTCCATTTCTTTTGAATCCATTCAATAATCCGCACACACGTATGTGTCCTTTTCCATACTCTCTTATGCCCTCTCATTTTCTGCTTCTGAAAGCAGTGCCAACCATTTAAGCTACCCAGTTCATTTCTCTTTTCCTCTTGACTTCCTATAAACTTGAAAACATGAAGAGCACACCACCGTGGATTCTCGCCTTCTATGTGTTAACTCCCTTCATCATTGTCAGCCACTCATCAGCACTGGTTGTTGCAGATGGTGGTAATTCAGGTAGTCACTTAGCCAGCTTTTCATTTTTCTTTTTTCAAAATTTTTACACACAGGAAATTTTATTCAACATATGCGCTGCAAACATGATGACTTAAGCACTGCAAACATGACCATGTGAATCTCAGTTAGTACTATTGAGTTATTAGAAAAAGCCCGGGTAACAGATAGAAATTAAGTTTTTTTTTATATATAATAACGCAATTAAATTACTATTCTTGATAGCGTTTAATATATGAAGCTTAAATTAGAATTATGAAGTTTAATATATTGGAAAATATAAAATATGAAATATGAGTGCAGGTTTCATAAGCATAGACTGTGGAGCAACCAGAGATTACGTAGACGAAGCATCGGGGATTTGGTACCAGACTGACGAAGGCTTCATTGGAAGCGGAAACAATCATGAACTATCCGCTAACTATGGCAATTTTCCCACCGTAAAACGACAGCTAATGACGCTAAGAAGCTTTCCGGAGGGAGAAAGAAACTGTTACACTCTTAAACCAAAACAAGACCAAAAGCACAAGTATTTGATCAGAGCTATATTTGCATATGGGAATTATGACGAGAAAAGCCAAATTCCAATTTTCGACCTCTACCTTGGGGTCAACTATTGGGACACAGTTCAATTGCCTGGTACATATCGTTTCTATTACTATGACATAATAATCCAGCAGGTTCCCGCCGACACGGTACAAGTGTGTCTAGTAAACATTGGACGAGGCACACCTTTCATCAACGCGGTGGAATTAAGGCCATTGAACACCTCTGTCTATTCCAATCCACTTCCCTTATATCTTTGGCATCGAGGCGACTGTGGCTCTGGGCTTCCCTACACTGTTGCCAGGTAGGTACACCAACTTTTATGACTTTCCCAATTCCCATCGTCTTTACTCATTGTTTTTTATGTCTAATTTTCGTAATTAATTAATTCAAAAGTTTAGTTTATTTTAAAATTAAAACCTAAACCTTAGATAAAAAAAATTTGCAATAATTTTTGTATAATTTTTATGATGCTAAATATTTTTTGTACTTTCAAGGAAAAGTAGACGGCTAGTAATGGTATCTCAAAACTCTATTAACAAACCTATATTTCTGATAGAAAAATATTACTCTCTCCTGTATATATTATAAGATATTTTGTATCAATTACAAGTATATTAAGAAAATTATATTTTTAATTAAAATTAATGCAAAAAGTATAAATATTTTTTATTTTATCTTTATTAAATATCTCATTTTATTATCATTATAGAATTATAAATGAGAAAAAAGGAAACATTAAATACAGGGATAAAATAAAAAGAAAAATATTCAATACCCTATATTTTGAACCAAACACTTATCATACAAAATGTCTTATAATATAAACCGAAGAGAGTATACTACTTCTATATGTTGTTCGAAGCTTCTCTTTGTTTTCTTTATAAGACACTTTATAATGTTTAGTAATATTGTACTTATTCTATTCCTAATCATTTATTTCTTGACCTCATAAATTATTATTAGAGTTTTTATATAATTGGTTAATAGTAATATTCTTAGCTTTATTATAATTGGTTTCACACTTTCTCACTTAATAATAATTAAAAGCCTTATTTAATGGGGATTGTATTATTATACTCTCTCCGTTCCGCTATATAGTACATTTTTTTGAGAAATTAATGTTTCATAATATAGTGCACTTTACGGATTACGTAGTGTAATTTTATTCTTTTTCCAATATTGCCCCTAATTAATAAACCCAAATATGTGTTTATTATTAAAATATTTAATTCTCAAAGCATTTAATGAGGGTAACTTGAGAAAATGTGAGAAATTTTGTTAGTTATTAATTATTGTCTTGGTCTGTATGCGGTAGTTAAAAGTGCACTATAAACTGAAACAGAGAGAGTAATAAATAAGAGTTAAAAAAGGAATATTTATTTTTTTAGAATTTTAAAAACATAACTAATTTTCTTAATTTACGTGAAGTAGTTGGACATGGACTGAAGGCAATAGTTAATAATTGACAAAAATTTCATATTTTCCTAATTTACCCTCATTTAATATTGTTAACCTATGAATTAAACTCCTCATCATTAATTAAATTCATCATTTTTAGGAGTATTTTGAGTAAAAGAAAATTAAATATATTATGTAATTGATAAAATACTTTATATTGTGAAACATAGATTCTCAAAAAGTTGTCTTATACTCCCTCTATTCCTTATTATAAGTCATATTTACCTACCTCACACATATCTAAAAAATTAGTTGACAATCTCGATATTTTCCTATGTATTAAAAATCGGACCGGACTGGTTGGTTTGACCGGGAACCGGCCCCTGGTTCGATCTGGTCATAGATGAAGACCGGAGCTCTTCAAATCCAGTGTGAACTGGAGCAATACCGATCAAGAACCAGCCAAAAACCAGTACAAAACCCGTTTGAACCGGTTTGACCTATTTTTTTTTAAATGTTTTTTTAATTTTTAAGATAAAATAATATTATTTTTAGTACTAAATAGTATTATTTTTTGTATAAATTTTTTCTTTCTATATTATAATATGATATAAGTATTATTATGATACATAATTATAAATAATGATAAATTTACTTAATAAATAATATAAAAATAGAATATTAATTGACTATTTTGAATTTAAAATATAATTATTGATGAATATTAATTTATTTATATTTTAATATTTAGTTGTAAAACTTATTAATAACATTTTTTATTTTTTATATATTATTAAATTTATTTTTCATCATGAATTGAATGTTAATTTTATGATCATAGATAAATATCTTTCATATTTTTAATCTACATTATTTAAAATATATTAATTTATTCACAACTGGTTCGACCCCGGTTTGACCCTAGTCTAACCATTGAATCTTGACCCATTGCTTTATTTGGTTCAATAGTCGATTCGGTTTTTAATACCTTGATATTTTAAAAAATTAACATAACTTTCCAAAATTACCGTCATTAAATTATAACTTATTTTAATTGTATCTCTCTCCACCATAACTCTTTTATATATTCCCAAAAAGGGTAAAAATGGAAAACAAATATTAAATGCTCCATAGATTTCATAAAATGACTTACATTTTGAAACATTAATTCTCCAAAAATATACTCCACCTTACAATAGAGGACAGAGGGAGTATAGTGCAACGGAGGGAGTAGTTACATCTATGGCTATGATATACAAATCATACAAAAATTAATAATGGGACAATTGACTTTTGGTTCTCCAAGTTTTCCCAAATTTTGATGTTGATCCCTATATTTTTTTAAGTAAATAACTTCTTATAGTTTTATACTTTCTTCGATCCATATAATAAGACACCTTGAAGAATATTTTCTTAGTTTATAATATAAAGTGTTATTTACTTATTTATCTTTTTACCTTTAATTTATTTAATGATTAGTCTTATAATTTGTGTTGAAGTTGTGTAAATGAGTCTTGTAACTTATTTATTTCTTCTAATTAATAGGGGTAAAAATAATTTTTTTTTAATTTAAGAATATAAAAAAATTTTCTTAAAATATAAGAAATTATTATACAATTTTTTATATTATGGACTAGAAGGAGTATCATTGAAGAATTGGTTCTTAATACTTTAAAAACTCATTAATTTGATCCATCTATCTCCAAAATGGCATTAATGTCATTGGTATTGAGATGATGTGACTAATAATTAAGTGACTTGAATTAACACATAAATATTAAGGGATACTATCATAATGCATCCTCTAACCATAACCTTTAGCATACTGAAGTACCCAGCGTCCCGTTTGGTATCTGAGAAAAGATTTTGAAGGAAGCTAGTGGGATAAAAAAGGAAGTGGAAGTAGAATAAAAAAAGAAATGGGAGTGGAGTTTAAGAGTATTATGGTTGGTCATGAAAACCTTGTACAACTTTTACTTAGTATTGATCTATTTATATTACGAGAAGACTAAAATAGCCATGCCAAAGTTTTTTTTTTTTTAAGGAAAGGAAAAAAAGACAAAACCTATGTATCAAACCCATGGCCATACACTAGAAAACAACCACCACCACGTACCATTTTTGCAGAGTAGCAACCAACAAAATCACAAAATGACACGGACACAAATCAGAAAAGGGAAAACTTCAATAATATAGCAATCAATCCAGAAATCACAGAACCCATTAGAAGACCAATTGCACAATTGAAATCAAATGTAAAAGTGATACTGACAGAGATCGCAGCAATCACCAGAGATCTTCAAATCGCGGTGGTCTTTGATTTGCTTTGTTCTTCGAACGTAGAACACGATTTGCTCCGCTGATAACCATCGTCGTTGCCTGTCGCCATTACTCAATGACCGTTGCTCTCTCTCTGTGGAAAGTGGTGGATCTGAAATTGGTGGTGGGTTCAGGGCAGAGGTGGGTTGAAGGTATAATGGTCACAGTTTAGAAATTTCCAACCCTTTAAGGCAAGTTAGTATCGCTTCGTCATACGTTGTGTTTTACCTATTTTAGTGGATAGCTTGCTTATCAAGTATATGATCGTGACCCGTAACCCCGTCAACTATATCAAAACCTCCTTTCACTCTCACCTTACATCTCCTCCTTGGTTTCCAAGTGATAATTTTAGGGATCAAATTAACCTACAAGAATCCCATATTCAGTTGTTTTTTCTGCGCACCTCCACGATGAATTCACCCTTGCCCACCCTCATATCTCTGTCTCATGCAATTGATACCCAAGGCCAATGGAGCTCTTTCATAAATATCCTATACAAATTAAAAGATAAAATGATCATGCACGTTCTTTTTTGAATTTTTTTTTTCAAATGTTAGTTATACTAAAATAGAATTATTGTATTAAACATGAAGAAATCACAAAATGATAAGATATACGAAGGTTTAAAAAGACATGAATAAAACTTACATTTACCGTAAAATATAAAATTTATAATAAGCCTCATTATTCATAATAAATTAAATTGATGATAGTGCATGCATTTTCATTTTTCAAACTTCCTGTGATGCATAAGCTCCAATATCTTGGTTTTTTTTAACTTGAATGTCTTTACTATCCTTCAAACATAAGATTAATTTTCAAATGTTACTTGTACTAAAACTGAGTTACTATATTAAACAAGAACTCACAAAAGGATAACCTACATATTGAGAGGTTTAAAGAGACATTAATAAAATGTATAACAAATCTCACGGTTCACAATCAATATATATATAGTACATTTCATTTTTTAAACTTTGTGCACAGAGTCCAATATTCGATTTTTATAATTTGAAAGTCTGTACTCTCTTCAAAAATAAGATTAAATAATTTCTTAATTATTTTTAAAATGCAGGTACAAGGATGATATGTATGACCGCTTGTGGGAGATAGATAATTGTGAAAATTGGGATATCTTAAAATTAAATGCCGATGTACAGGCAGAAAATTCATCCGCTTATAAGCTGCCCTCGGAAGTATTACGCACAGCATCGCAGCCCATGAATCATTCCAATCTCTTAACTGTGAATTGGGATTATGATTATGAAGAATATTATTTGTTCCTTCACTTTGCTGAAATTCAAAAGCTTCCTTCTGGACACAAGAGAATTATCAATGTCACTTTTGATGATGAAAATTCCCTCTCTCATGAGCTTACTCTTGAATACTTGAAGCCTGTCACCCTAAGCTCCAACAAGATAACTACCGGTTACATTAGCTTCACAGCCACAGCAACAGCTAAATCTTATGCTCCTCCTATCCTCAATGCCTACGAAATTTACCTAGTCGTCCCACAACCTCATTCCCCTACTAATGCACAAGACGGTATCACTTTTATTTTTATTTTTTTATTCATTTGTTTCAATATCATTTTGTTCAGTTTTACGGTATTCATAAAATCAATATATTAAAAATTCTCAAATGGTTAATTTTTTTATTGGAAATTATGTAGTTAATGCCATCATGGAAATCAAGCATACTTATAGGATCACTAGAATCACTTGGCAGGGTGACCCATGTGTCCCATCTAACTTTGCCTGGGATGGTCTGAGTTGCAGCTCTGGCAACAATATAAGGATCGTTTCATTGTAAGTAGTATTGCACTACCACTCTTATGTTTGATCTGTTATATTTGACACATTCAAGATATCTTGCAATAAGTAAATGCCTGAATGTAACGGATGAACAATATAGTGTGAGGATTTTATATTCTTAAAATATCTAAAAGCTTGCCTTGAGTTGTTGATATATCTGGATATGATATCTCAAACCTACGAGCTACAGATTCCCTTTTGTTTCTCTCCTTTAGTTGTTTAAAATGGCAGTAAAATTGTGAGATACAAATCGTAGGAACTTGAGCTCAACCAAACTCTCTGGACAAATAGCTAAATCGTTCGCTGGTTTGGAAAACTTGGAATCCTTGTAAGTTGCTGCATAAGATAGGCTCTAAACATTCAAATACTATTATTAAGCAAGTTAGATATCTTGAACAACATTAGCCTCTTTTTCTCAGGGATTTGTCGAACAATGAGTTGATTGGACAACTACCAGAATTTCTCGCAACTCTTCCTAATTTGAAATTAATGTAAGACCCTAATACTGCATTACAGCTTTCATGCTCGAATTGTGAAGACGTGTGTCTCAAAATTTTCATTTATTTTTCTTTCTACCATATCTTGCAGTAATGTAGCAGGAAATAAGCTTACAGGTTCAATTCCCAAGGCTTTGAGGGAAAAGGCTGATTCGCAGCTCAGGTTTACTTGTCTTACAATGTCAAATTCATATTCTAGTTTGTTCTAGTATAAGGCCACACAAGATAAAATTTTGGTCCTGACTATCATTCCTTCTTCAAAATTTCGGTGAAAGGAAGAAGAAAGAGAACAAGGATAAAATTCTTACTTTCTTATAAATTAGCAACACTCAAGTTGAGTTTTGAGTTATATAACAATGTCTTATATGTTACCATACCATGAAGCTAAACCTTGCTGGGGCATAAAACTTTTACTCTCAAGTATATATAGTTCAGTCTAAATCAGTAACCATAATGAGTCACTAAGTATAGGTAAGTGGTTCTCTCTAATTTTCTGTTTATGAAATACTTCAGCCTCAACATCCTTATTCTATAACTTATATTTTGTTCACATAAACCTCATGACTCCCCACATTAATCTGCAATATATGTGAAAATGCAGTGTACAAGAAGTGTGACTTCTCTTCATTTGCTCGACTCTCTAATACCTTCTCTTCCTCTTTTACCAGTGTAGCCAACAATCCAGGCCTCTCTCAGAAAGATTCACGCAAAGAACACAAGTTTGTAATTCCTCTTCTTGCATCAATGGCAGTTTTGGTCCTAATTTCCATTCTTTCTTTGATTATTTGGAGGCTCAGAAAGAAGAGACTAGGTATTTATTTTTATACCTGCTGTCATTTCATTGGGAACATAACACCCATGCTTTCTGAATCTTTGCACATATTAGTCACAAGTAGAGATGTGCTTTGCTATTCTAGCATGCTTTTCTGAGAACCTGGAAACCTTTCATCTGTGTTCGTTCTATCCCAAATTGGTTAACCTTTGAGACATAAGATGGTCGCTATTATGCCTTCAGTTTCTTGACCTAACAGGCTAATCTCTTGGCTCGAGTTATGTTTACTCCTTTTTGAAGTCTCAAAATATTTGATATAATGATGCAGTTTTGTCTACCAAATCCCAAAAGATGGACATATTTCAAAAACAAAAGAATCGAGAATTTTCTTACTTTCAAGTTCAACATATCACCAATAATTTTGAAACTCTTATTGGAGAAGGAGGGTTTGGGAAAGTTTACCTTGGTACTTTAGAAGATGACACTCAAGTTGCAGTAAAATTACTTTCTCCATCATCAAAGCAAGGATACAAGGAATTTCAATCAGAGGTATGACAAGAAAATCATATCATAATTTTCAAAGATTTTTAAATATAAGAAAATTGGGCATGACCAATCTTCTTCAGTTATGATGGAGCTAACTTTTGACTTGTAGGCTCAACTCCTAACAGTTATTCATCATAGAAACTTGGTTTCACTAGTTGGGTATTGTCACGAAAACGACATCAAGGCGTTGATTTATGAATACATGGATAATGGGGACCTCGACCAACTATTATCAGGTTTTTCATATCTTGTGCTCTTTTTTCTTTTCTTTTTTTTTGGCCAAAGGTTTTTCATATCTTGTGTTCAAGACTCTGCATATAGGGTATATAAATTTCTTGTGGTTTTCATGTCTAAATGCAATTATATATAGTTAATTAGTAAGATCTCATTCATTGATGGTAAAGGTTAGATCGTATGTACTTCCACTCAAACTACTCAGTTAGTTTTAAGTAGTTAAATCAGGGTGATCAAACACTTCGAATAATTGTATGATTTATATGGTTTTAATCTGTAACACCTTGCTGAGTGGCGATTTATGTTTGTAGAGAACCCAAATGTTTTGAAGTGGAATGAGAGACTTCAAGTGGCAGTGGATGCAGCAAAAGGTGATAACTACAATATTATTGATCTTGTCTCTCCTTTAATTAACAAGCTTTGTTACATTTTCCTCTTGCTTAATTTGGTGGAGTTGCAGGATTGGATTATTTGCATAATGGTTGTGGGACTTCTATAATCCATAGAGACTTGAAGCCATCCAATATTTTACTAAATAAATCTAAGGTAGCCAAAATTGCTGATTTTGGACTATCTAGAGTATTTCCAAATGAAAACGATTCTCATCTATTAACTAGACCAGCTGGTACTCCTGGTTATATTGATCCTGAGTAAGTTGTTCCTTCGTATCAATGAAAAATTCTAGGAATCTTCACTACTAAACTACAAAAGATGATATAATATTTAGTTTCAATTCATTTTATCAGTAGTATTTAAAATCTAATGCATTGTACAAACCAAATGATCTATTCAACTTAATTAATTGTTATCCTTGCAAATTTATTCAACCAAATTAATTGTCATCCTTGCAGATTTCTAAGATCTGGAAACCTAAATAAGAAAAGTGACATTTATAGTTTTGGGATGATTCTTCTTCAACTAATAACTGGTCAGCCTCCAATAAAGCGAGGACCTGAGAATATTAGTTTCATTCTTGATTGGGTTCAACCTAAAATTCAATGTGGAGATATTGAAGGCATTGTTGATCCAAGATTAGCTGGAGAATTCGGCATTACTTCAACACGAAAAGCTGTTAAAGTAGCAATGTCATGCATCTCACCAACAGCAACCCTAAGGCCAGACATAAGTTACGTAATGCAAGAACTACAGGAATGTTTAGCTTTGGAGGTGGATCAGGCGAGAATGGATAACACTACATCAAGTAGTTCAGTCGATCATACTGTGAACTTTGAATCTATGACCACTCTCTCTGCTAGGTAGTCACCATACTTTTATTTTGTTTCTACTAAGACACTAAGCATTGTGCTTGTATGTACGGTTTAAGGATCACTATAGATACTTCTCTTGTTTAAATGATTATGGTGAAAGGATAGGGGTCCTTTTGAAGGCTTTAACACGATATTGAGCTTCATTTAATATGATTGATGATGGAAACAACTAATAAAATGGGGGGAAATATTAATTAACGAAAGAGATTAAACTAAATGTAGATATTTGAGTACAGTATCAAGAACTAAAAACGCAAATAGAAGATGAATTGCAAGAAAGGATTTCAAAACGGAGAATAAAAGAAGTAAAAGCCTGAAACTTATAGGATAAAAATGTGAATCATCCTTTGGGCAATTACAGCACCAAGAAATTAGTAATCGTGAATTCATATACATATTTTTTTTATTTTATATTGAAATTATCTAACAAACTCCGTACTTTCCTGCCATAATGCTATAAAGCATCACAGTCTTGCAAACATATCCTATCAGGAATAGGTCCTAGAGAAAGTTGTTACATAAAATGTTAAACCCCTACCAAGTAATAAACAATAAGAGAGTATTTCATCCGATTTTTAATATAAGTTACTCTCAATTATCTCATTAGAACCAAGAAAAATTTGTTACATTATTAAAATTATCTTAAAAATAATATAGTTTCCATCTTTACCCTCTAATAAATATAATAAATTTAAACAATTCACTTTCTCTCTCATAATTAAATAATGTCATTTTTTAAATAAAGTAATTAATTCTTCAAAAACCTATAAAAGGTGATTTACATATAGTACCATAAAAACTTTTAAAATATGACTTATAAAAAGGATCGGAGGGAGTACCATAGTAATAAAGAGTAAGAGAGTATATGGAGATCACTTGATACCAATAATCCTGTAGAACATTAATGCCACATGCACTTTCACTTGATTTAAACAAACCACAAAGCATATCAAAAGCAAAGCATGCAATAAACCTATGCTACAATTAGTGTTAATGGTGATTCTAGAACTTAAGCAATGGCTTGAATTATTATAACTTTAATTAATTTTTAAAGTCCAATTATCTCTCTTAATTGCAATTAAAGTTACACTTGCTAGTATAGGTCTCTCAACTACCTAATAGCGTAATAACCAAAAAACAAATAAAATTTTTTTATTTATTTAAGGATTTGAAAGTATTTCAATATAAATTTTGCTAATTTCATAGCAAGATGCATATATGAAAATTTGGACAATTTAAATAGAAAATTCAAAATAAGGTTTAGAATGAAGAATAATGACTTAATGATAAGAAATAAAATAAAAAATAATATCTATTTATATAATGAAGTATTCTTTTAGAAGCAGATGACCTTTGACTAATTTTAAGATTTATTTGAAGGTTAAAATAATAATAATAATTAATAAAATGAGTAAATGTTCTGTTATATATACTAATTATAAAATGACCACAACATCCTTTCCTTTTTTTTCTTCTCTATATGAGTGGGTATTTTGTCTTTTCCACGGCACTTCTTCTTCCTTTACTTAGGCCGACATCATCAAAGGCAAGGGAGGAATTTTTGGAAGTTCTGGAATACTCCCAAACCCAGCCCATCTTCTCTTCCTTCTTCTCACTTCATCTTGCGCCATCTTTCTTCTTTCTTCCCTTCTAGCTACATCTGCAACGTCTCCTTATTCTCACTTTTTTTCTGCCGAAACATCTCCTTTTACTTCCCTTCTTTTGCTGTATGAAAACAGGGGAAGCAATAGAGTAAGGTTACAGTTGCAATTGCTAAGAGTAGGAGCTCATTTTGAATTGTATTTTCCCATAAATTTTGCTGGTTGTGGCTTTATGTATTCTTGAGGTTGATGATACGATTTCTTCTGCTCTCTCCAAGCTATGGGGTGTTAGGTAATTGGGGTTTGGGAAGTTTTGTGAAACCTTGTTGTATGGAAGTAGTTATATTATTGATTCAAGAATCAAGAAGCTCGTTTTATGAACCTACACTTTGCTGCACATTAGGTGTTTGACAGAGGGATTTTAATTAAAATGAGTAAGTAAGTATGATTAATTTAACAATTGTTAAATTATAGTATTCCCTTTTATCCTTAATATAACACTTTTTTAACCTAATTATGTAGAATAAAAATATGAGTTTAAGTTAGTTAACTACATTGATTTTTTTAGTTATAGTATTTTTTTAAAACTATCATTATTTAATATATTTCTCTATCTCTTTGAGAAGAATTAAATAAGATTATTTTTTGAAAATTTGTAATAAATACTAACTTGTATTCTAAAAATAGTTTTATATTTAGGAACAAGGCAAAAGACTCTATATTTAAGATTTGAGGGTGTATATAATTTGCTCATTGACACAATTGTCGAATCGGCCAAAATTAAATTTAAAACTGATTTGCAATATAGCGAGAACCAGATTGTCTCCCAATGTGTAACACCTTACTTCCAAACACTTCCAGTCCTAATCAAAAACTTCAAAAACCAACCAAATACAACCCAAGCATCTCAAATACACCTTTCAAACATCAGAGCAACGGAAGAAAAGCCGATGGACACCAAAATTTGGGCTGAGGCCATAAAACACACCGACAAAGACCTAATTCCACCTTTGGATTCACATATACCACAATTCAACATACACAACACAAACAACATCATTCCATATCCATAACATACTAACAACATCAACTCCATTACAACAATAATATCAATGTCACCACTTAGTTACAAACCATCTATTTTACTTAACACAAAGTACATATCCAAATAAACATACACTACATAAACCTAGTATTCCCACGTCCAATTCTACTCTCTTGTCTTCTCAGGACTAGTATTAGAACCTTCACTTGAAAGGGCTAGTTCATGAGAAAGGAGTGTGAGATAGTGCCTTAATAACCAGGAACAACCACACACACACACACACACACACACACACACATATATATAACTCATACAATCTCATGAATGCAATATGAAATGGAATGCATGTCTCTCTCGCACACAGCTAGAACCACGAGCTGTCATCATAACATGATATTTTGTATAGGTAATTCCCTTCCAATAGTTGGTGAAGACTAATTCTAAGACATCACCAAGCTCACTTCCCCTTAGTGCACCCGGCCAAAGGTAACACTAATGTTCGGATCGTGGCTCTCCTTCCCCTTTCCCACCATGAATTGGCATCGATTTAAGGAAGGTGTAGTCCACTGCGCCTTTCCCTTCTGGCTATAGGAAGCGATTTAGTCGCAGGGATCCTATCATTAGCTGTGTATGTAACATCCCATCATACCCTATGTGTTTCCCAGCTGGCTATAGGAGAATTTTTTATTATATTTTAAAAATTAAAGAATTAAAATAAAATAAAATAATATTTTAAAACTATTAATATAAAATTAAGACATTAAAAGTATGTTTTTGTCATTTATTTATTTATTTGCTACCTATATAAGTTAAAAAAAAAAAAAGTAAGACTTTGAGATTGAGATTGAGTTTGTTGGGTCCCACACGAGATACATAAAAATATTTACTACTTAGTTAGACTTGGAATTTAGGGCACATGATAGATTTGATCTGGAAGGGCATCCCTAAAGTAGACGCTAAATTTACGGCAAGAACCTAGAAGAAGATGATGGAGGAGTCAAAGGTAGAAGAACTAGTCACATGGACAGCACGTGGGACATTAAAGGGTGGTTTTTCTTTTTTTTTTTTTTACTTATTACTATAAATTTCAAGAAAAGAATAATAATGTCTTTCCATTGCATGGTACTATGTGCGACCTCACAGGGATCCTATCATACCCTATGTGTTTAGCCGTGTATGTAACATCCCAAGAAAACTAAAATATATAGCAAAGTATAGAGATTTTACAAAAACGGACAGACACCGTTTTGCGTAAAAAAGGGCAAAGAGGTTATTTTTCCCGATTGAATGAAAAAATAAGAAAATTATATTTTTTTCCCTCAAAGAATTATGAAAAAGGCATCCATGTCCTAAAAAATTTAAAATTTACGTGGAGAAAGAAATAGAAAAAGTCTTGGGAAAATTATACCTAATGACCTGAAAGTTCTAGAAATTATAATTTAACCCTGGGTCAAGGGTAATTTTATAAATAAGCAAAATTACAGTCAAAATGAAGCCCTCGATGAGAGAAGTCCAATGGTATATGGCACTGAGGGTTAATATTCAAAAATAAAGAAATAATCAGTGCCAAGTGTCTAAAAGTAACAGTAAACCGATAAAGTAAACCGTGGGCCGTACCGGTTAAAAAAACCGGATCAGGATATGGGCCATACATAGATACCATTTGGGACAGGATAATTATGAAAATATAAAAATAAAATCAGAATAGTCCTGTATCCCAAAAATGCTAAATTAGTATAAAGACGGTTTTATCGGTATGGTTAAAAAGTACCCGGATTAAGGTATATCTGGATCAGGAAAGTCAGGCAATTTTTGGACACTTCTCTCTCTCCCATGTGTGACTTCCTGTAGCCATGTGATACAAATTAATATTATATTATTTCATGGGAATACTTCTTGAAGAAGTATGTGAAAAAGTAATTATGATTAGTAAAAAGTGGCTTTAATTAATTAAGTGATTAGCCACTTAATTAAACCACTTAACCATTCATTTCCCACTTCATTTCACGTGTGACTTCCAGCAGCAAAATAGAAGAGGAAAACCGAAGAAAGAAGAGAGAAAAGAGAGGAAGGGGAAGAGGGAACTCAAGGCAAAATGGAAAGCTTCACTTATGGTAAGTGTTCTTCCATCTTCAAGCTTGATATTTATGGTCTTTAGAGCTTGAACCATGGATTATATTTCCCTCTCCACTCCCTTAGGTTTCGGCCAAGACATGATTTAGCAAGAAATTGAGTTTTTCCAACCATAAATCATAGGGGAAATGCTAGACTACACATTTAAAGCTTGAATATGCAAGTAGATTGTTGTATAACAAAGTGTAGCAATTTTTCTTGAATTTCCCTGATTTTGGATGAGTTATTGTTCACAATTAGAGTTGGAATTTCATGTTTTTGATACCAAAAATGAGTTCTTCATGGTGGAAAACCTTAGGAACAAGTGATGGTTTCATGAAAAAGCTTAAGATTAAGGAAGTGAAATTTTTAGGTTTTTGAAGTTAATTCGGAATGAACAGTAACCGAGTTAGAAATGGAATTTGGTCATTATGAGGCCATATTTGGATTCCTCATGAAAAATTACATGGAATAGAGGTATAATTCATCATTTTTTAGTTAGAAATGAATTTTTGGTGAATTTTTGAAGAATTAGGGTTTCATGAACACTTTTTGAAGAAAGTTATGGAACCATTAGTTTGAAGTTCTTATGAACTAACCCTTAGTTTAAGTTGATTTATTTGATATTTGGTGATGTATTAGGGTGTGAGAAAGCTTAAGGAAGTCCTTGGAATGGTTGAATCAAAGAGGAAAGATAGAAAGTTTCATGAGGTAGCATAGTTACTTTTTCTCGCATTATATTATCCTGCTATATTTTATTGTGAATGATGACTTGTCATATTGTTTTTATGATGTTTGAGACTGGCTTTGGCTGTTTTTATGAAAGGGATAGTACCCAGGATGTCCATTTTCTATGCCGTTATAATGCCAAAATTTTTATAAACAATATGGTGATTTCTGCCTTGAAATGATTGTTATGATGTTTTGAAGGTTTTATAACATGCATGATAATGTAATTGTTTGAGATGTGACTAGTTAATGGGATTTCCAAAATCTCATCACCCAAATAATAACATGATAGGTCCAAGTTATGGAAGAAATCCAAGGGAGGCAAAGAGCTAAAGGAAAAGAGGAAGAGAATGATGAATGATATTATTATACAAGTCTTGATGTTATGTTTTAGGAATTTGTATAAATTCGTATGAAAGGGGATAAATCCTGTTTGATGCCTTGAATATATTCTTTTAAGTCCTCTATGATATTATGCATGAAATTGGAGCACTAAATGTCAATGTAAATGTGTTATGAAGCTTATCATGTAAGTTATGGCATAAGTTCGTTTGAGATGACCAATATTGATTTGAGCAGGAGAACTCTATTCTAAACAGAGCATCCTATAAAAGTGTTATACATGCTCTTAAAGTAGACAGAACAAAATTTTCATAGAGCTAAATAGCACCTAAATTGGATAAATGTATGAATTATAATGAATTTTTGAAGTCAGGGTTTAGAACAGGACAAGAAGGGGAAAACTGAAATCTGGAAAGTAAGTACTGGAAAATTCAAAGGATAATATAAAATCGTACAAAACTCTAAAAATTCAGTGGTTTATATGTATAAAAAGATCTATGTTTTAAGTTTTGTATGCCACTGATTTGGAGTTAATTGGAGCTATATAATAGGAGATATGGAGTTTTTCCCAAAACTGTTCCAGTAAAAGTCAAATTCTGACCCTTCATGACTTAAGTTAAAGTTATGCCCTGTGTAAGGGAAATAAATATATAATAAAAATGTCATTAATACATGTAGAGCTTTCAAATGACATAGATTATGCATAGTTTGGAACAGAATAGAAGGAGATATAATTTTTCAAAGTTGAGGTCAGAAAACTGGAACATAGCAAATTGACCAAATGAACAGTAACAGTCCATGAAATTACTGTACAAATTGGCCCAATAATGTTACTATTTCATATTTTTTCCATGTAGATTTGAATTTAAGAAAATTTTAGAGACTTGAATAAGCTCAAGATGATTTTCCTAGATTAAGTTATGAATTTTCAAAATTCATCGGGTAAAAGAGAAAATGCCAAATGAACAATACTCTAAATTTGTTAAAATTCTGATTTTATTATATTATGATTTTAATCTCTAAACCATGATCAAAGGCATCTAAAATGATCTAATACATGGGAAATGGGCCCTAACATAAGGTGTTACAGTGTGCATATCACGATATAAAGACAAACCATACACACACACATATCCATATCGTGGTATGAACAGAAACATACATATATACATATATATACCAACATAATATACATATACAATACCAACAATATAAACACCCATTTACCTCAGGTTGCTAATTCCATACAACATGATTCCACGAGCTTCTCGAGTTGTCCAGCACACTTGAACCCCTTTTGGTCACCCAAATAACCTTCACAACATCACGATTCCTCAATTAACATACAATCCAAATATCTAATTTCCATAATTCAACCAATTAGGCCTAACCCAAGGTTCCAACTCTACTTTTATGCATCATTAAGCTCCTAAGAACCATTCAAACACTACTCAATCCCATACATTTCGGATTCGCAAGGGCCTTAACCGAATATAACCTAAGGTTAAGCTTAAATCATGCATAATCCCTTCAAAACTCACACACAAGCAATAAGAACTCCAAAATATACTTCATTAATCCCATTTCATCCATTTTAATTGGAGGATTTTG
The DNA here is from genome assembly GCA_026686845.1 of Adenanthera pavonina. Classification (NCBI taxonomy): domain Eukaryota; kingdom Viridiplantae; phylum Streptophyta; class Magnoliopsida; order Fabales; family Fabaceae; genus Adenanthera; species Adenanthera pavonina. Next base: position 4,263,875 of record JAIVEN010000011.1, on the reverse strand, counting down.
GTCCAAACCAAAAATCCTAACTTATACCCAAAAAATTCCAAATTTAAACCGAAGAAAATGGAGAGGGAGAAGTAGGGATCACTTACCAAAGAAGATCCAAGCTCTTGGACACCGAAAAACACTCCTAATGGCTTAAAAACTTGAAGCTTAGCAAAGCTCCCTCAATTCTCCTCCGTGTCTTTCTTTTCTGTTTGTCCAAAATGATCTCGGTTTATACAAAATTCTCAACTCTCACCGCGGCTCCAGATAAGCTCACCGCGGTGCCACTGCTTTCAGCCAAAAAATATCCCTCTGGAGCTCGCTCTCGCTGTGGTGACCCTGCTTCTCGCCACGACGTAGAGCTCAATTCTTCTCCACTTGAATCTTCCTCAGTCCTATTTCCTCCGGTTCTGCACACAATGCCAAACACACTTGGAGAGCTCGGGACCAAGTTAGGGATAATGTAATGAGGGTTGTAACACAATGAACCAATTGAATCACTTAATTAAATCAAGAATAAAGCAAAATAAAATTAACTAAAACAAGTTAAAAATTGAGGGGTTTAGAAATCAAATTCAATTAATTAACTAAACTAAAATTAATAACTAAAGTAATTAAAGTAATGACAAGACTAAATGAGTATAATCAACCATAAATTAATTCCCTAATGCAAAATCTTCATCGCCATCTCTTTAGTTTGTTAATCTGGCTCAGTTTAACATCTTGGTATTCTAATAAAAATTTCTCTAAATAATCATCTAAAAATTAACATACTAATAATATTATAATTAACTGAAATCTCAATTAATATATATCATAACAGTAACTCCAGTGTAAAGCATGACAAGAACAAAGTTTAAATAATCATTTAAGCAAAGTTAGAGCATCTCATTATCACTGAATCAATCAATTACAATAAGACTCCTCATATTAAATCTTAAATCAAAATTCATATAACTTATTAACTCTAATCAGTAGCAAATAAATTAGCATGGCAATAGAGGAAGAAAATATTGATGAACTACAATAAATCAAATCAGAAAAATATATTAAACTCAAACTCTAATCAAAGTATCAAGTTTATAATTTATGACTGATTACAAAAAAAATTTAGTAACCCATGACTTTAAGATGAAGAACTTGAAAAGAATAGATGTTGTTAGTCATAGAGACAAGAAAAAAAATGCTGTAAAAAAAAGTTACACATATTAAGTTATGCCTTGCCACTGGCTCGTTTCTTATTCTTCGTCTCGTCCTTCATTTTTTTGCGGCGTCCTCTCTTCCCATTTTAATTTCTTCCTTTCTTTCTTGTGCGGCCCGCTCATCTTCTTTTTTTCGTTCTCGTCCGCGTCACAACCCTTCGCTTTCATTCAAATGATAAAACTATTCTTAAATATCCTAGATTAAAATTACCTATAAAGATCTAAAATTAAATATTTATAAATTTATTCTTAAAAATAAAAACTAAAATAAATAAACTTCAAAAAACATCTCCATTTATATCTAAAATTGTCCAGCTCTAATTATAATTTATTTCCAAAAAGAATCTCCATATAATCTGTACAAAATAAAATGAAATTCAGTAGATACATTGTGTAAAAATATAGAACATAAATTTAAACCCAAGATTGAATTAATAAATAAGATAAATCCAACTAATTCCAATTTATTAAAAATTAACATAAATTATATTCAATTAAACTCAAATAATTTGCATAAAATAAAATAATAGTCAATATCTATTACGTACAAAAGGATTAAATGAGAATTTTAAACATAAAATTGAAAAATTAATCAAATAAATCTCATTAATCCAAAATTGGCTAATAAAATAAAATATAGTCCAAATACTCTTAATTAGCATAAATTCATTAATAAAAAGACTAAGTAATGAGAATAAAAATATATAAATATATGATTTATTGCTCATCCTTCATGTTAAGGCATGGAAAAAAGTGAAAATATTGCTCTAAAATTTGATAGAATTATTGTTTATGTAATATCCTAAATTTTTATTGGATATTAAGTAATGTAGAAGGTTGAACTAGAGGATATTTTAAAATGTATGAAGAATTATAGAAAACGAAGAGATATATAAAAAGACAAAGAAAGGTAAAACTATCATTTTCCCAGGTTAGAATAAAAAATGAAAAAATTATAGTTTTTCCCCAAAAAAAGAATTCTATGCAATATGGTTTTTAAAAGAAAGAATTTTATACAATTTAGTCCTTGGGCAAAAATAGGAAAAAGGACCTAAAAATTAAAAATTATAATGTTACCCTGAGTTAAGGGCAATTTTGGAAATTCTGTTAAAACGAAACTCTCGATAAGCCGAACTCAATAGATTACAATTTAGAAACTAATTAAATTTGTATAAATTTATAATTTCAATTAAAAGTCAGGAGTGATTTTTAATCCAATAAAGAGGTTTATGAGTTTCATAAAAATGTAAAGGTGAAGATGATATGATATGGATTCTCATAGATATATTTGGGTTCAAAATAATGAATGTAGTTCAAAATTTAATTTTGAACAATTCTATATTAATTAAATGACAATTGCGGCAAAAATAATTAATTGGTACAGATAAATTTAATCGGTAAATGTTATTTTGAACTAATAAAAATTATAGAACAATTTTTAGACAAATTTACCCTCAAAATGTGTGACTTGCAGCATTTAGACATGGAGAGAATTAAGCCAATTGATTAATGAAATTAACTCAAGTTGGTTAGTTAACTTAAAGTTACTATTCACTCCTTTAATCTCTTTCCTCAAGTGCATGGGTTAAGAGAGTTTAAGTGAGTTAAGACCACTCTCCCTCCCCCATTTCACATTTGAACCAGAAGGCAAAAGGGAGAGAAAGAGCAAAATTAATGAAGAGGAAAAGAGAAGCAGGAAGAGAAAGTTGAGTGCTCAAGCATCAAAGGTAAGCTTCTACCATCCTTATCATGTATTCTCAACTTTTAGTAAGGTTCCTATGGAGTTTTCTTTCCCCCTTTCTCTCTTGAAATTTTCGCCCATGAAGGATTAAGAGAAAGCGAGTTGAGTTTTGTTAAAATAATCTATGGAAAAGATTTGAAATGTCCCAAGAAGTAAGAAAGTACAAGTTAATGCAAGTTTCACAAAGTAAATTTTTTCCATATTTTCACACTATTTTTTGTCAGATTAGGATTAGTTATAGGAAGCAAATTTCATGATTTTGACCCCAAAAATGAATTCCTTATGTCCAAATTATGTAAGAACAAGTGTGTTGTACAAAAAAAAAATCAAAGGAAAGCAAAGTGAAATTTTATTATTCAAGAGGGCATTTTGCCTTCGAGGTCATGCAATCAGTAGCTTATGACCTTGTTTTATGGTACTATAGGATTCAAAGAAGTGTTACAAGACCAAAGGAAGAGTTCACAAAGTTTGCTGAGAATTGGAAAGGAAAAAGGTAGTTAACTTACCTATTCTTGCTTATGTATTGTTATGATATTTGCATTGCTTTAACGATTTGTCCATTGCTTGAAATGATGATTTATGATGAAATGGTAGTGTTGGATGAGTTATTTAAGCGGTTTTGTTACCCCCGAGATGACCAAAATATAAGGGGAAACTCTACCTAATTTTCTACAAAATATTTGAGCATGAATGATTTTAAATGATTGAATTATGGTTTGATGATGTTTGCTTGCAATATGTGATTATATGTTTACTTGATGGGTGATAACTACTGAGATTTCATGAATCTCATTCATCTCCAAATTTTATCATGAATAGATTCAAGTCATGGCAAGATTGCCTACGAAGACAAAGGCAAAGCAAGAAAGGGTGATGATTAAGATAATGATACTTCAATTGGTCACCTATTTTGAGTTATTGTGTAAAATGATATGTGTAACATCTTATAATAACAGTTCCATATCATTTTCATTTTCATCTATTATTCATACTTATATTTCTTCCTTTTACTTTAACTTTTATCAGCTTAGAGCTTTGATTCACTACTATAATTTTGCATATAAACATACCTTCAAACCTTGTATCTTGCTTTTCTTACCAGAGCTTTCAAATTCTTTTGGCTTCCTGTGGGTTGGAGTCTGACAGACATTAAGGTAATGGTTACTGACTTTTTGCTCTTTAACATTCTATTCATATTTATAACCTCTTTAACTTCTTAGCTAAGGTTAATAAGTGATGTGGCAATTTCAAGGAAACTTCTTAACCCTTCAATAGTCTTTTGCTAGCTCATTTTAAATCTAACTCTTAGCCTCTCACCATTCTTGCTCATTTGGGCATCACCCCAGGAGTTATCTCTCCTCTACCTCGCCTCGGTGATTCTCATCATATGGAGGATTTCATCTTTCTTGGCTCAATTGAGCTTCTTCCCAAGAGCTTGCTCAATTGGGCTTCTACCCAAGAGCTACCTCCCTTTATTCTTACCTTGGCAGCTGATAGTGGATTTCTTTCATTGTGAGATCTTCCGGCCAAGTACTTTCATTATAGCTAGATTTTATATTAAGTTCAACAATTAACCATCTCTAGGTTTCATAGTTCCCTAACTGCTTATCACTAAACCTTTAGGCTTATACTTGTAATTTAGATTCATACCTCATGTCTTAAACATCATAAATTCATTGCTAACTTTCTTTCACGGAGACATCGATTTGTTTTTTTTTTTTTTTGCCAATCTTTCTCCTTTGAATCATATATCAACTTTCATGTCTATACTTAACATCTTTCCTCAAGCTCTTCTCAACTTCACAATGGGTATAACATATGACTTAATCTAAGCACATGGAACATTTTTAGGGTAAGCATAATCAATATCTTCTTTTTACAATCTAAGAGGAAATCATTTACAAAAAGTCAATTCATGCTTACCGTTGTGCTTCAATATTTATTCAGACTGGCAATGAAGATTATGGCCCTCTATATAGTGAAAACATTCACAATTAAATCATATTGTAGTAACCTTTAGACCCAACCTCTTAGTACAGTTATAAAGAGTAGCTTGCACCTGCATCATACTTTTGGTAAAATCAAGTGACTTACGGCCTCTTATTAGGATAGTATAAAGATTCTTCCTTGTGCTTTTGGTCTGGGGTTCGCCATTTCCATAATACTGTCACAAGTTTAATATCTCGGTTTTCCATACTTGGAGCACCATTTTATCCTGCTAAACATAGCCTTCTGCCATGAGCCTTTCTGTATTTAAAGATAGCTAAGTTGTTTGATCTACCTCATCTGCTCTTTTTCCTTATTTCATAAATCACATGTTATTCCAAGACTTCTTATCCTTATTCTTACTTACTAATAGTAGTTGAAGATGATAAATAAGAAAAGGTGGAAAAGCAAGAAAAGAAGCTTGAAGTAAGCGGGTAAAGAGAATATGTCTTTAATTCATTAATCCAAGTAAGCAAGATCATTGGAAATAGTTTGGTATCAGAGCCTAGCCTCTCTCAGTAGGTATAGTTCAAGGACAAACCACATGGAAGCTGGTGGGCATGTGACATTTGGGCACTGATGAGGGCGGGGAGTAATCACCAGTGCAAGAAATGAGATGTGAGATAAGAAGTGATGAGGCACAGACAAGGAACAGCTCCTGGCTGGCTTCTAAGTAGGAGGGGCATATGAATGAATCAAATGCGTACATGAACGAGAGGGATCCAGAGACTGTATAGGTATGGGACTATACGGTTAAGGATAGCTTAAAGTAATTGATAGGTACTACCTATACTAACAAGGTGCACCTACCTTTTTCGGTAGCCTATCCCTTAAGAACCCCTCAGTTAAGCGTGCTTGACTTGGAGCAATTCTGGGATGGGTGACCTCCTAGGAAAAGGGCTTGTATTGGTTTGTGGGGACAGTCGTCAATCCCATAGAAGCAGCCGAACATTACAATATAGGTAGCTATATAGTTCTGTATTCCCATGTGAACATGTCCCCTTAGGTATTATGTAATGTTTATCAAAGGATGAGACCAAATTATGACCATATGAATGATGTATACCTTTTTATTTTGTAAAATATGTGAATGTAAAGGTCACCCTAACCCCTGTTGATTAATTCGTATACTGTTTGAACATTTTGTGATCAAACATATAAGTATCTTATATAGTTGGAAACTAGATAAAAAGATATTTCCATAGACACAACGATCACTCAATTTGGACTTATGTACAAATTACTATGAGTTTTTTAAAGTTAAGGTTAGAATCAGGATTTCTAGAAGATAACTAAATTTACAGTGCTTTATTGGAAAAATTAATTGTATGAATTGGCCCAATGATTACTCTATTTCTTATTTTTTCCATGTAGAGAATAATTTTATCTATTTTTATAGACTTGAAACACCTTGATACGATTTTTGTAGAATTAGTTATGAATTTTTAAAATTCATAAGGAAAAAAGAAAAATGTCAAATGAACAGTACCCATAAAAAAAGAAAATTAAGTTTTTATTATATTTTGATTTAAGCTTTTAAACTATGATGAAATGACTCTACATTGGTCTAATACATGGGGAAATAGGCTTAAGGTTGAGGTGTTATAGATTACGAGTTAAATGATGGTGAGGACTAAGTTGGGATGTTATAAAGACTAGTTCATAAGCATATAAGTTACTGTATTCCAAACACTTGTTTAATGTATTCAAGGTAATACGAGGTAAGAAAAAGTTAGCTCGAAAGAAAATTATAGATTCTTGTTTTCAAGCTAGAGTTAATAACTAATTGACAACTAGTTAGTGTAGTGTGTGAGTATTTGAAAATAGATAAAAAGGTATTTCTAAATAATCTAACCAACTATGAAAATAGAACCACCTTTGCCTTTCTTATAGTTGGAATAAGAATTATAATTGAATGAAAGTGAAATTATTATGATAATAAAAGCTTGGGACTAACCGGGTAAAAAAATAATACATCCTTAAGTAATGTGGGGCAAATAAGTGTTAACAAAATTTTAGTGAATTGTTATATTAAATAAGATATTGATGATTTTTTTTGGTACATAGGACACTATAAGAATAATGTAACAACCCTCTATATATTGTCCTGGACATAATATTGAGCTAACAAAAAGTTTACTTATTGGATTTGTTCAGCACCAAAGAGACTAGGACCGAAGGAAGCACCAAAGTAGGACAAAGCTTTAGAATAGAGGTAAAAGCATATCATGTCACGGTGAAGGATAGAGGCACCATGGTGAACGAGTAGTGAAGGCTCGTGCCGCAGCATACTTATCCTCCACCACTGTGCAAGTTGTAGAATTTGTTTAAATTAAGGCTCAATAGAGTCGACAAAAAAGAAAGAAATTGAAGGGAAGAAGATTTCTAGGGTTTTGACATTTTGGCTTAAGGGCTTGCTTTTCTAATCTTGAGAGCTTGGATTTGGTCTGGTAAGTGGCTTCCTATCCTTTCTCCTCTCTTTTCTTTAATATTTTTTTTTTTGTTGAAATCCATGGGAGCTTGAAAGATTTTGGCTTGATTGATGTTTCTACAGATTAAAATGGTTGTAAATGTTATTAATGTGTTGTTTGGTATCCCTATGACTTGGGGTATGAGTTTTTTAGGGAATATGAATGGTTTATCTTAAACTCTAAAGCTTGAATTTGTTGTGGATACTTGGAATCCAAATTGTTGTGGTTGTTTATGGTTCGGATGGATGTTTGGGGTGCCTTAATATATGTTTATGTTATTGAAACCTTGGGTTTATCATCATTAAGCTTGGTTGGTTAAATTGTGGGTTATTAGAATATATGTTTATTATGTTAATGTGAGGTATTATTATATTGTAGTGTTCAAGAGTAATGTTTGGAAGTTATGTCATTCTAAGAAGTGATTCGAAAGAATAGAGTTCATCATCAGTTCTCCTACGGCCTGTATGTGTTTGTATGTGGACAATTCGAGGTAACCGGGGGTCTATGTTTTATGTGATATAGATTTCATATTTATATATATATGTATATGTGTGTGCTTGTTTCTTTCATATCATGATATGTCCTAGGGCATAGCTAATTATGGAAATGGTAATCTCTATCCTTGTCTTATGTGTGTGAATTATTGGCATTCCTACCATTTGAGATAGCATGTAACTAAGATGATTATGATCATGAGAAAATACATGTGTGCATGAAACATGATAGCATGATAGATATTATCACATTGTTATGCATGAATGACATTGATTAGTTTGGGGGTAATGATGTTATATGATAACATGTAGTATACTGATCCACTTGTGGAATATGCGAGAGCTCATGTCCAAGTGATGAGATTGATATATATATATGTATATATCCCTACCACTAAATTTGTGTCCTTTGGCTAGGAGAGTCAGGTGGCAGTGGATTTAGAGATATACTTTCCCTGAATTACCACCAATTCGGATAGTCCAGAGGAAGGAAAACTACGGTCCAATCATTAGTATGGCCTTTGGCTGGGTCATACTAGTAAGTGGAGAGTTTAGTGATGTCTCAGAATTAGTCTTCACTGGTTGTTGGAAGGGAATCATTTGTTGGGTGTACCTTTTGAAGGTAACTAACCTGTAGTTCTAGCCGCATATGTTGGGGGATATTTATATCATTGCATTTGCATAATATCTCATTACATGTATATATACATTGCTTGGTTATATGTAATTGTTGTATTTCCTCAGTTACTGAGACTCTGTCTCACACCCCTTTGTGGTTAACATTTCAGGTAAAGATTCGTGCACTAACCCAAAGAAGACTAAAGAGTTTTGGTTCTTTCCATCACACAAGAATATCTGAGTTCATAGCTAATAGCTCTTATGTTTTGGTTTATGTAATCTATATGCCAAATAGTACATTTGTAGTGTTTATTGCTTGTAACTTTGTATCTTAGGCATCTAATATTGTATGTGGTTAATATATTATGTGGGGTTATATGGAAACCCGTTGATGTGATAGGATATATGTTGGCCTTGTTGGCATACTATGTTATGTGCTGGTAGACCCCTGTATGGTTCAAATTATGGTTGTTCGGGGTGTATTATATCATGTTAAGCTTGGAATGTGAATCTGGTTAGTGCATGTGTATATTTGGTTAAGTGGGCATCTAAACCACCGGTTACTTTTGGAGGTTCCAGGGGATTAAATGCTACAGAAATAGTTTCTTTAGGATAAGATTACCCTAAACCTAGTCCTTGAGGTAATTGGGACTTGGGGTCAAGCATAGGTGTTATGGTTTGGAAATAGGAGGCCTTAGTGTCATGTTTTAGTCCAAAATTGACGATTTCAACCTTGAATGTCCAAAATCTCCATATGAAAGTGTTTTAAAGTGTGGCTAGTGTCTATGACTAAAGTAAGAGTAGAATGACCTGTAGATTTTGGAATCAAGTCAATTAGAGATCAAAGTGTGAAGGTATGCGCATTGGAAGTTGACTCGTTACATCAACAATTTACTAATGCATTTTGCTGTCATTGGAGCTATAGTGTCATAACCGTGGCCACGGCATCATACGCCATTGTCTCATTTTTTGATTCTATCCAGAATGCTCCATGCCATGACGCCAGTGTGCATTCCTATCTCTCATGGTTGTCCAATCTAAGCAGTTGAGTCTTTAGTAATCAAATGTTATATTTTAATATCAAAGCAATAGTTCAGGCCATTGTTTAGACGTGTTGTAATACTTGGCACGATATTGTTTTACATAAACTCATATATTTCTTTTGTGGTGCTAGTCTAGAGTCATAAATAGAATTGTATTACTACTTGTGTATAAAGGTATATGTCTCGCAGGGATAGGCAAAGCAATAGTGATCTTATAAGACAGATGCACGAGATGTTGATAGGACTAAATGATCGAGTCCATAATCAAGAAGAAACGTTGAATAGAGTACAAGAGTAGTTGAATCAACATGGATAGAATGATGTGAATGACAGAGCTGGAATATATGTGGATTTGAATGTTGAGGAAGTTGAAGATATGATGAATCAAGAGAAGGCCTCAAGAGTTGAAAGAAAAGGCCTTTGCCTGAGACATACTAGTGAGCGGAAAGCTTAATGATGTCCTAGAATTAATCTTCACTAGTTGTTGAAGGAGAATCACTTATTGAGTATATCTTGTGAAGGTAAATAGCCCGTGGTTCTAGCCATATGAGGACATTCATATCATTGCCTTTGCATAACATCTAAGTACGTGTATATATACATTGTTTGGCTATGTGTAGTTGTTGTATTTCCTCGGTAACTGGAACTCTGTCTCACACCCCTCTGTGGTTAACATTTCAGGCAAAGACTCTAACACTAGCCCAGAGAAGACTAAAGAGTCTTAGTTCTCTCCATCACACAAGAACATCTAAGTTCATAGTTGGTAACTCTTATGTTTTTGGTTTATGTAATGTAGATTGTGCCAAGTAGTATGTTTGTAGTGTTTATTGCTTGTAACTTCGTATCTTGGGTATATGATATTATATGTGGTTTATGTATTATGTGGGGTTGTATGGAAACCCGTTTATGTGACAGAATATATGTTGGCCTTGTTGGCATGCTATGTTATGTCCTGGTAGACCTCTATATTGGTTAGATTATGGTTGTCCTGGCTGTATTATGTCATGTTAAGTTTGCAATGTGAATTGTGATTGGTGTGTGTGTGTGTTTTTTAGTTAAGTAGGTATCTAACCCACCAGTTGCTTTTGGGGGTTCCAGGTGGTCAAATTATACAGAAATTGTTTCCTTTGGATAAGATCACCCTAAACCCAGTGCTTGAGGTAATTGGGACTTGGGTCAGGCGTTGGTGTTATGGTTGGGAAATGGGATGCCTTAATGTCATGTTTTAGTCCAAAATTGACCATTTTGATCTCGGACATCCAAAATCTCCATGCAAAGGTGTTTTGAAGTATGGTTAGTGTCTATAGCTAGAGTAGGAGCATAATGACTTGTATGCTTTGAAATCAGGTCAATCGGCGGTTGAAGCGTGATGTTATGTGCGTTAGAATTTGGCTTGTTGCATCAGCAGTTTGCTGTTGCATTCTAATTTCATTGGCATCGCGGAGCCATAACCTTGGCCGTGGCACCATGCACCACTATCTCATTTTTCTATCCAGAATGTTCCATGTTGCAGCACCAATGTGCAGTCCTATCTCTCGTGGTTGTCTACTCTGAGTAGTTGAGTCTTTGGTAATTAGGATGTTACAAATAAGTTCTCATGATGTCTTCTATGGAGAAATTGTACTATTTGAAAGCATATCAGGTAAGTATATAGCATCCCATTGTACATATAAATCTCTATGCTACATTCTTAAATTAAAATTCAACAATTATTTTCATTATGCAATGTTAAGATATTTGTTATCAAACTTGTTCAAGTTTTTTCACTTGCTTTAAAGAATAGAATATTAACTTGCTTTATTTCTATGAATCATGGGTTATAGTTGAAATGCTTACTTATATTGCATCTTCTTTGTTTTGAGAAGTATCATGAGTTTCACATAGTTGAATTTGATCAATTTGCTTGTAGTTGAAATTTTTTAGTATACCCAAATAGCTTTGACTATGAATAAATACTATCCTACCATGTTTTCACAAATGATATTTTTTTCCTACTTCATTGGCATTATGATGAGTTACTTTAAATATGCTCCAAATTGAAATGTTTTACCACAATAAGCAATTGTTAATGAGTATTTTATAAATTGAGATTTTATTTTATTTACCACTTAGTTATATTTATATGAAATACATATATGGAATCAATGAAAGAATTTCTAAAATGCTTACATGTGAAATTTTTTCATAACTTATCTATGAAGAAAATTTCTACACAATGAGCATTATGATTTCATACAAGATTGAATAATTTTTTGGAGGGATTGAATATAGAATACCTACTTTTTGTGAGCATTATACTCATGCCTATTTTCGTAGCTTCAAGTCATGCCAGATTAGTAACTTACTCTCATGTGTCATCACCTATTGCTTTATTTTGATGAGGTCCTTACAAGAAATTAACTTCAAGAAAAGTTTTCAATCTTTGTTTTGATTTTTAGGAAAAAGGTTCTAATTTCCTTCCTTCTGTTTTTTTTAAATGAGGAATTTAAATTACATTATTAACATTCTTTATGCATATTTGTTACTTGTGATTATCATAGCAATGTATAATTATTAGAAGGCATTTGAAAATAAGCGCTTAAACATGTTTATGCTTAAACAACCCACATCTTATCATCTTGAGCATGTATATGATTTATGGAAGGGATCAGCATAGGAGGACCATGTGAAAACAAACAAAAAGGAAAAAGGAGGCAAAAGTACTCCACGCTAGGCGGCATCCCTCTGCATTGCAATGAGAGCATGTAATTGGGTCAATGGGATTAGGTGAGAGAGCAATGGTGCTACAGTACCATAACCTTCTGTTGCGTTGTCAATCAGGAGAGTTGGATAAATCATAAACACATCAACTCGACGAAATAGATGGAGTTCATGGAATAGAAGGAGATCTCTGCTAGGGTTCAATCCTTGGAGGTGGAGAACGAAACTTCGATGCCCTGGGAAATTTGAATCAACAAGGTATGGTGGTTTCTTTATATTCTCCTCCTTTCTCACTGATTGTTTTTGGGTATTTTGAGGTAGTGACTATAATTTCTATGATTTGGTGAGTTTCTACTAATTAGATTGTGTTTAAATGCTTCAATAAAGTGTTGTTAGGTATCTCCATGTCTTGGGTTATAGAATTTGGGTATTTATGTTATTATTTCTCCAAGCCTTAGCATGTAAATTGGGATTTCTTATATTATTTGAATTGTATGGGCTCATGACTTGTTTTGGGAGTTAATTTGAGTATATTGGTGAGTGGGTAAGTGGTTGGTATCTTGGTTTCATTTGATTTATGTGTGGGATATTAGGTTGAGCTCTATTGAAGGTTATGACTTGTATTAACATGTATGTTTGATTAATTATGTAGGGTCTGCCATACTTTGTAGAAGTAATTATGCTTCATGAAATTGTTTGGAAGTGGCAAACTCTTTGGTAAGTGGCTAATAAGTTGTATGTCAGTGATTGGTCCTGTAGACACTATGTAGCCTTGAGAAGTTTTAAAGGGTCTCATTGGAGTCTATTGTATGTTTGGGCCTCAATTGTTGTTGAGTACTAATCAATTAATTTGAATTGTATTTCCCCTTATGTTTGTGTAGTTGATGAATCTTGTGGCATACCGTGGTACTGTGCGAGTTATGCAACCTGAGACAACTGAGGATTAACTTTAATTGTTATATAAGTTTTGAACTTTTCATATCATGATATGTGTTTTATATCATGACTAGAAAGTTTCCTCAAATCCTTTTTCTTTTGTCAAAAATTTATGACGATATGTGGAAATGCCAAATTGTGTGTGTGTGTGTGTGTGTGTACATATTAAAGCATAGTGTGATAGGACCGGTAAGTCAATGTGATACTCTCCCTTGATCTTATTTCATATAATAACACTAGGTAGGTTGATGATAATACTAAAAGGAATAATGATGATGATAGTAATGAGAATGAATGAAATTAGTCAATGTAAATGTATACGTATGTTCTTTTGCCTATGAGAGTGATGAATATTAATATGTATATATAAATGTGGTTATTGTGTATCCCCATGAAATAACTTGCATGACGAAGTTATGCCGCATGATGATAATGATAATGATAATGCTGATGATAATGATGATAATAGCTTGTGTGTGATTGCATGATGGCATGTTAGTACAATATACAGTCATCGTCACTACATTATACATGTTGAACATTGGTTGGTTGGGTGATAATGTTTTGTGATACCATGTAGTATGCGAATCCACTGGTGGGACACGCGATACCTTGTGTTCAGGTGGTGAGGTTGATATATCACTGCTACTAAATTATCATCCTTTGATTAGGAAGATCTAAGTGGTTGTGGATTGAGAATACACCTTCCTTAAATCACCACCAATTCAGGTGGTCCAGGAAAAGGGAAACCACAATCTACTCATTAATGGAATGACCTTTGATCGGGCTATCACTAGCAGTAGTGAGCTTAGCAATTGCCTTAAGACTAATGATTTCATTTAAATAGTATGTTTAAATGCTTTTATAGGCTTATAGATGTGAGAGCCATCACAGATTCATGTCGTCACATTCTTGGATTTTGGGTCATGACAAATAGTGTCTTTTAAATCACTAAGAGACATTTCAATTATATTAACTCCTAATTCATTATATGATGAATTAACTAGACTTAAACACGAGCCTAATATGACTATGTAGTATCATGGGTATATGTCTATCTTACAAGCAAATCAAACTCTTTGGTATTCATTCAATCATACATGATTCAATTGAAAGTGTATAATAAATCCTCTATTTGTAACTTCATTAATAAACTTAAAATTAGTCCTAATTAAATTCCTCATGTTTTATAACAATCAAGCACACAATCCAATTAATAAGTATAACATTAATGCAACTAATAGGTAAATCATCATCCACTAATACATAATCAAGTGTAGATTCAAACCTTATGAATAAAAAAAATACATTGAAAGGGCTACACCCAATTGGGTTCAACAATGTTCAAATAAAACATTGTAATACCAGATACCAAATATTTATATAAAAAATGTTCTTATTGTATTTTCTCTCTTTCTCATTAATAAATAATAACATTAATTACTTGTTGAAAATAGAATTTGGAAAACTAGTAGTTAAATATCCACTGATATTATAAAACAATCATTAAGTAAACAAAAAATTTTGCTAAAACATCAATCAAAAGAGGGGGGGGGAAGGGAGTATAAAATGACTATTATATATATAATCATTAATTATAATTTATGAGCTAGCCAAATCATGGGATAATATACAGTACTCCCTGTGATCTCAAATATAAACAAATTTTAGAGGGAAGATTTAGTCCAAAATATAAGAAAAAATATATAGATTTTTGTAACAATAAATATGGTTTTTCAAAAATACCTTTATCATTAATTAAGCTATTGTAAAAGAAAAATCATTAATTGAGGACAATATTAAAAAAAAGAATATACTCCCTTCGGTCCTATATATAGGATCTTTTGTTCTGATCCTAAATATAAGACCATTTATAATGTACAAGGTAGTATTTATTATACATTTTTAAAAAATACCCTTATTTAATATATTCAAAGAGAAAGAAAAAAATATTAAATAAGGATAGTTTTGAAAAAATATTGGGATTTTCAGATAAATCGAGATAGTTAATTAGTTTTAATTCTAATTCTTAATCCACGTAATTCGATTAAAAGGGTCTTATCTTAAGAATCAGAGAGAGTATTTAACTATAAATTAAATTATTTTAACTAACTTAATTAGTATATGTAAAGTATTTTTTTTATATTTAAGATTGAAAGGAATAAGATGTAACTAAGGGCCCGTTTGATTCTCCGTTTTGTAAAATTAAGTTAAGATAAATAAAGTTTGTAAAAATGAAGTTTAGATAAAGTAAGTTTGTTGGAAGTTGTTATGTTTGGATATTCTTTTTGTAAAAGTAAGTTTCACAAAAAATCTGTTTGGATGATAGAGGTTAAAAGTACTTTTAGATGTATAATATAGAATAAATTTGTTTCTCCTTTTCCAAAACCCACATTTTATTAAAGGAAAAGTAATTTTCCCCTCCTTTTCTAAAATCACAATTTAACCCACTTTTCATTTTTTAAAAAGTTAGTTTGTGTTTCACCTATGTTTGACCAAACACATCTTTTAAAAAATCATTGTTAAAAACTATGGTTACGTCTTGCAAATATGGAACCAAACAGACACTAAGTTCTGCGAGTTTTCAATTCCCTAAAACAAAAAACTATGAGCGGAAGTTCCATTCTACTCTCCACCCAGGGCACATCCAACTAATGACATCAGGCTAGCACAACTCCTACCAAACAAGTTGCGCTCATTGGTTCTAAATGATTATTCAATTGCCTTGACATCTGGACATGTGACTACTAGGCAATCAAGGTTATTGATTGAATTTTGAAGAATCACAAATTGGATGATTTTTTTTTTGGCCAAGATTAATTCATAAAAGGAAATAATAATTACAAACACCAGTCCACATAAAACACCAAACAGGATAAAAACCACAAAGAACACCAACACAACAACAGAAAAAACATAACATTAATTTGAATAGGACGGTTTTATTTGAATTTATTAAACCACTTTTAAATAAATACTCCCTTTCAAAATAATTATTATTTTGGAGTTATGTACATAAATTAAGAAAACTAATAAATAACCTAAAAACTAATATAGTTTAATTATATTTTACTATAATACTCTTATTGATTATATTGTACTCTTTAATGCTTCTTTTTTCTTTCATTATTAATAAAGAGTAAACTTGTTAAAAATTATTAATATTATTTTAAAAATTATAATGTGACAATTATTTTGAAACATGAAAAAAAAGTCCAAAATAACTATTATTTTGAGAGTGGGGGAGAATATCCTCAATGTAATTATTGCTTATCAAATTCCAATACTGCCTCCAAATTATTGTTATAATTTTCTCCACCAAAGCAAATAACATTCACTTTTCTTTCACTATTTATCTCAAAGAACTTCAAACTTTTCTTTCTAAAGTTTCTTGGCTCTCTGATTCTCTCTTCTCTCTTTCCCTCTAGTCTTCATATTCATTTGAGGTGAATTCTCAAAGTGGAATACTAGTATGAAGTCATTACTAGTGGAATTTTACAATTGATAATATCAATGTACAATTCTCATTGTTAATTTTCAAGCTTTTAGGTTCTATTATTTCCTCACTTTTTTTAATTAACTTTGCAACCTCTAATTTATTTAGATTTTTTATTGTTGCCGTTTTTCATACTTTGGAGCAATAGGAGATGTCAAATAGGAAGTATGAATTTTGGTTTTGAAAAATTGAGGAAAAAGAGAAAAGTTGAAAAATTAATTTAAACTTAACATGGTGCTTTTAATATTATTACTATTCATAACAAGGATGTAATTAGTTCAATTGATGAAAAAATGATACAACAATCACTTGTAAAGATGATGTTCAAAATATTAAAAGTTCTAATTCCAGTTAAGAACAAGAAGATGATAAAAATTTTACGGAAAACAGTGTATGTAGCACATGAGACACTAGAACTTTTCAATAATTTTGCCTCAAAACCTTGAAATTTCTAAACACGGCCATGCTCCACTCTCATGGCCCAGCATTTGTATTCAGTGATATGTAAGAAATCGAAATTTAATGGTGATAACAAGTTGTAGTTGGTTGATGAAGACATTCTTAAATATTGTATACGGACATGGAGCTCTATTGTTCTCTCATGGAGACATGGTCTTGCATTTGTATTCAATGAGTTTACCTAAATTTGGTTCTGACTGAGTCCTTTCCTTTTTTTTTTTTTTTTTGCCCTTTTTGGCCAACAACTGACTGACTGACTGAGTCCTTTCTAATCAATGAGTTCTCTCATAACATACAACGATACTATTTCCTTTATATTCATTCAATCCACACACGCACAGACAAATACCATTCGTGCCCTTTTTTAGCCGTCATATATATATATATATATGCTCACTCCTTCTTCTGCTTCTGAAGGCAGTGCCAACCATTGAAGCAACCAAAGTGTTTTCTATTTTCTCTTTCATATGAACTTGAAAACATGATCATGAAGAGCAACCCACCGTCGATTCTCGCTTTCTATGTCTTTGCTTCCTTCATATATTCAGCACAAGTTGCAGATGGTGGTAATTCAGGTAAGCACTTCACATGCTTTCATTTTTTTTTTTAACTCAGGAGAAATTTTTTTCAATATATATATGCTGCTCACTTGACTTAGGCATATGATTCGTATGAATTTGCGCGCAGTATTATTTCTTCCTTACTTAAAATCTAGAATTCCTCTGTCTTTCACTAACAGACTTCATATAGAAACGGGTTTTATTTTATCAAAAAATGTTAGAATTAATTATCTTTGAAAGCTCGCGTGTAAAATTATTTTTATATTATAGGAAAATTAAATCTTTAATTCCTATACTTTACACATGTTCAAATTTTTTCTTTTATAAACAAACCCTCCAAAATTTGCCTCCGTCACAACATTAATCCCTAAACAATCCAAACGTTGGAATTAAAATTCATCGCTGTGAACGACAATTGGCAAGATAGTGTTAGTCTAAAGCATATGTAGCAGACAGAATGCATACTTGTGCTGAGATGACAAAGCAAACTCTCACCAGGTGAGCAACCACAGAGACGGATAAGACGCATAACTCCCGCGAATGGCTAATGCAATATATTTGCATTGAATAGAATTCGTAGTAGGGAATGAGAACACTTCCCTGTTTTACTGTTGTCTCCTTCCCTGTTTTACTTCATAATATTCTCAAACCTCCATCCCACAAGACTTGGACCGAAATCATAGACACAAACTGGCCTCCGGTTGCGAATGGCACCTCTCTTATAGAAGGAAGAATTTTCTTTTTTTCTCAGCGTAGAGTGAAGGGAACATGAGAGACGAGAGGGAGAGAATGAAAGAATGAGGAGTCTCTATTTTTTATGATTAGTAATTCTTTTTTTTAAACTTCCACATCCCATGAATTTAAAATTTTAAAATTAAATAAATAATTCATTGATTAATATTCATTTTAATTAATCATTTGACTCATACAATGGTTAAAATAGGCTTATTGGGATCAGGTTAGCCCATCAAAGACAAACCAACTGACAAAGTTCAACTAGGATGCTCTATTCCATATTTTAATTTTTCTTCTATATATAGCGAACAAGAGTCAGGTTTTGCAAAATAAATGAGGCATACCTCAAGAATAAAAGAGAAATATGAAGAAGATTAAAGCTTTGGATTGAGCAATCCAAAGGTATTTTACCGGGAAATATGCCAAAAAGACGTCCCAAGGTGGGTATGGAAAGGATATACATACATACATACATACATATATATATATAAAGCCACAAAAATAGTATTAAAATGGAGATAGTAGAGAGAGTGTGATAGGAATAAAGAAAAAAGAGGAGCTTTTCACACCATGTGTGGATATGAAAAACATCGCCAAATCTCAAGCGGGCTCATAGGCTTAAAGGAGAAGGCTAGAACGAATTATTGAGAAGATGCTAATCATTGTTCTGTTATGGCCGACTCTTTCCATTAAACTTTCTATAAGAGTCAGTAGTTAAGAGAAATCTGGGGATTCAAAGCTGAGAAAATAGAAGGAAAAAAGATGCAGATTCTTGGAGACTTTGTGGCTGTGTCCCGAGAGAGTAATAGTAGTCCTTAGTGGTTGAATGGGGCACTGTGAAAGGGCTTCGTGAACTAGCGACCTTATAAGAAAAGATCAAACTCATTTTGCAACTATGATGTTCTTTCCGATATAGAGATGTAAGGTAGTTTTATGATTATATTTACTATTATGGTTTCTCTTCTTTTATCCATAAATGTCTGCACAAAACTGCAAAAGCAACAACTAGCTCAAATTGAAGAATTTCTTATGCGTTTATGGTGAAAGCCTTCCTGATATAAATACATATTTTACGTTTGCGTGGATCTATATATATTATATATAATATATGTATATCATCTCCTCCAAACGCTAAATAGAAACAGTAATTATTCTATACTGCAAATATATATCAGCAAGCCTTTCTTCAGGCACCAAACAGCAACATTTACCAATATTAGGAATTGAGTTAGAATAGTTTATATTCTGTTACGCTGGTTAATAAAAGTCAGATTAATCTCACTATTGTAACACACACAGACACTCAAATATATATATATATATATATATATATCTATTCTGATGTAGCTTGATTACAGGTGTCAATAAAATATTCATTCATCTCTGTCTTCAATATTTTACTTTCTCTTTTAATCTTAACCTCAATCATCAGCAACTCTTTCTTCAAGCGCCAAACAAAGATATTATATATTAATAAGTAGATCGAGCCTTTCTTGGTTCAAAGTTTAAGAATCACAGTGCAAATATTAGGGCTTTTGATCCCTGAACATCCTTCTCACTTGCCTCGAGCATACATATATGAAAACACAAAAGGGAATATTTACATAATATATTAGAGCTATGCATTCTGTGCTCACCCAACAAGAGCATAGAATGCATACTTCATGGAACTGTTAGTATTTGAAGCTTAAATTTGATATAGATATATATATATATATATGAAGCTTCATATATGATGTCATGTATGATGTACTTGTGGGTAACTATAAGGAATATAAAGTGCAGGTTTCATAAGTATAGACTGTGGAGCAAGCACAGATTATACAGACGATGCAACAGGGATTTGGTACCAGACTGATGAAGGCTACATTGAAAGCGGAACCAATCTTGAACTATCCCCTGACAACGATGTTCGTGCCATAGATCGACAGCTATACACGCTGAGAAGTTTTCCAGAGGGAGAAAGAAACTGTTACACTATAAAACCAAAACAAGACCAGAAGAGGAACAAGTATTTGATCAGAGCTATATTTGCATATGACCAATATGACTACGGAAACCAAATTCCAATTTTCGACCTCTACGTAGGGGTCAACTATTGGGACACAGTTCAATTGCCTAATTCATCTTTTTTCAAATCCTTTGAAATAATAATCCAGCAGATTCCCACAGACATGGTGCAAGTGTGTTTGGTAAACACTGGAAAAGGCACTCCTTTCATTAATACTTTGGAATTAAGGCCATTGAACAACTCTCTCTATTCCGCTCCACTTCCCTTATCTGTTATCACAAGAGTCGATTGTGGCTCTGGCCTTCCACGCACTATTATCAGGTAGGTACTCTTTCTATATATTCTGCACCACCTGGTACAACTTTTACATTGTCTTTCCCCTTTTTTTTGGTCTAATTTTCGTAATTAAATTTGAAAGTTTACAGTTTATATTTTAGCATTAAAAGTTAAAACTTAGATCCATAAATTTGAAATGATTCTTTAATAAATCAAAATTTTAAATTGTTTATTATCTTTAAATATATATCTGTTAATAATTTCACGATAAATTCACTATAAAAAAGAAATAATAATAATAATAATAATAATAATAATATATACTTTTTCAGGGAAAGGTCATGGTATTTTTACTCAAATTTCATTTTTACAAACTGTAATTATTCTAATTTACTTTTGGCAAAACTGAAAGGCACATAAGCAAACTTCTGCAACCTATTTTACTCTTATCATATAGTGAGATCTATATATTCTAGTTGTCTTGATGCATCCTCTGATCATAGGTTGTAACAATGTTATTAGTTTCGGCATCACCATGTGTTGAAAAACATACAATAAAAGTGCCCATTGCTGTCTTGTATAATTCCACCTCCACAGCATGTCCGTGGTTATGCCTGCAACTCTCAACAACATTAAGTAAGACCTCCCTTAGGCTTAACCTTCTCCGAACAACAAGCATTTCTTCCGTTTTTTAAGGGATTTCCAACCCTCTCTAAGGCAAGTTATATGCTTGTGTTCCTTCTGTGCACATTGCATTTTACCTGCTCTAGTGGATCGCTCACTTATCCAGTACTTAATCCAGGCCCATAATTAAAACTTTCTATCGTTCTCACCTTAGGAGCCCATTTGGTTCACAAATTTGATATTGATAAACATGAATGAATTGATTATTACCATGAATTATTTGGTATGACATTTAGGATATGGAGAAAAAATTATATTTTTATGTTTAATTAAATAAAAATAATATTAAAAGTGTCAAATATCCTTGAAGAAATTTTTTCCCCTTACCTTCTTCATCCTTCTTCCTTCCCAAATATTTCTAGTATTGTGTGTAATAATAGTAGGAATTCATTTCGAATCCAATAAGAATGGAATTCTGACCAATGTTCTAAAATTTGGATTAAACCAATTCAATTAGCTAAACTAGGAATCAATCATATGTCTGATTTGGGAATCAACTAAATCAGTATCAAACCAGTCAAAACTCCTAAATAAAATAGTTCAGCCGATTCAAGAATTTTTTCAATTAACCTAAAAAGGCCTCCAAAAAGTGAACTGTAGAAGCCCACACTTATTAGCCTCCAATAATTGCAGTCCTTTTATAGCCCCACGTCTCCTTTCTTTTCACCATAGGAGGACTCATATTCTTTGCTTCTTCCTCCTTTACAAGTTAACAACATACATTTTTTTCTTATTTTTTCTTCAATTTTTACTCTTTTTTTAATTTTATGGAACTTTTTTTCTTTATGCGATAACATCATTTATCTATATTTTAATTTTAAACTTAATCTTTTTAATTGAATTTTAACATAACTCTAAAATGTGTTTGATAACAAATGTTTATATGTACACTTTTCCTCTTTTAACGTTTGTTCTTTTTTCTTCAATCTTTGATTATTTCTTTATTTATTTCTTAAATTTTTTTTCTTTATTTGATAACATCATTTTAATTTTTGCTATACCTATTATTTATATCTATATATTATCTCAAATTAACTTGAATCTTTTAATTTAGTTTTAATATGACTTATAAAAATGTTTAATAACAAAGGTTCATACTCTTCCTATATTTATATATTAAGACTAGTTCAATTTCAGTTAAATTATTAAATCTTGAACTAATATCTTAATTAATCTAGTGACTGATTCAATTTTCTTAACATTGATTCTGACCTATCATGGCAAACCAAATGGCCCTAAACTTGGAATGGAATAATCCAATTGAGTTTTTTTTTTCCCCACACAACTCCATGTATCGTGAATTTGCCCTTGGCCCCATTGATATCTGTCTCATGCAATCAATACACAAGACAAATGGATCTTCTTACAAGAATCCTATATAAATTAAAGGATACAATGATGTGCATTTTTTTTTTATTTTTTGTTCAAACTTTACCTATACAAAAGTTGAATTACTATAATGGAATACATCTTAACTAAACTTTCTCTTATAAAAAAAAAATGAATTACTATGTTACACATGAAGAACACACAAAAAGGGATAACCAATGTCAAGAGGCTTAAAAACATCTACATATCCATGTATAAAATAAAATTTATAAAAAAACTATTATTTATTAGTTATGAACAATACCACTTCTCTTAAACTCTATGTAATGCATAAGCCTTGTTAACAAAATTTTTGTATATCAATATAAAATATCAAATTTTATTTTATATTTTAACAAATTATGAATTATAAAATTCATTTCTCTACTTTCATGTCAACATAATGATATGTGAATATTGTCTCTAGTCTCCTCTAAAAGTAATAAAGATTAATAATTTCATTGTTGTTTTTGAAAATACAGGTACAAGGACGATGTCTACGACCGCTTGTGGGTGACATATGACGGTGAACATTGGGATCTCTTGAAATCAAGTGCAGAAGTAAAGGCAGAAAACTCCGCTTATGAGCTGCCATCAGAACTATTACACACTGCATCGCAGCCTCTGAATCATTCGAATCTCTTGACTGCAAATTGGAGTTATGATAAATCTGAACAATATTATTTGTTCCTTCATTTTTCTGAAATTCAAAAGCTTCCCTATGGCGACAAAAGGATTATCAATGTCACTTTTGATGACGAAAATTCCCTTCCTCAGGAACTTACTCTTGAATACTTCAAGCCCGTTACCTTAAGTTCCAACAAGATGACAAAAGGTTATGTTAGCTTCATAGCCAGAGCAGCAGCTGATTCGGGTGCACCTCCTATACTCAATGCCTACGAAATTTACAAAGTCGTCCCACAACCAAATTCCCCTACAGATATAAAAGACGGTATTGTTTTTTTTTTTATTTTTTCCATTCATTTGTTTCAATTATCCTCTTGTTCGGTTTTACGGTATTCATAAAATCAATATTCAAAAAAGTTCAACTAGGTAGTTCTGTTTATGGTAAATTATGTAGTTAATACCATCATGGAAATCAAGCATACGTATGGGGTCTCCAGACTTAGTTGGCAAGGTGACCCTTGTGTTCCATCTAAGTTAGCGTGGGATGGTCTAAGATGCAGCTCTGGAAATAATATAAGGATCATTTCATTGTAAGTAATGCTACACTTTTGCTCTTATTTATGATCTGCTATATTTCACACACTCAAGGACAATATCTTGCATACAAATAGTTGAAGAAAACAGTAAAATACCCGAATGTAAGGTATCAACAATATAGTGTGAGGATTTTACATTTGCAAAACATCCAAAAGCTTGCCTTGATTAAGTGATATATCTCGGTCCGATATTTCAAACCTAAAAGCTACAGATTCCCTTTTTTTCTCTCATTTATTTGTTCACGATGCTAGCAATCTTGCAAAATACAAATTGTAGGAACCTGAGCTCAAGCAATCTCACAGGACAAATAGCTACATCGTTCAGTGGTTTGAAAAAATTGGAGTCCTTGTAAGTTATTGCATAAGATAGGCACTGAACATTTAATACTATCATTGAGGATGTTGTTAGATATTATTATAGCAAAACTAACATCTTGTTCATAGGGATTTGTCGAATAATGAATTAACTGGACAACTACCAGAATTTCTCGCAACTCTTCCAAATTTGAAATTCATGTAAGTCAACCCCAATATAACACTGCAGCTTTCATGCTCAGATTGTGAGGTCATGTATCTTAAAATTCCATTCATTTTCTTTTTACCCTCTTACAGTGATGTGACAGGAAACAAGCTCACAGGTTCAATTCCAAAGGCTTTGAGGAAAAAAGCTTATTTGCAGCTCAGGTTTACTTGTCTTCAATGTCAAATTCATATTCTAGTTTAAGGCCAAATTGGAAAAAATTTTGGTCCTGGTCGTCATTCTTTCTTTGATAATTTGAAGAAAGAAAGAAGAAAGAGAACAACAAGGATAAAATTTTTACTTTTCATAATTTATTAACTATCAATAGTCTATACTCTAAAAGTTTTGAGTTATACAACAATGCCTTATATTTTACAAAACCATGAAGCTAAACCTTGCTGGAATATAAAACTTATACCCCTAATTATGGTCAAGTGTATATCAGTAACCATAATAAGTCACCATGGTAAGTGGCTCTCTTTAATTTTATCTTTATGTATAATATACTTAGGCCTCAACTTCCTTATTCTATATAACTTATAGTTTGTTCACATACAACCTTAAGACTCCCCAAATTTAGCTGCAATACCTGTGAAAAACAGTGTGCAAGACATGTTACTTCTCTTCATTTGCTCGACTTATATTTTCTCTTCCTATTTTACCAGTGCAGCCAACAATCCAGGCCTCTGTCAAACATATTCATGCAAGGAACACAAGTTTGTAATTCCTTTTGTTACATCATTTGCAGTTTTGGTCCTCATTGCCATTCTTTCTTTGATTATTTGGAGACTCAGAAAGAAAAGACTAGGTATTTTTGTTTTTACATATACTTGTTGTCATTTCATTGCGAATCTAACAACCATGCTTTCTGAATCTTTGCACATATTGGTTACTAGTAGTGATGTGTTTTGCAATTCTAGCATGCTTTCCCGAGATCGAACTTGGGAACCTTTGATCTGTTTTTGTTCTATCCCACTTTGGATAACCTTTGAGGCATAAGATGGCACTTATGCCGTGAATTTCTTGACCTAACAAGCTACTCTATGTGCTCAAGTTATTTTAACTCCCTTTTGAAGTCTCAAAACATTTTTTTATAATAATGCAGTTTTGTCTAACAAATCCCAGAAGACAGAAATTCTAAAACATAAGAATCGAGAATTTTCTTACTTTCAAGTTCTTCGTATCACCAACAATTTCAACACTCTAATTGGAGAAGGAGGATTTGGGAAAGTTTATCTTGGTACTTTGGAAGATGATACTCAAGTTGCAGTGAAATTACTTTCTCCATCATCAAAGCAAGGATACAGGGAATTTCAAACAGAGGTTAGAAATGAAAGTCATATCATAATTTTCAATGTTTTTTAACCAAATATATGCAAAATGAGCGAAAATTGATCTTCTTCAGTTATGATCAGCTAACTTTTGACTTGTAGGCTCAACTCTTAATGGTTATTCATCATAGAAACTTGGTTTCACTTGTTGGGTATTGTGATGCAAACGATGTCAAGGCATTGATTTATGAATACATGGATAATGGGGACCTCAGCCGACTATTATCAGGTTTTGTCTAATCTTGTGCTCAAAACTTTGCAATATCACTGATGGTGTAATTTTGTAGTGGTTTTCATGTCATAAATGCAATTATATAATTAGAAAGATCTCATTCATTGATGGTAAAAGCAAAATAGTACGTACTTCAAGTCAAACTATTCATTCAGTTCTCTATAGTTAAATCTGGCCTATCAAACACTTTGAAAAATTGTATAATGATATATACGTTTTTTATCCTGAAACACCCCATCCTAAAACACCCTGCTAAGAGGCAAGTTTATGTTTGTAGAGAAAAACCCAAATGTTTTGAAGTGGAATGAGAGACTTCAAATTGCGTTGGATGCAACAAAAGGTGACAAAACTACAAATTTAGAAATCTTTGTCTCTCCTTAATAGGCTTTATTATATTTTACTTTTCCTTATATAATCTATATATTGGAATTGCAGGATTGGAATATCTTCATAATGGTTGTAATACTCCTATAATTCATAGAGATTTGAAGCCATCCAACATTTTATTAGATAAATCTAAACTAGCCAAGATTGCTGATTTTGGATTGTTTAGAGCATTTATAAATGAAAAAGATTCTCATCTATCAACTCAACCAGCTGGTACACCTGGTTATATAGATCCTGAGTAAGTGATTGTTTTATATCGAAGAAAAATTCTAAGAATATTTGCCAAAAAAGTCCAAAAGACACATAATATGTAATTACCAATAATATTTGAAGCCCAGTTTATTCTAGTAAAAAGAAACTCTAGTTAACCTAATTGCTTCTTGTCCTTGTAGATTTCAAAGATCTGGAAATCTAAATAAAAAAAGTGACATTTATAGTTTTGGGATGATCCTTCTTCAAATAATAACTAGTCGTCCTCCAATAAGAAGAGGACCTGAGAATATTAGTTTCATTCTTGATTGGGTTCAACCTAAACTTCAATGCGGAGACATAAAAGGCATTGTTGATCCAAGATTAGCTGGAGAATTTGATGTAACTTCGGCAGGAAAAGTTGTTGAAGTAGCAATGTCATGCGTCTTACCAACAGCAACCCAAAGGCCAGACATAAGTTACATATTGCAGGAACTACAGGAATGTCTAACTTTGGAGATGGAACATGCCAGAATGGATAACACTATGCCAAATCACTCGATTGATCATTCTTTGAACTGTGAATCACAAACCATCCTCTCTGATAGGTAGTCACAATACTTCTATTTCTGCTAAGCTACACTAAGTATCATGCCTGTAAGTTTTAAGTATCTCCTGTTTAAATGATTATATATGGTGATAGAATAATATATTCTTGATTATGGATTTTTGAAGGCTTGAACACAATATTGAGCCTCATTTAATAATATTCTTGACGGAGGCAAACAAAAAAATGGGGGAAATAATAAAAAATTTAATTTATAAAAAGTTGCATTATTTATTAGCTATAATTTATTCACCTCAAACTCAATGCAACTCATAAGGTTCATTTCTAATCATTAATATATATATATATACACTCCCTTTGTTTTTTTTTTTTTATCTGTCATATTTTAAGAAAAATTTTATTTTTATTTATTTGTCACTTTTAAATTTCAAGACAATATTAATTACTATTTTTCTAATTATACCTTTATTTATTCCTTTAAAAATCAAAGAAGACACTGATTGCTTTTTCTTATTTATCTATTTATTGAATGGCATATTAAAAAATTTTAAATAATTTTTAACACATTAATTGCATTTCTTAATTTGTGTGTTAAAATCTTAAATGACACATAAAATTAAACAAAGATAGTAATCAAACTTATAGGAAACCGCACTATTCATAATTCGAAAACAATATAACTCACCTCAAATTTCATGCTAAACATGTGGCCTACTTTTAAGTTCTTATCAAATATATGTAGAAGTTTAGTAGAACTACATGGAAAAATCCAATAATAATATTACCTCCGTTTTAAATTATAAGTTATATTTATCTATCTCACATAAAACAATGGAATCTTGATTTTTTTCAAAAAATTTTTATTTTCTAAAATTATTTTTATTAAATAGAGGTAAAAATGAGTTATTATGCCTCACCAAATAACTTTGTTTATTATTTTCTCTCATAATTAAATATTATCATAAATAAGGATAAAATTGAAAAAAAATATTAAATACCCACTAACTTTTATCATGTCCTATATTTTGATATGAAGGCAGTATTCAATTAAAAGATGGATTGCATGAATGATTGCAAAAGTCCTCCCAGTTTTTTCTTTTTTTCTTTTCAAATTTTTCTTTATAAGCAAAGGTGAAAAGTAACCATTTAACTCCTCCCTAATCAAAATTAGGACCAATATGGTGTTGGTGTAACTTGAGAACCACTTGAAGTAAACCAGCTATATGCTTTAGGGCAGGGTATTATATTTTAATATATAAACAAAACTTTAAAAAAAGAACATGAAATTTTTTTAACATGAGCTAATGTTTGGCATGAAATTTTTTTTCCTTTTTGCAGCTGAAACTCTGGAACTTAAGACTTACCCACCTGCATACCTTAGCCCACAGGCATCTGGGAAGAACCTTCTTATTGGAGCAAATTTTGCTTCTGCTGCCTCTGGTTATGATGAGAAAACTGCTATTTTGAATGTAAGTTAAGAGTTGGTAAACTTGGATATGGCTTAAGAAAAAGTATGTTTATTCATTTTTTGTTTTGGACTTTTAGCAGCATGTTATCCCATTGTCTCAACAATCAAACTACTACAAGGAATACCAAAGCAAGCTGGCCAAGGTTGCTGGCAGTCAAAAGGCGGCATCAATTATCAGGATGCATTGTACATATTGAGTGCTGGAAGCAGTGACTTTGTGCAAAATCACTATGTCA
This sequence comes from Adenanthera pavonina, assembly GCA_026686845.1. NCBI lineage: Eukaryota > Viridiplantae > Streptophyta > Magnoliopsida > Fabales > Fabaceae > Adenanthera > Adenanthera pavonina. The sequence goes on along the minus strand of JAIVEN010000011.1, from coordinate 4,234,962 downwards.
ATCCTTGGATCAACAAAGCCTACACTCCAGATCAGTATGGATCATACATTTTGGGATCATTCTCAAGCTTTATCAAGGTACTTCGCTACTGCCTGTTCTATACTATAAACCAGAGCAATTATTTGGACAGACTGAAGGCATAAGCGTACTAATATAAATGTCATCCAAAAATCTCAGAGAGAATAGATCAATCATGATGTATCAGTCAGTTGCACTTTTCAGTTTAACTCACCTCTGACATACTTATGTATAATTTGGTGTGCTTATTTTTCTAGATAGATTCTGCCTAGAATCTCTCTGATCCACTGCTTTGTTTGAAACACAGGGCTTGTATGAGTTGGGAGCTAGAAAAATTGGAGTGACTTCACTCCCTCCATTGGGTTGCCTACCTGCTGCAAGAACTTTGTTTGGATTTCATGAGAATGGATGTGTCTCAAGGCTCAACACTGATGCACAAGCATTCAACAAAAGATCAGCTCTGCTGCAACAGATCTCCGAAAGCAAATTCCTGGTCTCAAGATAACTATCTTTCATATTTTCAAGCCGCTCACCTTGTTCAGTCACCTTCAAAATACGATATGGATAACATCAACACCAAGAATACAAATTAACAACATGGATTTTTCCCCTTTTCTTTCCATTAAAATGACAAAAATTATTTGATTTTCGTTTGTCCCTGGTTATACTGACAAGTTTTGCGGAGGCAAGAAGAGGTTGCTGTGGGACTGTAACTGTAGAGACAACATCATTTTTGTGCAACCCAAAATCACCAGGAACTTTTTCTAATGCTACCCAGTATGTGTTTTGGGACAGTGTCCATCCTTCTCAAGCTGCTAACCAGGTTATGGCTGACGCCGTGATTCTACAAGGAATTTCCCTCATCTCATAAGCACTTATTAATGGCCACCTTAATCTTTGTAAGACTTTCTTGTGTACCACTAGTTATCATGCAAGTGAAGCAGACAGTTCGCTCATGTTTCTATGCAGAAATCTGTAATTTATTTATTACATTCTCTTGATATTTCTGATAAGTGTACTCATTTGGAGGTTCCCTAGCTGCCTATTCGTATATTTCAAGGCCATAAAGGACACAAACTGTTACGTTTGGAAGGGATTGAGCAGTTCTAAATGCAGATTGCAAATTATGTTCTGGAATTTGTAATTCAAATACGAGAAATAAGAATTTCTCTCCATTATCTCCAAGAGCTTGTACTTTTTTATTTTTTTATATTTTCTTTCCCCTCAATTTGTGTGTACTAAGCTTTTATGCCAACACCCGTCTACGTCACCGTGGTTGTCACTGTTTCCAGCCGATGTCATAAAAAGTTTGTCATCAGAAAACTAATGAAAAAATTGCATATCACTGTCAGCATTCCATGCAACCAAATCACTACCTAATTGGGATCTTTTATTTTGATCCTAAATATAAGATCCTTTACAATATACGAGGTAGTATTTATTATATATTTTTTAAAAATATCTCTATTTAATGTATTCAAAGAGAAAGAGATTAAGTAGGAATAGTTTTAAAAAAATATTGAAATTTTCAGAGAAATCGAGATAGTTAATTAGTTTTAATTCCAATTCTTAATCCACATGATTTGATTAAAATGATATTATATTAAGAACCAGAGGGAGTAATAAATAAACAGATATGTTAATGATATTCTTTCCATTCCAAAATAATAATAATAATAAACAGATAGTTTTCCCTCTCCCATTAGTAGTTATTAACCCCAGAGATGAAAAAATAAAACAATGGGAACAGAGAATCAGAGGCGCAATAGAGGCACAAACGTTCATTTGAGTTATTGATAATCAAGAATAAAAGATTAATCCGTTTAGGGAATTAAAGGTCTGAAGCCAGCCAGCATATATACCCTTGCTCTGACTATATTCATGAAGTGAACGTACACAAGAAATCTCTATTGTAAGCTGGAGAGATAACTCAGTTCCACTCATACTTCTAATCAAACCACATTTAGTGGGTCAAGTAGCATCATTTTGCTGCAGTGCAAAATTAACAACTTTCGCATAAATTTTCCTCGCAAAATGAAATGAACTTCTGCTACAACCATATAACTTTCAGAACGAAGTCCAAGATGTTTCAATGAGATGAAAGCAAACAGAAGCTTAATCATTGATTCATCTTCACTCTTGCAAGGAGAATCTGGCTCAAAGGGAGCATGTTGTTTACTCTGAAAACTCCAAAATTGTGTACAATATAGTTATATATATTGATACATGGCAAACCATGATTGAGAGTACACTCTTATTTATAAGATCGTTAGTCTCTGAATAGATCCTAACGGCTGATAAGGTACATAAGCATTTACTATTGTATACCCTACTAATCTAAATACTCAGACCAGGAAAAAAGCTGCTATACTGTAAGTTAAAATGAACTATATATATGATGCTGATCTTTTATGCAAATTATACGAGGCACCAACACCAGTGTCTTTTAAAGCATCTGCATACTTCACCAACTCAGATTTCGCTGTGTCTAAGGAATCTGGCAAAGAACGAAGTCGGTTTTTTAAATCTCTAGAGCCTACAATACTATGAATGAATCTCTCTGATCTTCCTACATCAATGCTATTTGGCCTCTTTTTCCCCTTCAAATTTGTCACCCCCAGTGATTCAAAGGAAGTTCTAGATGTCCACGTGGGAGTTGCAAATTCGTTCCTGTGATCTACGGTTCCAGCATCATTTTCTGTTACAATGCTGGAACTCAAATGTGAGAAATTGCTACCTTGCCGGTGATGATCGTGGCCATTTTTGCCTAGTAGTAGACGCCTAAGCTTTCGGAAAATTTTGGCCTTGCTTGATGTGATAGTTTTGGCGGCAGATGAATTATCAACAGAAGAATAATCATCACACTCTCCAGAGTCTGTGAGAAAAGAGGTCAAGGAGAAGGACCATTTATCTGAATCATAGTCCATAATGGGGACCCCTCCTTCGCCTAGGCCATCAGTATCTGCATATTCAAATATAAGCTGCTTCGCTTTCCTCTCAGATGTAGGGCTTAAGCTTTTGCTTAGGTCCCTTGCTACTGTTTTACCAGGTGGAGGTTGATAATTCCGCAGTTCATATCTTAAACAAGCATTTATCCACCGCAGATACACTAATTCCTCAACATCCAAACACCGATCAGCTTGTAGTCGCTCAATTTCCTTCATCAAGACCTCATTCACTTGTCTAAGATGCTCACTTTCTTCCTTCAGAGCATCTACCTGCATCCAAAAGTATATATAAGGTAAAATTGTATTCAATAGTAACTAAAGGACGAAGGTTAACTATAATATTATTACCTCAGGGTCTTCCAGAACAGAATTTGCAAGGATCTGAGTAGAATCCAATCTATGAGCCAATTCAGAATTGTCAAATTGCAATCTTAAATTACATTTCCTCAACTCTTCTGCCTCTGACTCAAGATCCTTTAGCTTTTGCAGCCTTTCTTCAATACCCTGATCAATAGCAGCAGCTTTGCCTTCTTGCTCTTGCAACTTAGCAACTCTTTTTTGAAGGGTTAAAATCTGTTCCCTATTCTGTTCAGCTTCATACCTAAGTTTCTTCTGGAGCAGCTGGACTTTTGCTTTTGCAGCCTCAAGTTCAGCCTCCACTTTAGCATGATCAGCCACTTGAGCCTCCAATATTCGATTCTCAGACTGTAATGTCTCAACCTTCAGATTTAACATCTTCGCCTCCATAATGGTTATCTTCAATCGATTTTGGAGCTCTGTCACAGCTCTTTCTTGCTCTCTGAGACCGCAGTACTCCAGCAGTTGAACCTCAAGATCTTTTTCCCTCTGTTGAAGCATTTTAATTTTGCTCCTGAGATGCTGGATCTCTTGCTCATAGTCAGCCTTTTGCGGAAATACATAAGCCTTAGGAGATTCTTCCCTTGATATTGGTGTTTCCGCACCTTTCTTGAAACAATTTCCAACGATGGGGACTCCAAAGTCCAATTCCTTCTCAAGATCATTAAACTCAGGTAAGAGGAATTCATCTTCTTCACCACTTTTTTTACGGTTTGGAGAGAGACCAGATGGGGAATTCTCAACTATCACTTTATTGATGCATGTTTCTTCCTGCTACAGAGAAATTTAATATAGCACCCCTGTTTTAGTTAAGCAAAAGTATCATAGCAGTTTACAGCCAATTTCAATTAAAAAAATTGTCAGCGAGAAAAAAAAAATCATAACACAACGATTAAAACAGAGAATGTTCAAGTTGGAAATAAATGGGCTGTCAGAAAAATATCCTCAGGATCCTACACAAGTTTTTCTTTCTTTTTCATTTCTACTGCAAAAATTTGCAGACAGATAAAATGAACAATGATTTGTTCAACCAAAAAGAATAGATAAGCAGTTCTCAAGAGTTTTCAATGTTAGCAAATGAAACCAGGGGGAAACCAACAGAAAAAAAATAATCTCTCATCTTTTTTTTCTGAAATTGGAAATAGAAACTTAAAATCCTAAATCTTATGGATTGAAATCCTAAAAATCATACAGAAGATATGAACCAGGTATTTTGCATCTAGAAAGAAGTTAATCAGTCTATCAACAATTAAATGCCAATACCAAAGTAACATTCAGAAAACACACTGGAGTATTTTCTAAACAACTTACAGTATGCAGAATATTTCCATCTGAAACAGTGAAGCAAGGAATAGATGCTGCTTTTGTAACATGAAGATCCTCTTCGTGTTGATCACTACCTCCTAAAAAATGTTTTCATTATCTAATTCAGATCAAGGACAGAGAAAAAGAGAGGAATATTGATATTTAGGCAAAAACAAACCTGAAGGACAGCTCGAGGGTATAGAGGGCTTGGTTCTTCTTGATCTAAAGTGAGAGAAGAGAAATCCAGCAAGTGAAAAAGCTAAAGCCACGCCGAATTTCAATAGAATTGGATTTATATCCGTCTTCTCTCTCACCGTCATATCTAAGAATCCTTGATTGTTTGATTCATCAAGACTGGAAGAGAGATCATGGGTCCTCTTCATCATTGTCCTCCATCATCTCATTCCCAGGAAACGAGCCTGAGAGAAAGACCAATTTCTGGTTTATGCCAAAAAACACCACAAACATTAGAGTCAGGCAAAACCTGCTCACAAACTTGGAAAACCCTAGGAACTAAACAATTCAATATGATTAAGAAAATCAACTCATAGGTTAAAACTAGCAAGTCAGACTGATTCTACATGAGAGGTTATATAGGCTACAGAAGAATTTTTAAGGGGGAAAAGCACACAATTAATGATCAACAAATACATATGAAATGATCAAGAATCAATTCATATTATTAAAAACTAGAGTAAGGAAGACAAATACCCAGAACCCAATACACGTTCACATCAAAAGTCAATAATTGATGCACAAGAAAGTTATATTTCAGTTTATGCTGGAAAAAGAAGTTTTTCCATTTAGAGAATCTTTTTCAAACACCTTGTCTTCCATCATGAAAATTAACTGATCCTACCTAAAAAGAGATTAAACGGACAAGGGGGTAAAGCACATGACCATTCATCAATGAAACTGAAGGGATCGCAAAACATATGAAAGAAGAAAGAAACAATCCATATCATCAAAAACTAGAGCAAGAAAATTACCTGAAAACCCAAACATGTCGACATAAAAAAAAAATCCGTAACAGAACTTTTATTCCAACTTACGCTGAGAAAGAATATTGAAGTCTCAAATTTATACGATCTCTGTCAAACACTTTGGCTTCAATTAAGAAAGCTCAAAACTAAAAGGCCAGATTGATGCAACCTGAAAGAGATTAAATAGACTATAGAAGGATTTAAAAGGGGAACGGGGGGAAGCACATGATCCATGACCAACGAAACTGAAGGGATCAAAAATCATATACGAAACAAGCAAGAATCAATTCATAAAATTCAAAAGTAGAATAAGGAACATAAATACCTAGAGCCCAACACAGATTGACAAAGAAAAAGCAGCAAATACAGCAGAGAACTAAAGTTTTGTCTTTAAAGGACCGTTGTGAAAGGGCTTAACCGCAATTCAATGAGCTAGCTGAGGAGGTAGCGTTTTGCTATTGGTTTGAGTAACAGTTCTAACTCTAAACTAATATAATTGCGTGTATCTATTTGTCACTCTCACAGGCATGAGAACAATTGGGAATCGACGCAACCTTATAAAAAGTAATGTCTTTACCTGCAAACATCTGCCACAAATTTTGTCCCATGCCATGGTGAGTGCAACGTGGAAAATGGGTATCGTCGTCAGAGAGAAATTATGAAAAAAAAGATTATTGCGTCAGAACTCATAAGAGAAAAGATTCTGGCTCTTTTTCAGACGGGAAAACGACAATCTAGGGCGTTCAAACATAAATAATGATATTAATATCTTTAATTTATGTAATGATTCAAAAATATTTAAATTGTAATAAAAATATTTCTGAGAATTTAAATTTAAACACTTAAAAAATTAATCCCAATTATTTAAAAATTTAATTATATTTAATTGAAAATTTAGTTATAAGCATTTAAAAATTTGGTTATTAATACTTAGAGTTCATTTATATCCGTTGGGAATATAGTAGTAAGAACTTGAAAATATAGTTTTAACAACTTAGAAATTCAGTAATATTCGGTTGGGAATTTAAATCTAAGCACGTGGAAAATTAATCTCAACCACTTAAAAATTTAATTATACTCAGTTGAAAATATAGTAGTAAGCACTTAAAAATATAATTTTATTAATATAAAAATTTAGTTATACTCAATTATAAATTTAGTTGTAAGTAATTGGAAATTTAGTTATTTTTTATTAATTAACTTAGGAGTATTTTTATCACTTAATTATTTTCATATTCTCTAAAATGAACATCATCACATAAATTAAGATCCTAATATATCATTATTTATGTTTGGAGGCCCTTAATTGTCTCTTTCCCCTTTTAGTTTCTGGCTTGAAATTTGACAAGAGAAAGAAAACTGCAAAACCCTGTGTCTCACCATAAAGATAATCTAATTGTTTAATACTTCCACCCGAAATTAGGTACCTTTCATGCTCTTTTTCCCTCTATTTATAAGATGTTTTATAATATTTAGTAATATTGTTCCTATTTTATTTCTAATTATTTATTTTTTGACTTTATAAATTATTATTAAAGTTTTTATATAATTAGTAAATGATAATGTTTTTAATCTTATTTTAATTTGTTTCACATTTACTAATAAAACTATGCATATAAACTTGTGGTCTGGTCTAACCTGGTCCTATTAGGCCAACCGGGTCGGGCCAGGCCAGGCTTAAGGTAACTATAGTTTGTACTTGACCTGTAATATATATACATATATATATAAATGCTTTTTTAAAAAAAAATATTATTTTGTATAGATTAATTGATTTTATAAAATATTTTTCTCTATATATCTTATATAATACATTTATTATATGATTACTATGAAAAACTTTTTAAGATTTTGATATTTTAATTGTATTTAAAATTTTAAATTGATTTCTTAATTTAATATTATGTGAAAATAATGTATATTTATGAATATTTTTACATGAATTTGTATAGTTATAAATATTATGTGAAAAAATTAATTTTTATCCTAACATGATCTTTTAAAGAAATTTAATTTTATATAAATAATTATATATTTTTTGTTAATAGATAAAGTTAGTTTTTTATTTTATTTTTTAATATTTTAAAAAATTACTTGGTACTGGACCAGCCCAACCCCGGCTCAATACCTAACTCGATTTGCCCGAGTATCATCAGGTCGAGCAACAAGTTGGGTGAAGGCTAGCTCAACTCAACCCGTGCATATCCCTAGTTTTCCATTTAATAATAATTGAAAGCAAAATTATATTATTATAATAAATAAGAATAAAAAAATATTTTATTTTTTTAATTTTAAAAATATAACTAACTTTCTTAATCTATATGAAATAGTTAAAAATACTTCATAAAAATAACCCTGGCAATAACTTCACATCTGTTATAGTATTAACAATAATGGAGGCCTTAATTGAGCGCCCTTCACTTCAATCAGTTTTCCCTCGCTTGATTACGTTTTTAAATTTTCATGAAAATATTTATTCAAAAATTGTAGAATGGGACAGGAAGATAAGGAGGATAATTTTTTATTCATTGTCCTATGGTATATTTAAATACTCCTCCCTTTGCAAAAACTGATATTTTAGGATTTTTAAAATTTTTTAAAATATTTGTTGCTTTAAAATATTGATTATATTTTTCATTATTTTAGTACTTAGTAATACTCTTAATTCTCTCTTAATATATATGAAATAAATTTAAGTTAAAAATATTTCAATAAAATATTTTTAAATTTTATAATAATTTAGATCATTAAATAATTTCTCTTATAATTTTAAAAGGACACTTTTTGGTCATCCGGGGGAGTAACAAATTCACTCTGTTATTCAACCAACAACGTTCTCTTATCTTTTCTCCCAGGAGCAAGGCCCAATTAATATGCAAAAAGAGGATAATTATGAACTTATATATTGAACTTAATTGTATTATAAGGCAATTACTATAAGGCACACCAATTTGATGTAATATTTGAGAACACAAATTACGCAACCACAACTCAGAATCTACAATTAAAACATTAAAGGGGAAGCTTCCTTTATTAAAAAAATTAAAAACCTAAAATGATGAAGCTTCCCTTGCTCCACTTGTTTTAGTTTCAGTCACTAAATATTATTATATGAAGTTGGACAGCCTTTAACCCATGTGCCAACCTACCTACTCTTCCTCAGCTGTCTTCTTACAATTTTTTTTTGTTTTTTGCCAAGTATTCTTACAATTTGTTACAGGCAAATTTAACCAATTTGATTACCGAAAATGTTGTTCAACGATTTAATTGAATGTCTTAATTAGAAGAAGTTGAAACAGAAAAGATACTTTGGTTATTGGTTACAACTAGTTAATTGTCTTTTTTTGTTAATTCCAGTAACATAAACCTTGTTGCCTAAAGCATGATAATGCTTGCAGATCTGTGGGTTCCTCCTGCTTCCCCCAGTAGGCAATTGAGTCCTATATATGAGAGCTTTGGGATCAGCAAAGATGGCTATTCCAGTAGATGAGGATCGATTTTGCTGCTAAATATTTCCATTTTTGTATAAGAAGCTAATAATAGTTACTCTCCCTTATACTTATTATACTTAATATAAAATCATTTGAACCGAATCACGTAAATTAAGAATGTGAGTTAAAACTAATTAATTATCTCAATTTCTTCAAAAATCTTAATATTTTTTTAAAACTACTTATATTTAATTTCTCTTTTTTTTTTGGATACATTAAATAGAAATATTTTTTAAAAATATATAATAAATATCATCTCATATATTGTAAAAAATCTTATATTCAGGATTAAAAATTAAGATAAGAGATTCTATATATAGAAGCGGAGGGAGCTGTATTTTCCCTGGAGCTTCTTGCACTGTTATATGATCACCATATCAATTTTAGACGGACCAGTCAATTACTTTTTGCATCGTGTCTCCTCATTTCACCAGAGAGGCATAGTTGCCCACGACTATGTTTCACTGCAATTAATGTTGCGGATGAGTCTTTATTGCGTGATTTGACTTTTTGCCCCCTTCACTAAATTAAATTCAGCGGTTTTTAGCTACTCATTTTGGGACACGTTTGTTTGCCTCAACAATATGCTTTAATGATCTTTCTAACTACGCGGCCCAAGTATATTTCAGACCAAGTTTATCAATAATATACTTCTATTATATATTCTCTACGACCTTTCCATTAAAGAAAAAAAATTAGTCAGCGTGAAAATGAGAATGACTGGATCTCGCGTGTTAGCACTTTTTTTTTTTCTTTTTTTATGTGTAAAAGGTAAAACTTTTCTCTCTTCCCTTCTTTTTCTTGAATTTTTTTTCAATTGATGTTTTTCTTGAATTTTTACTCTCACACCTTCGATTAATATTCGGAGCTTCTCCATTTCTCTTCTATTTCCTTTTAGATTCATTCAACCAAATAATACACACAGAGTCACACACACACACATCATTTTCTCCCTTCTTGTCGTTCTAATTAAATTCATCCACGATACATGATAGCATCAATATGGTTCATTGTTGTCCACATTGTTTCATCTAATAAAGATTCTATATATAATGGATAATTGAACGGGGACAATATGCATTTATTAAGGGTTTAGACAAAAAAATTTCAGTATCAAGATATCTTACCTGACAATTAAAGACTAATCCTTTTGATACATAGATCAAAGGGCGCTTTACCTCTTCCAATAAAAATTTTTTTATACATACAGCTAAAAATTAAATCCTGAATATCATGTTCAAATGATCTAACTATTTACCAACTATAATAGATCTTGTTGGGGTCTTTTTCCCTCCCTCACCAACCATAATGATAACCCTCCAATACTACTTGCCACAAAAGTTTTAAGATTTTCCTTGGTTTCTTTTCCTTCTTTCAAATTATATGTGATCCCAATTTAGTTATCATTCTTTTTAATTGAAAAATTTAGTATCATATGTTCGAAATCAACTCTAGAAAGCTCAAATGATATTGTGCTGTTAATAGCAGCAGGAGTAGTCACTTCTAGCCCCTTCCGCGCAGTTTCGGGCCAATTTTTTTGCTTTAAGAAACAAGTTTTTGTCTCTTTATTTAATATCAAAATTCGTATGTATGAAAAAAAAATGACGTGACTTCGTTTAAAAAGCATGTCAATAAGAATATTATGTTCTTTTTTTAATATATTTGAGTATGTCAACTATTATATCATGCCTTCTTAGACCCGGAGAAGAATTATCTATCTAATGTTTGAAGAATAAATTAATATTCAGAAAGGTTTGTTTTTCCAATATTGGGCAATTGTATAGATGCGTAATTTTATGTGTTTGCCCTACGTACTTTGTTTCCCTCGGCAAGAAAATATATAAATAATGTGGAAACGAAACATGCATGCATGATGATGGACCGATAAAAGTTCAAAACGTCTTTCTATTTTTGTTTTGTAACGACTATACGGAATGTCAAGGATGATCGAATATTCTCTATCACGAAATAAATGACAAAAAACACGATTCTAAACAAATCTCATCACTTTCTAATCTGGTCTGGGCTGAAAAATGTATGAGTAGGAATAAATTGGGCAGATTTTAGCTGAAATCTGGGATATCCTTGTTTGTGTTATTTAAAAAACAAGAAGGTCCAACACTTGATCAGTTGGACTATTGGATGGAGACAACACGAAGCCCACCAATAAAAAACTCGGAAGAAATTATTCAGAAGTCCAAAGAATATGACATCAAGAATCTTTCTATTTTGCTTTTTCACTTGGGGGCGGGTTTCTTTTTTTTGGGCCAAAAGGGCCGGATTGGAAGCTTGGAATTTGTATAGTATGCACTATGCAGAAAGGACGAAGATGGCAACAACAATAATGGTCCACAAATTAAAGCCGCTGCCAAAAACCTTCACACAATCGTCTTTTGGTGGACTTCATAGATTGGATGATACCATTTTGGAGAAATTTGTTACAGTGGATGAATGTGAAATGAAGAGGCCCATGTCCATTTGTGAGTTGCTCATGCGTTCTATATTGTTGAGTCTGTCTTTTCCGGGATGCCAAATGTTCCCGTCCTGACCAACCAACATCTATGTCCGTTAGAGGTGATTTGAGCCAACAAGGTGAACCAAGGGTGTGTAATAATAATTCATAACAATTTTAAGTATTACACTCTTTTTTTCCGCCAAAGAAACATCTCAAATCTCACACTATGAAACCAGCGGATTTGGGAGACCTTCGTCTCTGTTCTACCCGTGCCTTTTTTTTTTTTTTTGCTTTTTCTGCCAAACGGGTCTACATGTGATTGAATTATGAAGTTTGGTAGGTATTCAATCAAATGAGATAAAATAAAATAAACTTACAAATAAAACTATATATATAAACAAGATATTGGATTGCACAGAGTCAAAAAAATAAATAAATAGTAAGGTTCATAACTTATAAATACTACATTTTATTCTAAATTTTATTATATATTACTAGACTAAACTAAAATACTATATTAGATATATTTTTCATAGCATTATAGAAAGTTTGGAGAATGAATTGGACTATTTATAATTTAAAAATAATGCAACTAATTATAAAATTCATTATATATATTAACATATTATTGATTGTAAAAATCAATATTCAATATAAAAATTCGTACCCAATTTATGAGTAATATTTTTCTTATATTACTATCTCGTGTATCTGTTACCAATGTTGGTAATTTATGAGTAATATACCATTCTAGCTTCACATAAATTTTATAAATCCCAAATTATTTAGTTTTAATTTTCTGATTAAAAAAAAAATCAATCAAGTGGAACCTACGGATCCAAAAATGGAAGTGGACACAATGATAGCAACTACGTGGCCGCGTAAGGTGTGAATAACGCATAACTCTTCCCCACGAGCCAGACAGTGAACACACAACGTGAACGGCACTCATTCAATCATATGCTCCGATCTACGGCTCACATCACATCTTTCTGCACCTCCGTCACCGCAGCGGTGGGCCCACCGTTTCCTTTTTTCGTATTCTATTTATTTGTTTATACCTCGCTCTCCTGCACTCTTCTTCAAAGTTCAAACCAAATCAGAGAAGAACAAGAGAAAGTAGTCGAATCCCCCAAGGGTCTTAACCCTTAATCAACAATGTCGTGGCAGCAGTACGTCGATGAGCATCTCATGTGCGATATCGACGGTCACCATCTCACCGCTGCCGCCATCATCGGCCACGATGGTAGCGTCTGGGCTCAAAGTTCCAACTTCCCTAAGGTTCGCTCTCCTTCCTTTCACTCTGCTTGCTTCTCCGGATATTCTTATTAGATTTGCTTGCTTTTGGTTCACTTTGATTTTTCCAATTGCTCCACTGCTTCTTGATCTGTTTGGCTGGCTGCAAACTAATGTGATCGGCATCTGATTAAAAAATGTATCTTTTTGTGGTAATTTTTCATTTGTCGGTTTTTTTTTTTCAAGAAAAAGTTGATATTTTCATTGTCCTTTATTGCGTATGTAATGAAGGTGTTACATTTTTTTCCTTTGCTCTTTTCCTAATATTTTGTTTCCTCCAACTAAAAAGCAGTAGAACTTGTGTTGGTCCAGTTTGATTTTTGGTTGGTATTCTGATAATGCAGTAGCATTCAGTCAAAATTCTAAGAGAGTGATTAGTATCGCAATGCTGATTTTGTACCCTAGAAAAGTAAATGAACGTTTGATGTCTGGTTGAAATCTCAATTCGTTGCTTGTATACTCAGTAAAGATTGAGATGGAAGGGAACAGAGTGGATTGAGGGATATGGGCTATCAAAAAATACTGCCATTTCCTACATCCGCATCATTTGAGGTTCATTGTGGTTTTCTCTCTTGCAGTTTACACCTCAAGAAATTGCTGCCATCACGAAAGACTTCGATGAACCTGGCTCCCTTGCCCCAATTGGGTTACACTTGGGTGGTGTTAAGTACATGGTCATCCAAGGAGAAGCTGGAGCCGTCATTCGTGGGAAGAAGGTTAGGCTTTCTTGACCCTTGTTATGATTTGCTTATGTTAGTTCAATATAATTGATCTAGTTCAAGAATCCATTTAAGATTTCCTCTTAGGCAACTAGTCTCTGTTTAAATTATAAGATCATATGATTTTAGCTATTTTTCCATTTAAGTTACATCACAACTTATACGCTTATAGCATATGAGCTTTGTTTCATTGGACCTTCCCTAGAAAGAATCGTGATTCATTTCAACGCATTTAGATCATAGTCACTTCCACATGAATTCCAACCTATTTTCATTTCCGAGTTGTGTAGCCAATTGGCACTGAGATAAATGACCTAGAGTCTGTCAATTTTTTCGTTTCCATAGTACATAACTACCTAATCAAACTCATTCTGTACCAATAGGTTTCTTTGTTAATTCTTGATAGAATGAAACATTAGATGGCTAGGTCCATTGAGTGTTAAAACCGAGTTACTCCACCATCCAATTGAATGCAAAGATGTCAGTGTCAAACAATACCAAAGAAGTTGTATGGTATTATCCTTTTTAGTGGGGAAGAAAACTGACAATTTAAAACTGGTATTCTTCCATGTGTTGTGATTTCAAGGAACAGATTTGCATTTTCTCATATGTATGCCATTCTCATGTTAAATAGATGTAGCCCCTGGTAGTGCAAAATCTTGAAGAAAATTACTGGAGTTGTGTAATTTAATAGGTTTAGGTTTAGACAATTAATGATACATCTTCCAACTTGCAGGGTGCAGCTGGGATCACCGTTAAGAAAACCGGCCAAGCTCTGATATTTGGCATCTATGACGAACCTTTAACTCCAGGACAGTGTAACATGATTGTTGAGAGGTTGGGAGACTATCTGATTGATCAGGGGCTGTAGATCACATCTCAACCGCACATATTTTTCGCATTTTTCATCTGATTTTGGGCTTGCATCTATCTTCATTTTTATGGTTCTGAAATGATATTAAAGTTGTTTGTTGAAAAATAACCAGATGAGGAAAGAAAAGAAATTAGTCTTGTTAATGCTATAGTTTTTTTCTCTCTTGAATTGGTTTATCTTGATTTTTCTGTATTTGTTATGGTGGATGATTTACTTTGATTCCTGATTCTAAGGAAGTATTCTATGTTTCTCAAGTTATCCGATGTGATTGGTTTGGTTGGTTATAGTTTTACAACCAGTTATATGTAGTTGTAGATTGGTTTGCAATCCATAAATGGGCCGCGCCTTTAGCTTTTATTCTTTATTGATTGTTTTAATATTTTTGGTATTAAAATACTAATATGTGTTAAAATAGTTAAAAAGTTATCGAAGAGAGTAATTCAATTTTGAATGCTAGGATGTGTAAGAATATTGTATTTTACACCTGTTTAGCAATCTGATTTTTTTTTAAATATAAAAATGACTATATCAGGTACAAAAAAATTATGAATATAAAAAAATAAATTTCTTACACAAATTATTTATTGATAAAAGATCCAATATCGTGAAATTGGATGTTTCAGAGGATATGTCTTTCATGAAATATTGATATTAATGATTATTTATATTCTTATCTTGGAGTTGGTTTTGGAGGTGAATATATTCGGATATCTTCCAAAATCATAATGATTAAGAAAAAAACTTATTAGATTTCTTATCCTCCAATTATTTTTGTAACAAATATTTATATTAATTTCAAAGTTTATACATGAGTTTAAGATCATGGAAAAAAAATTACAAGGAAATGGTGTAAATTAAAAACCTCTCGTATTTGTTTGAAGGGTACCAATTAACATTTAATTACTAATGACAAGAGGACATAATGCCTTTTGAATTTTAAGCAAGGTAGCTTCTTCAATTTAGTAGAACCCTATTCTTTCAATAGCTTTTTCTATCATTATGAAGATAACTATGGCATTCGCAAGGAGAAGTTTATTCTCTTCCTCTCATGATGAAGAAAATAAAATTGTCATGGAAGAGGCAAAGGAGCAAAATAATATGCCTAAATAATCGATTTTTTTTAACAAAAAAAAAATAGACCTGATTTAAAGCCTCTTGATGGAAAGGCTTGACGATTATACTATTGTGAAAGATGAAACAATAAAATTTTTTATATATAGCTTTAGGTAAAACCTCTGAAACAATACATCACCGAAGATATTTCTCAACAGAAGGTATGGTTTAGTATGATAGAAAGGAGAGTTCATATTTTGTTCTTTTTCAGACCAACGAGTCCATACTATCCAGGGACTGTTTAATTCATATTTTTAGAATAGTTTTTTTTTATTTTTAAAAATAAAAAAAAATTATTTGATAAGTTAATTTTTTACAAAATGTTCTGAAAAGCATAAAAATAAAAAAATAGAAAACTTAAAACATCTTTAAAGTATTCTACATTTTTTCAGAAAAACACAAGAAAAAATAAAAAATACTCACATTATTAATGATAAAGTTATAAATTTTGAATTACACATTTAATACTTGCTAGTTATAATTTTGATAATAGTCATTTAAACAATTTTTTTATTTTCTTATTCTCAAAATTTATTTTAAAAAATAGTTCTACAAAACTATTTTAAAAACATTAAAATAGTGAACATGATCAAAGAGCCCTTAAAACCTTTTCATTTTGCCCTTTTCTTTATAGTTCGTCATCATGATCATCAACGGAATGCCTGATGCATATTATTAGCTTATTTCAAATAAATTTTTAGAAGCGATGAATACCAGTGATTTTATTTCTAAATGAACAACAATCAAAAGAAAAGATCCAATAAATGAAACATTATTAAAATCAAATAACATCTATTTTAATTAAATAAATAAATTAGACTTAATCATCATCTCTTTAAACTTGAAATGTTTTTCATTTAAGCTCTTAAAATTTTCGACATTGTCATGAAAGAGAAACAGCTTTGCAAATTTTAACTGCGAAAATAAAAAGGAAAAGGCCCCGGCGGGGGGGGGGGGGGGGAGGAGGTGGACATGAACAAAGTATGATTTTGAGCTATGTTACCATTCTCTTCAAAAATAAGTAAATTATTTCTAATATTAGAGCCTCCCAAGCAACCTCTAATTTAAAACTTTTGCTTTTACTAATTACACACCTGTTTTAACCTACCTCATTTAGTGGGTTAAAAAACTACCTACCCCATTTAATTTTAGAATAACATTTTTTAAGAAGGTTAGCCCATTACTTGATTTGTGCTTGTTATTCTTACACAGAGGTCATGCTAATCTTTTCTCTATCGTTCCAATTTTATCCAATGCCCCTAAAGGAAACTTATGCACTAGAGAAGTAAATTTGTGGTCTTATAATGTTCCTATTTATGTGAGTTGATATTGGAGGAAACATGTACCCTTGAGAAGTAGCTTCATGCAGGGATTTCAAAATGGCACCTGGCTTGCAAGCCCAAATGACATTTATACAGTAACTGCAAGATATAGATGGTTGTGAGGACATGGTACCAAGTCTGTTCAAGTCCCTTTCATTTGAGGTAGATACTACTTGCCAAAACATTCTTTTATCTTGTGGTTGATTACAATGAAAATATCGCTGACTAAAGATAGGTTGTTAAACTTAATTGCCAAGTTGACTCTACTACTTGTGTGCTATGTAATGATCATATCGAATCAATGGACCACCTATTTTTTAATTGTAAATGGTCAAGGGAGCTTTTAAATGTTGCTATGAATTGGATTGATTCCAAATCCGTTAATAGGAGATTTAGGAGCTGAGATCAAAGTTTGTTGCATACTTTCAAACATAATAAAGTTAGAAAAAATATTTTATATACTGTTGTACCTATAACGGCATATCATGTTTAGATAAAAAGAAATGCTGGAGTCTTTACAAATGTCCAGTTTTCTCAACTGTAAATCATAATGAAAATTAAGACTGAAATTTGTGTGAAAGTTAAATCATATCTTCCCAAAAAGTTAAGAGTGGTGGATTTAAAATTTTTTAGAACATGCGATATTGTGTAAGATCCCTTATCTTTAGTTTTTATATGTGATGTATAAGTTTTGCTATAGTAGAGGTTTTGAAGTGGGAAATTAGAAATTCTTCTTAGAATGTGGCATAAGTACTACTCTCCTCTATTAGTGTATATATGTATTGGTGTTTCTTTAATTGCTTTTGACATTTTCACCCAAAAAAAAATGCTTAGCCAATTACTTTTTAATTAAGTAGCAAGCTTTTGATACAGTTGATAAATAGTTGGTTCCTTAAGAATACCGTAATAAATTTGATTTCTGACTGTTTGTATGGAAAATATTTTGTTGGAAAAGGTAAAATCTATTGCAGTAATCTCCAAATCTCAAAGGGGTTGGTTTATGCTATTGATTTGGGGATAGCCATGGTACTTACAAAAAAAAAATTTTAATTAGGGAAAATTTCATATAAATATCAAGAAAATTAAATATTTTCAAAAAATAACCCCAATTTATCTAATTCCTAAAAACTATCAAAGTTTGTAATTATAATTAAAATTAAAAGATAAAAAATGAAAATATCATCTTTTCGTAAGTGACCAATTTGTAAGTGATACAGGCTCATTTACAAGTGATAATAGTGTATTTACAAATGACAGAGGTTCATTTGTAAATAATAATATTATGACTTGCAAATAAGTATGTGTCACCTGCAAATAAACGTCTGTCAGTTGCAAATATACTATTATAATTATTACTTACAAATAAGTTTGCATCACTTGCGAAAGAGTCATTTACACAGAAAGGCCATTTTCGTCTTTTATCTTCCAATTTTAATTCTAATTACAAACCTTGATAGTTTTAAAGAATTAGGGTAAATTGGGGTTACTTTTTGAAAATATCTTATTTCCTTGGTATTTATTTAAAATTTTCCCTTTTAATTAAATTTCAAAATAGGCGCTTTTTTAATCAAAATAAGTACACTTGTTTCAATCAAGTAATCCAATCCAACAAATACATACTGTTTTTGGTCACCAACAAATTGTTGGAGTCCCAAATGAACTCGGCCCATCCTGTTTTTTTAACCCAAGCAACTTTATTTGAAATAGTCACTCCATTTTTTCAAATTCATTCTAACTTTAGTTTCAAAACTAGAAATACACAATAAATATAACCTTCTGCACAAGCACAATGTGTGTAATTATTATGTTTCAGTTAACATGGCGTAAATTCAAGTTTCCATAGTTCAAAATCCGAAATCAATGTCCCATGATAATCATCCATGCTCGTGGTTGTGGATTCATTATTATGTATAATTCTCCAAGTTTTAAAATTTGCTGGCAGCGTTCTGCCTGAGATTCAATAATTTTCTGGGTTCCTGTTTCCCACCTACCAAGCATGTATTATCCACTTTGCCCCTCATTTGAAATATCCATAATTTATCTTTTTTAACCCACCCCTTGCATTGCAGTAAGTTCCTTTTGTTGCAAAAAGACATGACATTCAATCAAATTGCTTCAAAATTAACAATCCATAAAACGTACAAATATATAAGTACATTTGGGATCCATTTTCTTAATCCACCACTACAAATGTACCTTCATCACATTGTGAATCTTGAAAAAGCAAAAGTTTTGGATAATCTAAAAAAAAAATGGGAAAAGGACCTTCAAAATCTTGCTTTTCTTTTTTAACTTCTGGAGATGGTTAACGTAGATTTAGTACTAACTTCAAAGGGCTTTTTCCTGAGTTCACACTCCAATTATTGGGTCCACACAAGCTGTTTAGAGTCAAAATGAACACTGTCACTGTGATAGAGGTGAAAGAAAAAAATTTCGAAGTTTGTAAACTAGTCCTTTTTCTTCTGATCTGTGTCATGGGGGAAGAACCTTGTTCTTCCTGCACATGAACATGGCACTGCACCCATGGAATGTCTGAAACAAATAATATGTAAAAACTCATAACTTATAATATTAAATTAAAATATTTTAAAAATTTTAAAAATAATTACGTACCTTATTTTTTAAGAATGCTGTAATTTATTTTTGTATATTATATAAGTAGTAACAGTAATTTACTTTTATAGTATTTAATAAAAAATTTTAATGGCTTTTTTATTACAGAACTTTAATGACTTTTACTCTTTTAGCAATCAATAATATTATCTCTTTAAATATTGAAGTTCGGAAGACCAAATCTTTTGAGAAGCTAACTTCTCTTTTGTGCGAACTTTTTTCCACAACTACTTTTTGAATATAGTCACAAGTAAGAGATTCCTAACTATAAATTGACAAATACGAAACATATGTGGCTTCTCAAAAACATAGAACTTTTTCACATTTGGGTAGAAAAACATGGTAATTGACTTTTTGTTTTTTGAGAATATTCGGATTCAAGTGAAAGCTGGGAAAGGCATGGATTGGGTTAATAAGTCCAAAGATATGGAGTTGCTCAAATTCAAAAGGTGTAGGAACTAGGAAGTGATGCTGGATTTGATTTGCATTAATTAATAACAATTAGTGAAGATCATAGATGTATAATATTATATCATTAGTTAATAAACAAATGTTGGAGCAGCAACATATTCTAAAATAACAGAATATATATTATTTTTTAAGATTTTGATAACTGAGCCAGATGACGAAAGCGGATTCATAAGCCTCTCGATCAGAGCGATTGGACCTCCATTTTCTTGAACAAAGTGCTCCTGATAAATCACACATTATTAAATTACCACTGTTTGAATCTCATCTCAAATTACCCACATATATTATATTACTTTTATAGTAAAGGAAGCTCTTCTTAGTTTAATCCCCATTTGGCCTCTTCGCAATGTCTCATCGTTCCTCCTCAAACTTCAAACACTCCCAAACTTTACCTTCACAAATTTCAAATATTTTCATTTTCATTCCTATTATATACTTAATTTTAATTTTATACTTAAATTTTAAATTTTGATTATTCAAAATATTTTTTATTTTTCATTAGAGTTAAATTTTATTTATGTAAATAGTTAAAATTATCTTAATTTTTAAATTTTTCACATTTTAAAAAATAAACATGCAACTTGTAATAAAAAGATATTAAAAAATAAATTGTATGTATATATTTTCACTTTTTTTGTTTTAAAATTTTCATATTTTAAAAAATAAACATGTAACGTGTAATAAAAGATGTTAAAAAATAAATTGTATGTATATATTTTCACTTTTTTTGTTACAATATATTTACACCTTTTTATTGCATATTATGCGGTAATGCAACTTATGAGCATCTCCTCCCAAATTTTATATTGATTAAATTTATATCCTTTTCTTTATATACTTTTCATGTCATTCTCCAATTAAAATTTAATAGGTAGATTTTTAAATTTTTTAAGTTCAAGAAGTTAATACTTTTAATATATAATTAATGACTAAATCTATAATATATTAAAAAATAATTCACATATTAACTTTTAATTGGAAACAACACGAAAAATATATAAAGAAAAATACATAAGTATTTCCCATTTTTTATTACTTTTTCACATTACACATCTTTCATTTATTTCTTATATAAAAAATTCAAAATAAGTATATGTATAAAATAAGTAAAAATCAATTTATATATTTCATTTTAGATAACTTATATTAAAGGAGTTAAGTAAATTAATTCAAATTTAAATAATGCATATTCAAAGTGATAAAATTTATATGTCGTTAATTTTATTAATATTTTTTAAAAATGATATATTAATATATATAATAGATTTGTAATAAATTGTACTATTTATAATTTATTAAAATTGTGATATATTTCTGAAATTCTATATTATATTTGGAAAAAAATGTAGAATTATAAGAATAATTAATAATTAATATTTACGCAAAATGTTAAAATTATAAAAAAAAAATACACTATGTATAAATATTAATTGGCTAAGATACTTATCCCATAAGAATGTGAGTTTCAATCCTACTTCTCTTGTCCAGCCTTCCCATATTATAAGAAGTTTTACGAAAATTATATATATTAAAAAAATTAATTAAAATTAATTGGAAGTCTTGAACGTAGGATACCCCAAAATACCAAATAATAAAGTATAAAAAAAATTGGAAGGCATGATTTTTACAGAAAAAAATTATTGTGATTCCAAAGTTGACCTTCATTGACATTAACCAAAACATCATAAAAGAGAGAAAATATTTATAAAATAAATTTAAGAAGAATATTTTTAAAAAAAGCTTATAAATATTTCACCAAATTTGATAAAGATTCTTATATTATGAAAAAAATTATATAAAAGGATTGGATGAGTATAAAACGCACTTTGAATAAAAAGACCTGCCCAATATTTTTAGATTCTATCTCATCTAAACTTTCTCGTACTAAGCCAGCTTTTCTTTGCCTCCGTGGTTCATTATTATACCCTATCGTGGAGGCAGGGGATCGAATGCGCCAATGCCGGCAGGCCAAGAAAAGAAAAAAATATTCTTCTACTAAAGAAACGTGAAGGGTAGATTGGGAATAGATAATTTTTGAATATGAATGAAAACAGCGGAGGGAGGTGGCACTCTGCACGAAATATCCAAGATGATATATACGGATGAGGGGATAATTATTCGGTCAAAGAACAAATAGATTACCCAAATTACCCCTCGGAAATTGAAGTGAAATCTTGTTTTAAAACCATTGGCGCAAACGAGGCATCGTAAGGTGATGCAATCAAAATTCCACACGAATTTTGAGAATCTCCCTCCCTCCTCCCTCTTTCCCACGCATCCCTTAAATGAAACCCTAATCATTGATTGTTCCTCTCCTCCTCAATTTTATTACTACTACTCAAACTCATTCCCCCACGCGCCCCTCCCGCGCATGCATTCCAATTCCTCTCAATTTCAAACTGTTCGTTCTATAGTATATTTGGGGTGTAACCTCTTTTGATGTGCTCAGGCCAGTTATGGCACTATCAGATTACCTAACTTGCAGCTACACAGGCTTTTCACCTGACCCCTATGATGAAGACAGGTCAATCCTAATAATTGAACGATGACTCTGTGTGCGCGTAAAAATACCGTCATTAAAATTAAAATCTCTTGCCTCTAAGCTAACACAGGTGACAAGAGGGATCATTATGTAACTTTTGAGTCGTGCATTCCAACCTCGCCTTTATGACTAAAGTCATCTTGCTTAATAGCAACCAATTATGGAGAGACCCTCACCACACCACCCCCCCCTCCCCCCCAATAAGTGATTTGGCAGCTGATCCACTTCTAGAACTCTATGTATTAAAAAAAATCGTAAATATAGCAACTAACAATATATGACAGATCTCCAATCACTGAAATTTTGGAGATTTGTTAGGAGCTGGCAGCGTTAACCCTTCCTCCCAATTTTAGCATAAAAAAAAATAAAATCTCTTACAACCATTGATGAACAGAAAAAGAAGGAGCCCAACATAAGAGGGAGTTAAAAAAGACGAGAAAAGCAGAGAGTTAATACAGTGTCACTGTCAATACCACTTGTGATTGTACCGTTTCAGGCATTTCTAGAGATTCGATTCTTCCAGCTTATATATGTGACCAATTTCAATTTTCCCATAATACACCCAAATCTAACCTGTAATCCCCCTGCCATGCCTGCACCTAAATTGGCCTGGCCCCAATATATATATATATATTACCCCCACTGCATCAGTTACCCTACCCAACTTGCAACCTGACAAAACAAATAAATAAAAGAATAAATTAGTGGCAAGCCACTTGGATTTCAAATTTTTACCCCATACCTCTCAACGTGGGAAAATTTTTCTGAACCACTATCCTCACATTAAAAAAAGGAAGCAGCAGTTTTCTCTTCTGTGTGACAGAGACATACCCGCTACTAAATTGTATTGAACTGTTCTCAATTGGATAAAATATAGCACCAGATATCATTTTGTTTGCTAGTTACCTTCAAAAGTTATACTTTACACTCTTTCCCCTTCTTTCTTTTAAATTAAATACAGATGCAATGTTAGATAATTTTTTAACCCTCCTGTTCTTGTTATTTACTGCATTCTAAGACTAAAACTGCCACAGCACAGCAGTAAGCCTTTTCGTGTGAAGGTGCCAAAGCATTTTCGAGTTGTTACGTAAGTAAATAGCAAAATAATTTAAGAATAACCTTTCGAAATTATTTGCTGCAACAAACAATATTGATGGGCACAAAAATAGGAAGAATATACTCTTATCTCTCGCCACGTTCATATTCCAGGGCAAAAAATTACTCACGTGCCTGTCCATGTGATGGAAAATTCAATCGAAAACCCGGCAGCAACTCATTGTTGAAAATTTGTTCTTTGAACCAAAGCAAACGAGATTGTGTACTAGAAACGAGGAAAGAAAACTCTTTGAAGAGAATGTACATAAGGAGGCTCTTTGATCAAATCCTGTAAGACTGTAAGACTCGTAATTTGAACAGAAACAAAGGAAGAAATCCAACGAATTAGAAATTCCATGATTCCTCTTGAACTTGAGAACAGGACGACCTCTGCATTCTGACGCTGCTAATGCTGTTTCTCGCGGCCATTATTTCATTCAGCGATAGCCTCTTCTTGGGTTCTGGCCTTTGCTTTGGGGCACTGTGAGACCTTAGTTTCGCCTTAAACGACTGCGTATTCGCCATGTAATTTGGGAAATTACAGTAAGGACGGAAATATGTATCGCCACAAACGCTCTTTGCATGCGTCGGAGGAGCGTTCTGAGCACTCACGCTGTTCGCGAAACGAGGAGTGCTCTGAGCTGTGGAGAATCTGCATTCATCGCCGGTGAAGCACCACTCGAAGTCCTGAAGCTGCTTGTTATCAGGAAACGACACCGTTTGATACGGTATTTCCTCACCACATTCGGAAAGCGTCGTCGCGATTCTCCGAGATCTCGACTGCGTCCTGTATGTGTCTATCTCAACAATTTTGGGACTCTCATCATACCCATTGAAGGACTGTTCATATGATGTGGATAGCCTTTTACTGTGGATTTCACTTCTTGCTTCATCAAACCGATCCTACAAGGCCCAGAAAAATATAACTCAGATTATAAAGCAATGCCACGATGTGCAGCGTCTGATATGAGAATGCTTTAGTGTGGGTCCTCACCATTGTTTTTCTAGCTCGGAATTCGGACTGGAGTCGATTTTCCTTGCTAATGGAACGACGAGCTCGCTGCGATCGAGCGGCAGTCTGAGCTCTAATCAGAGCTTGC
Source organism: Adenanthera pavonina (assembly GCA_026686845.1). Lineage (NCBI taxonomy): Eukaryota > Viridiplantae > Streptophyta > Magnoliopsida > Fabales > Fabaceae > Adenanthera > Adenanthera pavonina. Next base: position 4,210,260 of record JAIVEN010000011.1, on the reverse strand, counting down.
ATGCTGTGGAGAGTTGCAGCAGCTCGCTTTCGAACAAGATAGCCTCGAACAAGAGCTTGAATCTTGACCAATCCTTTCAAAGCTCTTAGAGCCTTCCTGGCCTAAGAGGAAGTATTTGAATTTAACGGTCAAACCAGAGAAGCAAAAACCAAATGAACGGAACACCACCGGTCATATCATCATTAAAAAAATTTTTTAATGAAAGTTTGGAATTTTAAGAGAAAATGAGACATCGAAGGACCCGAAATGGGAAGACACTGTTTCATTAAGATTCTAAATTAACTTACCCACCTTTTCAGAGGAGTAGGAATGAAGCAAAGCATTTTCACTTATACCGACGAAGACATACATACTCATTAGAGAAAACAGCATGACGATGAATAAAATTTTGAATATTCCAAGAGAGACAAATGAGGACATCACACATACCAAATAGCCTCTGAAAACGGTTTGAATCTTCACTGCCGCCCATTTTTCTCTGCTCCCACTAAACAGAGTCCCCCTGCCCTGGCTTGTGAGCCTCACGACGGCAACGGCAGCCTGAGCAGCGGCAACAGCAGCATCAGCAGCCGCAGCGGTGGCAGCGGCCACTGCAATTGCGTGCTTGTTCTGCTCTTTCTCTGTTTCCGACATATAGGATCTAAACCAAGCGGAATCAGGAGGTGGAAAATGAGGTTGACTCGTTCCAGAATCGGAATCTTTGCCTGACTTGGCGAAACTCCAGCGTTTCTTTTCTTTCTTGTCAGAAGCCAATGAGCCAGAATTGTCCATGCGGTCCTTCTCTTTCTTCATCCCCAACAAGCCCTTCAACCATCTGGAAGCCTTCCCCATGATTTCGCTTACCCTCTCTAAAACTTTGAAAAGCGATCTAGAGAGAGCGAGGGAGAGAATGGCAAGTTAATAAAACTCAATCAGATAAAGGGGTTATTGTAGTTCTCTCGCATGAAGGTGAACAAGTGGACTCAGGAAATGTGGTACAAATGTTTGAAAGATGAAGGGGACAAAGAGGTGGAGTTTAGTGCAAGAAAGGGGTCTGAAAAATGAAGCAGAAGAATCTTTACAGATTGCAAGCAGAGAAGTAATGAGAGCAGGCCGTGGATGGATGGATGGAGGAAAAGATTAATAAACAGTATCAGGATATAAGCATCAATCAAAAAACATTTTTAAAAAATTATAAAAATCGAAACTTTTCATGAAAAATAAACATTCTGACAGCACCTCGTGAAAAACTGCATTACAAGACAAAAAGAGGTCACAGAAAGTTAAACAGAGCCTCAAACCCTCAAAATCCCCAACATTAAAATATGCAAACAAAGAAGCCTTCAAAAGCTCTCCTTCTTGAGTAAACAGACAAGAATTACAGACAAAGCATAAAGATAAAATTCTACGAGAAAATATGGTGATAATCAAAGAGAAAAAAAGCTAGAGAGAGAGAGTGAGAAAGCTTCTCAAATTCAAAAAAAGCGAAAGAGCGCCGAATTCCCCTCCCACTACTTCTCCCTCCTCCGATATCACAGTACATACAATGCAAAAAGCACAGAGCCAACTCTTATTATTGCAAAAGTTTCTACCTTTCTTCTCTCTCTCTAACTTTCTGGAGCAACGTGTACTGCTAATGAAAGATATCCACTGACACTCTCGTGAGCTTCTTCAGTTTACAGGGTTCCTCCCTGGTTCAAGTCCCTCATTGAGTGCGACTATAACCCTTGGATTTCTCTCTGAAAAATCTTACTTTTTCAAACAAAAAAAGAAGACTAAAATAAAATTGTTCTCATTAATTGTGGCCTGTGGGTACGCACTCTTGCCCTGTGGTATGTACTAGTAATCAGAAAAGCAATAAAAGCTATACCTACTAAAAGGGCTCCTTTATATCATCTTTTCTGTCTGAGATAATAAGCCAAAAATGGGGTTCTGAGATTTTACGGTCTTTCTTAGTTTAGATGACAAGAGATCCTTTTTTATCAGTTGTTTCCGTATCATCACAGCGATATTCCAGAAAACTTTCTCGCTGACCCCCTTAATGAATGATAATGACGATGATTCTATGCTTTTACCTTCTGCTACAGTGTCTGCTACAAAATCTGAAACGATTCTATGTGCCTTTCCAATTTCGGAGAGAGGAAGAATGGTCAAAGAATCGCAGAAAGAAAGCAATAAACTTCAGGCTTTTCCTATTTTCTCAATCTCTCTGGGATAGCCCCCAAGCCTGAAATAAAAGCATGCGCAGAGAATATGGACTCCCGTATCTGTCAGATTTGAAATATTGTTATGATTGGGTCTTCCTTCTTTCAAAATTTGAATCGCAATATTTTATCTCAATTTTAAAAATCGGAAGATCGCCTCAAAATAAATATAAAGAATATATATGTATGTGTGTGAAATTCTATTGAGTGATTCCTAGAGGTAACGTTAGCATTGGAAATGAAAAGGGTGGATTTTGCAAAAATAATGCATGAAATGAACCATTCAATAGGTGGTTAAGTGTATTCACCATAACATGACACGAGACTTGAATAAGATAATTAAGTTATCTCCGAAACTTTTGGCAGACAGCCGGAATCGCAATAAATTGAATTGAATGGACCGTTCTATATATGTTTGAATCAGATGATCAGAAGATGAAAAGAATCGAATAATGTCATATTTTAAAACAGAAATCCGTAAATGATGGCACCCGGGAGAACTTTGCGTGAAGTTTAACTGTGATAGAACAGGTAAGAATAAGTTCAGAAATCACATGTTGTGTGGTGGTATGCTTCCTATTCCTAATAATTGAGTTATTTCCTTGGGGTAGGATTGGCATTCAGAAGATCATACATGTAAAACTGGATTCGCACAAGTGTTTTTAGCATCCCCTTTGAACAAATTAAAGCTAATGAGTGTCACCCCCAGCACCAAAATTTATTATTCAAGCAAATTAACATGTTACCATTTAGGAACATAAAAACTTTTAGACTGTGACTAATAAAAATGTCAAAGAGAGTATTTTTTTATCGGCTAAAAAAGAAAATCAAGCTAATGTATCACTCCAAGCACTAAAATTTATTATTCAAGCAAAGTCTGTGCCTCTCACCACCCAAGCTTATATTACTCGAGTAAATTTAGAATTTAATGATTACGGATTAGAAAATCAAGGCAGCACATACATAATATGATGTTAATATAGACTTGATGCCATGTTAGTAAACTATAGATCTATAGCTAGCTTAGAGTTCTAATATGAAACTTACTATATATTAGCAGTCTCTACAACTTCTTTTTTTGAATTTGTGCGATATTTTGAGAAGAATTCACCTTGTTCATTATCATTAGGATTTGTTTGGTTTACCTTTTGATAAATCATATTATGATTTTTAACTATCATTTTCTCTTTTCGTAAATCAAATCATAATTTCTAATCATTATTTTTCTCTTTTTTTATCTAAATAGATTTGTGATAAATTTTAATACTTTTATTCAAATTTTATTTTTGTGAAATGCGATTATTATAACCGACCTTTTACAAAAGGGTAATTCAAACATACACTTATTTGGTGTTTGGTGTTTTGTACTCTCGTTTCTTAAGAATTAAAATATTTAAAATGTTGAAGCTAGCTTGTGCTCCTCCATCAAAAAATCGATATGGAGAAAATATTTGAGAAAGGGATAGCCAACACTTTCGAGCTGTTGGGCTGAACTGGAACCAAGGGGGAAGCATTATATTTATGTTATAACTAAACAAAATGAAAGAAGAAAGATTGAAGTGAACTACTATGAATAGGAATGGATATATATGAATTGGGAAGGAAAGGAGTGGTCCAAAAAGAGTAAAGTGATAAGTGGAAATGAGTGGGATTTTGTGAGTAAAAGGGACCACTGCTCATTGGGGTACACATTATTACTTTTACTATTAATAACTTAAATGGACCACAAATTATTGATTAGCCTAATTAGTGCCCCTTACGAGTACCAGCACCCCAATTTAATTATCAGGTGAGAGGACCACTTCACTTTTAGCCCAAAACTGATTCTCCCTATGCGTTGGCTAATCTGTGGGTACTCTTCGTCCATTTATATACTCTAAATTATTTCCCGCCCAAAAATATTTCCTCTCAATTATTTCATAAATTATTTCACGACAAGAATTCAGAAGAAATTAAAAGTAAAATAACTTCAATTTTTTCAAGAAAATATAGAGACAATAACATATTAGCAAGAGGATTTTAAAAAAAAAAAATCTTTGCCAACAAAAGTGGATTTCCTTCTTAAAAAATTATGGGAGAGCCTATGAAGCTGTGTGGAAAAAGTATGGACATTAATTAGAATGAATGAGATATACCAACATTTTTAATATATAATATTTACTCTCACTGCACTCATTTCCGTATTTACTATTATTTATTGAGATTGAGGCATTGGATGAGAGGCATAACAACATGATAAATATATTTAAGAATACGTTGGGACTGGGGCAGGAGCGAAAAGCCCAATCTAACAAAACTAACTAGCTCCCAGCTACCACAATCATTGCTAAAAAGCCCAAAATATTACTAAAGCCCAAATAAAATATATATAGATAGAAGAACTTGCACATGAAAACATGCAGGAAAATATACATACTGATCCAAGAGGATGGGCATCAGATTAAAGATCTAAAACAACGTGGCAAATATTAAAATCAAAATTGAAAAAAAACTAAGTAATAAGTATGTTAATATTTATTTTATTATTTTTTCCAAAACAATAAATAAGTCTTCTTATACACATTTAATCTAGAGCGCGCACGCGCACACACATTCTATACTTATTTTGTGCATTATTGCTAATATTGCTCATTCCTTCAATGGATCAATGAGTTGCATGTTTATTTTCTTCAAGTTTTTGGACATCTTTAAGTGTACGATATCTTAAAAGACAAGCTCTCTCTCTCTCTCTCACACACACACACCTCACACAGTGCATTTGTTGAAGTATATTTAGATGCAGGTAAGCAGATAAGCATAGCGGGGACAAAATTAAACAGTGTGATGAACGGTAGGTAGGGGTTAGTACGTCATAAATTGCATGGGAAACAAAATCCAAATCATTCCATTTTGAAAGTAAAGTTAAAATAAACTATGTATTATAATAATGATGGACGTCATGTTGATTATATTTATTTTGTGGCGTACACATGATGTAACCCCTATTTAAATGCGCGTTATTCGAGAAATAATAATGCAAAACACTAATTGAAAGCTTGAACGGGGACTCTGTTTTCCGACTAAAACATCTCCTAATTATAATAATGTTATTGAAATAATTGAACATTTGAAAACAACCACATATTGTATTGTGCTGCGTACGCAAATGAATATTTCTCTTCAAGCTACCACTTTAATTATCTGGAAAACCCCTTCAGAATTAAATAATTAAATAACTACATGAATATTGCATCAACGCGTGTATACCAACCAATTACGCATATTGCATTTTTTTAAAACTTCATTTCATCGAGATTCTTCTAGAAATACTGCATCAAATAATGATGTCTGATGAAATTAGCTTATTTCTTTTCAACTCAAATAATTTTATGTAAGAAAATGATTTCTTTCTACAGGATGGTGGTTTTGAAAAGACCAAATCATAATTACATTTTATTTTTTTTATTTTCTAAAATTAACTTTTGTGATTTGTAAATAAAATTCAAAGTACAAAATGAATACATGAGAATACAGTGGGTTGACATCGTGATTACGTTTTGACCAACAAGGCTCTCTCCATTAGAATACTCATATTGGTGATGGTCGGCGTCTCCTTCGAGTACTGCTTTCAATATGCTTTGTTTATTCTTAGTCCACACAAAAATGAAACCCTAGTTGACTTTTTGACCAAAACCTTGACCCACTTGCACCGATGGAATTATATTGATTTAAATTAAATATATATTACAAGCAATATAAAGAGATTATGAGGAAGTAACTGCTTTTTGTCCCAGTCAATTACGTTTATCTTTCTACTTCATTATATCTTTTCACCATTTAAGCCGATACAGAAGGTGATTAGGCATATGTTAGTCGAAATTATTATCGCATTGAATGCTTTTTCTTTATATATAAACTTAATTAAATATTCAGTTGGCAAATAAGAATGTAGGTGAGTTTGGGTCCTGGAAATCAACAGGCCTTATGGCAAGATTTACCGCTTAAAAAGTGTTTATAAAAATACATGCAAATTAGCTACTAACAAAATTCTCATATTAGAAATGGAATTTGTATCTATGTTTATGTGGAATATGAGCTAACTTTTTATCAACTGAACCAATTTTTATTAAAGTTAGCAAATAAGATTTTGAGTGAACTAATTAAAGATTCAATTAAGCCATTGAAACGTTGGGTCTAATTTCGCTACTTAGTTCTGAAAATTAGTGCATGCAAAAGTTATTTTTTTTAAAGAAAAAAACCAGTTACAATTTAAGAGTAAAGAAATTTAATAAATCTAATGCTAAATTTTTAATTTTTTTATGATGATCTCTCCCAATAAAATATTTTCTATACATATGGTCAGAAATCGAATCTAAGACATTATACTTAAGATATCCAGCTATCTGCCACTTGTATTAGAATTTTATCAGTTTTAGAAATTAAGTTAAATAACTAGTGAATAGATGTGTAGCTTTTAGATCTTCTACACTTAGTGACCAAATGTATTATATGAATTTAAAGAGCTACAAAAAGAAAATATTGGAGGTGAGTGAAAAGAGAGAAATTAGACTTATTTTTTCTTCTAAATATGTAATGAGCATGATAGTATAATCTAAATATCTACCTATCAAAGAAGTTATTGGATCTGTGAAATAATAAAACCTATAAAGTGTCATTAACACGACACCCGTACATGTAAGAGTTAATTATTTATTTTATTTTTATTTACTCCCTTTTTTTATATGAAGATTTCTTGATATATTTAAAATTTTACAAATTTCACACCTCGGATTATTTAGTGGGTGTACAATAACATAAGAAAAATAAAAGGAGTCCCACTTACACTAGTATCATTACTTGTTTGGCTAAGAATATGTAAGAATTGTTGGGTCAAAGAACAAAGGTTACCAATGGGTGATCCATTATGATTCATTCGTATACAAAAAGCACCTATACTTCCCAATTACTTGACCTTTTCCTTTGCTCTCCTTCGCTACTCCAAAAAGGGTAGCCTTCTGTTTATATCTCCATGGATACAGAGGTTTTTGAAGCTGGAGATATCCACCACCTAGGGTGGATGATCCAACGCCGAAGGGGGCAGCACAGTACAAAGGTGACCCCATAGTATCATTTTGTTGCTGTCGGCACACAGGCTGAAGCCAGGCATGTTATTGATGAAGCCTAAACTTGACTGCAACGTAGCAGTAGTATTATAGATATGATTTATTGTTTTCGCATTTATTTACATTGAAAAAGAGTTCTCAGAGACATGTTACTCATATGTAGAACAGAATTAGAGGCTATTATCGTATATGCAGAGAGATTTACTGAACTGGGATATGTTAGAAGTAGGAGCTATATTAGAAGCGGGAGCCTAAATGATGGATCAACTTCAATTAAGTCTGTAATTTGTTCCATGTTTTTAGTTTGCCTTTTTGGGTGCATACGTATATTTGCACTTTTATATGAGGATTAATTTGGGTTTCTTTTGTTTCGGAGCGGCAAATCTTGAAATATGGTTTATGATTACAATGATCTCTTTTTCTTCTCTATGTTTATGATTATTTGCTGATGCATGTGTGGATCTGTGACTGTGCTTATTCTGATCCAAGATGCTCTCAGTAATTTATATTCTCTCTTTGCTTATTTTATGGATCTACTATATAACTTGTATGCATATATATCTAGAAACGTAATCAATATTCTCTTCGTCGTTGAATTTGCCTGATAATTTTGTTTTGAGTAGTTCTGTCATTTTTAGGAAGATTTTAGAATTTGTGATAAGATAACTGTGATTTGAGGTGTGACTTGTGAAGTTCCAGTGTTAACATGATCAGAAAGTGAGAGGGCGGGAAGAAGGAATAAAATATCTTAATACGGCATATTAATCATCAGCATCATATATCTATTATTATTATCAAGGAACTTGAAGAAAAACAAATAAACATCAGTACCCAATTAATCTCCCTCTTCATAAACTTGCTTTAGACTATTCGCTATACTCTGTATATTGCATTGTTTTAGGGTTTGTAGTTGTTGCATGCGAAAAACAACCGCAAAACTGATAAACAGAGCTGCCTTTTAAGTTGTCTTGGGACTTTCAGCTAAGTAAGAAAAAATATAACAGAGTGATGTTGAAATTTCTGTAAGCCGCTATAAGCTTATATTTTACCACACAAAATACCAATTCTCCCTATCAAAATGTATTTTGAATAATATCGTTACTCCACTTAGGATCATAATAATCATAAGCATTTTGAATAAAAATGTTCTATTCAAAGAATACGGTGTACGAACTAGTTCCACCAATTCCAATTCTTATGTGCATGTCACTGGCAATTACCAGTGATTAAGCTTATGATATACGAATCAGTATGATTGGAATTTTAATTGCCTGCTATAGCTATAACCAATAATTATAGACGCTTCGTAAATCTTGATGACGTTGGTTGCTTTGATCATATTTATGATACTGATGGTAATAAAGAATTTAACAATATCGTCATTATTCATATGTTTAAGAAAAAAATAGTTTTATATAAGCTGCAATTGAATATTTAATTGAACATTAATTTACAATTAGATCCTATGACATGAGTACGGATGTTTGATCCTTGATTCAATGCATAATAGTTAGCAATCTATAAATAATTTTTCTCAGTTCATTGCAATAAAATGCATGCTAAAACGTAATGAAGAAAGAGATTATGTTCCAGATATGTATATTTGGAGGGCAAGGAAATATAGAAAGAGATTATTTATTCATTACTAAAATTTGAAGGAAAACTACATTTTCCAGAAATGTATATTTGCATGATCAGGTGCAAAAGCAAACATAAGAAGACAAGAGACTCAGTGTTTGATCTTGCAATTATTGTAGCATGACTCCACGTAGCCTTCCACCTTTGCTGCATCATCTGCAACACCAATCAAATAAGAGAGAAGTTTAGAATAAAAAATTCAAATTGAAATTAAATATAAATAGATGGAGAATTAATGGTAATATTAGTATTTGGTATAGATACCAGTGTGGGCAAGACCAGACTTGGAGGTAGCACAAGCAGAGGTGCAATTGAAGACAGACTGGGAGGGCATGAACCTGCACTTCGTCATACAGAGGTTGAAACAAAGCATATAAGAAACTGGGGTGAGTCTTAGCCTCTTCAGGCAACGAAGAGCACACATTGAAGCACAACGGCCACGACGATGACGACCTGCCGGAGGCCCATATAGTGCTTCTGCTTCTGCTTCTGCTACTGCTTGTGTTGCCACTATCATAATCACCACCACCATCACTACCAGTACTATCTCCTTCTTCATCCCACCGCTCGCCATTTTTTTTTTCTGAATTTCTCTCTTTTCTTTGGTTTGATGCCTTCCGTTGGAAGATCACACCCCTATTTATACCCATATTCAGCCATTTCCTATCGGGAAATTTGCTTCATTCTCGCACCTAACTGTGACACACGTCTGCTAATTCTGGATCTTTAATTATCTTCCATGCAAATTAGTTTGACATCACCAAATTGAGGGGCTATTAAACCTTTGATTAGAGGCATCCCAAACTTCTCTCTATTCCTTAATATATGAGTTTGTCATGCAGTTTCTGTTTGATTGATTAATCAAATTATCGTTATGCTAATTAATCTCCCAGTTTAAGAGTCCTGGCAAATTTAAATTGAAGTCCCTAATCACCATTTTGTCCCTAATCTCACGTCTGCTGCAGTAATTCTGGATCTTGAATTATCTCCTATGCAAATTGGATTGACAGCAGGAAATTGAGGAACCATTAAAGCTTTGATTAGCGACATCCAAAATTTTCTTTATTCCTTACATAAGCCTTCATAATATGTGTTAAACGTCTTGCAATTTCTCTTTGAATGATTAATCAAAGATTCGTTCAGCTAATCTCCCAGTTATAGGCAATTGACCACAAATCCCTGGAATCAACATTTTGTCCGGACCCTCAGCAAATTCCATTGTTAACATTCACCCGCCTTGAAAAATTTGAAATTGAACTAAAATAAATTATTAGTGACAGAACTGGGGTGATAGAGTGGGACCTACACTAGTGTGTGCTGCCTGCATTTATTTCTCGAGCGAAGGATCCAGATTGGATCATTGAGGCCCATTTAAAATTAAAAAAATAGGCAATCAACACCAAGGCATTAAATGCCACCTGGTCAACAAGTTAAAATTCATTCCATTTTAAACTTCATCCCACTAGGCCTTCAAAAATTTGATCTTGGACTTTATTCTGAGGCTCAAGAATGGGATACGACTGAAATGTGAAGCCCATTTATAAGACCGAGCAGGAATTCAATCCGAATTCTTGGGCCCTATGAAGCCCCTATCTGCAATATGATGGGCTGGGTCTTATCTAGCCCAAGTTATGATAATCTCAATTTCACGTTCCAAAATATGGTCCCACAGTATCAATAGTGGTTTGATCCAGTAGAAAAGACTCAATTTCTCCTAAGTATGGTTGGTAATTTAAACCTAGTGATGAAAAATAAAAATCATGTTAGGAGAGGTAACTCCAATTGGGCTACAATATTTGAAGCTGACCCGATAATATCAAATACCATACAAGATGACTATATTTTTTTAAAAAATATATCCCACAATACAAAGTGTGGGAAAGACAACTCTTGAGAAAACTATGAACAAACACACATACACTTACCACACGCAACCTAAAAGAAAGAATTGTCCAATTGTCGCGTTCATTAGTTGAAATGGGCCCACGTGGAATTCTATTGAGTAAGAACAGTATCACACATAGACATCCAAGTTAGGCACCTCTCAATGAAAACGAATACTCCATCCATTCCCTCCCCTGTTAGTCCTTTGTTTGGTTTTCCACTTATGTTCATAAATATAATATGTCCTTTTTGAAGTCTTGACTTTGCCTTTATGGTATTATCACACCCCCGTGAGGTGAGGCTTTCCTTTGACACGTACATTTCACCCATTACATTACATTACACTCTCCAAACTTCAACTACCCTGTAGCTATGGCGTCCCCATTATCCTCAAACCAACTTTAATGCTTGTCATTTTCTATCTCTGCTGGGCTTTACAAATTTAGTGACTTTACCCATATTCCATCGTCTAAATTTTATTGAGAGTTTTATTGGTAGATAATCTGTGATTTGTGAATATTTTTGTAACTGATTTTTGAGCTGTGACACTTCTTATCCTAGCTAGTAAACATTTGAAACTCAATTTTTTATTTAAAAGAAAAAAGAAAAGAAAAACAGGAAAATGAAAATCAGTACAGTACTTAATGATCAATAATGGAATTGAAAATTTGAGAGGATTAGGAGAGCATCACAATCATAATTGAAATTTGTGTGCTACATGGCCACCCTATACCAGATCATGAGTAAAAGGTTCATTTATAAAATTTTCTAAGTTTGGATAGTTCGATCCGAAATATTTTTTTTTAAAATGTTACCGTTTGAAAAAATCAAATATAAAATCAATTCGACTTAAGTTTTTTTAAGCCTAGGCTAGCTTGTTGGCCAAAAAACAAAAGCCTAGGCTAGCTTAGCTAGAGCAACTTTTGATAAATGTAAAGGTAAATATTAATATCAAACATTGCTCTGCAAACTGCCTTAATATTTTCAGTTCTGAATTCTTTAAAAAATCTCAAATGTTTTTGAAAAAAATGAAGAACTAGCTAGCAAAAGTTTAAGTCAAAGTTTAGAGCCCAAAAATAGAAAGAATGAGCGCAGACTGGGTCTTGCAAATGTTTTTTTTTTTGGCTCTTCTTATTTTTTAACAACCTTGCCATATGATTAGGTTTAACCCACTCTCCTAACACATAAAACCTTATAGTCCTCTAAGCAGCTTAAAGTATAAATTGAAGTAATTCATGATTTAAGAGTCGTTCGAAGACTATGATTGAATAAATATACAATTTCTCAAAAGTCTCTTATTAACTCCTTTCTTATTAATTTTTCAGGACTAAAAGTGAACTCATAGCCCTCTTCTCGTACACAATCACTTCGGAGTCCGACATTCGCTTCGTTGAAATCCTATACCTCCAACTTTAGGAATCCTCTCCTTCCTCTGTTGCTCTCTGGTTCATAGGGATAACTTGTTAATGGAGGACGGTGACAAATATCATCTCTGCTTACTCATGGCTTAATTACTGTGTAGGAAACTAACTTGAAGTTGAAACTTTAAACAGTGATAAGCTGGTTTAGACAAAACTCAAACTGACGTCAAAATTCCCGAAGATGAATTATCGCATTATGTAACCTTAAACGCAGATTAAAATGGATTCCCCATATCATGAACATACCAAAACGAGAAGGAAATTCAACAAACCCTATTCACAGAATGTACAGATGGAACTCAACAAAGTACAAACCAAAACAAGTCACTGGTTTCTCAACAGTACACATCTGTTAACAAAAGTTTTCCTTCTCCCTACAACGCACAAAACACTTCAAATCTTTCATAAACAGATACCTTCATACACGTTACTTAATAGTTGCAATGTAAGCTACAACCAATTAATTCACTTTCTGATATTCATCGGATCACTAAGCAAAAAAAAAAAGTTAAAACACTCTTCCAAGTTTCAGCAACGAACTCCTCGAACCGCCATGTCTTTCATTTCGGTGCCGATTCAAGTGGTATTTTTGTCTTGCTTACTACCAACTGAAAACAACATTTCCATTTCATCAGTCTTTTGATGTATTAAAGATAAGATAATCAGTGAAGAAGTTCTCAAATACTGTAAAATTCAGAACTCACGGGTAAAAGCAGAAAGCTCAGAGCTCTTCAGAACACGCAGCCTCTTCACTGTTGATACGAACATGCTACCAATCATGCACATAAAAGGAAAACCATTTAATTAAAACACAATAAAAAAGGAAAAGCCAAACACAAGAGTTAGTACTTATGGTATACTTGTATTTTTCTGGGGGGACAGTGGTACAAACAAGTATTTCAATATAAGAGACAGACATGCTGTGGCAGGTTGTGCTTCGAGTCCACAAGGAAACAAAGAGATGAACAGTTTTAAATGAAAGAAATATATTTTAATTGTGGAGGACAAAGAATCTAACAAAATATAATTCTAGCTTTTACAACAAAATGTCAGTTTTGGCATATGAATATTTGAAAAGAATAAAGATAATAGTGCATCAGATAAACAGTGATAAAATAAAAGTGCTTACTGCCATGGCACATCCCCAACAAGCATCCTGTCTCCTTCGTTATCTTCATAAACAAGCGTGTATTCTCCACTTCCGTCCAATAAACCTGTGATGGCTTTCTCTTCCTCTTGTTTGTTCTGAATTCCACCTCCACAGGAATCTCTTTGAGCTGAACAGTATCACAAAAAGACAAACACACAGCCGTATCTCAGCATCGAGTTTCACAGGCGTCATAACAAAAGTCATTTAAAAAAAAAAAAAAAAGAAATCCCAAGAAAAGACATTCGGAATCATATTTCAGGAAAACTTTGAAATCTATGGAATAGACTAGAAAATCTTGTATTAAAAATTTGGTTTGGTGAGAAAATGTTGACCATATGCTAATCTACATTATCTTGCACTACAACATGGTTGACATTTGTATCAGGAGGCATTAAATGTTGAACTAATACAACCGATAACAAGTATTAGAAATGAGTCTTGCTGATCAAAAGTGTACATGACATGCTTGCGTGCATATTCACGCTTGGCTTAATTTACTTATCTTTTGTAAATATTGCATGAATGGAAATGGAATCTTCTTTCAAATGAGTCCAACTGAAGATTAAACAAGAAATCAACTATATATGAATAGACTAATGTGTTAGAATGACCATGTCGGCACAATAATTGAATTTTAAAAATATAAAGGAAGAAAGCGAACCAGCAAGGAGGCCTCTAAAGAGCTCGTCAACAGCAGAGGAGAGTTTTCCATAGCTATCGTAAGCATTAAGGTCCACTTTTCTCCCTATGGGAACTCCATCCATATTGATCTTTACAAACAGGCCTTTACCAACAGCAACGTTGTCAACGACAGGTTTCTTCCCAGCCACCTTATCTTCAACCACATGCTGATTGTGGGACTCATGTTGAGGAGGAACCTTAGAAGAGCTGCTGCTTGCAAGATTCTTCCTAAATGAACGAATTGGAGGCCATCCCACTACGGGACCAGGAGCAGTTCTGCTTTATTTTAATGGGTCAATAATCAAAGTCAGGCGTGAACATGAACAGTGAATAAATATGGGGTAAAAATATCTGACAAAAAAAGAGCATACACCCTGAACATAATTACTCAAATTCTATATTTTTCTTTTATTTAAAAAAATTATTCTCTCAGATTGCCGCAGAAAATTAAAATTAAAAATATGAGAAACGAATGAGGGAGGACAGGGTCAGATTTTCAAATGCCTATATCAAATTTCAAGGAAGAGTAGATAATGAAGGCACGTATTAGGTGGCAGATAGCATCAGGAATCAGACGTAGACATCTCTGAAGGATACATGGCAAGAAAGTATAACACAACAAAAACAGCCAGTAAAGAGAGGTGGAGAAATATGGAGCAAAAGAGACCAAAGCTCAATAATGAAATGAAATCATACAATACAATATGGAAAGCTATAGCAATTAATAAGGAAATCATTAAGGTTGATTCTTGCACAGGAAGGTGCAAAAGGGGACTCGAGGGTGAAATAGGGTTACAACGCTAAAATGCTGAATCAATTGTACGGTAAGAGAAAACAGAGCTTTGCATGGACCACAAAATATGAAACAGCGTGACTCTGTAAGTGAATATCCTGTCTAGAAGTATCGAAAAATAAAAATTAATAGATACAATAGAGATGAAAAAGCTGGAGTACCTTTTCTGAGAGCTGTTGGGTACAGCTGTATTTGCAGAAGAGGGTTGTGGCTGAAGGAATGATGAAACCCCCTTACCCTTAGGTTGATTATTGTTCTGTGTTTTCTTCTCATGGTAGCCTGTGGAAGCCCAAGGAGAAGACAAAGTTTTCTGGGTTTGACTCCCATTAATGGTGGTTGAGAAATAACCAAGAGACAGTAGAGATTCGTCTCTTCCTTTGACGACATAGTGTTCTTCACCAGGTGGACCAAGTCTAAGCTCAAGTTTCCTCTCCTCAGAAGACTTGTGGTGGCTTCTTTCTTCATCTCTGTTTTCATGCCACTCTCTGTCTGTTGGGATTAAATCCAGCAGCTGAGGAGACACCTCCTCGTTTCTTGACCTTCTATTCATCTTTTTTCAACACTACTATAAGAAACCCAGACGCAAGATCACCCTGTTCTTCGTTTTAATCACCAGATACAAGCAGAAAATTTGAGGAATCCTACCGGTGAAAGAAGAAATAGCAAAAGGGTGAGTGAGTGATAAAACCACACAGCAAAAGTAAAACAAATGGTAAGATAACAATGACACAGTTCACATCACATACCTAATGGACCTAACCGCAGCTCAAATCCATGAAATCGTCGAAGGAACTGGCTGTGTATAAGGAAAAGTAGCTGAACCTATGATATGAAGAATACAGAGTGAGGAAAACAAAGAAAACCCAGAAGCCAGATCAGAAGCTGACAATATACAAACTTTGAGCTTTAAACCAAAGAACTAGACTAGAAGACCAAATACAGCATTGTAGCAACTCAACGGACCCCCACCAAGGGAAAGGAGAAACAAGAAGAATAAAACCTTGAAAAAGCAAAGATATAGAGGGAGGGAGCTATAATAACAAGGATTTGTCGCTTTTCTTCTTTTTCTATTTTTTTTTAAAACAAGAAAACAAAAACCTTTATTTTTATTTTTATTTTTTGCAGGCTGAGTGGTTCTCCTTTCTCTTCTCAGTCTTTCTAAGGAGAAAAGGGAGTTTGATATCAGAAACGGGAAAAAGGGGAGGAGAGTGTGATAAAACCAGAGAGATTCCTCTTGCCTAAAGAACCCAAAACAGGAAAGGGAGAGAGAATTAGAGCACAACGCACGCAACCTGAGAAACGTTAGGTTGTTAAGCACAGCAAGCAAAGACCAAAGCGTGCTTGGAGGGTAGGGTGTGTTTGACACACGCTAGGCAGCTCTCTACCATATTTCGCACCTTACTGGCAGCACACAACCCCAGACATGGTCGCTTTATTAGTAGTTCAGATCCTGAAAGTGACTTAAAGCTTAATCCTTGATTATCCTTAATCACTGCGTCAACCCCATTCATTTTTATCATATTAATCCTTTTCTTACGGTTGAATTGGTTTAAATTGGTTAGCTCTAAAAAGTAAAAAAGTGCAAACCAGGTGAGGGACACTGCCACACTCAAGTCCTCCTCCTTGGCTCTCCCGCCCACAGTTTTTGTCTAATGGTACTAAAAGTGTCTTGATGGCAAAGATAATAGAAAGTTTCAGATAAATTGGTCAAATTAATGATAGTAAATTGAATGCACGATATGAGAAGCTCATAAACAATGGGAATTACGTACTTAATACTACCCCTAATTTAATAGTAGTATTTGATGAGCTTATTGCCCTATTTAATTACGCATTAAGTGTTGGTTTAAACGTTAAAGGTATTTTTGAGCTAGCTTAGTTTACACATCAAACAAGAATAAGCTTCTTTTCAAATGATTTTGTCGCCTTGTGTCTCAGTTCAACCTCAGCCTCTCTTAACATGCAGCATTATTATTATTATTACTTCTTTCTAAAATGGATTGATGCAGCCAAGTTCATTACTTTGAATCCGAACATTCAAAGTAAGAACGAACAGTGGTGTTTATTATTATCTTTTTTTTTTCTAAACAGTGGTATAGAATAGGACACGTAAGGAAGGAAGCATTTAGCCATTTACTTCTACACAACTCAGATATGGGTATGTATGAGAGAATATAAAGAAAGTGAACAATGAACAGTGGTGTACAACACCAACCTGGCACTAATATCACCCTTTCATTCAATCATATTCCTATTCCTACACAGATCCGTGACTTAGGTCTCTACGTAATCCTCCTCACCAACAACCCCCAAGCAAAAATAAAACAAAATAAAATAAAAATAATGCTCCAAAGGGAGCCTCTTTCCTGCTTTTCTTTTTCAGTTTTTCTTGTTCTTTTTGCCTCTTTTGAAAAGTTAAAATAAAAATGCGTTGACAGAAAAAAAAAAAAAGGAGAAAAGTGATTAGAATTTCGATTCATAATTTGAACTCCCAGGTTATATATTATACACTGAAAAAAAAAATATATATATATATATATATCGATGCAGTACAATACCATATCATAGCAAGGACTCTGGAATTTGAACGAGTGGCAATCTCAATATTCTACCAAAAACAATTTTATAATTCATTCAAGTTAGCTCCACAAGCCTAACCTCGTCCGAACTTGAATTTTCATTTTCGTTAAAGTAAGCACTATTTTAATCATTTCTTTGTAAGAATTTTAAATAATTTTTTTTACTTGTCTTTAACTAACTACAAATAAAATATCCAAAAAGTTCTACAAAATTCAAGGGTAGGCTAGTAATATATATATATATATATTCCAATACTACCTTGTAAAAGAATTTTAATTAGGTTGTTTATATGTTGATACATTCATATATTTAGAAAAAGAGTGAGGCCAGATAATATGAATATGTAGGATTTATATTTTATCATCACACTTATAATATCTATTCTCTACCTCGTTTTAATATACCGAGTACAATTATTTGTTGTGAATAGGGATTTATACAAGGTTTTGAGGTAAAGGCTGAGACATTTTTTGAGAAGCAAGCAAGGTGTTGATGTAAAGATGGTGGATCGGGTCGGGAAAAAAAGAAAGAAGGATGTAAAGATGGTGGAGGGGGGTAGTTTTGAATTTCAATGCCGACATATAAAATTTGTGACGTAAGAATCTGCCAAAATACGTATACATCTGAGAGAAGGAATAATTCATACGTTGTTGTTGATGGTGGTTGAATTGGATCACCGTGTTAACTCATTCAACAAAAATCAAAACATTTGTGGTGGAAGATTTTGATAATAGTGATAAATAGTTAAATTTTTTAAATATGTTATTTTGGATTCAATTCTTAATCATATATATAAAAAATGTTATTGAGAGAGAAATAAAATTTATTTTAATAATTTTTATGTTACGAAGAAATTAGCTTTTAACGATTAGTCTTAAAGATATAATTTTTATATGAAAAAAATTTTATTAAAAAAATTTTATTTTAATAATTTCTATATTTTAAAGAAATCAATGTTTAATTATTAGTCTTAAAGGTATAATCCTTGCTACTCATCAAAAGGAGTTTTTGATGGATCGAATGTGTATGTCTCGTGAGTTGCTAATCCTGTTTCACCAACCTACTGCTCCTGGATTCATTCATCACTCACTCAGGTTTTGAATTTGATATATTCAGTGTGTTTTCCATAATATAAGCCGATGGGGGAAAACAACGGTTTTCAATATTTGTCACCACAGCAAAACAAACCCACGTAACTTTGCGTCCTAAAATTGGTTAATTTCAACTCAAGCGTTGCTTCATTTTTCCATTTTAATTAATTATAAATATTTTACTTTAAAATTAAATCATTCAATTTATTATTTTGTAATAAAATCATTTCGTATTCACATCAAGTTTAAATAATTAAAATATACTCCGCACAATTGAAATATGCTCCCTCGTGGAGCATGACCCATCAACTATCCATAGTCAATGGCAAACAATGACTTTGTTGGAGTGATTTGGGGGTGTTTGAGGGAATTTCATTTCCATATAGTATAATGATTAATTAATATATATTGTATTACTCTCTCAACACCTTAATATTAAACTTTTTTAATTGCACAATAAAATTTAAAATTAGTTAGTTATCTTAATTTTTTAAAAAAATTACAAAATATTTTCAATACTATCCTTAATAAATTTTTTTTATCTTTTTATCCCATCAATTAAATAAAAATATTTTTTATAATATATAATAAATATTATTTTATATTTAAAAAAATCATATATTTAAAATCAAGATAACTTAATTTGGGAGACTATTATTATTTGAAAAGAGATTATTTCTTATTACCTTTTATCCATTAACATAACAACATTGGTCATTGTCTGACAAAAGTAATATGTCCATTAGATTTCCTCACCCGTGTGGAGTAATAGTATAATGTCATGCAATATTAGTTATTAAATAATTGAATAAAATGAAGTTGAGTCAAGTACTCTCTCCACTCTCTCCTTTCCACTTTATAAGATGCTTTTGAAGCCTATAAGTCCATTAGATTAGATTACAATGGTTATATTATGTTTACCTGCATGTAAGAAGAATTGTATTGAGTTAACGATATTTCTTATTAAGGAAAGGTCATTAAATGTACTAATGGTATCGGAGATTAGTCTTAAAAATGATTTAAGATACTTACTACCTTAGATAAAGAGATTTATAAATTTATTTTTTTTAGGTCTTGAGATCTTTTAGAGTTAAATCATAGTATATCATATAAGTGAATAATGATATAAGATCACAAAGGATCTTAGTGGGACTCAAAGATCATAGCATATTTCATGAGTATATCAAGTATGAGATTGCAATAGATCTCTAGTATGAATGAGATGATGTGAAAAATTATTGAACTCTAAAGTTTTGATATGAAAGAGAATGACCTAGGTTGACTTTTAGAAAAATATGAATTCTCATTAATCAGTAGCTAATATAAGTGTTTACTTAGGGTTTTTCTCTAATGCCAAGCCACTTATTAGAAATCAGCTAAGAGATGTGAGAATAGGTGTGATAATAAGTAAGAAAGCAAGTATTCCACCATGAAATAAGATCAGAGGTGAAATGTTTTTAATCGTGAATGTAAGAGGTCAAAAAGGAATAAATGTCAGTCATAAAAAGAAATGAGGAACACTGATAATTGATGAAAGATGTATAAAGGTAAAATGTAAAGGAAAAGTATGATGTTAGAAAATCAAGTATAAGCTATGGAAGGTGAAAATTGTGATAAGTAGTTAACAAATTACAAAATCTCAAGATAGTCTATTGCTAAATTTGATGTTTTGTGGGATTCATGAAACAAATAGTTCACACAAATAAACTCCAAAGTAGGTGGTGTGTTTGTGATGTATGTGTTTAGTTTAAACTTCTTCTCTCCTTTGTCTTTGTTTTTATGGATCATAAATTTAATGTTTTGTGAGATTCATGAGACAAATTATTCACACTTATAAATATCACTCAATGGTGGAGGTGTGTTTATAATTTATATATTTGTTTTAACTATTATCTTGCTACTTCTAATGGATCATGCAATCCATTATAATCCTTGTCCAAAAGCTCATGTTCTCACAATTATATTTTCATACACAGAACAAGTGTGATAATTAATAATTAAATTTTTTTTTATAATTTTTTAAATTATCCTTATTTAATATAGTTAACATATGAATTAAACTCTCATCATTAATTAAATTACACTCATTTTTAAGGACATTTTAAGTAAAAAAAATTAAATATACTACAAAATTTGTAAAATAGCATATTATAAAATATTAATTTCTCCAAAAATATTTTGTATAACTTAGTTAACTTAGTGGAGGGAGTAAGTAAACTCTTTACATTCATTGTTTTTGGGCCGGTAACTCCATACATTCAATGTTATGTGTAACATAATGTGGAGTTTAGTTAATAAAATGTCCTATTCAGTTATATTTTATTATTGAGTATTGACATTATCCATTAAATATGGGTAACAATTCATCCTGTTCCGTTAAATATGATGAATTTAATTACCTTATTTTCACTAAAATAAAAAAAATAATTAAAATTAGTTACATTTTCTAATTTTTTTTAAAAATAATTATAACTTTTTAAAATTATTCTCATCAAATTATCTTATCTTAAGGACTATAATCTCTTTTAATCTTTATTTACTGTAAGAAAAAGATAAATATTCACTTTAATTAAAATTTATGAAAATAAAAATATTAAATAGTTACCAAATTTTATGAAATAATTTATATTTTAAAACCTTATTTTCATTAAATTTGTGCAATATCTTAAAATGGAGGAGTAGTTTGTATATCTTTACGTACAATGTTTTTGCCATTTAAAAGTTTTTAGTAAAGTCAGACCAAAAGTAAAATAAAAAAAAAGTTTATAGTTAAGATATTGGCTGGTTCTTCTCCCCTAATACTTTAGCAGTCCCTATCAATCAATCACACGTGTCCCGTCTCCCTGTCACCCAACCCAACGCACGTCTCATCTCTCTTCTCTCTATTTTCTGCTGCGGATTCCCATCCCCAAAATATCCCAGTATTTTCGCCACCTTTACTTTACTTTGTCCTATAGTAGTTTTTTTTTTTGGTGAATCAACGGGGCAAAGCGCCCAAACAGTGCTATCAATTAACAAGCTTTGGGGTTACATAAGTAACAATTAATAAGTCTTCGGGTTATATAACCTTCTCTATCTGTATACTGCCACTCACCAATTTCACTAGGAGTATTATCTAAAATATTGCGATCAAAACCAAATAACAAACTCATATTAACAAGCTTGTCAGCACAAAAATTTTCTTCTTTGTACACATGGCTAATTCTGATAAGCCAACTCTCACCAATAAGTTTGGCCATCTTTCTAATGAATAGATTTTTTGAGTAGTTCTTGATAAAAAAACAAACAGCACCTCTACAATAATCTCCCTCCACCCCCTATTCTTAACATTATAGTAATTTTTTATTTCACCATTTAAAGACTTTATTAGGCCCCCCTTTTGGTAGCCAAAGTAATAGGATTTATAAATGAAAAAAAATAATCTACTCATTTAATATTTTCCTTGTTTATTTTAATTTTGTATAAATTTTGAATGATGAAAAATATTTTTATCATGAAATTAAACATATTTTTTTACATATTATACAGAATCTATTCATAATTTATGAGTAATAAACTTTGTTATAGTCATAGAATTTATATTTTATATTAATCTAATGATAATAATTGTCTCAAAATCTATATAAAGAAAACTATTTTATATAAAAATTTTAAAATTAAAATGTAATGCTCCCTCCAATTCTATATATAGGATCTTTTATCTTGATTCTAAATATAAGACCATTTACAATTTACGAGTTAATATTTATTATATATTTTTTTAAAAAATTTCTATTTAATATATTTAAAAAAAAATTAAATAAACATAATTTTAAAAAAATATTAAAAATTTTAAAAAAATTAAAATAATTAATTAATTTTAATTTTTAATTTTCATAACTTAATTAAAAGGATCATATATTTAAAAAAAAATAAAAGAGTATGTGATGTGATATCAGGAGCGGAAGCAGGAAGCAGAGCATTTACTATTTACGTATCACGGAATTGGGATTTGGGAACACTTCTATCTCCATCCATCCATCTTCATCGTGATGCTGTGGTGCGCTTTGCTATCACCTTTTTGTTTTTTTTTAAATAATAATAATAAAGTGATAATCCTGCAAAACTTGAATGGAATGGGGTGCCTTTTTTTTTGTACAAATTATTATTGGCATTCAAAAATGACAAGAATCACTTTCACATACAAGTGTTAAGATCAGAGAGGGAGGGAAGGGGATGACAATTTGTCCTTTGTGTCATATCTTGGTTTATTTTTAAAGCTGAGACAGTGCGTCCTTTTTGTAGCTATCACATGCTCCATATTCTTCATATCTCTTCTTCTCTTTTTACCCACTCCCAAATATGGATCGGGTTCCGACCACCCTTTTGCATTTAATTTAACTCTCTCCACATTATTATTTCCACATGTACATTAAAATTACAATATCTAATTCATTCATACGAAAAGCCTCACTTGAAAGAATAATAGACGAAGCTGCCAAAATGATAGGGAAATTGATTAGTACCAAAATGTGCTGTGATTCCCCACACACACTCATTTTGCGCTTCCCACTTTAATTCCTTGGCATCCCAAAGAAATTAAAGACGATAGTAGTAGCATATTTTGTATTTATTATATTATAATTACTTAAAATTTAATGATTTTTTTAGTTTTATTCATTTTCTATTTAGTAATTGAATGAATATAGAATTGGGTTGGAAATTTTACAAGGTGGAGGGTATGCGGCCATAATAAAGCTGCTCAATCCTGGTTGAGAAACCTGCTCCCAAATTTCAACACACCCCACATTTCACATCTCTCTCTCATTAGGATGGATTCCCTCCAAAAAAAAAAAGGCACTATTAGAAGAATAGAAATAAAATGTCCATCTCACCAAGAAAAAAAAAACAGAGAGATAAAAATCTGCACAATACTTATGGTTACTAGAAGAAGTGTTAAATCAATTCTCTAAGATTAATTACCACCACTTCATTGGAAATTGTTCCAATAATTAGTACTTGTATTTGTATAACGTGATATATGATCATCACTGATGGGCTCACTTCACTTGTCATTTATATACATCTATACACGTCATGGTTCATTACAAATGTAATTTTAGAGTTTTTATAAAAACAAAAAAGTTATTAAATAATTTTGCTTGGTGCAAAATTTAATAATATTTTATTAAAATGCTCATTATTTAAATTTATTTCACATATATATTGATAAAAAATATAATTAATATTTCACTAATATTCTAAAATAATAAATATTATAAAAAATCTTAAAAATCATAAAAAACAGTTTTTAGCAACTGAAGAGATATACACAATATTTCTAAAAATCAGACCGCACGTCGAATCGAAAATGTTATTGGGTTACGGTTTTTATGATTCAACTGATTAAATCGGTGGTCGAATCGATAACATAATAATTAAGTAAAAATAATATTATATATAATAATATATATATATAAATAAAATATCAAATTGTTAAAAGAATAAATTTAAGTACTTTAAGTTCATAACAAGTTAATAAGCTAACATAGTAATAATATATGTTAAATCATTGAAAGTAATATTAAAATATTTTAATATAATATTATATGACTATAATATTATAAAATGACTATATTTCCTCCATCCCTAATTATAAGAAACAAATAATTACTTCATTTATATTAAGAAAAAAACAGTTTTGGTAGTTAAACTCATTAATTATGTTACAGTTTCAATTTTTTTCCAAAATTGTTCATATTAAAATTTTGGAGGAAGACTAATTAATTATTAATAATTATCAATACAACCTTAATTATTCAAGGATATAAAAGAAAAATAATATTAATTATTCTATAAATTTTATCCATATCTCTTATATTTTGGGATAAATGAAAAGTCTCAAAATTCTTTTATAATTTAGGATGGAGGAAATATAATACAATAAAAATTTTTATTTTTATAATTAGTAATTTTAAAATAAAAAAATATTATTTTATTCTCTAATAATTTTTATAATTAATAATTTTGATAAAAAAAATTAAATTTAAGTTAAATTTTGTTCAATTTAAAAATTATTTAATTATTTAAAATTTACTTTAATTTCCAGCTCAATTTCAATTCTGACTCAAAAATTTGTTTAAAATAGTCTAATTTAATCTAACTTCTAAAATAATCTAAAACTAAAAATTAAATCATTTTTCACTCAAAATAACAATTTAATCAGTCCAACCACTTGGTCCGATTACGAGCTCATTGGATATACATTCCCTCCCATTCCGTCTCTTTCATAATTCATAATGTCATTGATAGCCCCCAACAGGTCATCCCAATGTCCTTTTGATAGCCTCTTTATTAATCATGAGTGACCTTTTTTGTTTGCTTTTTATCTCAATAATTGCCTCATGCGCCGCTATTCTATCTCCATTATCACTCCCTGCCCAGCCCTTCCACTTTTATATTTTATTATCATCTGTTTCTTTTCTCACACAACATGCCTTCCCTTTTGGATGCTGCTATACTTTAACTATTGGTTATTATTCTATCCATCCATTCATTAATATAACTAAAAATAACATATATTAAAAAATTAAATTTATTAAAAATATAAAATAATTTTTTAAAATATTTTTATTTAATACTAATAATTTTTAATTATATAATTAATGAGAATGAACTATAATTAAAAATATTTTACAAAAAATATTAAATACATTATATAATTCTTATTTATTTTTTATATTTTAAAATAAAATAAATTCTCAAAATATCCCTTATATTAATAAATAGAGAAAGTATTTCTTTAATTATACATTGTATACAATGACGCATTTATTTTCCAACAAATACCATTTGTATCAAAATCAAATTTCTCTTACTTTTACTCTAAACAATCCAAATAACTCACATATATAAGAACATATTTTCTTACAACCAACCAACGTACATATTATTGGATGGGGAAAAATTCTCTCAACTTGAATTTTTCTTTCTATACATTAAATTTGAATTTAAAATCCTAATTAAGGAGTATAACTGTATAAGTCCCCTTTAAAGTGTTAACCAGGAGGAAGAATGAGGTCCTAGATGGATCGTGCTTCATGACCTCCAAAAGATAGATCTTCCATAAAGGAAGACCAAAATTTGTTGGTTTAATTCAGCCAATTTCATTAACCCCTAATACCATATAATTGGTACTAGTAAGGAGATTAGACCTGCTTTTATCATTTGATTATGACGTTTAACTATGGCCTTAATCAAGATTATAGTAATTTTTTTTGGGTAAACCAAGATTATAGTAATTAGCAAAACAAGGACTCTCCCCGTCTCAGACGCGCATTTTGTTTATTTGGTTAATTAAATAGAATATTAATACTATAAATGCTAATGGCAAATTTTGATTGTCACTCGGACTGATCTTCTTTCATCCAAATCAGAAAAAGATGATATTTATATGTAATTTAGAACCCAATATATGATCAAGATCCTTCTACGCAGGTGGACATCTTTCTTCTTTTTCTTTGTGTTCTTTACCTACTTCTTCTTCTCTCTTCCTCTCTTTCTATGTGCGTGGCCGGCTGTGCTGAAGGTTTCATATTTTTTACAATATTCTTCAACCAGGATTTACTGTGAGAGAAATGAATATTTCATTGGCTATTAGAGATGAGGGTGTTCAAGGTATGTACTTCAAAACTCAAGTGGCTTTGAAAATCAAATTGACTTGATTTCGAATTACTTGACTTTTGTCAATTTGACTGTTTCTATAAGATACATTATGAACAACTCCTTGATACAGAGCAAGCACTGAATGCATATATATAATACATGAGATGAGAATAAACATATATATATATATATGTTTGGTGCTGTGGTGAACCAGAAAGCTAGTTATCAAGCAATTTCCTTCTTTGTTGTTGACGTGAACGTGCATATTATCTGATAATAGAAGTTGTTGACAAATTGCTGTAAGCTGTTCTGGGTACCAATTTTCGTTCTTCCAATTCCTTTCTATTCCTAGACATATTTTAATTAATGGGGAGGCATGATAGCTTGCCTAAATTGATTTTGCTTCTTTTGAAAAAAAAAAAAAGAATTGAAGGGAAAAATTAAAACGTATGATATTTTCATGGTTAATTTGAAAAACAGTCTCATGATTGGTGTGTAAAGAGTTGCATTTCATGTTTGGTGTGAGGATTTTCTTAATGATATAGGATTGCACTCTGAACATGGACCAAACACCGTTTTGTCCGCCAAAAACATCAAATTTCAAATAATTTGGAAGTATTAATTGTTACTTTTGTACGTGGGTGCCTAATACTGGTGAAAGTCCTACACAGTTTAGTTTAATTTGTTTGTACAGATTTTGCAACAAAGAGGAAGGATTTATTGCCAAAATTCACCTCTGTGTTGATCTTAATATTCAATTTGATAAAATTGTTTGTTGTGTTTGATAGAAGGATAATAAATCACTAGTTGTTTGTCACAACTATATTGCGACAAGCCAATTTTTAAGGTCCAAGTTGTTAGGTGCATGCATGCTAGCTTCTTTGATGCTAATTTAATGGGTATGATTGAAGACATATTACTTATAGACTTCTAATCTTATGTACATAAATGAAGCTGCTGATCATCTTCTCAGGGGGCTACATTAGGAAATTGAAATTCTCATGGTACTAAGAAAAACTTATGAAAAAATTAAATATTGGATGAACCAGAGAGTTAGTGGCTAGGTGCTAACTTTTCTCTGTCCAATGTGATAAAAATAACTCTTTTGTATACAACTGTTTTGATAGCTGTGGTGAAGGACTAGATATTATTGTCTTAGGATCTAATGGACTATAATTTATAATTATTTTCATAAAGACGTGATTAATGCATTTTTCATCATTTTGCTAATATAGTGATAGGCTAGAAATCAGCACAGTAGTGATATCCACCGGAGCATAATCAAATTCATAGAAGCCATTTACAATGTCATATTTTGATTTACTAATTGGTATGACTATAAATTATCAAAAATGGTTCAAGATATAATGTTCTTTAGATATATGACAAGGAACATGTACTCTCAATTTTACTTTCAAGTCCTATCGCTGTTTTTTTTTCGTATAATAGATATCCATCTATTTTCTTTTATGTATTTTATGTAATTAACATATCAAAAGGATTCCTATTATATATATATATATATTCATTTATTAGCCAACCATTTGTATAACTAATTTAAAAATTATAGATATAATGATATTGTCCCACTAGATAATGATAGTTGCACATGCATTTCAGTTAACTGATCAAATTATATATATTGATCTTTATGATATAGCATAAGGGATGGCATGAAGATCCTAACTAGCTACTATGCTATTTAGTGTAATATAATTGTCATTGGAGCTGCATTTTGCATTGTAGATCTACATAGAGCATTGGTTTACATATTTGTTTATAGTATTGGAGTATAATAGATGTTTTTAAGATAACAGATATTGTTCTTTATATAATAGAAATATATATATTTGTAATTATTAATTTTATTTGTATATTTTTTTTATTCAGTTAACTCAAACCTTGCAGGGCACGGGTTAGAATTCTAGTTAAATAGAATATTAATACTATAAATGCTAATGTCAAATTTTGATTGTGTCACTCGAACTGATCTTCTTTCATCCAAATCAGAAAACGATTATATTTATATGTAATTTAAAACCCAATGATCAAGATCCCAAATATCTTCTTTATCACCCTTCTTTTGCTAATAGGTCATTTGCCTACATGATTAATTTCTTATGTTTCAAACATTTATACCTATGAGAAAATACTTGTTATGTGAAATATATTAACTATTTAAATTTTTAATGCAAAGGATGATAAGAGGTCTATGGCCAGTCCACATGGTACCAATTAAAAATTTTGTTAGAATTTCTTTTTTTGATCTTTCATATTTAGGTGCATTCCTGCTTATTAAACAAATTTTGAAAAATGAGTCACATTATTTAATGGTTTTTTAAATAATCCATTTTGATACAAATTTTACATTTATAATTCTTATATATATATATATACATATATGAAATTATTGTACAAATTTTGAAAATAGATATTGGCAGAGCATTTAAATATACTTTTATGGAAAATGTCTTATAATTAATTTACATCATTCAATTATAAATATAAATTAAATGTTCTTCAATTATATAATAATATATTCAGAATCATGTTAACATGGAAAGACAGATATTATATAGACTCATTTCACTTCTTTGTATGATTTTTTTTTTAAATCCCTTTGTGTCTTATCTCTGACTATATTATTTACAATTAAACTTATATAGTTATGAACAATTCAAATTCACTTCAAATATTTTTATTTTCTTTTAGCGTGTCAACAATTGAGAAATGATTAGTGAGCCTTTAGCTTTGGATGTCTGGCAATCAACTTATTATTTTTTTTTAAATACAGCTCAAATAATCAAGCAATAGTTTAATCCAAAGGACGATATAGTAGGTATATATGATATCATATTTTTCCTTAAAAAATCCTGCTAATTATAAGGTAGGAAGGTTGCTTTTGCTAATATATAGTGACAGAGGAAGCATCAATTCTTAGAATGGGTTTTATGAAAGGGCACTTATGCCGGGAATAATGGTGAGAAGGAGCATTATATATATATATATATGCACCACTATCCTATAGTATAATATGTGGAGCATGAACCCTAAAGTTATTCCCTTTTATTTTTTTAAGTGCAAATCGGATAAGAAAGCCACCTAGAGGGGACAATGCATGTACAAAGAATTATGCTAAAGCTTGAATATTGAACTTGGCAATTGACTCTCTTCAAGTTTATCTACTTTTATGCAAGCTTCTGCATGTGCCCTTTTACCATTTTTGAAAATATAAAACTACAAGTTGAGGCAATGATTCCAAAAATGTGATCAAGACAAGTAATCAGTGAAAAAGTTGCAACTTAATCATAATTAGCTAGCAAAAAAGTGTTATCTTTTCACGAGATTTGCATAATCTTTACACCTTTCACATGCAATATGTTAAACAAATTGAATTGCATAACTTTTAAGAATTAATAATAAACAAATATGAATATTTCTCATTTAACTTGGTGATATAGCAATTGCATCTTGGCCCATTGACTTCTAGTAGTTTAACCACAATCCCGGTTCATGGGTCTAAATAAAAGTAACCAATTTCAATCAGTTGAGATCCTTTTTGGGTCCAAGTCAAAGGCAAGTAGAATCACCACTCCCATTATACTTTGTTTCATTGAAAAGCCCATATTTGAGCCATATGGTCATTTCAGAAGCCCACATTAGTATTTGAATCTGGATCAGTCCTTGATCCAGTAAAAGTAGATCACTGGATCACTGATATAAGTTGAATTTTGAACTATATATGTAGAATATACAAACAAGTAGATACTAGATACAAGTAACTACTTAGATGTTAATTAATTACGCGAGGAAATAGTGAAAATGGCATTTGGCAAGGGTAGGAAAATGAGATTTTTTTTTCTTTTAAAGAAAAGCATATGTGTATGTCACTAAAAATCATGATAAAACTCAGGCGAGTAGATATACAAGTATTTATGTGTGATGGACTAGTTTGATCCAGTCGTTGGAATGTTTGAGTGAAAAATTAAGAAAGGGAGGATGAATGAACTGAGTGTGGGAGGGCGAATGAAGACGTGAATGGAAAAAGAAGTGGGGAAGCCCATCTGTTATTGCAACCAAAAAAAAAAAATTCCAAAGCTACGTATGTCATTTAATGTCATCATAAAAGCTTCATCCAAACTCTTTCCCTTTCTCGTAAGGCATATATATAATAGGGTGTGTACAACTAATAAGACAGCAACTTCTTGACGCAATTCTGATATAGCGACAATGTTAAAGATATATATATATATATATATATAGACGGTTCTCACCGTGTGGGGGACCTTAATTTGACCTAAAACGCAACTTCGTAAGAAGCCATATATATATATATATATATACACAGTTTCTTGTCAAATCCTAGATACGTGACCCAGCAGTGATCACCATCTCCTACAAAAACAAGAGCAAAGCTTGCGCAGCTTAATGGGCTTTTACCTAATTTTTAATCACAAATTAGCTTAGGTAATTAATTAGTAAAAGTTGATTGAAGCATGAACGCATGCATTAATTATGATATAAACAAAATAGATAACAATGGTAGTACATGCTCATGGGTTGGGTTGGGTTGGGATGGCATTGATGATATTCTTAGGAGAGATTTGCAATCAGAACGAGACTTAAGATGCAACTCATGCCTCCAGCCATATTATCATCCAAAACAAACATTAGGTGCTGATTAGGTTTAACAACAGACACAACCTATATAAGTTTCCTTTAATTTGATATCCCTAGCTAGCTACGTAGCTTATCATTATTTTTTTTTCTTTTTAATTAATGAAAACCCGAACCAACGGTTAATTTTTCCCTTTTATCCATAACCAGAACAACTTTTAGATCTATGTAATCGTACGTTTCATAACTTTCATTTCAATATCTATAGAAGGATTAACAGCTTATACTTCTAAAATGATGAGAGAGAACATATATTTTTAATTATGATAATTGAGCTTCATTCTTCGCGCGTGTGGTGAATGCATATATAGATCATTCAAGAAATGATTCATAATTTCATATACTCATATTGGTTGATTTTGATGAGAACAAAGTGTTTAAGTGAGAGAGCAATACGTCTTGGCATAATAATCAATAAAAGATATTAAAATTTTCAATTATCTGATGAGAGGTAGGAATATTTTAAAATAGAAATGCGAGTGAGCACGTAGGGTTTAATTACTAAATTGTTTAATTAGTAAGTTCTGGTGTTTTGTGGGGACCAGGTGGCGTAAGTGCGTTGATCTTGTACAGCTGTCTTCTGAGCACGTGCGGATCTTCCCCATCTTTTTTGAAGCGATGGTTTAATAAACAGCCAATAACATCAAATCTCTCATTGAACAAGTTTAGTCAACCAACTCTTACTTTTGTTACCACGGTCCACGAACTGGTCGCCGATCATTTCATAGTTACTCGGCGAGTTTTTCCTTTAAGTCGCTTTGCAAACACAATTTGTGGGACCCCAACCCCAACCAATACTGTCACCGTCCTTTGCCAGCTCTTTGCTTACCTCCTACTTGTGCCCTCCTTTCATGATGCCGTCTCCCCCTCCCTCCTCCATTTATATTTTTCTTTCATGAAAATTCAAGAATTATGGTTAAATTAAAACAATTTTTTCTACAGGTTCTCTTAATCTGACATGCATATTTTCCTTAGGAGTAGAAAGGTTTAGAACTTGCGAAAATTCCAATGATATGGCACACACTTGTGAGCGCTATTCTACGGAACTAAATTTTACAGTTTTATAATTCACTAAGATTAAATTAATATTAATAAAGACAATTTGTACCTATTCATTTACTTGCCAGATATTATATTATATTATAGAGAAAGGAAGGCTGATATTTCGTGTTTCCAACCGAGCGAGTGGTGATTCAGTCCAAAGATAAACAAATATCCTTCAAAAATCTAAGTATCTCCCACTCTGGCGCTACCAGGTGGGCGGTTTCCCAAGTGCCAAGTCTCACTCCACAGGGGTTGCTTTCTTTTATCACTGTTTTCACTTTTCAGTAAGCGGGTTTGCTTGGTTTCTGCATAACGTGAAACCATATGCTCTGTTTTCAAGTTCCTTCATTCATTTCTTCTTCTATTCCTCTTGCTTGCTGAATTTTGCAGAAACTCATGTCCTAGTACATCACCACATGCCCCTTTTACTATTTCTTCTCTAATTCTCTTTGTAATTTGTTCAATATTTTTTCATCTATTATCATTCATCGAATTGCTGAAGAAAGGAAATAAAATCAGTTCTTTCATTAGTTGTAGCTGCAAGTCTTTATCAAATTTGTTTGGTCTCAAGCTTTTGCTTACTTATGAATCCTGATGGTTTTCCTGAATCGAAATTTCACATAGATCAAGTCTCTTCCTTTTTCACTTTCATTTTTCTTTCACCACAGCCTACTTTCTTTGGATCAAGCTCTTTTCTGTCCTTCAAGTTCACAGTGATTCCACGATACTCTTTGATCTTCTAGACACTCAATAGTCTGACTCTTTTGATTCTAAATTGAAGTCATGAATCTTGCCTGGAAACCCCACTTGTATTTGCTTCACTTTCTGCTCTTCCTTCTCCACCTTCACTCCCTCTCTTCCTATACCACACCCTTGAACTGTAAGGACACAGCCCGCGTCTGCACTTCTTTCGTGGCCTTCAAGCCTCAACCAAACCAAACGTTAGCCATAGTTCAGAGCATGTTTGATGTATTGCCCAATGACCGGGACTACATATTTATCAAAAAGAACTGTTCTTGTGCTGCTGGTATAAAGAAATACGTATCCAGCACCACCTTTACTGTAAAATCCAATGAAGGCTTAGTGTATGACTTGGTGATGAAGGCCTATGATGGGTTTGGCTTCTTGCCCAAAACGACCAGGAGGGCACAGAACGGCGCCGTTATATCACTGAAGTTGTTTTGTGGTTGCTCCAGTGGACCCTGGAACTATATGATGAGTTACGTGATGAGAGACGGGGACAGTATTGAATCTCTGGCTAGTCGGTTTGGAGTGAGTATGGATAGTATAGAGACAGTAAATGGCATCAACAATCCTGATAATATCACTGTGGGTTCGCTTTATTATATACCTCTTAATTCGGGTTAGTCTTTGTGTATTTCTTCTTTTCAATCCGTTTTGTTCTAAGGTGCTTGTGGGTTTTACATGTGTGTGATATTTGCAAATTGTTAGTTTACTCCAATGTTAATTCATTAATTATGATATAATCTTTTATTATTATTTTTTTTAATGCATAAATTGCAGTTCCTGGTGAGCCATATAACCTGAAGAATGATACTTCTGCAGCTCCCATTCCTGCCCCATCTGTTGACAATGTTTCTGGTATGGATCATTAAACAAAGGAAGACCATTTTTTATTTTATTTTTACCTTGGAGTTAGCATTTTGCTATGATCTGTGTGTGTGTACAGATTAGTGGAAGTTCAAAATTTCGTTTGGTTGTAGCTTACACTTATCTTTAAATGTTTGCCGTCAAGTTTTTGGAAAAAAAAACAGAACATAACATCAAAATGAACTTATTTAAAAGATTCAATCATGTTGTGCTGAGGTGTACGAAATCTCTATATCTCATGTTTTTATTGAAGAAAATCAACACTTAAAATATGCACCTAAGTATTGTCCCTACAATCATCTCTTACATCCTACTTTTTTTGCAGCTAGTCAAGTCAGTCATGGTCATGTACCCTACCTATGGATCGTTGGTGGCTTAGGGATTGTTCTTGCACTGATAATATTAAGCATAGTTCTTTATTTCTGTGTGAGATCATCCAATTGTTTTGCTGAAGGAAGCAAAAGTCCTGAAAAAGATGGTGAAGACAAGATCTCTCACAAATTTCATATCCTTCAAAATCCAAGTTTTTGCTGTGGTTCAGGAAGGTATATTCAGGGAAAGCCTGTAGAACAGAGGCAAAGTGATCGTGAATTCAACAACCACCAGATTACTACTGCCAAAGTTTCAAGTAATCGTTCTACTTTTTTTCTGACCTGAAAGTAATCAACCTACTCACTAGACTTAAGTTCTATATTGTACCGATGATACCAGCTTCAAATATTCATGTTTAACTAACATGTATTACAGCGGGAAAGAATAATGCATAGTTCTAATGACAAGTGAGAATGACAGTGTATAAAAGAGAATAAGACAAAAAAAAACCTTATTTTGGTCCTAGAAATGTGGTGCCATTACCAAAACAAAAGCATACTTTTGGGGTAAAGTTATGTAAAACATCTTTTTAGCAGTTAGGCTATGCAGTTCTGTGGCAGTGCTTGTGAGCGATAGGTATATGAAATGGTTCAAACACAAATTCCATAGGCCATGCTTCTATTCTTCATCTCTGCATACAATACTACGACTGGTCATTTAAAATTCAATTTATGTGCAATAAAATTATATTTCTTATTTCAGCTTTGGGGATCGACACCTTTGAAGTGGGGAAACCTGTAGTTTTCACATTCGAAGAAATTTTTTCCGCAACTGATGGTTTCTCTGATTCATATCTACTTGGGAACGGTATTTATGGTTCTGTTTATTATGGCTTCCTTCGTGACCAGGTTTGTGGCTGTCCACTTCAAGCCTGTTCTCGTATGAAGCAAGCATTTTTCTCATACCATTCTTGATTTTACTTTAATCCTTTTAGGAGGTTGCTATTAAAAGAATGACCGCAACAAATACTAAAGAATTCTTGTCAGAGATGAAGGTCCTGTGCAAGGTTCATCATGCAAATCTGGTATTTTTTTTTTATAAAAATATATTGTATATTTAATTTTGTAGCCTTTTTTTGGTCTGAAGATTTAATTTTGTAGATAATTGCTTGTATCACTTCAAAAGTCTGAGTCTTTTTTTTTTTTCTTGGGGGGTTAATTTTGTCAAGGTAGAATTGATCGGCTATGCTGCTTGTCATGATGAGCTTTTCCTTATTTGTGAATATGCCCAGAAGGGTTCACTTGGAAGCCATTTGCATGATCCTCTGACTAAGGGTAAGATTATGCACCAATGCACTGGTCTGCAAACTATCAATCAACACTTTAGGTTTTAAACTAGTGCTTCTGAATTCATGCTTAGATTTCATCTTCTTTGTAAGAAAATTTTGTCTTGCCTATTAGGTTCTTCCTCACTCTCCTGGATCATGAGGGTCCAGATAGCACTTGATGCTGCGAGGGGCCTTGAATATATACATGAGCACACCAAAACCCATTATGTCCATAGAGATATCAAGACAAGCAACATCTTACTTGATGCTTCCTTTAGAGCAAAGGTAAATATACATATTTAAACATTACTATCATTTTCTTGACTTTTTACATGTTTCTTTAATTGTCACAGATTTCTCTCTCTAGATTTCAGATTTTGGGTTAGCAAAACTTGTTGGGAAAGCAAGTGAAGGAGAAATTACTGCCACCAAAGTTGTTGGCACATATGGTTATCTTGCACCAGAGTAAGAAATTTTGTTTTTCAGATTAAACAAGATTTCAAAATCATTCTTCTTGCATAAGGAAGAACATAGAAAATAAAATGAATATATCTGTCTGATGTTTGTTTTGCAGATACCTGAGTGAAGGCCTTGCAACGGCCAAAAGCGATGTCTATGCATTTGGCATTGTTCTT
The DNA here is from genome assembly GCA_026686845.1 of Adenanthera pavonina. Taxonomy (NCBI): domain Eukaryota; kingdom Viridiplantae; phylum Streptophyta; class Magnoliopsida; order Fabales; family Fabaceae; genus Adenanthera; species Adenanthera pavonina. The sequence continues at coordinate 4,174,487 of JAIVEN010000011.1, read as the reverse complement.
TTTGAGATAATATCAGGGAAGGAGGCCACTATTCGAATAGAAGGCACTACGACCAAAAATCCTGAAAGACGTTCACTCGCATCTATTGTAAGTTCCGCCTTACTGAAAAAACATGATTGTGGACGTGGTGATATGTGTACTTTTCAACTCTTTCATATTTCTCGCTTTTTCATTTATGATGCCATGTGCTTGTGTTCCGCTGTTGCAATTGCTTGCTGAGGCATTGCCTTAATATTTGTCAAATTGCAGATGTTGGCAGCTCTTAGAAACTCGCCTGATTCAATGAGTATGTCTAGTTTGAGAGATCATATTGATCCTAATATGATGGACCTGTACCCCCATGATTGTGTATATAAGGTAAGTTAGTTTCTCCACATTCTCCTATTTTGATTATCTTCAATGCAGGAAAATTGAAGATTTTTCATTCGAATGAGAAGCTTTTCCATACTTAACAATTGAGTCCATATTTTCCCAAAAAGAAAAAAGAATCCATGCCATACAATTGCTTAATCTTGTCGACTTTTTTTTCATAAAAATTCGAATCTGATTTCTCGTATTCAAATAGATGAACTCAACCAGGAACCTACTTCCATTTATTTGGAAATCATATTTAAAAGTATAAGAATTTGCAAGAGATTTTACTGTGCTAGTGACACACTCTTCGTTTATTCTTTTTGGTGTGTTACTGTGCATAGATGGCCATGCTGGCAAAGCAATGTGTGGATGATGATGCCATCTTAAGACCAGATATGAAACAAGTTGTGATTTCACTCTCACAAATCCTCTTGTCGTCTATTGAATGGGAAGCGACTCTAGCTGGGAACAGCCAGGTATTCAGTGGGCTTGTTCAGGGGAGATAATCACAGAGCAGCATCTTTTATTCTTCGTTTTTGTTAATATATGTGTAAGGTCTTGGATTCAAACTTCTACTCAGTTGGCCAAAAAAAAAAAAAGCTACTTAGTCTTATACTTCTTTTTTAAAAAAAAAAGAGTAGCGTCATGTCTCCTTAATGGCGGGAAAGCATCTCAATTTGGTTGTTTGACTGAATTTCTTAGATTATAGTACATAATCTTTTCTTAAATCGTAATTTGTGTGTGTAAAAATTTTTGGATGTAAAGCACATTATGTTGACAGAGCTGAGGAAGGATTTTACCACTACATGATTAATACTGATATGAATTGCAGTTCTATGTTAATCTGTGCTTGTTAAATTCCATGATTATGATTTCTCTCAAATTCCCTCGTGTTAATATTTCCCTGGGGCTTCACTGGGACTTTTGTCGTAGGAATAAATAGTACTACTTCCATAATTTGATAAAATAAATGAAAAAAAAAATGAAATCTCCCCTGAATTATAGAAGTTAAAAAAAAAAAAAAAGCTTTAGTGCACTTCTTGTTTATTCCAGAAACAAGGTTTCTACATTAGAATGGCTCGCTCATGAGTTGGCTAAATCCAGACATTGCCTGTAAATGATCGAGTCTGACGTGGATACCTTTGTCGAGAGCTGTCAAAGAATTGAGTAAACACGTTTAGACCCAGACATAACGAGAAAATACGAGGGATATTTCTCAAATAGTTAAAGGAGAACATATTTTGCACTTCTACGTATATCCCATCAGCTTATAATTTACAGCATGGTCACATATAAGCTATTAAGCCCGTAATTGTCTTCGGATATTTTTGGATTAGATTATGTATAAGTGATTATGAGAATAAGTGATTATGTCAAAAGTGATTTGTGTTTGAATAGTTTTATCCCATAAGTGATTTTGAGAAAGAAATGTGTTTGGATATTAGGGATTTAAGTGATTATTGGGTGAATAATATGAAGGAAAAATGAAATAAGTGATTATGAGAGGATAAGTGATTATCATAAGCTGAAAAAATCAGCTTATTCCGTAAGCACTTATTTGAGACATAAGTGCTTATTGAAAAGCTGCTTCCGTTTGGCAACTCCACCATATAAGCACTTATGGGACCCTATAAGCACTTATTTGTGCAATCCAAACCGACTATTCATCAGCTTAGATTATTTGTTATCAGAGGATTCTTGTTGCTTTGAAATATGTCACATACAACATGGAAACTAGCGTTTTACTTATATGCAGTCCAATCAAATACCGATTCCAGGACAAAAAGAATATACGGTCAAACAAACCAGATTCCAAACCACTGTTCATTTATCACAGTAAAAAGGATAGTAAGAAAGGTGTACTTATGAGGGGGATGCTTGTAACAGAAGTCAGAGTATAAAAGATCACTCACTGAACATTCAAGTATGTAGACCAAAGAAAAAAAAAGGACATTCAAGTAAATAACATCCGTTGGACTGCAAGGGGTTAAAGAAAGTACATTAGTCACCACACTCTTCGCAGCACAAATAAAGGGTAACTTGCTTCAATGGAATGTGTGCCGAAATGTTTCAGAACTGCAAGTGAAGGATGATTGATCTGCCAGCCAATATACATAATTGCAAGTGTTGAATTGAAAGCATTTACTCAACCAGAAAACCAGACCTCTGTGCCCTAGAAAAAGGGTTTCAAGTGACTGTCTGCTAAATTTAACTGCTCTTCCAAGTCCATGATAATCTTCATTATTTCTATGCTCATTACACCTATAACTCATTCCCTGTACGATACTCAATCAGGATGTTTCTTCTTGTAGCCTATACATTGTGATTTCCTGCTGCTTAAAATACCGCCTGTCCTCTTCATCAACCAACACCAGATTTAAGAAGTACTTCACACTGAATTTGTTATTAATGTTGCGGTGAGTTGGTGTCAGCTCGTAGGGACTGAGGAACAGTCTGATTGGGATTGACTCACCTGTAAAAACAAAACTCAATCAGAGCCTCTGCTTCTCTTGACATATATAAGTAGTTTATTTCAGAAATTAATGAGTGCTCTATCTTATTACCAGGTCTTCTCATTATAATCCATTTTTCAAAAAAAAAAAATTGGTCATTCTTTATAATCCACTCGTGTGTCGTCCAGGAACAACAGATATTATCAATAGATGTTGTGTATAACTAATCTGTACATCTATTAAGAGAATAAATGTCTTTTATGAGGGTCTAAATAGACCTGGGCTAGAAAATTTCTCTTAAATACATTTATGTGCTAATTACAAGGAAATGAGAGCAGAAGCCAGGAGTGTATCCTTAACATACCTCGTACAGGAGCACCATCCATCAACTCAAATTTAGCCAACGTTTCTGTCTCAACATGGGTGTTGGTCCCTGAACCCGTTGATTCCCGACGCCTAATCTCAAGGTCCATATTTTTTATCTTGATTCTTACAAGGAGAAAATATATCTTGCCAATGATAACATCTTTCAGATGATACCTGAGTTTATAAGATAAATAAGTGTTTACAATTCTTTTTTACTTTCAGGTCTAAATAAGCAAATGAGTTCAAAATTCAATTCCTGATCATGAATATTATCCTAGAGTAGACTGTTAATCTTCGGAGAGAAAAAAAATCTTTAGAGTAGCTACCTACCAAATAATTTGGGATTATATGAGCTGCATTTACTTTCAGTTTTCTTTTGTTTTTTTGGTATCATTACTCTCAGTTTCTTTTTTTAATCAACATTAGGTAATTTGGTACTTAAGATGGAATAGCAAACCACAAAAGTCAACCTCTGAAATATAAATAACAAGCATTATCCCATTACATAAAGTCGGCTATGTGGATCGTATGATGTTATTATGTTCTATTAAACACCAACTCTTCATATATATTATCCCCCATGAGATCCTGTTTTATTAATTCCTTGGGTGTCTTATTTGGTCTCCCTCTACATTTTCTCAAAGGATTAAAAACCATCTAATCAAACCTTTTTCATTAGTGCCTCTAACAACTTTTGCACATATCAAAACCACTTTAAACAGTTTTCAACTATTTTCTCTTCAATAGATATCAAACGGACTTTTTCTTATATACAATCATTTCAAATCTTGTCTAATACAATGAAAAAAATTTCAAAATTTTTACTTTTAAGTAACTTCTTAAAAATGTTTTGTTAATCAATAAATTGACAGAAGTAAAATTCAGAAGTGTTGGTTTACGATTTATACTTTCTATAATAACTAGTATATGATTATCGACATCCGATCCAGTTGGCTGAGCAATTGGTATAAATGTCTTGCATGCCATAAACCACTTTGAACCGGTTCTTCCACAAAGTGTGGCATACAGTTCAATATGGTGAATATGCATGGTAAATGCTACCACTACAGGATCTGTTGAACTATAAGAACTGCACTGGTTCACAAATTTCACCAAGTTCAGGATGGATTCATCCAATATATATCCAGTTTAGTCTAAAAATGCTAATAAATTCGGACCAAACCAGCCTGTTTGAAGTTCCCTGTTTAACTTGTCAAACTGGCCTATGTAGTCTGGTTTTCATTTCATATCACAGATTAAGGCATTCAACTTACTTGCACTTGTTGTATTCAAATTCAATGTGTAGGCAATCTTCAATTCCAACTTCCATCTGTACAAAGTAATAATGTTAGTAAAATAAAATAGATTAATAAATGCAGCCAACAAGTTCTTAGAGTATAAAGAAAACAGAGAGTTCACAGGAAAGCACAAGCACAAGGTATAACCTCAATGAGATTTGAAAATAAAAGACCAGCAATTTTAATGAGTAATTTAAGACAAAAGATAAATGACCAACTTTACTTCAAATGAGTACCCCTCAGTTAGGATTATTATTCTGTTTAACTGAAGAAGAGTTTAGAGAATGAATTAGTAACACTTGCTGGTATTCACTTAACAGACATGCCAAAACTTGAAGGGGCTCTGGTGGATCTCCTCTACCAGATCTGATATGGGGACACTGAATTTAAGCAAAACAATTTAGAAATTCAAATGCAAAAAGTTATGACCTCACCTTGATGCTATTGTTAATTGATGGAGGTGGAGAATAGTTGCGGACCTAATCAATGATAAAAATTCTCGAAACTTTAGAAGATGAAATGGGATCACGGAAAAGTTCTATTTTACAAAAACAAAACATACCACAAAATCCTGGTACTCTACTATGCTTCCAGCATAACCACGACTGATGGTAACTTTTAAAACATACCTGAAAATTGCAAATGTATAAAAGGTTCACATCATATCATATTCAAGCTTTCCATCTCATCATTTTCTTTACATTTGTTTCAATTGCTATCAAATTTGCACAGACTTGTCCATTTTTCTTACTAAGCAGCAGGAACAAACATTAAACTGCATCTAACCTCTTGCATTCAAGAATTCCTACGGGCCCACAAAAAAGCATGCAAGAAGCTTAAAAATGGAATGCCAATTCGTCTTTGAATCATTTATTTACATGTTTCAACATTAAGTGCAACTCATTTGACTAAACAAAATAAAATGTAAAGAACAAAAATATTGACATTGATGCAACAACCCAGAAATTATTTCAAATATCTGACAATAAGGTGAGAGTAAACTAGAATGCCTGGTAAAAATTGACACCTGGTGGTACAACCAAAATCACTTATTATGCATGATGAAATTAGACGCCTTCAATGTTCCTTTTAGCCTGAGGTAGTAGATACAACAAAATTTTAATCCACATAACATATCAGGGTAACATAGATGTACCAGAGTGTCAACAAAAAGCAGGTGCACATGGTCCTGAGACCTTCTTTATAACCAAATAAGAAAGTATGTCAATAAAATTTTAAGAAGGTGAGAATCAAGAAATTATACCTAAGCCTCACATTCACCCCATTATATGTCTCATATGGCATTTCCACTGTGGAAAACTCGAATGGATATGTTTTCTTCTCATAGATTTCTCCAGGAACATCTATTTCTCGTACTGCACAAGACAGCAAGAAACGTAATAAATAATTGGAGGCATATTTATAAGATGAGAAATTTTGTCAGTTCATTCCTTTCAAGATGAATTAAAAAATGAAATACCAACTAGAATAAAGTCCTCCTTCCCAACTGCAACTACAACCTATTATATCTTTCCCAGCACAGAAGTAATTCCCTGTACTATACTGTTATTTTATGAATAACTAGCTACATAAAACCATGTAAAAGGTTTCTCATACAAGGAAAGATAGAATACTCAATTACTCACCAAGGGAAGTAAAGTCATAAAAATTTCCTCTGTCAAAATACATCTCTGCATATTCAAGCAAAGTTTAAGGTCAACTTCATATTGGTCAAGGAAAAAAAAATGAAAGGTTCCAAATTGCATTTGACAGGTCAGTGAGTCCCACAGCAGTAGTAGAATGACAATTTGCAGATGTTCAATACAAGTTATGAATGAATAATTTATTTCCAGCTCATCAAACAAAACTTAAGCTACATTAACATTTAAATCAAATTTTAAATCAGAATTCACAAAATACAGATTCTCGTCAAAGTTAAAATACAGATTCAAAGAGAAAAGTTATTTGACAAAACTGAGATGGATGAATCACTTTAGGGCAAACATTCTTGATTCTCTACGCTATCAATAACTTACAATTAGTTGGAAAGCTAATTTACATCTTTAACCTTGAGATCTTTCAGGACAACAATTCAGCTATATTTATCATAAAAAGGACACCACTTAATGCTTTATCCTAAAAATAAATGTTTGCTAAATAACAATTCACTAAAACATTTTGAATAGCCACAAATTGTCATACACTATATTCAAGTTATTATCCCACACCTAGTGATGGATAAAGTGAAGAAACACGGGTCAACAGAGTACATGAACAACTAATGCCACACTCTTTTCTTTGTCCATTTAAACTTTAGAAATACATTCTTCATCAAAGACTAACCTATCTGTCCGAGTAGTTCAACTTTTACGCCATTGTGGTCAATCTTTTTCCCTTGCATAGGCTCAATTATAATCTAAATAAGGCACCATAGAAAAAAGTGCAAGTAGTAAGGTACACAAGACAACAAATCAAGAGTTATTTAAACAGCAAACATACACTCAATAAAGTATCTAACAAATAAAATACCTTCCCAGCAATGTTTTCTTGACTTTGGAAAAGTGGGGCAGTGACCATTTGGCCACTCTCCTTTTTAAATGGAACCTTCAAGCCCAAAAAATCACAAAATAACAAAGACAAATCATATAAATGAGTAAATACAGACATTAATCAACTATACTAGAAACATATGAGTCGCCAGAATTAGGAGATGGGAAGTCATGTCACACTATTCAAATATTGATAAGATATAGCATTGGAAGATAAAGTTTTGATATAGTTCCGATAAAGTAATTTAAAGTCTACTTCCATAAGCAATTTAAAGAGTGGCTAACCTGCTTCCGACTTTTCCCATCATTAAATGTGATTAAGATGTTACATGCTGGCTTGAAAGCTCCGAGAAGGTAATTCTATTTTCATTATTTCCCAAAGGGCGGAGAAAGGGGTGCACAATCATTATGAGATCATATCAGTCGAGGTTAAAAGGACTAAATGGTACAGAATTGAAACACAGACAAAATAACATTACACACCATGCTGTCAACAGATCAATCTTCTGAGTCAGTACACAAGTACCTGCGAGAATAAATTACATAGCCAACAATAAGGAAAAAATCAGAGTTCTCACAAATGGGAGTTACATCCTTGTGGTTGAAAAATAACAACGGATCAAAAGCGTCAATTATAACATTAAACTCAACCGTCATTTTGTGGTAGAATGCCAGGAGACATTACCAGTAAAATAAGCTTTAAATCTGTTGACCAAGCAAAGTTAAAAACTTAAAGTGCACTAATTTCAAATTTTTTTCTTAAAAAGAAGTGCACTAATTTCAAACACCAACACATTACTCATTGATATCTTTCCTAAGGAGATTCTTCTGACACATGGTACCGAGCCCAGATATGCTTCAATCACTACTTTCAAAATTCATTTTCCCCTGCTCATATGTCTTTCGGATTAAACTCAAACAACACTACAACCAAAATTATCAAGCAGATTGGTTAGCGCAAATACTCTTATGCTTCCCTTTGTGATCCGCAGCCCCGAAGCGGCAAATCACAGCAGGCATGAAAACATCGGGGAATCACATTTCAGTTTATTAATTTGAAAAAGTCTATCATAAATCCCCAAAGAATTAAGGAAAAAAGGAGAGGGAAATAAATCAAACCATTCACCACAATCGAATCACCACGAGATATGACAACAGCATCCGCAATCAAAGGCGAAAACATCAAATGGCAAGCAATCGACAAAACTGGCAAGGTCCAAAGAAAAACGTTGGCCCCATCTCTCTTTTCATTTTTCTCATTCTGTCCTCAAAACACGTGCAACATCATCAAGGTGAACACAGAATTACAACAACAGCGCACTTACCAGTGGCAGTGGAAGAGGCTGGTGGTGAAGAGTGTCCGCTGCTACTGGTTTATTGGCGATCACGAAGAGTTAATTGCAGAACAGTAGGGGCTGGCCAGTGACAATCGACGAAAATCAAAGGCAGGAGAGAAAAACGAAATCTGATGGGAGGGGGCTTCTCTTCTTCGAATTTAACGCTCTAAACTGCTATGTTGATGTTCTCGAAGACGTAGATGGATTGTGCAACCGTGAAAGCTGGCCGGTCCCAGTCGACGGCGATCACAGAGAAAGTCCGACTGAGGGAAGTGATCTGAAGTAGGAGGAAACTTCTCTCCTTGCAATTCGACACCAAATTAAAAAAAAAAACACTTTGTTCTCAAACGGGTCGATCCATGGCCACTACGGGGCGGGGAAAATCAGGTTGCTTTTGATTTACGTGAAGCCACGTCAAATACAGTCGCTCGGTGTTAGGGCACAATTTTTAAAATTTTTTTGGAAAAATAACAAACAAATACTTCTTGAAGTTGAAAATTGCAAAAAAATATGATGAATTTGTGTAATTTCAATTACGTATCAAAGTGCCTAATTGGAAATGTTTTTTGGAGTTAAATTTACTTTTTGGCCCTAAAGTTGGAAATAAAAATATATGAATGACATTTACAAATATACATGATTAAAATATATAAAAATATATAGTTAAATAGCCTATTAGCAAATAATTTTCTTATATTTGCAATTAATATTCAAATATTTGCAACTAATCTTTAAATATTTGTAGCTGATTTTTATTTATTTGTAAGTGATACCTTGATAAGTTTAGTTAGAGACAAAGTAGAAATTTCATTACAAGAAAGTTCAAAAAAAAAAATCCACCTAATTTGAATTATGTAAATTCATGGTATATTTTTAGAGTTTTTATCTCCTATAGGTATTTATATCTCATTTTCCCAGTTTTTGTGGTACATATAATTATTAAATATAAAAAGTTATTAGCAAAAATACAAACTATGTAAACCTTACATTGGTTGTCACATATTGTTGCCATAAGTTTTTTTTAATAAGCATATGCAATGGATTTCTTAAAAATGGGGAGGAGGGGGAGCTTTATTTTTGATGTAAAGATGCATGAAATTGTCAGTACATTGATTCATTTCCATCCATACTTCTGATGAGTGTTGAATGCTGATGGTTGAATTACAATTTAGTTTAACACACTTTTAATTTAAAAAGATATACAATTTGGTTAATTAACTCAATTGTTAGTCGATCTTCTTTGTCAATTGAGAATAGTATTATAAGTGTGAAGGAGTTGGCATTTGAAATTGTTTAAGAAGAAAAATCAACTCATACTAACTTTTTTTTTTGGTACAAAACGGGGTCAAGGACCCAAAAAGAGAAAAACAAAAGAAACAAAAAGGAGCACAGTTATATAACAAAAACATCACGAGACCGAATTACTCCTGCAAGGTCATCATGAAGAATTCCTTCAAGCCTTAAGGGGGGTACTTCCAGAACTTGCATGCTCAGCTCCATGGTTATGCTATAGTTAGCCAACCAATCGGCATATCTGTTTCCTTCTCTTAAAGTATGTTGGATCTTCACAGTCCAGTCACGTTTAATCAAGTACTATATCTTATTAAGCACTCTAGAGTATCCTCTGATCTCAACTCCATTCCTGTTTAAAGTATCAATTATGACTTTGGAATCACATTCCAGTATGACTTGTCTAAATCCTTTATCCTAACAGAATTGAAGCCCTCTAATACATCCCCAAAGTTCAGCCATCAATGCATTTGACTTGCCAATGAAATGATAAAAGCCAAAATTCCAATGTCCTTGATGGTCTTGGATAAGGCCTCCACATCCAACTTTGTCGTCCTCTTTCAAAGCTCCATCTATGTTTAACTTCACCCACCTAAGCTCAGGTCTTTCCTATCTGACCATGATAGTTTCTTTGTGGGTAGCTAAATTTCTCTCCTTATTTCTCTTGAGCTCCTCAATAAATCTCAAAATCATGGAAACAAGTCTGATAGGCATATGGAGATCATCATCAAACAAGCCTTGTTTAGAACCAACAAGCAACACTAAAGGTTGTATTCCACCCATCAATTTTATGACTAAGGTTTTCAAGAAGCCAGTCTCTCAAACCAGCAGAGAAGAATCTAGATCTATTAACAGGTTTTAACCAAAAGGATCCAAAATTGACTCACATGTGAACAATCACGTATGGCATGTAGAGTGGTCTCATCAGCTTCACCATACCTTTAGCACTTAGCATCTGATCCTGCCCATTTGCTTCTGTGGCTCTAAGTATGCAATCTGTCCCTAGCTAAGATCCATAAGAAAGTTCTGACATGTTAAGGGACATCCAACTTCCAGATTAATTTCCAGATCCGCTCAGGGCTAATTTCATCTTTGTTCATTATGCTTTAATATGCTGAAGCAACTGAAAACTCTCCACTCTTATTAGGAGCCCATGTAATTTTATCATGTCCTTTGTTGCTAGCAGGAAGAATCATTGCTTGACTTCTTAGGATCATATCATAAGGTACCCAATTGTTCAAACCAGATAAATTCCATTCACCAGGAGTTGTAACAAGATAAAAAACATGTAGGCTGTAAGCATGTATACGAACATTACTGACAACATTCTTAAGACGTTGACCTCCCAAAATCTAGCAATCTTTGACCACATTGGTAGCATGCCCATCCCTAACGTCATGAGCCAGCAAGTCTTTGAATGTATTCCATAATCTTCCAAGTTCTTTCCAAAGTCTAGAATCTGTAGGTTTAACAGAAAATTGGTCCCCAAAAGGATTTCCCCTTCCATATTTACCTTTTAGAATCTTGACCCATAATTTATCTTCATTGTTAATCAGCCCTTATGGCAACTTGTACATAAAAGCTATGTTAATTGCACTCATAGACTTGATTCCTCCACCGCCAAATTCTTTACTAGTGCACATAGTGGACCAATTGACAGCATGTCATTTCCTCACTCCATTCTCCTCACCCCATATGAAGGATCTTTGAGCTTGTTCAATTTCATCTATAACTTTTTTGGGAATTTTGTCATGTTGGAAATGATGCGTTGCCATTGAGTTGGCGACCGAACTCACAAGAGTCATTTTACCTGCAAGAGACAAACAATTAGCCTTCCAACCGCTTAGTCTTCCTTTGACTTTGTTGATAAGATGGGTACAGTTCTCCTTCCTCCTCCTATTGTGCGTGATCATGGAACCAAGATATCTTCCAAGATCTGGCACTTGTGTGAACCCGCTTCTTCTGCATATCTCAAGTTTAGTTTGCTTGCGAACATTAGAAGAAAAGTATATTTGAGATTTGCTGTTATTGATCAAATGATTAGATATATCACAAAAATATCAAGACAGTTAAGAATTATGTCAATTTGCTCCAAAGAGGCTTCTGCAAAAAAACAAGATCATCAGCAAAAATAAGATGTGAAATATAAGGACCATTTCTACTAGCTCTAATAGCCTTCCATTCTTTCCCAGTGCAACAGTCAGTGATGATGTGGGTTAATTTTTCCATGCCAATCACAAATAAATAGGGTGATAAAAGATATCCCTGTCTTATACCACATGTTGGGTTGAATTCACTAGTTTTCTCTCCATTCCAAAGCACATTCATGGAAGGGGTAGATATACAATTTTGGACTAAATCTATGAAATCACGTGGGATTCCAGCTTCATTAAGAGCGATGAGAATGAAATTCTAGTTAACTTTATCATAGGCTTTTGCGAGATCAATCTTTATCGCCATGAACCCTTTTTTTCCTCTCATCATCTTCCTCATAGAATGAATAAGCTCCGAGTAATGATAATATTATCTTGTATATTCTTGCCCGGAACAAAACTTCCTTGTAAAGGAGAAATGATTTTGGGAAGAATGTTCTTGAGCCAGTTAACCATAATCTTGGTAATGCACTTGTAAGTAACATTGCATAGAAAAATAGGTCTAAGTAGGTTAACATTCTCAGGTTGCTCAATCTTAGGGATAAGGGAAATAAGGGTTTTGTTAGCTTCTTTAATTTTCTCATGGTTCCTCCAGATATCTTTCACAAATTTGCACACTGAGTTACCCACAATGTCCCAGTTCTTTTGGAAAAAAATAATGGGAAATCCATCTTCACCAATGGCCTTTAGGCTGCCAATTTTAAACATGGAGTTACGAATTTCAGAAGTAACATTAGTCATCAAATTATTCATTTCCAGTTGGTTCACAGTCGGCCATGAGCAAGCAGTGATGAACCACCCGCGGTCCTATCTATCTTCAAGAAACAAATTTTTAAAGTGGCTTGTCACAAGCTCAATCACTTCAACCTTATCTTCAATCCAATTCCCATTGTCGTCTCTCAGATTGGAAACATTGTTTCTTCTTCTTCTGATATTCGTCTTTGTGTGGTAGTATTTGGTATTGCGATCCCCAAAGTTCAACCAATCACATCTAGATTTTTTAATCCAAAAGGTCTTTTCTTGTATAAGGACTTGCTCAAGTTCTTCTTACAATTCAGCTTCCAGTTTCACCAGAAAGTTGTTTTCATGCCATTGTAGCTTCCTTTGAATGCCATTAAGTCTATTCAAGATCCTATCTTTCCTTCCTTTAATATGGCCAAACACCTCTTTGTTCCAATCAAGTAACACTGGTGTTATTTCCTTTAAATTGGAAGGACAGTCACCATTAGTTTTCCACAAAGAGTTAAGGAACCTCTTAAAGTCCTCATGCTATATCCAAGCAGCTTCAAACCTAAACAGCCGAGAGTTCTTGTTAACATTATGGATATACAAATCAATAATGAGAGGACAACGATCAAAGTGTAATCCGGGGCCAACTTTGATGAGCATGCTCAAAAAGATTCCTCCAGGCAACATTGCATAACACTCTATCAAGCATCTTGCAAATTCTCCTATAGTTTGGGAGCTTTGGTCCACGCCAAGTAAAGAAAGGACCCTCTGCCCCTAAATCAATAAGAGCACACTTTTGAATCCAATCATAGAAGTTGTAGCATCTCCTAGCAAAAGGAATAACGCCTCCTCTTTGTTCATTAGCATCTTTAATTTCATTAAAATCCCAAACCAAAACCAAAGGATAGTTAATGTTATGCACCAGCTCATTAATCTTCTCCCAAAGGATTCTTCTTCCAGCTTCTCTAGGGCTTGCATAAATGGATGTGAACAACCACGGAGGTTTATTCCCCATGTAAACCGAACCATGAAGAAATTGTTCATGTTGCTCTACCACCATGAAATTATCATGATCATCATTCCATAGGATCCAGATATCCCCTGCCATACCATTAGCTTCAACTCTCACTTGAAATTTAAAACTAAATTTCTTAACAACTCTATCAGCATTCAAGCCACTGGTTCTATTCTCAAGAAGCACCACAAACAGAGGTTTATACTTCCTAATCATTTCCTTTAAAGAGTTACTGAAATCCTTTCCAGCAGCCCCTCTATAGTTCCAAACTAAAAACATAAAAATAATAAAGGAAATAAAGGAAAGAAGCAGATGGCTTAGCTCTTTGATGAGTCTTCGACGATTAAGTCCTCATCATCAGCTCGCATCATTTGCCCTATGAGAGAATCTTGAACTTCATGAGCTGCCAGTCCAAGTACACCCATAATAGCATCTTCAGTATCCTGATCCAATATGTAATCCTCCCCTGAGCAGTTGCCTGGGTTCGCGGTTCCTCTTGGAATAACTTCAAGGCTTGAGCTTTGTTACCTAAGTCCTTTTCTTCATGTAAATCTACCTCCATTCCTATGGCCAGCTATGGGATTTCCTATACCACTTCAACTGGCACCTCCAAGTTTTCCTCTTGGTTAGATTTACTCTTGTGATTTTGCCCAATAATTAGCTTTTGTGAATTCGTGACATCATGTTCATCATTCTGGCCCATCTCTTGCCCTTTACCTCTTCCCATTAGGTCTTGCTCGATAGTAAATTCTTTAGTGCTCTCATGACCCTCTTTCTTTTTCCTACTTTGTATCGAGCTTGCCCTAGTAGTATTAGTCTCAACAGCCTTGGAAACTTTTTTTGTAGAGGTACTCTTTTTTTCCTTTGACCATTACTTCTACTGTCAAGAAGAACCTTAACTGAATCTCCATGATCAGAGATATCAGGCTCGACTACCATCTATGGTTCTTCCTCATTTTGCTCTAAGGCAGCAAAGCTTGTTCCATTGAGTGAAGTCTCTATCCCATCAAACGGCTTCCTAGAGGCCTCAAGAATACTCGTCCTTTGACCTATCCTCTTGTTCCTCTTTGGTCTCTGGACAATCATCCAAAGTCCATAGAAGGAAGAGTCTTTCAGCTCTGTTTCATTCACCTCGTTCTGTGGCAATACACCCCCCCCCAAAACCATGATTGTCAACCTTTGTTGGAGAATAGTGCTTGGGTAGTATTCTTGATGGGCAATGACTAGCATCATGACCAAAACAACCACAATCAAAGCAAATTTGATGTATTCCCTCATACTCAATTTTCCTTTCCTCTCCCTTAATCAAGTACAAAGGAAGTAAGGTTTACTTAAGTCAATTTCAACACATAGCCTAGCAAATCTCCCTTTAGTACGTTGCAAGGTAGGAACATCAACTTTCACAGCACTTTTCCAACTTCATTACTAACATTAAACAGAAACTTTCGATCATAGTACGCCATTGGAAGCTTAGGAAAGCAAATCCAAGCTATGATGCTTTTGATAGCTTCATTGTCCGGGTCAAAATCTTCATGCCATCTCTGCACCAAAAGACACCTGTCTAGTATCATCCAAGGACCCCTAGTTAAAGCTTCATCGTAATATTCTTTCCTTTGGAATCTTGCAAGGAAGAACCCCTCCCCAACGTCAGTAACTTGAACAGAGCCAGCACTTCCCCAAATTTGTTGTAATTTCCTTTGCATATAGTTTAAGCCAACAACTTTACCCATAAGCTTTACTATAAGAGACTTCCTCTATGGCTTCGTAAGATGTTCCTTTTCTGCATCAGACAGGATGAAATTTGGGCCCAAAGTTGTCATCCTGGTCGAAATACCATTTGAAATTTTAGACTCATCCCAAAGAAAAGAGTCGTCTTCTTCTTCCTCATCCCACCATTCAGTATCTGAGTTGATACTAGGTCCTTTCCATTGATGACCTTTCGAAGGTTTAACAGCATCTCTTTAAGACAGTTTACGTGCCTCAGAGCTTTCTATATCCTTCGGTAATCCGACTATAGTAGCGTTATCCCTATCCCCTTCCACCATCCAATCTTCCTCTCCAAGCTATAGAGTGACCTCCCCTGTAAAGTTAATGTCCGTGGTTTTGCCTTTCTTTGACTCTCATTGAACAAGTGGTTCATCCTCACCAACAGTGTCATCCCCAGATAGTGAAATAGAGAACTTTTGTTTCCCATCCTCCTTATAAGAGCGTAATCTTGGAAAATCGACGACAGGATCCCTTGACACAGAGGAAGATTGTTCTCGTTCTAGGGTTCCAAATCTTACCGGAGAACGTTCACAATCTTTCGCTATTGGGGAAGAATTGGGTCTTTCAGCGCCGGACATAGCCGGACAAGCAAATAAGAACGCCGAGACGGTGGATCAACGATGGGGAGAATGTGAGGAACCAAGAACGATGCGAGTTGTACGGAGAGAAAAACAGAGCTAACACGATAACAATATTTGTTTCTTTATAACTCATACTAACTTTGAAAACTAAATAGATACAACAAAATTTGAAAAAATTGAGCCATTTTGTTTACAACTTGTAAATTGTGCAACTTAGTACAAATTTAATATTTCATATAGATGATGTTAATGCCTCTAGTGCAATGTAAGGAAAAAAATTGCATGCCACGTGTGTTGTTTAGAATGAACATTATAGGTTTATATTTGAAATTCAAGTAATTCATACCAATTGGTCTTATTCAAATGGAAGTGGATATCCGATTTTAGATTCTTACTATTACACAGCCAATCCACATATCCTAAGAATTATAGGATCCTAAAAGCAAAACCTTGATGCTTCCTTCAAAATCAGAGAGATGAAAGGGATCCATTCAAGCCTCTGCGGACTTAGATTACTTCAGTGGTGATGGTTCGCCGATTTCTTATGTGCAAAAACAGATGAGGGTAACGAATTAGGGTCTTTTTTTTTTTTTTTGAGAAGTTTCTGAACAAGCTAACACCGTGAATTTAAAGTTAATGAATAAGGGATGAAGTGTTTAAGATGTCCATGTGTTCATTCTTAATTAAATAACAGTACAAAAAAAGTATATAAGAGACATCATATAAGTTTTTTCCTAATTATAATATTGGACTAGTAATATATGTGTACAATACATCGGGTGTACTAATAATCTTAAAAAATATATGCTGATTGCTTGGCTAAATTAGTGCAAAAGACTAAGTGTGGATTACATATGTTTCACTAATCTTCCCGATTATTGTATTATAGGAAGTTAGTTGATGGAGATAGAGTGTCTATATAACATTGCTTGAGTTTTTAACTCATCTGTTTCTATCCAAAAAGAAAAAAAAGAAAAGAAAAGAAAATCCTACAATATATGTAAATAGTTTTTATTGCATCTTAAAATCAGCTAATGTAATAAATCAATATTTATACGTTTGCATATATTCATGATACAACGTTTTTGCCTTTTCTTTAAGCATGCCCTGCCATCATGTTAATTTTAGTGTGAGAAAGATTAATCATGTTATTGAGTTGTCTTCATCTTTCCTAGATTCTCTTTTTATGATAAACAAACAGTCAGACCAGTGGCCAGCCGTAGTAAGCTAAGACAGCTTGAGGGGGGGATCTTTCCTAGAATTTCAGTGGCCCATACACTCTAATAATCAACAAATTGGAATAGTCTTGCATCTCCTTATTATTGTTTTTGGTAAAAATAGTCTTGCATCTCAATCACACCACGAATCCAATTTTCACAGACATCTAGAGCTTCAGATTTAAAATTTTGTTCAAACACATGATCAAGAGCGAGCCCAAGTTCTAACCAAATTTATTGGGCTTCCAGTCAACCCAAACATTAGATTGGGTTTCTGCTGCCACCAATAGCTCGTAAAGCCCACTTAGTGCCCGTCAAGATAACACGTCTATTTAGTACAAAATATTTGAATTCCTTTTCTTTTCAAGTGTATGGTGACACTTACAGATGGGCCTAAACTTTCAAATTCAGTTCTTTTGCAATCATAAATTGACAACATATAATTTAGTTGAAGAAAAATAAAAAGAAAATGAACGTAGAGAGCAAAAGGTAGCATCATACAGCCTGTTTATTTTATAATATTCTCTGGATATATGACAACATGCGTCTAGGAATCCCATTTATTAAAATCTCTTGTTAACTATCCATACCCATCACTATTATACTTTAATTCGATCAATGCAGCTCCATTAGAATAGTTAATATATACCATAAAAAGCAAAAATTTCATTACATTCAACTTTCAAAACAAAACTGATCTATGGAAGCAGAGTATCCCCAAACCCACTAGAGCCTTTCCTTCTTTTTTTTTCTGTGGTGAATATGTACTCTTAAAGTTTCAAGATTCACCAATTACATTTGTCTCACAGATTGCATTATTTATCTAATCAGCCTTTACTTGGGGCGACATGCTGTCACAAAGGGCCCAGCTTGCCTAGCTTGCTGCATAATGGTGAAAACAGGAGAATCATCAAAACTCCAAATTGTTTCCACATAACAAAGACAAAATGCATAAAACATAGAGTCACCTGAAAATAAGCTTCAAGCTTCTTTCTCAGTGTAGCATATTCTCTCTTCAGTTGTTGGAAGCTCCTCCTGCAACTGCATATTCATACAACAGCATTACTATTGCCAACTATTATTTTGGTTTTTCTTACGTCAGCTCAACTTACCATGTTATTTATGATTTTACTCAAAACAAGATTACAACTTAAACTGTGGGGTTGTGGTAAATGCTACTTAGTGAGATTATATATAGTGATCCTACACAATAGTGACTTATAGGAACTGCTTGTTCTGTGATTTGGTTCTTGATGAAATGCTCTCACAATCACTAGGTACTGCTTGTGGTGAGTTGGTGTGAAGAGAAGGAACTAAAAATGGAAGAGTACCCTTCTGCATTTTCAGCCCTGCAATATTCCCTAAACAGAGTGCTCTCTGCTTTCACTTTTCTGGCTCCGATGCTGCAGCCCATTATGAAAAGAAAATGAAACAACAAAGTTCAAATCATTAGGATCCATTGTTGGAATAAGCCAACACATAATAGTGTAGTATAGTATCCTTTTGGGGGTTTTCTATGTTTACCTTGAGCTGCTTCCTTTGAACTGATGCATCATAGTGTCGAGCCTGTTAAATTCCAGTGGGTTCCTCTCCCTGGAACAAGAACAGGAGTTACAGAATCATTAAAATGCAATAACCCAACAGAAAAAGAAAAAAGGAAGTACCAGTATGATAAATTTGACTTACAATGCCTGCTCTATGTTTGATATGAGTCTTGATGAGTCGCGGTAGTAAAGAGTGACAATTTCTTCAACAAAGTTAGGATTGGCATCATCCTGCAGTTCCTCCAGTTGAATGAACTGTTCATCCAGATATCCCTGCACAGAACAGAAGTAGTATTTGATTTTCCATGCCAATCAATCAATGCCCTTGTAACTAACTACATGCAAGAATGCCACCACTACAGAACTCCCATTATCTTTATTACCCATTATGCAAAATACGATCTTTCTCATGTATAGATAGTAAATTTGTGAGCAGTGCTTTTTTGAATATGTAATCCACTATCAAATGTGTTTCTTCAGAAAGAGGAAGTTCAGATCATAAAATGAGAGGTGAGGAAGAAGAAGAAGAACCTGATCAAAGAGGGATTGTTTCATGGCAGCAATCTGTCTGCGAGAAGCCATCAGAGAGAGTTGAGAAGGAGGAGGAAGGTGGGCTTAAAGGAGACAAATATAAATTTGAAGGCTTTGGTGGGGATGCTGGATATGGAGGTGGGGGGTGGGGGGTTTTATAGCTGAGAAAGATGCTAAAAGGTGCGATGTAAGAAACAATGTGCTGAGAAAATAATATTGCAAATGGAATTTAAGGGGGAAAAAAAAAGAGCAAAAAGGCAACTTTTTCGAAAAGAGGTTTCTCGCTTAAAATTTTCCAGATTCACTTTTGTCTTAATTTTTTTCTGAGCTGTTCTTGTTCTCATAGTATATTTTTGTTTTAAATATTTTCTTTTATGATGTCCTTCATTTGTTGTCATTTGTCACATTTCATAACGAGTCAAATAAAATTTTCATGAAACTTAAAAGAATTAAATAGAATAAAAATGTGATTTTTTGTATACAAGATGTGATGTTCATCTTTATATGAAAACTAGAATTAGAAAGTCGTGTAATACACCGGAAATTTCAAATATATTTAATTAAATTATAATATGTTTTTAATATTTTATAATTATATAATTATATCATACCGAAAAAAAAATAATATCACTGTGATGCTACTTCCCTCAGCATGATGAAAAGAATGACAAATTGTTAATATGTCTGACATGTATATATAAAATAGAAATATTATTATTATTATTATTAACAAATGGGGCCGGGGCTCTCCTGCGAGATCTCTGCTGTGGCAGTTTTTTCTTTCTTTTTTTAAAAAGTTTAAAATTATAGATAAAAAATAGGTTTTTTCAGTGGTAATGCTAATATGTATTTTGTGTAGTTTTGAATTTTTTTAATTTTTTTTCTTAATTATTTAAAAACTGCAAATTGTAGAAATTCAATTTTTATTGTATAGTATTGTTTTAATAAATAAAAAATTCACAACTGCACAAAACACATATATGCATGATCCTGAAAAATTTAGTTTTTATTTATAATTTTTAATTTAAAAAAAAAATCCTGTCACGGCAACACTGTGGCAGGAGAGGGTATTACAGGAAAGACCCTTCGTCCATAACAAATTGCTAAATCAAGTTCTTTATTTCAAATTAATATATTACTTGAAAACAAAAAATTAACTCACCTTTATAGACTTTCAAATTTAAAAAGAGAGAATGATTGTAATACTTAAAAAAACAGGCTAATTAAAAACATGTATATCTTTAAAAATATAAAAAAAATAAATTGCGATTGAAATAATAATTTAAAAATATTTTACATCATGACCACACATTTAAATATGATAGAATAACTAAAATAACATCAAATTACAATGTATATTTATATGATTTAAACATATAGTTTTTAATTTTTTATACATCCACAAAATACTTATTGTTATTATATATGCCAAGATATAAAAAAATTCATGAAAGCTAGATTTTTTAGTGTTTTGAAATATTAGGCCAATTTACAATTCTATTAACATAGAAAGAAAAAATAAGTAGAATCATAATATATAAAACAAAAAAAAAGTATAACAAAAAAATGAAAACAACATGTGAAAAAGTGGAAGAAGATGATGGTAGAATAAGAGAGAAAGTTGTTATCTATATATTTGAACCATCATTGAATTTTTGTTATGAATGAATTATTTCAATGGTTGCATAATTGGAGCATATAAAATATATGAGAAAATATGAAAATTGCTACACAAAAATTGTAAACAACAATGTAATTAAATCTTATCTTCATGGTGCATTTAGAATTACAAAGATCTCACAATTGTGCAAAAAAAATCCATAACATGAATTTATATAAATCTAATCAAATAATTATTAATGTGACCTAAACAATCACATTTGTGATTTTTTTTCATAAATAAATATATATATATAATTTTTATTTCTATATTTATCATCATATCAAATTTAAAAAAAAAATAAAAACATATATAAGGAAACAAATATTATTTAGAATATGCGGATCAAATTTTTTCATAATTAGCATGATAATGTAGATTTATATAGATCTTACTAAAAATGTACTAATGTGACCTAGATAATCAAATCGTGATTTTTCACAAATATATATAATTTTCATTTTCATATTTATCATTATATTATATTTAAAAAATAAAAACATATAAATATTATTTAGAAGATTTGGGCCAAATTTTTTCATAATGAACCTGGTAATGTGAAAATTTGAAATCACAACACATTATATTTTCGACCTCTATTTTATAAATAGATTAATGATAAAAATAAAAAGTTAGTAATAATTATAAGAATATGATAAATATTTCACATCTTAATTTGTCAGAAAAATATCTCTTTTCCTTTTATGGAAAAAATTTTTCAGTGAATTAGCTTCTAAGAAACCATCAAAACTTAAAAGAGGTCTCCTGATTTAACAGGCGTTTGTAAAAATATTTATAAATCATTTACAAACCCATAGCAAGATTCTAACACATTTAGTGGGTGTGGGTTACATTCTTACTTTTCTTTTATGCAAATGAAAAAGGGGAATACATGTGTACGATATTTATTATTAAATTTTATTAAACAAATATATTTGAGATGCAAATATTCTTCCAATTCATATAGTAATATAACTT
This sequence comes from Adenanthera pavonina, assembly GCA_026686845.1. Classification (NCBI taxonomy): domain Eukaryota; kingdom Viridiplantae; phylum Streptophyta; class Magnoliopsida; order Fabales; family Fabaceae; genus Adenanthera; species Adenanthera pavonina. Next base: position 4,152,665 of record JAIVEN010000011.1, on the reverse strand, counting down.
CATTTAAAAAAAAACCTATAACAATTATGATACTAGCAGTTTAACATGTTATAGTCATGTGATGTCAATACACTACTTTTATTTTTTATTTAAATTTCCTTTGAACTCTTCATATTTTAAAATAAGAATAACAGCGCTTGTATTTTAAAGTTTTAAGTTTAACTGTCCACAAGATCGGGGAGACTAAAGATATCACAAAAAACCGGAAATCATATATATATATATATATATACATATATTACAATAGATATAGTAAGCAAGTTAATTCAAAAGGAAATTATGCCCAGGGAAAAAAAAAAGAAGAAAAGAAAAAGTGATCAATCATTGGCATTGGTGGTTAGAGTATCTTGTATGGTGTTTGCAAAATTTAAATCCATTATAAATATTCCACTAAACAGAAAGGAAATATCATAATATTTTATTATATATTACACTATTATTATTGTTGGAGTCTTTTATACAATGTATTTAGTATTGATGGATGACAAATATATATATATATACACACACAAATACACACACACATATTCATTGAATCGAATTTGAGCGTCACATGCTCTCAAATTGCTTTCACATAAGTGATTATATTGGAAAAGTTTTAATTCTTTTAACTAATTTAATCTAAAAAATAGTACCTATACGGAACTCGGGGTCATTACTTGAGCATCGCATTTTCTAGATCGAAATCATCATTAATTAAAATTAAATTACCGAAGAAAACGGAATTGACACAAGATATTATTATTTATTTAGAATCGAATATATAAACCTGTGATACTAATTATTGATACTTAACCATATTTCTTATTTAATTAACTAATCTGTTATGGTGCTTTCACTTCTTAGCTTAACTTGTACTCATAGCAAGTCTGAATACTGAATTCAAGTATGAATAAGATTTTACGATGTACAACTCAAACTTGATCGACATATAGGTTAACAAGCATGAACATATTCTTCTTTTAAGCTTTTAAAGGAGAAGTTCTTTTCTATTTCCATAGGAGGAGACATATGCCGAAATAGCATATGCTCTGCGTTTTCAAGTTAGTTGATTCAAAGCAAAGGGCAACAAACAAAAGAAAACTAATTTAAAGAAATACCAAAATGAGCATCGCATGAGACAAAGAATTTTTCCTACAGACGAGAGCTAAAAAGCTTGTTTACGGCCACCAATGCATAATAATAATAATAATAATAATATTGTAGAAGCAAGAGCTTAGGTTCTTATAGCAGGAAGAAGGAACATATATAGGATAGGATGCAATAGGTAAGCAAAAGTTGCGAAAGTTGATGTTTCTGTGAAAAGACATTTTGCTTAATATTAAACTTGGATTTTCTCTCAAATATTCCATGTCCCATCAATTCTGGAATACCTTGTGAAGATATTATCACTCAAGTGTTATATATGAATTCAAGCATCCTTGTGATTTCAATTCGTATTAGTTTTCCATACTCTAGAACATAATAATTATCTGTATCACGATCAAGAGGGTTCTTGGATTCTCAAATAAATACCAAGGTACTGTTTCACCATCAGGACTTATCTGATGCAGCAGCCTAATACATGTTAATCCAAACACACAAACCGTGACTTGCCAAGTCCAGACACACAACAATGGAAACACAGGTTCAGTTGATTGAGGTTTCATAGTGTATAGGATTAAAATGAAGAAGACAGAGGTTGTAGACTGCTGGGAGAGTGGTATCAACTGATTCTCACAGATGATATAGACCAGTCCCTCAGCTCATCGATGTAGAACAAAGTCAACCATCTTTTACTATTAGATTACTTTTACAGGACACGTGCTGCATGTTCTATGGAAGTAAAAAAAAAAATTACTGTATCCTCTTCTTTTTGTTATCTTTACTTTGTGTCCAAATTGTCCTAGATTGTCTCCAATACTGTTCCTCTTTTTCCAGGGATCATGCATAATAATAATAAATGTTCTAAGCTACCTGATTAAAGGAAAGGCGGAGCCAAGTATAAAGAATATTTAGATGTCCCTTTTACATAATCAGGTGATGCAAAATAAATAAATAAAAACTCATTAAAATGAACTCGTCAATAAACTCCATCACTTAAAACTATATACTATTATCACTTTTTATCAACTCTCTCTCTCTCTCTCTCTATATATATAAATGAATTTATTGCCACTTATAATCCAAATAATTAGATCTGGGATGTTCAGCTTACTGTATGCAACTAGAATTAATAGCAATTTTGGTAGCAGAAAGCCAAGCTACTGTGGGAAGATATGGGGGACAGAGAATAAGGAAGGACAATCGTCAAGTGACCAAAATAGAAAGAGAAGAAATATGAAGAGGGGAAAACGCCAATGATTGACAAAAGAATTTTGGGGATGCACCTGATTGGTCCTTGTCATTTCCTTCTCTGTTCATCTCTGCCAACAATTCCAGCAAAATGTTAAAAAGGAGAAATCAAGTGTTGGAGAAGAAATTCTCTCTTTATTCCTCTGCCACACTGGAGTGAAAGGACAGGAGGCCTCCTGTTCCCATATGATTTACAGTTCAACCCTCTGCCTGCCTTCTCTTTCCACACATACTCCTCCTTCCAGTAAGATGGTTTCTTTTGCGTGTTTGGTCACATCTGCTCCTTTGTAAAAAGAGGTTTTTAAAATACAAAAATAAAAAAGGCCGAATGGGTTGGGTGGGTGGAGGAAGGGGATTAGAATCTGGTTTCTTTGTCATTTCGCCAGATTGCCGGATTGTGGTTCCTCTCATCACTATCTCCTGTGTTGATAAGAATCCCACCCTGGACAATCATCAATCCCCTGCATGTACATGGATTTTATTACTAAATCCATTGAAAAAAAATTGCATCAGCAAACTAAGCCAGACACCAGCACGGAATTTTTGTTAAGGTAAGCTTAGTATGAAAAAGAGATACATACTAAATCAATCAATCATGAATAAACACGTAAGCATTTTAGCATACCTACTTCTAACCTAATTGTTGATTTGTCTCTCTTTTCCTAAAACGTAGTCTGTCAAACAATTTCCCTGGTCATTTACTGCTTTGCTTTCCAATCATGTGGAAACATCATTGCTAACACAAAAAGGATATATAATACACATGGTACTATGTAATGTCATCCCACCTACAGTTCTCAGCTGGAGCTACAATTAAGATATAATGCCATTCACATGACAGAAAATGACATCAAGGGCCGTAAATCAAACCAGGTAATAGGCTTTAAAATGAATGTATCTCCATGCTAGCATAGCAAGATTAAAATCTTAAAAATTGTGAAGCGGTTTCTTGTTTTTACCAGAGTACATTTAGTTGATCCAATTACAATAAAGGGGGGCATGGATGCAACATTAGCGTCCATGATGGGTTGCCGCGTCAGAGAATTAGCTGCTCAAAGGACCTTCTCTGATGGGTTGCCACGTAGAAGCATTAGCAGCTCAAGGGTCTGGAAAAAATATCCCTATTCTTTCTTTTCCTCATCAAGAATGTTCTGACACGGATAATCCAAGCCAGTGAGTATTGATGCACTGATGGAGGGGTTAGCTGCGGTTGCTTTCTTAGTGACTTTAGGGAGGTATTCTTCAGTGGCAGCATCAAATTCTGCCCATTTTCAGAATCCATTTGCTTGGAAAACATAATTGAAAGCAGCATACCCACTAAAACCAACTTTTGCTATCTCCCAAAATTTTATCCAAATAAGATGAACAAGACATGATCCTCGTAAGGGCAAACCTGAAAAAGCAAGGACCACACAAAAATGAGGTTTGAGCCACCAAAACAGAGGCTGATTGAACTCAAAAAGAATAATGCTTGTGAACACTCGAGAGGTGGCATGTAATGTTGCTTTAAGTCAGCTTTCAAGAAATCGAATACAAGAAGTTGCCGTGTGTTTCTAAAATACCCAGGTGAATCCAAATACTCTAGTATGATCAAAATGAAACATCCTGAAAAAATCAACCTTTGCAAACATAGTTACAGTAAGAGATAGTATATACTCCCTCCGTTCCGCTATATAGTGCACTTTTTTGAGAAATTAATGTTTCATAATATAGTGCACTTTACGGATTACGTAGTGTAATTTTGTTCTCTTTCCAATATTGCCCCTAATTAATAAACCCAAATATGTGTTTATGATTAAAATATTTCATTCTCAAAGCATTTAATGAGGGTAATGTGAGAAAAAGTGGGAAATTTTATTAGTTATTAGTTATTGTCTTGGTCTGTGTGCGGTAGTTAAAAGTGCACTATAAACTGGAACAGAGGGAGTAATTAAAAAAAATAATAATAACACACACGAATATCAACCCACCAATGCCTTGAAAGAAAAGGGAGAGAAAAGTTGAAGAACAGTCAAAACCCTCCGTGACATTTATCACCATAAAACCACCTGACAATTACATTGGGGAAAAGCTTCACTTATTGAGAAAGTCATTGCTATTCTCCATAATATCCATCATCACAACCAATCAAAGTTGGTTTAATTGATAAGGATGTAATTTTTACCTACATAAAGACATGTCTTTGAATTCTGTTATTGATGTAAAGATCTTATTAATAAATAATTTGTAAATTTTTCTATAAGTGCTTTTTAGGGTATAATATTTATTATAATTTTAATGAGTCTCCATAACCAACTCACTTAAACTTTTTCCTTAAAAAAAATTAAAAAAGAAAGTATACATCATCACTAGTACTTTTAAGGAATTACATATGCGCTGCAGGAGAATCAATAGCAACCTTGCCTTAAATATGGCAAAATATTATGACCATCCTCCTTATTTCAATCCATACAGGACACTCCGTTATTGTTTAGTGACAAATTTCACCAGATCTCCCAAGGTGAAATGAATGACACGCTATCAACATTTAGGAGCTTGGATGTCTTATTGTTTATTGTCATATTGTAACAGCCGAAGAAATTCGGCTAGTGTACTATTATGGTTCTCTTCGAAAACAATTTGCAAAGGAAATAATTTTAAATCATTGAAAAAATGGGCTTATTCGCTAGAATATTTGGGAAAGGGGGCTGGCTTGGATTTGGTTCCAAGTGGACGGTGTAATGACATAAATGACACTAATCGACCTTTCCCAGTAGGCCAGTACCCACTACTAAGCAAAAGGTAAATCCTAAACTCATCAATACAGCAAAAGAATTGTCGCAGTACAAGAGATTGCATGATAAATGGTGCTGGCTAGTCAACTAATATTACCAAATCTCGAGGAACTGGGCCTCGTAGTCATATTCCTTTGATTATTTAAGCTTCCATTTGTTTACAGTCAGAAAGAATAAAAATTTGGGAAGAATTTATCTAACCTCAGCTACATAACATATGACTCCATACTACTTAAACATATAACACCATGGATCCAGAACGAAAAATGGAAAGTATAGAATAGTACAAAATACAAATGGAAAGATGACCAAAAGAAGGCTTTAATTACTGTAGTCATCAGTAGAATTTAAATGATTAAGCTGCTTGAATTGCATTGTTCTTGCCATTGTTTAAATCCGAACCACTGACTGGAGCTTTTGCATGGAATGCTGATTGCCTCGAGGGCTCTCCCAGCAACTTCAAAGAAAGTGGGGAAGGCTCTCTATCACGTTTTTGTGTCTCCCCAAGACTCAGCTGAGACATGCCAACAAGTTCATCAACATTGACTGGTTCCTTGGGAATGACCGGGATAGGCTTAAGGACCTCATGATGAGATGTTTCAGCTTCCTTAACTTCTTCACAGGGAGCTGCATTTGATGGCCATAAGGAAAATGCGACAGGTACATATGCTGGCATGACTCCATCAGCCACTGGTGTCAATCCACTTGATTTTACCATGGTTTCATTGGGCTCTTCCACAATTTCTTGACAATTAGTTTCCATGGGTTCAAATTCTGACTTGAGGGAGAGATCTAATGATGGTTGTAAATTTGCACTACCACGTTGTGATTTCTCAGAAGGTGGCAGCAATACTTGTTCTTCCGGCACTGAAGGTGGATTTGAAGCCTAATAAATGTAAAGAAAAGAATTAATAGCTTAAAAACAAAGAAAAAGAATGACAAGATACAATTAGGATGACCACCATTTTTTGGAATCAGCAATGCATCATTGCAACTTAGATTGTCTAAAGCAAGAACCAGCATCATGCAGCCCAACAGATTACAAGGTATCATTCTGTCCTTTTAAATGTGGATGAATATCTACATATTTTCTTTTACATGATCATTATTCATGCATTAACATATAAATAGCCGAACAGACTATGGAATTTTCCCCAAAAACAATGCAAGTTTTTCACAAGAAACTTGCAGCACAGGGTCAACACAAGTATGTCATAGCTATTTCACAAGTAAAACAACGACAAACTAGCCAGCTATTTCACAAGTAAAACAACGACAAACTAGCCATATTTTGTATTCTTTGTTTTTGGATGAATCTGTTTCCACAAGCAAGAGACAACCAATACTGTCGCAAATGGTAGATAAGCATTTCATACGCTAAAAAGACAGCTTAAATAGTAAGATGAATGAAGACCAACCATATCTGGAACCATGTCAAAAAGACTGGCACGTCTCTTTCTCCGGGTAGCATTACTCTGCCGGATAAAGTACTTTTGGGCATGACTAGCTACTTGAGTAGGAGTCCTTGACACAACAAAATTGCGAGCTATGCCACGCCAATCTCCTTTACCCAGCTTTTGAAGACCAATTAAAAACATCTTATGTTCTTCTTCAGTCCACGGAACACCTAAAACACCCAGTAGAAATTGAGTAAAGTATCCTATATTTAGCTACAAAAGGCACTCAACATGCTCAATGAGAACTATATTATTGCTATATAATAATCCAATACAGCATCTAATATCGTTGCAGACTTATTAACAGCAAAACAAAGTCAAAAGGTTTATTCAACCAATTATCGCTGTCATCATTCATTGGGATTTGAAGCAGATAGTTTCCTTTGAGAATCAAATTGTCGGATAGAATTCATTCCAATGTTCACCAAATTACACTTTGGCTTCTCTCCAGTGTAGAAGATGAGAACCCACATATAATCTGCTTTGAGCTAAAATTTTCTGCATACATATCAATTGAAATTGATAAACATGTATAACTCTAGTCACAAGTATTAAACCTGTTCCAAGACTAAACATGAATACTTGCTCACCCCCTCCCCCAAAACTTCAAAGCTTGGGAAAAGAAAAAAAAAACCAAAAGAAAAAGAGGGTATAGCATTTGGCCTTGTTCAAAAACAATTTGCTAATACAACAGCATTATTTTATCTACAATTTTTAGCAAATTAATCAACACAATTCTTCAGGGACTCAGGTAATCTAGCCAAATGCTCCTTGAAAAGACAGCAAAGGAATTAAATTAAATCATACTATCAAAGGACTTCTTATAGATATTTTAATGTCATAGATGAAGCCCCAAGTTCAATTATAAACAAGCAAGTTGCCGAAGGAAAAGTGTTACAGAACAATACATAAGCTAAAACAAGCCAAATTTGACCAGTAACTATTGAAACAGAAACCATGAGCATAAAGAACATAATAAAATTGCCACAGGTATCTGAATAAGGAAAAACTCCCAAAAAAAGAGAGAGAGAAAGCAACATGAAAGTACACTCTAAAAATACTGGTTCCCATGCAAATTCCAGGAAGTAAAGAATCAAATTTAAGAATATGACTTTTTTCTGGGAAGAAAAAAGCTTTCCGTGTTAAAGCTAGACACAACATCACTGCACTTGTTCTAACCATTTGATGTATCCAGCTGAACAAAATTTATCTGCGCTCGCTAAATTGTTTGCTACATCTACCAAGACTTTATTTTGAGCTTGAACATCAAAGTCAAATAGCTATTCCCACAACTTTACTCGAGCTGGCTGAGTCACCTCAGAGACCTGCTTCTAGCTTTAAACTGAAAGAGGAACTCACTCAAGAAAAAAAGAAAAAAAAAACTTCTGAAAACTGACGCCTGAAACCAAGAGCAATTTTGGATGAACAATTGCACGAGGGGTGGAATAACCAGACACTTATCAAAATATATGGTCCAGTAAAAGATGTCAAATGAGCAGAATTGCAGCAATTTTTAAATACAAAATTCAATTTTTTCAGTCAATCATGGTACCATAACGGGTGCCTGTCTAAGGTTATCCAGAATTAAGTTTAACAGATGAGTTGAAGTATAAACTTTTCTACCGACAAATCCCATCCCCAAGTCCATGCCTCTTTACAAGCCCCAACTGTCTCGTTATAATACAATATAGTAAATGCTTAACTTTCATCAAAATAGTAATGAAAACAATAATACCAATGGATTGACATGGCCTATGTGTCGTTATTGTCCAGCGCTGAGAGTCTCAAACAATTAGGCTAGACGCAAGCCTATAAAAATGAGAACTAGAAAACAAACATGCCAGCAGAAAAGGAATAAAAAGATGAAGGACGCCTATTTGAAATTATCAGTAACAAGCAACCAAAAAACATTAACTAAAATGAATTCGAGATAAATTGACCAACTTAAAACTACCAAAAAGATTTTTCTAATTGCACCAACCACAAAAAAATCCAGTTCTAATTTCTTAAGTATTTCAAAATTAAAGATGCATCTAAATGGCTTTTTATGATATGTAAATAAAAGTAAACAACGACAAGCAAAAATGATAAAGGAAGACAATAAGGTGGGCAAAATAGCTCAACCACCCACAAACAGAATGACTTTTACGGAGAGAGAATCCCAGTTAATCAACTTCCAAATTTTCACAAAAACCAATTCTTAAAATAATTCATAATTTCTTCCGTCCAAAGAAAATATAATAATTCATACTTTAATAATACCTTTTTTTCTTTCCCCACGACGGTTCGCTGAACTGGAGGCATGAGAGGGGTCATCGGACAAGCACCCGTCGGGTTCATGACCCAGGTCTCGGAGCGGGTCTGAGCACGGTGAGCCGGGATTCGGTGATCCAGCAGCGGAAGAGGAAGAATAGTAATGGGCGGAGAGATTCCCCATGCTCGCGCTCTTTTTGATGATTGATCCATCGGTGAGTCTAACACCGAATAGCTTCACACCTCCTGTGCTGCCGCCGCCGGCACCTCCACCACGGGACGGGCACGTTCGGGAGTTATGCCCGTTATTGCTGCAGTGAGAGCACCGCCGAGTCATGCCGATTCCCCGCCTTTGGAAACAGCCGAGGCACCTCAGGCGATCAGTTCCGAGCAACGAACGATCAGAGAAGAAGGGATATGAACATACAAGATGATAGAGTGCATGTGTGTGTGAGGAAGAGAAAGAAAGAGATGTAGATGTGGACAAATATGAATTTAAGCTATAAGGACAGGGGTAAATAGGGTAAGTAATTTTAAGGTACGAATGAGAGGATAAGTGGAACGCGCTCGTTCGCTCGTTGGGTCATGTTGCAATGACCATTTAGCCCCTGTTTGTTCTACGCACTGAATGAGGATTACGTCCTGCTTTCTTGCTGAACTCTTCAACGAGCGACTAAATTAATGTGGCTCATTATAGTTTAGGAATTAACTTCCATTTGTACTGCTAAATATATTTTTCAGAGAAAAAGTATGTATGTGCCAACTGTGGTTAAATTAAGTAGTAAGGAACTCAACTTCTTTAAATAAAATCTTAAATTTAAATTTTATAAATAAAAAAATTATATTAAAATAGTTACCTTATTTGAACTCAATAATTTTTAAATTTAACTCCAACCAGATAATTATATAAAAATAATCATTATGAGCAATAACTCAAACAAGTTTGTAATAATATACTTGCAAAAAAGTTTAGAAACTTGGATGAGTTTAAGTTGTATTTTTCATAGAAAAAGGTATGAAAATAAGAAAAATAAAATCAAAATATCATGTGGAGAAGAATATAATTGCAAGCAAAATGTAATCCGTGATTCATTTTATTATAACTTAATGCAAAATTATTAGAAAGTGTAGTAATAATAATGTTGGGGAGGATACGGTCATTTAAGGGGGATGGCTGCAGTATTTGGTCAAGAAGGATAGGATTAGTGTTTCAATATTTAAGGTAAAGAATGGTTGGAGAGTAAGCATGGATATAAAGTTTGTCCTCACAAAAGAATCAAAGCTTGTCTCTATACATATTTTAATTATGTAGATATTTACAAGTCATCCAATTGATCATAAGGATTAGGCTCTACGATTTAAGCGACTTGTTTTATTTGACAAACATTTAAGAGACAAATAAACCACTCTCACTTCAGATCATAGAAACATTTTTTGTGAAAATGAAGCTAACAATTTCGAATGCATTTTGTCACGCAAGTGGACGCTGAGTTTGGATTCTGTGTAATATATCAAGTTATTGTGTAATAATGAAAAGTGAATTTTCAAAATTTGTTATATTATATTATTATATAAAATAAAATTACAAATTACTATGATCTATTTACCACTATTTAATTATTATTTATTGATTGATATGAAATTCAGATAAAATTAAATTTTCTACTGTTACTCTTTTTTATTTATTGAAATGATATTTTTCTGAGCACATGAATTTTTTTTTGGAATTATATGTTTTCTAAAAGAATAAAATATCTTCGTGTGTTTGCATAAGGTTAAAATGAGTCATATTATATATGAGCTATGATTTATGAATGGGGTATTTCTTAAATTTTTTTAATTTATAACAATAAATTGATTGAAATGATTCAAAGAAATTAATTTGGAAGACTGAAACGCAATCAACGGGAGGGTAAATGGATGGGGAAATTGATTGGGGGAATGATGTGGAGCAGCCGTGGAGGTGTTTGGATGAAACAAGAAATGTGGGAAGGCCAATAAAATAGTAGTGATCAAGAATAGGCCACGTGGACGACATCGTGGCCCACATATACTTTGGGTGTGGGGTCGAAGCAAATACATGTCAGTCACCTTTGTTGGTTTATTTTCCCCACCTGAACTAATCCACGAGACGTGAAGTGAAGGGACTATCTTCCCCTGTGTTCGCTATTTTCCTTGTCTCGTCTCTTGTGTTTGCGATAAGGCCTCCTCTAATTCTAAATTAATCTCATAATTTTATGAACAAATTTAGACACCTCAATTTATATATTTAATTCTATTTAAATTTGGAGAAATAAATTTTTTTTATGTATCACTTATTTTATAATCATCTCTAGTTATAATACTGTTAATTTATTATTACATTTTAAATCCAATTGTTCTTTTATGTTGGAAGAAAATACCGTTAGTGTATAAGCTTGACTATATATAAATTTCCTCCTAATTTTATATGTCAAACTGGATAGGCAACTCCATATATAATATAATATAATATGAAGTCTGAGGAATAACCAATGTTAAATAATATTAAAATCACTAAAATGGATTTTATTTCTTTCAATAATGTATTTTTCACATACAAGTTAGGAATGAAATTATGAATAACATATTTGAGAAACTCAATTATCTCCTAACTATGTCAAATCTAATTAGTATTTAATATATAATTTTTAATACAGCATCGTAATTTTAAAAAAATAAAACTTCCAATTCCCAAAAAAAGAAACTTCCATTTTTGTTTTTAATAAAATATGATTCTTAAATTTTATTTTAATCTTATTCAACTTTTCAAAGAGTTTACATATATTTTTAATTTTTTATAATAAAGAAGATGGCATTGGACAAAAACATGCCAGAATTCTGAATGGTCAGCTTCCTCCTCCTATTCAAGCTCTTCGTATACAGTAGTAGATGATATTAAGGACTGGTTAGATAGGTTTAATTACTTTTTTTTTGTGTTGGCCTAGATGCTTATAGGTTTAGTCCTGGTAGGATATGACTCTTTTGACTGTATTTCTTGTATGGATACTTTTATTTAGGACTATATGTATCTATACTTTTCAACCAAAAAAAGAATCTTTTAAGCTTTTGCTTTTGGTTAAGTAAGAATATAAACAAAGTTTTCTAAAAATTAGCTATTTGAGTTAGCCAAGTAATAAGCATATGATAAGATATAGACAGAGTGGTCAAAGTATTTCTTTTAAATTAGTAATCAATCGTCCAAATCCTATTAATGTAACCAAGAAATTTTTGAATAAATTATAAAATAAAAATAATTTATAAACATTATTGAATAAATGAAATTGCAGTATTAAAAAATTAGTTAATTAAATTCAAACTTATACACTTCATTGGATACCAAAAAGAAAGTTGTACGAACATGATTGATCAACCACACCATATGAAAAAAGGAATAAAGGGATATATATTGTGCAGAAAGTTGTACTAATTTTGGCACAAAAAAAAACAATTGTACTAATTAATTCTGACACTTTCATAATATAGCTGAGGCATTACAACTCACATCCCTAATAATTTTCAGTTGTCCCGTTCCCTTGTTCAATCCTTTATTTATTTATTTTTTTGCCAACCTTGTTCAATCCTTAATAATTACGACCTACACCAACACATTGGACAGTACCATATATCAATATTAGAATTCGCTAAAATATTATCTCAGCTTTATTTATATATATATATGTGTGTATATATATAGATATTATTTTTTCACTTATGAATAAAAATTTTTAATAAAATTTTTGATAGAAGGATATACTGATTTTTTTCACGTAAGCACAAAAATAAAATTTTTTTCACTTGATATGAATTTTATAGTTCCTATTGGTATTGATAAATCTGTTGAAAATTAGTAAATCCATGTCTTTTGGTTCAATTACAGATGCGAGCCCCTCTTAAGTTTTAACTTTATGGGTAAGGTTCACTCGCTGAAGAACGCATGTAAGGACACAGCAATTGATTGCTTATCGACGGAGATAGCCAAAATGGTACTAAAAAACTCATAATATATGTTCAATCATAGCTTACGTGATAAAAAATAAACTTTTTTTTAAATATTTCTTTTGACATTAAATAAAAGATGTGTTCAACGTACCATCATAAACTATAATATCTCTGATGATTAAAGATCAGAAAATATCTGTACGGGCACGTGAAAGAAATGGGTTATATATATATATATATATATATATTTTTAAAGTGGCATTTTTGACAAATATACAAAAAAAAATAAAAATTAGGATAATTTTTTTTTTGTAAATTAAAAAAGACTTCATACTTGTATTTTTAAAAGTAATAAAAAATATCAATTTTTGAAATATAAATACTAGAGATATAATAAATATTACAAAAAATTCACCTTCAATATTAAATTTATCTCACCATATTAAATGAAGTCTTAATAGGGCAGGAAAGTCATGGTTAGGTGACTTTATAGTTTATTATTATAAGAAAGATATATCGAAGATAAGGCAGTGTCGTTTATATTGTAATGTTTTATCTGTAGACAAACATGTCTTAAAGTATGTTATCTTGGTGAGTAGCTTCCAAGGATCTGTGATGTGAGACTACCTTCATCACAATATTAATTGTTTATTAATATAAGCAATGAAGACAACGAAATCCACATTTCTCTATATTTTATTGTTATTGTTTTGACAAAAATGAAAAGATATTTTAATATTATATTATTTTTATATGGAATTGCACCCTGGCCTTTGTGATACACTGTATATAACTGAATATCAATTCAACCGTGTTGGGTAAATATGTATATGAAGTCATTTGATGTTGGAAAGTTTTTATAACATTGCCAGATGGCAATTGTTTCTACATTTCTTAATAAAGCAAATGAGAGAATTATGAACGTTTGCATCAATTGGTAAGAGATATTTTTTCTTAGCCAAATATCTCAAATTTAAGTCATAAGAATAAGAATGTAGCAGCATCTAGAGGTGCTTATTCTTGTAGTACTTTGTCATGCCTCAATTTGAATTAATCTGGTCCCCGTTAAAATCCTCACAATTAAAGTGAGATAGGTCCAGGATATCGAGTGAATATAATACTAAAAAAAAAAAGTAAATGAGGGATGTGATTACTTATAAGTATTACTATCTCCGGTCCTATATATAGCACCTTTTACCTTGATCCTAAATATAAGATCATTTACAATATACGAGGTGCTATTTATTATGTATTTCTAAAAAAATATCCTTATTTAATGTATTCAAAGAAAAAAAAGAGAGATTAAATAAGGATAGTTTTAAAAGAAGATTAAAATTTTTGGAGAAATTGAGATAGTTAATTAATTTTAACTCTCTTTCTTAATTCACGTGATTTGGTTAAAATAATCTTATATATAAGACCAGAGGGAATATTATATGTAATAATTACTGATTAAGAATTAATATGGGTGACATGAAAACGAAGTGGCTAAAGAAAAGGATAAGAGATTTGAAAAATGGATCTCACATGTATCATGCCTGATAATTTGACACCTGTTCAGTCTCCTTTGATTGCTTCTATCGTCAAAATGCATTTTCTATAGTACAATTTTCTTCAACATGATAATGTATAAAAATGAAGAAAAGAAATTGGTTCGATTTTCTAGATTTGTTGGTTTTGAATTTGAACTACTATAATTTTCTAATCATGATTTTGAAAACTATTTTGATAGATAGATCATGTTCTATTTCAAATAAAAATATTAAAAATTGTGAATGGAATAAAAAAACTAGGTCAATGTTTAGTTTTGGTAGTGCTTGAAATTGAGTAGTCGTCAGTAGTATTGAAAACTAGATAATGATGTAAAAAAATAAAATAAAATTAGTAATATAGATGTATAAATAGAAGAAGATAGTATGTGTTTGGAAATAAGGAAGGGAAAAAGGGAAGGGTCAAAGAAGGGGGGCGTGGAAAAATGGAGCCGCCCTCGATGAAAAATGAACCAATCAAATTCCTCATTTCTTGGAATTACTCTGCAATGCCTCTCCACACCACAAACTCCATCATTTCCTTCCGTTGATCGACTTCTCTTCTAGTATTTACTATTTTCCACATTCCTTCTGCTGCAAGGTCAACAGTCAACCAACGACACACCTAAGCTGTACTCCAATCCACGCTCATTCTTCTATTTTTCACACAACTCATTCATTTCACACACATCTTTCACTCTTAACAACATTCAATTCAATATAGACATACTTGGATTATCTTATAAACAATTACCCATTCAAGTTTTTTTTTTTTTTCCCACCCCCAACAAATGAAAAGTTATGACAACTATTAAGTACCTAAATACTAGTATTTTATTAGTGTTTTGTCTTGTCATAACACAGCGCTTGTATTATATGCCTCTCATCTCATCATTGGACTATTGGAGGTTCCCTCGAAATCGCTTAAACTTGTTTTTTGTCAAATCTCTTACTATCATATAAGGGTGTTTAATGTTACTAAAAAAAAAAGAAAGAAAAACCAAAGAAACAGTAGAGTCTGATTCGATTTCTAGAGTGCCAAAATCAGTTGGTTATGATGGATTTAGTCCAGATTGATTAAATTGTGAACTGAAACCAAACCATCCCCGACATATATTTGTGGCCCAAACTGTGGGTGTTTTGTGGAGGCCCAATAGCGTTCAAGTCCAGAATAAGTGAGGGACCGAACTTGGACACTATTGGGCCTCCACAAGACATGTTGTCTGATTAACGCTGATTATGCTAATCCGGTAAAGCTTTAGACGCGATGGCCATCACATCAAATCAAAAAGGATGGCGAAAAAAATTGGTACAGTTAGTTTGCCGGTTAGAGAACAAAAGCATCGTGATAAATGTAAGGGAAGTCGCTTTAGAAGTGTGTGGTCACAAAAAGCAAAAAGATTGACTGCGGATTCTGAAGACTGTATTTTTGCTTTTAAGAGAAAAAATTATAAATGCTATTTGGATAAATGCATTATAGTTATAGTATTTACTTATTATCAGAACTTGTTTTCACCTTCTACTTTTTTTCTATAAAAAAAATAAGAATAATTTGGATAGATTTTTTATATTAATTTATTCTCAATTTGCTTATGTTTTCTATAAAAAAAAAATAACTAAGTTATTTTTGTTTCTCATTTTTTATTTATTTGCTCCCAAAATATATTCTCATTCAAATTTACCAATCAGATATATATATTTTGCTTTTCTCACATTTAAAACCATTTTCAAATCAACAATATCAAACAGATATTTTTGCTTTTAAACATAGTTCTTTAAAATTATTTTACAGAATAATTTACTTTCTTTTCTTTTTTTTCCAAAAAAGTCTTCAATCAATCAGGTGATGGTACTGTGTTTTTTTCTCTCTTTTTCTGTTCACATTCTGTTTTCTACTTCTAGCAGATCGTCCATACAAAATCAAATTGAAGTTCTGGTGTTTCTCCGTCACATTATATACCAAACTGAAGTGCCAAAAAAAAATGATCCCACAAATACTTAAGAGTCTTTTAAGATATACTTAACTTGTGTAATTTGAATTTGTGGCATAAAATTTGTAAGAGAGTACAACAACTACACGACACTTGTGAGGCTACAACTCACTCACTCTAGTCCGGCTACCACTACCAGCACCCACCTAGTTCCTTACCCACAAGACTCGCCCAATTGTACCAACAGAAGAACATGAATAAGGAAAATTTCTGGGTTAAAAAAAATAATAAATTACAATATAATAATTTCATGATCAAACCCAGAAAAATGTGGCTTTACCGGTAGCCACGATATACAGGGGAATACATACAGCTCTCAGCATACCTCACCAAATCTTTCGGTTGAGGAAGGCGGGTGGCCAGGCCTGACACACACACACACAAAAAGCGCACTCAATTATCTAATTATCTAACAAGAGGAAGCCTTCATAAAGATATAAGAGTTGAAACATAAACATGTAGCAAGAGATCTGAGTTATGAACATGTTGAAAACTGAAAATGGTGAAAAGAAGAGGCTCACCAAGCTCATATGCCTTGGCAGCAACATTAGCAGCTATGTGTGCTGAAATCTTTCTAATGTCAGTGAATGGTGGGAATATCAGCCCCTTGTCAAAGTTCTCTTGGGTCACCTGTGCAGCTAAAGCTTCCGCTGTTCAAACAAATCCAAATTTATTCATGTAAGAGAATTCTAAAGAATCAAGAAGAGAAAAGAAATCAATGGAGCATTTGTTCATGTCTCATTTTCATCTCTCTTTTAAAGCTTGGTTCAAGTTTCTCATGCACTTACAGGCTGCCAGAAGCAGGTCTTCATGCACTCGGATTGTCCCAGACATAATTAAGCCCAGACCGAATCCAGGAAAGATGTAAGCATTGTTGGCCTGATGGACACAAAAAGAAATCACCCAAGTTAGTCATTATTTTTTGCGTCAATGTTTAGTACATTGTAGATGCATAAATTCTCTAAAGGGTAGATTTAAAAGTTAGGACCTGGCCAGGTACAAACACTTTTCCCTCATACTCAACAGGAGGAAATGGGCTCCCACTGGCAAAAACGGCACGCCCCTGATAGCACATGGATAAGGAACAAAAAATATTAAACATGTCAAGAGAACCAAAGAGTAAACATTTGAGGAATTAGCCATGGCAATACTATTAAAGCAGTCAATAATGATTGATATATGTCATTCATACAAGTCAAGAGAAATTAGCCATCGCAATATATTTATGGATAAAACTTAGATGAACTTAGGTGTTTGTTTACAGGAGAACCAAAGAGTAAACATTTGAGGAACTTTACTCAAGTTTTTGCCTTTACTTAAACGAACGGATAAGAAGAAAAAAAAAGGCTCAAAGTTCCTCTGAAACGATGCTAATTGCATCTTCACATTACCTTGCTCCAATTATATGCTTCTTCAGCAGTACATTCTGACTGAGATGTTGGATTGGAAAGAGCAAAAATAATAGGTCTCTGCAAGTATTATCATATAAAGCACTTTGTTTAGCAAGCTTAAGTGGAAATCAAATCCCATGGTAAATAGATTAATGGACTGATTAAGAAATTATACCTTATTAATGGCGGCCATAGCTTCAACAACCTCTTTCGTGAAGGTTTTCCCTTGTCCAGACGTTCCAATCAACACGGTTGGCTTGATTTGCTGAGAGAATAAGATTGGAAATGTAAGAATTTGAATTTCTTTGCCTATGAATTTTTTTGGTTATATGAAAGAGAACTGTGGAACATACATTCACAGCATCTAATAAATTGTTAACAGGTTCATGGTCATGAGCCCATGGCTTTTTAAAATGTTGGAGAGATTCTTTTCTGGAACTGACAATCAATCCCTAAAAAGGTAAAAACAGAAGATCATTCAACTGGAAGATGACAATTAAGTTTAACAGGGGAGAGCTAAGGAGTGGGTTATGAACAACCTTCGAGTCAACCAACCAAATGTTCTTGCGCACTTCCTCAAGTGGGGCATTTGTCTGCAACATTCATTGCAATTTCTCAACAAATTGAAAATAATACATGCAATTCTCAAACCACAACAATTGAATAGCGACAATCAACCTGTTTTGAAATTTCAAGCGCTATGAGTTCTGCTATTCCAGTGCCAGCCTGCAACCATCAGACAATAGAATTCGGCCATGAGGACACAATATTATTATTTATTTCTCCTTAAGATTGGAAAACTGTTTAAACTTTTCTTTCGTTCTCTGAGAACCAGATAGCAAAGAAAATCTAATAATCATATGGACATACCTCTCCAGCACCAAGGAATAAGAATCTATGGTCAGCTAAATTTCCTCCAACAACTTTCAGAGCTGCAACTAATCCAGCAAGGACCACTGATGCTGTCCCCTGGATTGAATTAAATATATAACATTATCAGAGCTTTGCTATCAAAATGCCCAAATTCACTACCCAAGATCAGAATTTCTTACCTGAATGTCGTCATTAAATACAAGATGAGTTGAGCTATATTTTTCAAGTAGATCGAAAGCATTGTGGTTTGCAAAGTCTTCAAACTGAAAGAAGCAGCACAACAGTTTCAGGAAACCTTCATTAAGTAAGTTTCACAGTCCAAGAATCCACAGAAATAATGTCTTTGGTCAAGGCATGGTACCTGAATGAGGACCTTTTCCCCATAATTTTGCTTGACAGCTGTCATAAATTCATGGATAAGTTCAGCATATTCCTGCAAGCAGAAAAGTTGAAGCAACCTGAATACAATGGAAAATTATATCACCTAGATGCCCAAGATTAAAAATGAACAAATAAATAATGAACCTGCCCAGTTGCTCGTCTTTGCTTAAGCCCAATATATAATTCATCATTTAACAAGGTCTCATTGTTTGTACCCACATCAATGGTAATAGGCAGGCACTGAAACAAACAGAATACAAGCTGGTATCATAGTTGTCAAAAGAAATTTAGAAAAATAGTGTACTAAACTCTAACCAGAAAAAAATCAACTAAATGCAGGCACTCTTGGGATCTTAATAAGCTTTCATGAATTTAAGCCATCCATGCAAATAATGTAAAACATGACAAAACAATTGCACCAATATATTCCTCATCCATGCTGAGCAAGTCAAGTGGACATGAAATACTTACAGCAGAAGGACGGACTCCTCCAAGTGCTGTATATAAAGAAAGTTTTCCCACTGGTATTCCCATTCCCTGATAGAGATAACATTATTAGATTGTAGGCTTCAATATATCATAAATTATTTATGTGAATTATTTAGTAATAGTTACCTGACAACCAAGATCTCCCAGACCCAGGATCCGCTCCCCATCAGTTACAACAATGACTTGAATGTCCTTCTGAGGCCAATTCCTTAAAACTTCAGCAATCTTCCCCCTTTAACAGCCCAAGAGGAGAATTAATAATTATTTTGACAGAAAAAACTAAGAAAGTATTCAATTAAAAGTGAGCAATTACAAATAACACTTAAGAGGAAACAGAGCAATCAAAGTCAAACTTACTTTTCTTTCAGACTGATATAAAGACCCTGAGGACGCATAAAGATGCTACCGTATTTCTGGCAAGCTTCCCCTACAGTTGGAGTATAGACAACTGGAAGTAACTCCTCAACATGATCAATAAGAAGTTTGTAAAACAGTCTTTCATTTCGCTCCTGAAACATTAATAAAAGCTGAAGCTTAGAATAGAATCCAATTCCATAACCAATCTAACCATGCAGACACTTTCCTCAGGATATAACTGTAAAGATGCATTTTGAAATAGAAAATCAAATTATATAGGAAAAGCAAGGACAGCAAGAATCCTTGGAGCCAAAAGTTCATTTAAGATTTCTGTGCTAGATCTCTGGAGTTATCATCCATAATTACGTACATTTTTCATAAACAAATTGCAGTTTACAGAAAAATTAAAATCTTTTGTCAGCAAAAAACGATAAAGTAAAATCTTTCTGGTGATAGAAGAACCAAATCTCAAGCAAAGAAGCTGATAGAAATCTTTTATTTATTAAAATCATATTACAAGCGCACCTGAAGATCCATCATTGCCATGTATTTCTGCAATGGAACCTGATACTGGCGTATATGTTGGATCATTTTCTTCACCTGAGCAATAAAATAGCCATCAATTTAAACTGACATTGTAAGGAACAAATACACAATCTAGTGACTCCTAAAAGGACAGAAATTATTCAGAATATTTCCTTGTCAGATAGATAACCTGAGTGTCCTGAGAAATAGTTGTTGGGGGAAGTAGACCACGCAAGTAGTGGGCATCCCTCTCTTTCTCGGTGAAGGCAAGCCCTTTGTTGTGGTGTGGATCACGCAATAAAGTATACCCACTACAAAGAAAGAAGATGCAAATAAATAAGATTACACATCATATCTAAAACTTCATCCTTCATCGTGGTTCCAGTATGTAAGGTATTTCAATGAATATATCATCATATTCATTTAGAATTGGTTTGGGGCATCATGCTCAACACGCACAATCACAGGAAACAACCTCTTAAGAAAGAAACCAATCCAAACAATTAAACAAAAAGGGAAAAAAGGAAAGAGAATTAACCTGCATGACAAAGTCAGAGTGATGCATGCCTGTCAAATTCAATTAAACTAAAACAATGAAACTTTTTTTTTTTTGCGGCAACCAGAACAATGAAACCTTTCAATCAAAACATATAAAAGAAAACCATGTGGGACAAATAAGATACTATTAAAAAAAAAACAGAGAGAACATATGGATCACAGTGTTTGAAGACACAAATTAAAATAATCAAACTGCTCGCACATTTTACCAAAGCAACAAATTTCTTTTTCTTCTTTTCATCAGATCAAAGCTTTTCAATCAAATACCCCTGATCCGAATCCAAAAGCTACCACATACATGTCTATATTGTATCCAAATTCATATAAATTGAGAGTTATCATAGGAATTAATCAAACTGAATCAATATGAGACCTTGCAACAGAGACACTCCACGGCGTAATAAACTGGTCCTCTGTAGCTCTATCCTCGCCATACGCGTCCTGAACGCCACCGCCTACGGTGGGCTTACCGTTCACGTCGACCACCACTGAATCTTCTTTAATTCCATTTAACTTGGTCTCCACCGCAACGCTGGCGTTTCGGTCATTCGACCTGCTGCTTTGAGCCAAACACACTACCCTCGAAGGACCTGAACGTCTTCTCTGCGCGTCAGAGAAGCTATTGCAGGACCCACATATTCCTGTATTGCTCTGCATCGAAATTGCACAGTAAAAGGACAAATTGTCAGTACCCAGATAGACAAATCACGTAATTTAAACAAAAAAGGAGAAAACTTAGTTCTTGATCGCTGAACAGAGGACCCAGAAACATTCACTTCATTTACCGACTCTGGATTCTTGTTATATAAAAGTGTAGACGAGAAAATAATTTGTTTCTGATTAAGCAAAAGGAAATGCTAGACCCAGAAACGTAAAATAGAAAATACGCGTGGGCTTCAGATCAAAGAGACAAAATATGATTCAAAATCCTCAGTTCAGATTACCAGGAAGCTGCAGCGATTGGAGGAGATCATGATGGCGGCTGACGAAATGTGAGTACTCTTTAGGGAAGTTGTTTTAGCACAGAGAAATTAAAAAGGAACGAAATGAGACGAAAGTACAAAAGAATGAGTAAAGACAGAGCCTTAACAAGCTCGCACTGAGCTCCCTTATCTTCTTCCTTTGTTTCTGTCTCTCCCTCCCTCTCTCTTCCTTGGCTCTGTGGCTGAAGCTTCTTGGAGAGATAGGAGAGATCAGAAATGAGAAAGACGATATGAATGGTGTCTCTCGCTCTCTCCCAACAATAAAAAGGCTGCGAGTTTTCATTTTCCTTGTTATTACCAAAGTGCCCTAGACACGAAAATCTGTGGGGACTTATTTTTTAATATAGCTGTAACTTAATTTATTTATTCCTTATTATTAATTATTAAGTCATATAACTAAGATTGTGATTTGTGCATTTTTCTTACATTAGGTATTAATCACATGCAAATATTTTTGTGTTAAATAAAACTTGAATTCAAAAATTAAAAAATAAATATCAACACGTTACATTTCTGTTTAACCATTGGAAATATTCTTGGACTATTTCTTAAATATTTGAGTCAAAATATAATAAAAATTAAGTTATTTTTATAGTTTTATTTAATTTTAAATGAATTTATACATTTTAAGTTCAAATTAACATTTTATTATTAAACATTATTCAAACGTAGACCCTCCAAAGTCATAAATTAACTGTAAATGCACCAAAGTAAAAAAGAGATAAAGATAAAAAAAATTGACATAAAGAAGAAAAAATATTTTTCATACAAATTTTCTTCAGTGTGTCATGCATGATTATATAATTATAGAGAAATTAATATATTATTTATTTAAGTTCCTTTAAGTATAGCTAATTCAAATAAATCCATTAGGTGGCTTGATTGCACGTCACAATTTATTATTAACAGTAATAAATTGAAATGAAACAAAATTAAAATGCCAAAACTATGAGATTTATATTTTATTTGCAGAGAAAATCTTGCGAGGATAGTTAGCAAGATTGATTTACAGAGAAGAAAGAGTGCGACCCAGTGTGGCTGCCATTATATGGACATGTGCCCAACGAGACAGTGGGGTTGGTAGATTGTTAGCAGGCTCATGATTAGATGTGTGAGACCGTGTTTAGAGCCGTTGGATTAATGTCTATAGCGACTTCGTGATTTACGAAGAGTGATGTCTTTACCCAAATGTCATGGAATTAAGGAGTTTGGGTGGTGAGAAAGACTCGCATCCCCTTGACAACGAACCCATTTGTCCACATTCTTTGTATTTTCTTGCATTACATTCTTGGCATTTCTCCATTAAAAAAATTAATTGATGAAAGAATTTGTTAATAATAATATCAAAATTAAGCTGTATATTACTTCACCAGCTATTCACAATATCAAGAGTAAATCAAAATACACTTATGGGCTATTTAAAAGTTTAATGAAAGTAAGTACATACATAAGTCACTAAGTCATCTAAGGTTAGTTTAGTTGATGAAATATTTGTTCTTTGAAATTTTGATTTTTTTTTTGTTAAGAAATGACTCAATCAATAATCAATTAAAATTTCTATTCATTTCCAGTAAATGTCTCGGTTGAAAATTGTGAAAAATCATGATGGTTATTTACATGTTGGTTATTAAAAAAATAGAGTATTTGTTGAAGGGGTTGATGACTATAAATCCGCTGATAGAAGTTTACGAAAGAGGTTTATAATAGGTATTTTTGAAGAAAAAGTGTGATGACATAAAGAACCAAATTTAACTTTTATGTATATGATCAAATCAATTCGTCTATTTGTTTGGAAATCAATTCGTCTATTTGTTTGGGTTTGCTGAAGAAGTCCTTTGTAATTTTGCTTTCATTTGTTAAACTAATCAAATGTCTGTTATTGAATCTTTTTAACCCTTTTTTGTTAAATCAAAATTTAGACTTGTTCAAAAGGTATTTTCATATCATGAGCATTTCAACTTCTATGTTATATATATATATATGTATGTATGTATGTATCTATGAATCAGTATAATATAAAGGGTATGGTAAAAAGTTATTGTGGAAAAAGAAAGCATTATGATGTAGTTGGTAGAATAAATAAATAATAATAATAAATAGAAGAAGAAGGAGAAATGTAAAAAATGAGATCCACGTTAAGCACGCCTTAGGTATAATAAAAACAAGAACACATAATAGGAGAGAGGGTGCCTTAACTTGTGAACTTCATCAATCTTTGGTGTCTTCCAATTCCATTCCAAGCATATAAATGTCTCTTATAGATTATGAAAATTCTCTTATAAATTATGAAACAAAGAATTTAAGAAAAAAGAGATATTATTCTAAGAGGAATTAAAAGAAAAACAAAAAGGGGTGGGAAAGGTCTGAGAAAAAGAGGGATATGAATGGGGGAGATAGGTGAAGGATGAGAAGTACAAAGAAAAAGTTTGGGTTATTACAGTGGTTAGCTTTAATTAGGTGACGTTGTTTTAAGCGTGTAAGCTCCTCTCTCTACACACACATATTTATTAAGTAATTCCCTATTTTTATTTTTTTAAATGACATATAATCTCATTTTTCCCACTTGTGTTGGAAGTATTTTTTTCAAATGGTAATCTGACGGCTCCAATTTTTTTTTGGGACCATAAAAAAGTGGAGCCCACAGATTATCATTTAAAAAAAATACTTTAACACAAGTGGGACAAATGCGATTGTATTTCATTTGAAGATCGAGGGTGTGATTGATTTGTTGATTTTGATATGTTTGTTGGTTATATAATTTTTAGAATTAAATGTCCTGGGAATTGACCTGACCATGTTAGGCTATATCATAATACCAATATTTTGAGAATCGGATGGGATAGGACGGTTGGATCGTCACCTAGAGTGAAAAACGGTTCAGTTTTCAGCTTTAGACCGTTTTAAGGGATTGGACCGGATTGAATCGCTTTGAACCGGCTTTTGACCCGAAAACTGGAGTTGAACCGGGAATCGGAATGGTTTTTAGAGAATCGGATGATTTTTCAAATTAGGTAAAATTTAACTTAAATTTATTTTTTTGTCAAAATTATTAATTATAAAAATTATTAGAGAGTAAAATATTATTTTCCTTTTTATTTTAAAATTACTAATTATAAAAATGAAAAATTTCATTATATTACACTTTCTCCATCCCAAATTAGAAGATAATTTTGATACTTTTTATTTATCCCAAAATATAATAAACATGGATAAAATTTGTAGAATAATTAATATTATTTTCCATTTATACCCTTGAAAAATTAATGTTGTATTGATAATTACTAATAATTAATTAGTCTTATTTCAGACTTTTAATGTAGGCAATTTTGGGAAAAAATTGAAATTATAGTATAATTAATGAGTTGAACTACCAAAACTATTTTTTCCTTAATACAGATGAAATAATTATTTGTTTTTTTATAATTAGGGACAGAAGGAGCATAATCATTTTCATAGTAATAAAAATTGGATCAGACCGACTGGTTCGATCGGTCCAACCGGGAACCGGTCCTTGATCCGGTCCGATCATAAATGGGAATCAGGAGGTTTCGAAACTGGTCAAGAACTGGTCGAACCGGTAAAAAATCGGATTGAACCGGTCCCAACATTTTTTTTATTTTTCAAATATTTGTTAAAATAAAATCACATCATTTTTAGTACTAAGTAGCATTATTTTTAGTATAAATTTTTTTTCTTTCTATATTATAATATGTTATAAGTATTATTATGATACATAATGATTAATAATAATAAATTTACTTAACAAATAATATGAAAATAAAATATCAATTGACTATATTATTAAAAATATATTAATTTATTCACAACCGGTCCGATCCTGGTCCGACCACTGAACCTTAAACTGTTGCCTCGTTCGGTTCAATGACCAGTCCGGTTTTTAATACTTTGGTCATTTTCTAATATTATGTTAATGTAGTGTTATCATGATAAATTTTTTAACATTACTTTCAATAATTTAACATATATTATTATGTGAACTTATTAACTTATTATGAATTTAAACTATTTAAATTTATTCTCTTAACAATTTAATGTTTTATTTTTATACATATATTGTTATATATAATATTATTTTTACTTAATTATTATGTCACCGGTTCTACCACCGGTCTAACAGGTTGAGCCATAAAAATCGTGAGCCAGTGACATTTTCAGTTTGACTTCCAGTCTGATTTTTAAAGCATTGCATAATACACATTATAACTGTACATATATAAGTATTTGATGTTCAGACACAACCAAGAATATAAAACATTTGTGATCATTAGTAATTAAGATATTTGATAGTGAAAATTCCAATTAAATACTAAAGAAACAAGATATTTTTAAAATGGTACCCCAATTACCCTGATTCCAAATACCCACCATTGGTTGTAAATTGAAAATAAGTTTTGAGGAGAAAATTCCAATCTGCCCTTGCTCTAAGAATTAGAGATTCTTTTCTCTGGCACCCTCTCTCTCTCACTCACTTTCTCTTCCTCCGCTTCCTTCTTCCTCTCCAATTTCACCTCGCATTTCCTTCCTCCTCTCCACCCTCCTCCTTTCTTCTTGCTTCTGCTACCTTTCCGTCGCGGTTTGTGTGTGTTGTGAAGCTCATCCTAGCATCGCCTTCCTCTATCTTCCCTAGTCAGTGATGATTTGAGCTTGAACTCCATAACCCTTGCTCAGTGTTCTCCTCTCATTGTCAATTTGTCTTGTTTAGGTTTCCACCTTCTCACAAGTCTAACGAAGTTGACGCCACGCATCCTACTACCTTGCTGAGAATGGTGGCTTCAATTTGCTAATGAAGTTAGAAGCGAGCAATGACTGGGGTTCTACCGTTACTAATACCTTCTTCCCTCTATACTACCTTATCAGATTTATTGGTATTACCTTCTTCATACTGGTTCAATATTTGGCATTAGAGTTCTTAGATCTACCTTCTTCCCTCTTCACTAGCTTCTCAAATCCACTAGATTGAACCTATCTTCGATGATGGCTTTTTTCCTTTTCTAAATTTTGAAAATGCTTATTGTTATGGATGCTAATTAGGAGGCAGATCAAAGTTTTTTTTTAAAAAAAATTATTTTGTAATATGTAAAATTACTTTCTAAGATTATGGCTAAAGCTTCTTAAGATTGTGGTCAGTCATTTTTTTTCTAATGTACAATTATTGTATAAAATGGTGATTGTTAGCTTCATTCTTTGATTTTTCTATTCCACTCTAGTAATCTTTCTTCTTGGGTTTCTTTGTGTAACAATCATCTTGCGTAATTTCTTATATTAACAATTGAATTTCACTTATTTGTAACTTTTACTAGTCATTTGTAACTTATGCTTATTTACAATTGATTTTTACTTATTTGCAACCTAAATTTCACTGATTTGCAACTTCTACTGATCATTATAATTGATATTTATTTGCAATTAACTTTCACTTATTTGCAACTGATTTTCGCTCATTTGTAACTCCTACTGCAACTCCTACTGATAATTTCCAATTGATGTTTATTTACAACGAACTTTCACTTATTTGCAACTCCAACTAATCATTTGTAGTTGATGCTCATTTGCAACTAATTTTCGCTCATTTACAACTGATTTTTGGTGGTGTTATGACATTTGCCGGAAAAATCACCATCGCCACAAGAATAGTTGTGCTACTGGAAGTTGCCACCGGAAAAGTCACCAGAGGGAGGAGCAAGGGATGAAAGAGGGAGAGAGGAAAGGAAGACGGGGGGCAATTTGGTGTTTTCATTTTAAATTTTAATTACAATTTGGTACATTGGTAGTTAAGTAGAATTAGGGTAAATTTATGTATGTTTTTGGAAATATTTATTTTCCTTAGTATTCATCTGGAATTTTCCCTATTTGATATTTTTTTTCTTTTTAATATGAAGATATATATATTTGATGTGTAAACAATTACTCTTTCTTCCTTTAAGAAAATGCTCAATTTTGTGATTTTTGAAAGATACTTAAATTGGGATGTGTTAATTGGTAGTATTCACCATGTTATAAGTATTTTTATTTTATTTTAGAAAATCAAAATATATAATATTTATTATATTTTTATTATAATTGCTTAGAAGTAAAAAAATATAAAACATTTTTTATTTATGAAATTATTTTTGTTTTTAATTTTTTATTCTATTTTATTTTTCTAATTAGCAGTTTGAGTAGAATTAGAGCTGGTAATTTGGGTTGGGTCAAAAATCTGGATTGTCAAACGGGCTTGACTTGTAAAGCCCAAGCTTGTATGGTATGGGCTTGCGGACCGTAGGCCCGTATTTTTTTAAAAATATTTTCATGTTTTTTTTTATTTTTTCATATAATTTTTTAAATTAATACAACTAATTATCACTATTATTTACAAAAAAAATATAATATTTAAATTTTACAATTTATATATCATTAATTAATAAAAGAATATATTTTTTAATATTTTAAATAAAAAAATGGAAAAATGGGCCAACCCTAAATGGGTCAGGCCCAAAAAGCCCATTTTCCCTTCAGACCCCTAATTTTAAAGCCTAATCCACCTATTTTGTTGGGCTAATTAAGCTGATCTGTTAGGCCTGGCTATATTACCGGCTCTAAGTAGAATAGGCTACCAAACAAGTCAAGTTGCACACCACATGTGCGGAGGCCAACATATTCACGCATTATAGTTGGAGGAGAGGGGCAAGGGTAGTAGTGGTGGAATGTGGTAATCATATACTCCATCTATTTCTTTTTTTTTTTATTTTTTATTTTAAAAAATTTGTTTCTATTTATTTGTTATTCCTAAATTTTAAAATAATATTAATTAATATTTTTATTTATTTTTGAACAATTAAAAATAATATTAATTACTGCTTTTCACATGTTCATTTATTGAAGGACATAGTTAATTATATTTTTTAATCTATGTATTAAAACATATAAATAAAAATTAGCTAAATATATACTCCCCTCGGTTCAAAATATAAAAAATTTTCAACTATTTCACGCATATTAAGAAAAGTTGGTTACACTCTTAAATTTCTAAAAAAAAAACTCAACATCCCAATTTTACCCTTATTTATTACCGGTAGTTAAAGTTGTTTTCATTCTTTTCCATTACAAGTTACGAGACTGGTCATCAATAAATAGGGATAAAAAAGATAAACTATATTACATAACACCTTATATTATGAACTAAAGAAAGGTTCTAAAAAACCCCTTATATTTTAGACCGGAGGAAGTATATATATATATATATATGTATATGTTTGATAGGTCATTAAATTTGACGCCGAAGCTTCATTAATCATTTTGGAGCTAATAAAAGGCTCTGGCGCTCTGCTTTCTTCTCAACTCCCAACTAAAACCATCGGCTATTTAGTTGATTAGATACCTCTACGATGCATTTGAATTATATTAGCCTCAACACAATGACCAATATAACCTTGCCAATTATTAGTTGATTAATAATTAAATTCCGTAGTAATCTTGTAGTGGTAGAGATGTTTTATATGTATGTCCAACTGGGGCAGGCTTCTTCTGGTTGCTTTCCCGTGTGAAAATTCCGTTGCCAGTCCAATGCACCTTTTAACTTGTCGAAAGTCCAGCCAACCCTTACCCAAATAAACCACGGCAAAATTAAATTAAATTAATTAATTAATTAATTAATTAATTCCAAGGGGTAAACAAGACTTTATCTATCTGGTCGGCAAACACTCACTACTCACAGAACAGATGGGCTTTTACTTGGATTTGACTTCAGCTTCATTAGCTGCCACAACCTACGTACTTTTGCCCAATTGTCCTCCAAAATGATATAATATCAGTTAAAACCTCACTAATTATATAATATAAGATTTTATTTTCTTACAAAATTCATTCTCTTACTCTCTCTTAATTTTTTTAATTTTTATTCTTTTATAAATTAAATGAGCCAATCCACCTGATAAGTCGAATTTTGATTTTCAATCCATCGAATATTTAACACGTCTAGTTCATTTTGATGGTTTTGTTGAGATGCGTAAAACCGTCTGTATATGTATGTATATTTAAGTCCTGCAATTTGGATGAAGAAAATATTTTTGACTTTGTTTACACATTTGACCAAAAGAGACAACAAAAAATTCCATGTTAGCAGGAACTTGGACGGAGAAAATTCGGATTCAAAGATGACGCATGACATTAATATATATATTTATTTATTTATTTGAAAGAGTTTGAGGGGGATGAGGAGATACCAGGGCAGAAAAGTCTTGTAATAATCTTCAGTTTCTGAAAAAGAACGTAAAAGCTTAATGGTAGGCGTAGCATTAAAACGTTAAGAAAGAAACTGGTTTAGCATCAGATTCCTTGCTTTGTTAAGGATATCATTACCAGTGATTCTGAAAATTTTTTTATTGTTTTTTTGTGTGTGTTTTTTTTAGGCTTTTACCTCCTGTTCTACAAAAAACAAACGTTAAGTAATAAAAATAGTGTTAGAGATAGAGACAAAACTTAATTTGAATTCTGGTATTGCAATATAAGTAAGGAAATAAATAAAAAAATAATTGAGAAGGAAGAAACAAAAAAATGAAGGAATTTATAAGAAAGATGGGTATTGATGTTGGCTTCAAAATAAAATAAGATTATTATAATTTAATTATAAGAGGAAGAGGTAATGTAATGTGATGATATATGTGGGCGGACAAAAAACCACGTCGAGACGGAGGCAACTTCCTAGAAAACAACTTAAGTCCGACATGCCGAGTGTGCACCCCACGCGCCTTTTTGCACTTGCGCATTCAATCTCCCATATCCTTCCCCGTGCATTTTCTAAGCCTACCTCTTTCATATTACCTACTTCTATTATATTCTGCCCACATTTTTTTTAATACCAACCAATTTTATTTTTACAAAATCATATTAGGCTCCAATTAATTTATTCCAGTCCAATTGAGTCATATCACGCAGATATGAAGCTGCTTAACAGCAAATTTTTCCATGCATAAAATTCAAACCCAACATCCTTAATATAACTCAAAAAGTTGCCCCTTTCATTTCTCAAAGATTATATATTTCTCATTATCATCTAATAAAAATGTTTTCATTCATGAAAACAAAAGATATTTCCTACTCATAAGTTTTCTTTTTCTTTTATTTCCTTTTCTATTGTGTATTTTTTTTATGCATTCAACAAGCCGTTAAGAGAGGATGTAATATAAAAAATATGTATAATTTATTTTTTATTTTTTTAACTTTTATTTTGATACTTTAAAACCACTTTTTTTTTTAAGAATATCTAAATCCACAAACTAATTGGGACTCCAGATCTCTCAGTTTTCAATTTCATTAGAGATATGAAAGTTTGATTGTTTTCATACTTATCCAAGCATTTAAGGTTGTGGGCTGGATTATGGTTGGCAAGGCCTGGTATTTCATAGATGAATTGGTCGGTAATTGTTTTGTTTGGGAAAAAAAATGGTTATATAAAATATATGTTCAAGCACCACTTTTTCTTTCTCTTTTTTTCAGAATCATTCTATATTGTCAAAAAATCCGGATTCAAGTTGCATTGAACCAAATGGAGAAAAACTTGTCCTTTTCTTTTATTTACAAAACTCAAAATAAATACAATTGAATCCCTTTGGCTTGATGTTAACCACTATTAGAATGTTCAAGTATATGCTTTATTTGGGTTAAAAATGATATGATTTTACAGTTTTTTTATTTTCCATCTTGTTGGCCTAACTAGGTGATATCTTGGGGGGAAAAAGGTAGTGTAAGGGAATTTATTTATGGGCCACCCAAACTGAAAATATGCGTGTTGAATCCAAAATACAAGTTTGGAAGGGGGAGTATGAGCCAAGTATTGGAAAGTGAAGAAGTTGAAAGTCAACATCGTCCGGCTCATGTCATGCATGGCCAAACAGTCATCACTTTACATGGATCCAAACACAAAGGAGGTAGCTTTCATGTTCCCCACTCTCCCATACCTCAAAAACCCCAACAACTCTTCCATACCTCAAATACTCCAACAACTAATTAATGCTTCATCATTTTCCGATATTTCAGATCATCGCACCCAGACCGCTCCACACATTAGCCACAAAGCACGCGCGGGCACACACGCACACCCAAAGGAAAAGGTGGTTTTCCAAATAACACTCAATTAGGTTGGGGCCAAGGTACCATCGTCCTCATTCTCACCATTTGTGTCACAGTCGCCTCATAATATTTCTAATTCTTCCCCATATATATATATATATATATATACTCCCTCCCTCTAAAATATAAAAAATTTTCTAGAATATTTCTTTAATTCATATGTTATGTAATATTTAATAGTAGTTTGTCTTTTTTGCCCCTTATTCATTGATAACCAGTCTTGTAGTTTATAATGAAAAATAGTAAAAATAACTTTAATTATTGATAATTAACAAGGATAAAAATGAGATGTTAATTTTTTTTTTAAAAGTTTAAGAGTGTAATCAACTTTTCTTAATATGAGTGAAGTAATTGGAAATTCCTTATATTTTGAATTAGAGAGAATATATATATACATGTATGATGCAATCACGTCTCCCTCGTGGGAGTTTCTCATCATTATAAACGACGCCCCTTTTATATACATATTTTTATTTGTTATCATAAATTATACTACACAAAAACAATTATTTTAAAAACAAATAATTT
Source organism: Adenanthera pavonina (assembly GCA_026686845.1). Lineage (NCBI taxonomy): Eukaryota > Viridiplantae > Streptophyta > Magnoliopsida > Fabales > Fabaceae > Adenanthera > Adenanthera pavonina. Next base: position 4,120,154 of record JAIVEN010000011.1, on the reverse strand, counting down.
ACTTATCCATGCAACAAGTTAAATCCGGGAAAACTACGAAAACGTCATTAATTATAAATTAAAAATATTAATTCCAAATAGTCTCATTCTCATGCACTCTGTTCCTATCAATAAAAGAACTCTCTTCGACTCACCAAAAGAACAAAGTTTCTTCTTCTTGTTCTTTTTTTTTTTTAATGAGTTCTTTTCGAACACGTTTAGTTTTTGCTGGAATGAGCGGGGCTCGGGCCCCATTTCGAGCACGTTATTTTCAAATCAGAATTCGCTTAGTCAAGGCCCATTTCGAGCCCAAAACCCATCCAACCTTTTTGTGTGCTTCCAGTCTATTCTTTTGGCCCAAAAAAAAATACTTTTCTAATTCTAATAATGTTCAAAGCCCAAAACTGTCACTTTTTTTCACCCAAAAAAATTGTAATAATAAGTCGCTTAAAATTTAATAAATTGCTTAAAATTTAAAAAAAGTTATACTTTTTAGGGTTCTTCAATCTAAAATTTTACAAATATAGTTCCTTAAAGCTTCAACGTAATATTTCTCCTATCTCATCTTATTGTGAAAAGCTTTACAATATGAGCCGCCAGATATGCACAGGATAGTGGAAAAGAGCCTGACTAATTTGTTTGTAAGAGGTATTCAAACTTCCATCCACTTTCAGATTCACATATACTGTTTTGTTGGCCTAAGTCATCCTAAACGAACGTAAGAGGCCCTTCTGACAAATACAGAAACCCCAAAAGACACACAACTTCCATCCTTGTTCTTTGCTCTAGACCACCATCAGAGCAAACAAGTTTCTGAAGCCGACAAAAACGTCCAACACCCTAATAAGACAGGCCCTATGATGCTAAGATATAATTGCATCTATGTATGTATATGTTGGGTTATAACCCCTTAATCTAGTTGCTCTTGATCATGGAACCATGAGCATTTTCCTCAAGTTGATGGATACTGAAAGGAAAATTGGAGACGCACAAAGCAAGGAACTATTTCGAAAGGAGTAATATTATTACAAGAATTTGACCTCGTATACATAACTAAATTTCTTCTGGGGGACAAATAATTTAACAATGACGTGATGCACATGATAATTTACTTTACACTTACTCATTAATCGGACCCCAAAACTTGTTGAGACGAAATATAATAATCGTCATTATCTACTATTTGCTACGTAATTATATACATATTTAAAAAAAAAAAAAACTCATTTAGCACTGGAAGTAGATATTTTGTAGAACATAACAGAATTTCTTCACCAAGGGCTCTCTAGACTTATCTCATCTGGAAGTTCAGTGCCTTAATGCAGTAGGCAAACATAAAGGCAAAGAACACAGTGAAAGCAATCAAAACTGCAGCAACTGGCCCCATGAAGTCTGTTTTGTAGCCAAAATGGTCTTGAATATACTGATTGATACGAACACCTTCAGGTCCATACCCAGGTGCATTAATGCTCGTCGTTACATCTTGATATTGTGAGACGATCAATCCGTAAACTGTCCAGGCAACTGGGCAAATCCAGTAATACCAGACCCACCACTTTGGAATTCTCTGAAATAAATTCCAAACACAACTTTAGTGCTGGTGTTAAAGATGATAATCACGTAAGAGTGAGTAGTATTTTCAAAACCAAATTACAATTAGGATGGGTATAATACTCACCGGTCTTGGGATGAAGAAGCCAGAAAAGAGATTGAAAAGACCATAGAACGCTGCCGCAAAAATTGCAGCCACTTGGTGGTTTGGTGTGATGGACACAGTCATCATCCCATAGTATGTGAAATACAGGAAAGAGAAGAAACAGACAAAGAAGAACCAAAAGAACTTTGCTACTTTCCATTCAAAGCTCACCATAGCGTACACCATTAGTGAGTAATAGACAGTTTGAAAGAGCACATAAGGTATCTCTGTGACAACCTGCAAAAATTATGTGGCAATTGTATAAGGTGACTTTAAAGCTATGGCATAATAAGAATATAGTTAATTTCCCCAACGAGAGTTCAAACCTGTGCAATGGCGTAAGGCAATGCAGAGTACATTCCAGCAGCCCTTTCTCTATAGAAAACTGTTCTCTCAATGGCCACAATTGGTTGAACAGTTGAGCAATTGTTAATTCCAATGAACAGAACAGAAGCATACATTGCTCCTATAATCATGGTCAGGTCGGTTGAGCTGTCTCTGCAGAAAAAGATAATAACAAAGTTTAGCTAAAATCCTATAATAGTGGTTGGTTAATTTGACTAGATTTAATCGTAGAAAGTAGCATATAGTTCAGAGTTCAAACCTTTTCTCGCCAATTCTCCAGAATATTGTCCCCACCATTAGACCAGCAGCTAAGGTGAAGAAAAATCTGACAAGGTTATAATCTGGACTCCTCCAGTAAGTCCACCACTGCTTCCATATACAAGATTTAAACTGCCCCCATGAAGACTGAGAGTATTGAGTAGGGAAATAGAGATCTTTTGCACCAGGTGGAGGTGTGCTTAATTCCTTTACCAAGGCTTTGTTTCTCCTGCTCATATAAACATGTGTTAGCTCAAACTAAGAAATGCATATCAATAACATTAGATAATGGTGTTGTTTGTAGACTTACTGGAACAGAGATGATGACTTGTAGTGTTCAGCAAAGTCAATTCCGAGTCGAACTTCAGCTGCTATGGAGCTCACTTCAAGCATCCATGTTGCTGGGTTGTACTTATCCTTGATTTTTGGGACTCCTGGAATTGCCTGTTACAATGGAATAAACGTGGAGTCAAATGTTGAAATCTTTTTGTCAGAGCACCGTATCCAATAATATCAAGTAGTTGTACCTCAAAGAATTCTATAATCTTGTGAGAATTTCGACCCAGTGGTCCTGCGTAGATCACTTGCCCTCCTCTCTTCATCAACAGAAGCTGTTACCCAAAAAAATAAATTATTAAGTACCAGGGAGACAACGAAACCCACAAAGACACACATTGTGAACAAACTCATGGGTACCTCATCAAAGGCTTCAAAAATGTCAATACTGGGTTGGTGAATTGTGCAAACAACAGTTCTTCCAGTGTCAACAGTGTTTCTCACAGTCCTCATAACGATAGCTGCTGCTCTAGCGTCTAGACCTGAAGTGGGTTCATCCATAAAAATGATTGAAGGATTAGCCACAAGCTCAACTGCAATTGTCAATCTCTTTCTTTGTTCTGTTGACAGCCCTGTCACTCCTGGAAGTCCTACGATGGCATCCTTAAGATTATCTAGCTCCACCAAGTCCATTACTTGATCCACAAATTGCTGAGAAGAAAATGGATAAAAAAAATGAATTTCACCTTAATTTAATTATTAACAATTAAAACACACACACACACACACACACACACGCAAAATACAGTGCTTTAAGCTTACCATCTTTTCCTCTTTGCTGACTTCTTTAGGTAACCGAAGGAAAGCAGAGTAAATCAAAGATTCCCTAATTGTTACTTGCGGGGAGTGAATATCAGTTTGTTCACAATAACCCGAAATTCTTGCAAAGGTTTCTTGCTTCTTTGGGAATCCAGAAATACTAATATCACCTTCAATGTAGCCACCAGTCTTTCTTCCTGCTAAAACATCCATTAAAGTTGTCTTTCCAGCTCCACTGACTCCCATAAGTGCAGTTAAAACACCAGGCCTAAAAGCACCAGTTACTTCCTTAAGTAGTTGCAACCTATCTTCAGTCACACCTTGATCTTTCATTTCCTGTCAAAATTCAATTCTGTTAATTTTCCTCCATAGGTACCATAAATTATCACTGTCACAATAAAATTAAACAAGATGACGGAGTTCTTACAGGTGGCATGTCTACAAAGTAATTCACACTATCAAAGGACATTGCGAGTGGTTGAAAAGGTAAAATCATTCCTTTCTTAGGAGCAACTCCAGTGGCTGACTCTAATGTTGAGTCCACATTTCTCATTTGAACAGGATTAGTTCTGCTGCTCATTCTCTGCATTGCCACTTCTCTTGTGTTGTTTCCATCTCTTGTAGACATAGGCCTTTGGAGTCTAGGCTCTCCGCTCGAATCTCCTACACCTTCCATTTCACTTGCTGTTTCTTCAGATATAATTGCTTGTTTGCCTCCAATTGCTAGAGCATCAAACAGGACATGACACAGTTTGTTAAGATCAAATGACAAATGATACAAATAATTGCATCTCGAAGATTGATCGGGGATCAATGGGTTCTTACGATTAAGGTACATAAGTGCAAAGGTGAATAGAACGTTGTAAAGAATTGTGAAGCCCACGAGTGCTCCTGCAGCTATCCAATACCATCTTTTTTCGGGGAAAACATCAAAGCTATTTAACACGGCTAGACCCAATGGAGTATTTTGTGGAGTCTGCAGAAAAGGAAAGTTCAACTAAAAAAAAAATTTCCTTTTGAAGCTAAGTGTTCAAATCAAATTATTCACCCTTAAACGTGCTTAATAAAAGGAGTCTATGCCACTCACACTTTTGTCCATCCACCTTGGTGCAAACATTTCATTCACAGCAAGACCATTGAAGGAATAAGACAATGGTGAAACCCAGTAGCCCCACACCCACCAATTTGGAATGTCACCTGTTATTATTAAGCATTCATGTGAGCACATTCCTCAAATAGGTAATTGGAATCATTTTGAAGACATCTTTCAAACTTACAATTTCTCACTTACGTTTAGGAAGGATGAAACCTCCAAGTAGGAAAACAAGAAGAAGCATGAGGGCTCCTCCAGTGTTGGCAATAATCATTGTCCTGCAAACTCCAGAAATGAACCTAAACATCCCAGCTGCCATTTGCTGAATCAGAAATACCAACAGTAGTTGCTTGAAGAACCTGAAAATGAGATCAAAGGCAAAATTCTCATCTGGTCTATTATAGATATATATTATTCAATATGAAATACATAAGAATTTAGCTGACCTGCTAGCTTCAGGTGCAAAACCTATGGTGTAGTAGGTGATAACCATCCACACAATAGACTCAAATATCGAAATTGGGATACGAAGAATGAAATTGGGGAGAGTATATGTCCAAGCAGGATGGAACAACAGGTCTCTATGCTTGTAAAACACAGGAAGCCTTGCAATCGTGAGGGATAACTCAGCAAAACCATTGAACATGTTCATGATCATGGAGAACAGAATAGCCCCAATATAAACCGCCCCATCATCTACAGTGTTCTGGTGCATCTTGGTTCTCAAGAAGATAGTGGCAGCTATAATGGCAATAATGATGATCTGGACTGTCTTGAATATGTAGACAAAAGAGTTCCTCTTGATCAGTAGCCATTCCTTATCAAAGCATGCTTTTAAAAGTTCCATTTTTGGCACTGAATATTTCTTGAAAACAAGAGCAGCTTTGTGACCCCTTGACCTGTCAAATGGGACTGAGAGCTCATTCTCAAGCCGCATTCCGACATGGAAGCTCTTGAATCGGTTTGCAAACTCTGACACTGTCACATATCTGTATGGCCTACTTCTGTCTGCCCAATATTGTTCTTGGTCTTTCCTTGAGGTAACCTGTACACATTTTAGAAGCCAACCCATATTCAAATGAAGTTCCATTAGAAAAGATACGAGTAACGATGCGGTGAAACGATGATGATACCTCTTGCAAGAAATCAGCGGTTCCTTTCCTCTCGGGACAGCGGAATCCCATGGACTCGAAGAATTCGAGGATGTGCTCACGTGGGCCCTGGTAGACAATCTGACCCTCAGATATGAGAATGATGTCATCAAAGAGATCGAACGTCTCAGGAGCAGGTTGGAGGAGGGACATAAAGATGGTTGCTTCAGTGAGGTGTACAATCTGCTGCAAGCACTTCACTATTTGATACGTGGTGGAACTATCAAGACCAGTCGATATCTCATCCATGAACAATGTCGTTGTGGGCCCAACAATCATCTCCCCTGTGCACAAAATCAAACCCATTCATTCCAAGTTCACATAATAATACACATATCCACTAGTTTCGTCTCATCACATCCACTAACTTGCACGTTAAATTGTTTTTATTAAAAAAACATAACAATAATAATAATAATAATGATGATAATGATAAAAGGTCTGAAATGCATATTAGTACGAATAAATATTAAAAAAATAGTTGTCAGAGAAACGTTTTAAGGAGATTTGGTCTGAAAAAATGAAAGATGAAATGAAGAATTTTGTCAAAGTGGGTTGGTGAATCCGGGAAGGTGAAGGACCAAGTCCAAATAAGAAGAGTTTGGCCGGCTAACGTATATTTTGGCCATTTTAATTTTAATCTTTTAACACACTTTGACTTGGTGCGGGAGTTGCATGTTGCGGACAAAATAATAATAATAATAATTTAATAAAGCTAGAGATGACCAATTATTGCTTCAAAGAATAACGGAAAACATAAAGCAAGATTAAGTGGTTTCTGACCAGTCGTTACACGCTTCTTCTGTCCTCCTGATACACCTCTATGCATCTCATCACCCACAATGGTATCTTTACATATGTCCAACCCTAATATCTGTTTCATGCCAACACAGGACCATATTTAATTTAAGTAAAGTAGTAAATTGCCTTGGTAATGTTCGGTAAATATCAGCAAATTAAAAGCGCAATAATATCTAGGTGTGATGCAAGTAGGATAAGTTGTTCTCATAATAAATTCATGTTTGCTGGTTGTTTTTTTTCCTGTGCTACTGCTAGGACCCATTTAGCTGCCATAACTGAAAATGACTCGAGAAAGTTGGTGAGGAGAAAGTTTTGACGAGGAACTGATTTGAGAAGAAAATTTGGAGATCTGGGGTTGGTATGCTGTCAGATTCTGAATAGTGAGAAAGTCATGGGGTGGTCTTTTTCATTATCTTATTGTCTCTGTAACTCGAAATAGAAATGTTGAAGGAAGCCATCACTTAATCAGTTACCTTGAGAGTATAATCAGTAAAGAGACTACTTTCTGTTCCTTCCATTGCTGTTGCCTGAAAGTCTCATGAAAAATAGAAAGAAGTTGAGAACACTTAACTGAGTAATTAACCTAACATTGAGATTATTAGAATTAATTATTTGGGAAATACCTTCATGAAAAGGTCAAGTTCAGCCTCAGGAAATATGCCGGCTTCTTTTTCTCTTCTGGCAAGCTCACTTAAAAGATCTAAGACATCATAAATGTAAATCCAGTTTGTTAACAAATGATTTATGCGTGAATTAATTTGTGTTTAAGGCTAAAAGAGATGAACTAAATTACCATATCTGGTTCCAACCCCTTGACATCTGGCCGAAAAATCCAAGGTTTCTTTCACAGTCATTTCTCCAACATGAACATCATTTTGACTAATGTATGCTGATGTCTTTCTGGGAACAAACTCATTAAGCTTGTACCCATTGTAAGTGATTTCTCCTTTCACCTGTTTCGTTCATAAATTTTTAGTTATTTCTTGTGATAAAAATCTGTACTTTAGTAACAGTAACATTTTGTTGGGATTGATGATGGAAACTTATCTACCTTCAAATTTGGGTCCAATTTTCCTGCCAAGGCCAACAAGAGGGTCGTTTTCCCGGAAGATGGGGGACCTAGCAAAAGGGCCATCCTTCACAAACCAACAAGAACACTTGTTATTTAAATCAAAGCAAACTATATATGTATATATTTAAAAATGTCAAACTTGCTTGAAGATTACACTTTAGAAAATGAAAGGCTTCTTTGAGTTAAAATTATTTGAAAGACAAGAACGTTGATGTGATGTGATACCTTGAGGGTTTAATAATACCAGAGGCATTTTTAAGAATAGTCAGCTTCGTCCTCTTAGCTGTACTAATCCCACACACGCTAAGAGCAGACTCAAGAAGATTCAATGCCACATTTGGCAGCGTTGGAAGAGCCCTGCTTCCAATGTACGAGTCAGCCTCCACTGTCAAATTCTTAAACCTCACTTCCACCGTTGGAAGTCTGATCCCAACCCTGCAATTTCAGGAACAAAACAACTCAATCAAATCTAAGAAACATGTTTAATATGAAATGATGGTACGTAAGAAACATTGGATTTGGAAGATGATGGAACTGACTTTTCAATTCTGTTTCTGAACTTTCTGAGGTACTTCTCGTTGTCTTCCTCGGCGACTTTGAAGATTCTGTCGATGATTTGTTGTCTCTCGTTCATGTCCAGCTTTCGAACATCGACTTCCTTGTGCATGGCCTGGCCTTGATCTTGGTCTCCATAGGTTTGGAAGATGCTTGTTCTTAGCCTATCGTAGGTGGGCAGTTTCTCTATGGCGGCCCACTTCAGAGCCTCTTCGTCTTCGTCGATCCGAGTGCTACGGTGAGAATATCTGCCGCTAGCAAACACTTCTTCCATTCTCCAACTCGACCTGCTCAAGCTCTTACTTATGTTCCTCGTTAAATTGCCGTCCATTGTTGCTTCCCTTCTTGTTCTGCACAAGATTTCAGAGGTATATCAATGAAGCAATCAAACAAGACAAACGGACTCTTTTTTTCTTTCCATTTTCCATGCAACCAAACAGAAAATCAAAATGGACTGCACATACTTACTTGATCTTGATGAATGCTAAATTCGGTTCCTTTATTGGTTAACAGAACAGAAAAAGAGCTAACAACCCCAGGGAAAAAAAAAAAGATTCACTTTTGATGCACCCTGCAAATTTCTCCTCTCTCTCTCTTTGTTTTCTTGTGGTTGTTGTATATTTGTCCACAAGGGAGAGACTTGGGAATGAAGAAGGAGAAGGAGAAGAAGAAGAAAAGTGAGTTTAGTGCCTTGTGAATGAAATTGGTGATTATATATACATACAAAGCGAAGAAGAGAACAGAGAGGCCGCCAAGATAGAGGACAGGGTTAGGTGGCAGAATAGTCCTAATGCTTTCGTTCAGAATGTGAAACTTTTTAAGTTGTATTAATAATATTACAAAGCTTTAATAAAAAAATACCCTCCGGCCAAAAAATTTAAAAAGACCCACTTCCCTCAAATTGTGTTATGACTTGTGAGTTATTCATTCAAACATGAACAGCCGCACCAACTTGCCTTCCGGTTTCCTGGAAAACTCATCTTTCTTATTTTTAAATTAAAATAACATGTATCCTTTATATTGAATATTGATGGACAAAAAAGAAATAATATACTCCATCCGATCTTATATATAAAATTTTTTATACTGGATCTAAATATAAGACCCTTTACAATATACAATATAATATTTATTATACATTTTCAAAAAATACCCCTATTTAATGTATCCAAAAAGAAAGAGAAAGAGATTAAATAAGGGGGGTTTTAAAAAAATATTGAGATTTTTAAAGAAATCGAGATAGTTAATTAATTTTAATTTTAATTATTAATCTACGTGATTCGATTAAAAATATCTTATATTAAGGATAAAAGGAAGTATTATTTGTTAGCACTTTATCTTTGATTATACAGTGCATCAGCCATGTGACTGGAGAGAAAAATGATCTAACACTATTTTTCAATAAGCCGGACAACAAATATAGATTTTTTGTATAACCATTATTCAAGAAGAAAAAGAGAATCTCCATTTAATTTCTTATTGAAAGTATCTATATACTAAATTAATTCATCATAAATAACGTAAATCAATTATAAACAGTACTATCATACTAATTTTTTTTAATAATTTGAAATTACTATTGATGGTTTCTTGAAGAATTCATTCTCATAAATAACATAATAATATATATTAAAAGTAAAATTTATTGGTTATAACATATTCGTTATTAGCTTGATTTATTTAATTTATAATTTTGTTTTATCCTTTTTTTAGTTATAAATAAACGGATTACTGTAATTTTGATGAAGTTTAGGTGAACTAGATAAAGATTCTAAACTCCTAAAAAAAAAAATAAAGATTCTATACTGAGACCGATTCCATGGCCAAGTTAGCAACAAGAATTAAAAAAATGATTAAGAAACAGTTAGTAAATAGTAATACTTTGAACATATGCACTTGTGTATGCATAATGCATGTATATATGTGTTAATTTTAATTTTTCTCGCCCTCTTACTTGGTTTAAAGCGATGAAATGGTATAAGAATTAGACTAGGTCATTATGAGGTGTGAAGAGACAATCGGACAACAGCAAGGAGATAGACAGGTCTGCATTAATTTCGTTAATATAGTAACTGTCGTGTGAACTAATTTTCATGATTTTTTTAGCCCATACGAATTTTCATGAATTTAAATTATGTCATTTATAGATTTTAGACAAGAAACTTTGTCTCAAGCAACCTTTGGAAGATATGTTGCTGTTGAATGTCATGAATTTGACAGGATTATTTACTTCATAGTATATAGCATCTCTTTAAAAAGATAAAAAAATTATATATATATATATATATACTTTTTGTTATCAATTGTTTAATTAAATTACAATAATTATATTTTTTATTATTACCCTAAAATGTGATAAAAAAATCCTGCAAAATATCATATACCATAAAAATATATTTTATATTTTCAAAATTAAAAATTTTCCCAAGTTAGGTAAATATGACTTTTTTTTTTCTTGAGAAGTATATTTTCCGCATGTAGATAGTGTAAACTCCAGAAGGTTTAAAGAGGAATTCCAAGCAGCATTTTAATTTCAGCTCTTTGAATTTATCGGTTAGTCTCATTTCTTTTTTTTTTCTTTTTTTCTTTTTTTGCCTTTGAACTTTTCATTATGGAACATCCTAATTAATGGAAATGATAACACCCCCATTAAAATGAAATGATATTAACTTATTTTTTTTCTATGAGAGAATATTGTCTTCATTTTTCTTTAGATCATTATGTCAATTAGAGGACCAAATTTTAAGTTTCAAATGGTTTTTTCGAAGGAAAAAAAAAAACACATTCTGCGCACATGCATGTTCACTTACCGTTAGACCAAGATTAATAAAACCTCTATGTTAGTTAATTCGTGGACTCTGAATAAACATTATATATAATGATGATGAGAGAAGAATGATGAATGTATAAAAAGCTAATTAATACTAACAAAAAAAATTTTATGTCCAAATATAATCATTTCCCTAACAAGTTTCTAGAACCACTCCTAGTGTCATGTATCTGAGGTAGTATAACATGTCTACAGATTATAGTTTAGTAGTACTAGTATAAAATAATTTCCTCTTTATTTCTGTGCAATATGAACGAAACTGGCAGCTGAAGCTATTGATGACCTGAAGACAAAACATATAATGGTTGAATGTTAGAGATAATTTGAAAAAAAATTAAACTCCTATATTGGATGGGAGTAAGGCTTATGAAATATATATAAGAGAGAAGATAAAGTATATTAAAAAAATTATTAAAGAAAAAATATTAAGTGGATTTAAATATTATTTATTTAATATTTAAAGCACTTAACACTTGACACGTGGCGCGTCGTGATCATTGGATTGATCTAACCGGTGGAGATCTAGTCTGGTATGAATTTCAGATTAATATTTTAATTAATCTTTTTTTTTTCAGAAACAGAATTTCAAATAAAAATGTTTTGAAACAATACATTCTGAAATAACATGTCATTTGATATTCTGTTTAAATTTGACAACAACATTTCAAATACAATGTTCAGAAATGAATATGCTCATGAACAACATTTCAAATACAATGTTCAGAAATAAGCAGGTTCGTTTCAATTTTCTATTTTCCACTATTATAAAAAGATCAGACTAGAGACTAAAAGAATCCTAACATTCTCTTCTCTTGCTTACAATCTCTCTGTTTTGTTATGTGTTTCAAGGTATCTGAAGTTGCTGTTAGATATCTTTGATGCTTAGAATAACTCCTAGGGGTGATTCGTCATATCCCTGCAACAAACCTAGTAGGGGTGAATAACACCTTGAGAATAGTATATTATTATATGTTTCTGACATGGGTTATTTTCAGTTTCTAACATTGAAGAGTGATGAAAATTCTGCAGTTACATTTTTCAATTACTTGAGAGAATATGAAAATGTGACATCGAGTTTTGTGCCTTAATATTCATGTGGCAGAAAGTGGATCACTCAACGTCGTCGTCATCCCTACGCTATTTTGGTTACCCTTTTCAAGTCTGGAACTTGAAAGTATAGATTCCATGAAGTCATATATCTGTCCCATGCATCTAGAAACCCTTGTTATTTTCTTCCTTTGTGAACGTGTAGATTTTTAAGCTTTCTATTCCTTTGTCCATTTAGCACTATTCAACGCTCAAGCTCTCAACTTTTAAGTATTATTCCACAGTAGAACTTTCTAATTGACCTTAATTTTTGAAAAAAAAAAGTGTCCAACTTTTCAAAAAAAAAAATCCTAAAAATGAAATTCAGATGTACTTTCATTCTTTCAACTTGCATATGAATGAGTATGTTGTTAAATCATCTAATAAAAATTTAGTTCAAATGGAGAGTGAAGATCTCTCTTATACATCTCAATAGACAAATTTTAGACTAAAACTGCTGAGTAATTTTCATATATGAAACATGTCCCCTGATTAAATCTCTTAGGTATATATGGTTTAAATGTTTGCAAGGTAACTTACTTGACACAACTTGGTTTTAAAATGAAATCTGAGTTGATATCAAAATTAAAGTGATCAGCCAATATTTGTTTATTTTGGCCAAGCATCTTTAACGAACATTGTTTGTTTCGGTCAAGTGTCTGTAAAATGGGTGTTCTAGAAGTTTTACATTGTCGATCTAAACCTCCTCGGTCCGATTTAAGTAACTGAGAATAACTGCACTTGACATTAGTTAATTTTAAGATAAAATATAAGAAAATCTCAATATATATCGTTTTTAAAGAAAGTTAAGACTGTGCCGACTAGTTGGTTAAGGTTACTTATGATCTTAATATGGACTATATTTGTTTTACTAGTCCTCCAGTGGGTTGTAATTAAGGAGTTAGTTGATAAGAATTAATATATTCCCTGTGCAATCTTTGTATGGGTTTCTAACTATCCCTTTTCTATTGAAAAAAAAAAAAGAAAATCAATGTGGCATTTGAAATCAATATCAATAGTAATATAAAATTAAATCATATAAATTATGAAGAATGTGGCTCTCCTCAAACTCTATAGAGAAAGCATTACAATTTTCATAAATCACCAATAATAATATAACTTATTCTTGATATGCGAATAATCCACAGGCTCACATCTAGATAAACATAAATTTCATTTGAAATTTTGAAAGAAGTAGGTTGGGGTCAAGTTCAACCAGAATTTGATACATGAAGGAGTTTGTCAAATCCATTTAAATATTAGAGATTAGGGTTGATCCAAGTGTGTGGGTAAGATTAGGTAGTTGGTAACAACAGACAAGAAAAGACAACTACCATTGGAACAACAGTGGATTTTAATGTAGTACTTCGTTTTGTGATGGTTGGCTGGGAAATTACCCAGTAGAAAGCAACACAATACCAGAAAAATATTAAATGTTTTGTAATTTTAGGAGCAACGTAATCTTTCATCAGGAGGTACACTTATTGGTTAAATCATTCAATGTGAAATTATGACTATAAATGAGATTGACTAATCGAAAGGGGTTCATTTTTCAACCACTCATTGCTTTCTCAATAATTCTTAACGCAATAGTATACATTGACAGCCTCAGGTTTTCGATTGTGCAACGTTGAATTATTACATCTGATGAAAACATTGTGAGTACGTACTTTTACTTCAATGGTTCAGGGGGTGTTTGGTTTGCATTTTTGCAAATCAAACTGTACTTTCTAATTATCATTTTCTTATTTTTTATCCAAACAGTTTTTCAGTAAACTTCTCTACTTTTATCCAAACTTCATTTTTGTAAACTATGGTTATTCTAAAAGTACTTTTACAAAAAGGCAAATCAAACGGGCACTTAGATATCATCCTAAAATTTCTTGGATTCATTTGGTAATGGGTCTGCAAATTCAACATAATTAAACACCGTAATTATGACATCAGGATGAGCTATATAAGTTTTTCTGTTATTTTTAACCATAAATATTTGTATCATCATTGACGCCTTACAATTGTAATTAAGATGGCAAATAAAAAAAAAAGTTAGACATTGGTTCGAGCTCTTTGAACCTGGATTCCCGGCAAATAATAAACTTTAGTACTGGTAGAATTGATCTGATTTTTTTTTAAAAAAAATCATTAAGCATAGATATAGTCACAGGTGAAAGGGTCACAAAGATTATTATATTATATTATTTCCATTTCTTTTGCACGTAAGAAAGCAATTAATTAGTGTCAAAAGGTTGTTGACCCGCTTGGGTAGTGATACCCATTATTTAAAACAAAATAAAACAGAAGCGACCAAATGTTGGGCCAGTCCCTTTAAGTAGCTAATTGGGCTCCATTTGTTTTTATTTCAGAAGATGCAAACACAAGCAGACAATTTGAGACTGGCGGAGGTTCTTGGAGCGCTATAAAACAAAGATCTCTACCCGGAAAAGAGGAAAAGGTTTTCTGATGAAATTGAAACAGTCTCGAAGTCTTAAAATACACACACACGCAGACGGCAAAGGAAACATCAATAAACTATATATATAGCGAACAAAGTTCAATTAAATCTATATATATATGGATCAAGTATTATTGTTGAGATGATGTTATGTAGAGTATATTAATGCACATTTATTGTCCTTAGGGATATGGTCCATGGTGTGAAAAGTATAGGAAGCAGTCAACATTCGTTAGAAAAGAGGAAATTCGTCTAAAGATGGAACGTTACCCACATACACTCTACCTAAACTATATTTCTTTATTTATTCCTAAGATCTACTTTTGGCGTGTATATATATATATATGTCTGTTTTTGTTATTAACTTTTGTTCTTGTCTGCTTTATATTCAACACTCATGACATTTGCCTTCCCCTCTTGATGAACTTCTCAATCTACCCCTCTCCACAACTCTTTTTTCTTTTTCTAATTAAGTTTAACACACACACACACACACACACATCCATAGTGATTAAAATTATATGACAATATATAAATAGGGGCCAATGAGCTGGATTTCGTGATCATCTCCAATTTTGATTCAATCATTCAAGTTAATTTAATCTTACAATATTTTTATTTGAAAAGACTAAAAGGTTAAGAAAAGGTCCACCGTATGGAGATAGATTAATTCTTACAAAAATGCAAAATTGAATATTAGATAAGAAATGCTTGTCTTTTTTCTTTTTTAGTCATGGATCAGGACCATTCCTATTGATCATGGGAGGCTAATTTTCTTTAAAGAATATTCAGAACAAATGGTACATCCCTCTCAACTAAGTTTGATATATATATATATATATATAGAAAAGCATTATTTTGTTTCCTAGTGTTTAAGGGTTTATTATAATTGCGATGGATAAGTCTTATAGGGGGACAAGAAGACAAAACATGAAATCAAGACGCTGAATTATGATTCATAGATTCTTTATAAGTTTAGAATAAAATGATAATATCTAAACAATATGTGTGTGCGGGCATATATATATATATATATATATATAGAGAGAGAGAGAGAGAGAGAGAGAGAGGGAAAGCCAAATGATAGAAGGAGGGCTACATCAAAAAGTGGGGGAGACGCAAGTCAAATGAAATGGTCCCAATTGGAACCTTGGCATCTACCTTGCTCGTCCTATTTATGCAGGTTAATTAATTAACGTATGAATATGAATATATATATATATATATAATCAATATCACTGGAATAGTATAGAACCTTTTGAAGGCCTTTGAGTGGGTTTATCTTAGATTCAGTGTAAATGCATGAAATCCGTTTTAATTTATTATCAATAGTATAATCTAGTTATCAATATGATAATATACAAATATATATATATATATATAGACTTACAAATAATGAAAAGTATAACTTATTTTAGGTTTTATATAAATGTGTGGGCGACTGTAATTTGATTAGATGTCAATAATAATGAGGGCTGACTTGAAAGTACGTAGGATTATTGAAGAGGTAAATATAAACGAATATTCAACTTGTGAATTGAAATGCGAATACCATAAACGTGGGCAATTGAACTGGGTGTACGTCAATGGGGTCAGCAATCAATCACGCATACCATCCTTGTCGTATTTGTAGATTAGTGTAGGGTCCCCTCCCTTTACAATTTGAGCTAGTCCAATTACATACATTGACTTGGTCCCCAAAAAAAAAAACAAATCCCTCTTTTCAGGATTCTTTTTGTATTACGCTTTTTGTTGAATCCACAAATTCAATCAATTATACAATATTAAAAAAAAATGCAACAGTATATCATTCAGCTCCAAATTGTTTAACAAATACATTCTCAATTATTATATTAATTTATTCTCTCTAATTCTAAATAATTGTCACTTTGAAGATATGTATGTAAATTAAGAAAACTAATAAATAATCTAAAAGTTAACAAAATATGATTATATTTTACCATAATACTTTCATTAATTACTCAATTTGTTTCAAAATAATTGTCAATTTAGAGTTATGCACGCATATCAAGAAAATTAATAAATAATCTAAAAGTTAATAAAATATGATTATATTTTACTATAATACCCTTATTAATTATGTAATACTTCATTTCACCCTTAATATATTTTAACCGAATTATACAGATTAAGAATTAGAGTTAAAGTTAGTCAATTACCTTAATTTTTCAAAAAATAAGATATTTTTTTAAAAATTATTCTTATTTAATCTCTCTCTCCATCTCTTTGAATAAATTAAATTTGAGTATTTTTTAGAAATATATAATAAATATTATCTTGTACTCTAAAAAAAGTCTTATATTTAGAATTAAGATAAAAAACTCATATTTAGGATGGGAGGGAGTACTTTTCTCTTCATTCATTATTATTGAAAAGTAAACTTATTAAAAAGTAATTAATATTATCTTGAAAATTGTAAATTAACAATTATTTTAAAATAAGAAAAAAAGCCCAAAATAACAATTGTCTTGAAACATGGAGAGTAATAATGAGATAAACTCATATGCATTGCAAAGTCAAAAAAATAAATTGCACTGCAGTAAGTTATAAATAGTAAAATGATTTATTATAAATTATGAATTTTATATTGATATTAGTAAGATAGTATCGATCCAAACTCTTTTATTTATTTTTATATCGATAGATATTGCACATTAGAGTATGTTATTAATCAAATTTCATATTTTTAATTGACTAAAAACAGTAATTCATGTTGAAATCTTATGCTTAACATCAGTCTTTTTATATGATGCAATTAACATTCAAGTATACGAAAATGATAGATAGAATATTATATCTACTTGCTTGAACTGCACACACACGTACAAACTTAATTATAGACTATAGTTGCAAGTCGAAATTAATTAGCTCAGCTTATTATGATTTAGTGTCACAGGTCACACAGGATAGCTAAGCAGCCTTCTTTGAAATTTAAACTAATAGGGTTTAGGTGTGTGCCATCTCATTTAATTTGACGAAAGACTAAAACACAGGAACTAATATAAAGTAATGGAACGTTTTATTTTTATTTTTTTCACACTCACTCTTTGACAACCCCATCATTAGCCTGAAAAGTGTCTGTTAGATCTCTCACCAACTCAACACCCAATTAATTCCAACATTTTGGACGGCTTGATTAGTGGCCCGATTAAAAAAAACCATACGGTTGGTGAATCCACCTTACTTTAAAAAATTAATTTTTTCTTCCACACCTTTAAGAAAAAACACTCGTTCATTGTTAGGTTCATCGGACCCTAGATATAGGCAGATTCTAATTAAGCGTTAATTTTTTTAAAAAAGAGAGTTTGAGTGAAAGAAATGTAATTAGACGAAAAAAATTAATGTGTTATATTCAGTGTTGTGATTGATCAAACTTACAAAGGTTTAACTTAAGTATAAAAAAAAACGCATATCCGTTCTACAGAGAGATTTTTTTTTAATTTTGATTTTTGAGTGCTTATTTATAATAATTGATAATTGACCATGTAAAGAGTATGTGGGATTTTATTTTCATTTGTAATAATTATATATAACTTGGAACCATATCAAAAAGTATAGAGAAAGAAAGAAAAAGGATATTAAGAGAAATTATAAGGTGTTATCTCTTGATAAATGATTTATCTAAAGAAATGGTATTTGATAGAGCCAATTGACATCGTATGACCTATATAGTTGACTCTGCTTAAATGGATAAGACTAATGTTGTTGTTGTTATTGTTGTTGTTATAATTATATAACAAAATTTCTAATGCTATTTAGCTAAGAAGGTGGGATCTCTGAATTTAATTTTTGGTGAAGTTGGTGAAGTTAATAAGGTATATAGGGGTTAGGTCTGTTAAAAGATACTATGAAGAGAAACATTTTACTTGTGTCCCATAATACATATAGATATGTAAAAAATTTATTTAGTTTAAATCAATATATTAAATAATAAGAAATAATATAATCAACTACAAATATCAAATGATTAAAAATATTATATATGTGTTTGTGACTTTGTGTATAGCTCTCCTCCAGTTCGTTCTATTTAGGGTTTTCTCACACACAAACTGCAACCTAAAAATAATAATTTTTTTATGAAAAACAATTTGTTACTCATAAATTAAAGCTTTTTTGTTTTCCTTAACAACCTAATGATAAATTATGTATTGTTAGATTGAAGTAGATCAACCAAAAAAATGTGGAATTTATCATTGTACCATAAGTTGTAGGTGGCACTGAATCTTTCTCAATTTGAACTTAGTGAGTGATATTAATTTATTGATTAAATCAAAATGTAATGGAGAGCAATTTTTTTAAGAACATAAATCTAACCTAATATGAATGATTAATTAATTTTCTCATTAAGAAAGCAAGGTTATTTTCTTTAATTTATTTACTATAAAAGAGCATAACTTAATAAGTAATAAACATATAGCCACCAGAAAAGACCCAGAAAAAAGTATAGTACATAAGATAGATTGAATTAATATAAAGCAAAAACTTTTGATCATTTATAAACTTAATCAGATGAATCTATCGAATTTAACGAGCTTAGTTGGAAAATTTGTTATTTTGATGTGACAAAAGATAATATGTATGGGTCAATGACTGTGGGCGCCTACCCCACAAACACCATACACCCCACCCCCACAACAAAAAAAAAGGGTTGTTGGAGGATTGTCAATTGTTGACTCTCAGACATATCCATATATTTTCGTAGGGTTTGTTGGATGTGATTACTTTTACACCGATCACTGCTCTCTTGCCATGCATGTATGTGAATATGGTGATGTTTTATTTTTTTTTTTAGTACATACATATCACTATTAGCAGGCAAAACAAAAAATTCTTCAATGATATTAAGATGAATTGAAAAGTGATTTGTCACATGGGACTAACTTAACTTACATGATAAGAGTAAGATGGGATGAAGTAGTTATATTGACCAAAATTGAAATTGTCACGATATAATAAAAAATTGATGACTCGGTTAATAAAGTATTGATGTATAATTTATTAATTTGTCCCTTAATACTGAAGTTTGCAATAAATATGTTTATATTAAATTATATATATTAAGAATCTTGTATAATATTAAAAATGTATTAAATATTGTAAGAAATTAATAATTCTTTTGTAATTTTAATAAAAATAAGTGTTTATATGTCAATAAACATATAATTAGTGTTTTGAAAATCGGACCAAACTAATCAATTTAACCGGTTGGATCAGAAACTAGTACTTGGACCGATCCAGAATACACAGAAAACTGGACTCTATAAACCATTCAAAGACAGGAAAAACCAATAAACCCAGACTGGTTCCGGTTTAATCTTATAAAAAAAAAACTCTGGATTTTAAAATAAAATTGAAGCTTCTTACTTTATTAAAAGGTTTAGTTTCAGCCCAATGACCTTCGACCCAATGGATGCATGGCCCATCACTTTGACAGCAGCTCTCACCGCTCTTCCTTGAAATTATTGATGTGGGACTTGTGATTGTGAGAAATGTTTGCTCTTGTTTTCAATTTCTTAAGTTTTTGCTTATTATTTTTGTTTATTTTGTCAATCTTTTTTCTTTATAAGAGAACATATTCTTAATTTTTGTGATATCATTTGGCAAAATTTTTTTTATGATATCTATTATTTATCTATATTTTAGTTTTGAACTTAAACTTTTAAATTTAGTTTTAACATAATTCTTAAAAGTTTTTTATAATAAAGTTTCATGCCATTCCCCAACTAATTTTTTTTTTCTTTTTCTTCAATATTCACCCTTTTTTTTGTTTGTTTTTTGAATCTTTTTTCTTCATGTGAGAACATCATTTTAATCTTTATGATACATATTATTTATTTATATTTTTATCACAAACTTGGTCCTTTTAATTTACTTTTAATAAAACTTTTAAAATTTGTTGATAACAAAAGTTTTTAAGCATTATCTTTCCATATTGCCTTTTTTTAAAAGAAATATTACTTTCTTTAGAAGTAAATCTTCCTCTTTTGGCTTTAGATTAATAATTTTTTTATCTTTTAAGTATATATTATTTAAAATATATTAATTTAATTACAACTGATCCAACCATAGTTAAACTATTAAACTTTAAACCGGTATCTTGGCCAGTTTAATGATTGATCAGTTTTCTTAATATTGCATATAACCCTTCAAGTTTTAAATTAAAAAAAAAGATTTGAATAATTTTCTTTTGTGTATAAGATTTGAACCAATTGTCCCACTAGCTTGGTGGTAACTTCCCATTGGACTTTCATTTGACAGCCCTTTTACATGCTTGAAATTGGGCTTTAACTTCAATTTAGCGCTGAACTAGTCAAAGTCCAACCATGCTTTCCCCATCTTTCCTTCACTCTTCATTTCCTCATTCATATTCAGGCCTAAAAATTGGCTCAAAAAAATTCAGGAGAAAAAAATCTCATTCATCTTGGGTACTCCGAAATTAAACAATTTCACATTGCATGGCTCAAAATCGGGTTCTCAAGCGAATTGACTCTTGGCTAGAAGCCATGCATGCCAGCCAAATTCAAGATCAGGTAGAAGGTTTCAATGAGCAAGTCAGATAGTTGCCCCAATATATCACCTTTAAGATAGCTCAACTTGATCTTGATCTAAAAAGGTATATTCATGATCAATACTATGGACATGATTTCACCCGAAAAGAACAATAAATTACCCATCTAAAAAAAAGATTTGCAAAAGATAGAAAATGATATGGCCCAACATCAAGCACAAGCTATTTATAACTATTATCCTTATCACTCCCAACAGCCCTCATATTCTGCCTTATTTTGCCTCTTGCCTATCCATCTTATCTATATGAGTCTGACTATGACAAAGTCTTCAAGATGACTCATTAGATTTTTGATAACCTCCAAAACCTAAGATCAAACCTCCTCAAAATAAACATAAATTTGAGGATGCTTCCACCTCTATGTCTTGCCCTCCAAAACCCCCTCAAAAGCCTCTTTTTAAACCATTGACCATTAAAGAACCTCAATTGCCTCTAGAACAGCCACCTCCTAACACCCGAAAAAGCCCTGATAATGGAAAAAATCTCGTCTAAGAAGACCTTAAACCCATAGCCACTTTACATTTGATTAAGAGGTATTATGCTCCCTCTGACTTAGATGACAGTTCCTCCTCTGGCTCCGGTGAATAAAGAGACTTCTCATCTCTCTTCATGGCTACCCCCCAACAACTGACTGATGATGTCATTTAGTTTTCTAACTTAGATCTATTTTATTTAAAAGTAATATAAACATATAACTTACATCTATATTGCAATGGTAGGAAAATACACTAGCCTTTCAAATCCTTATCTTTATGCTTTAAAGGTATATTTCTAACTTAGATCTATTCACATTTGTGAACATGTAGAAACCCCTAAGTATTTGATGCAGGGATGCTTGAATGAAGAAGCCTAGGATTTCTATAGATACTATGGGAAACAATACAACTATAACTAGATATTTAAGAAAGTATGATGCCTTATAGTTTTCATATGGAGGACATTTTTTACTATCCAACAAACATCAAATTTTCATAATCGGTTCGTAAGCACAAATTAACACAACAATGAAAGGAATACATCTATCATCAAAGAAGACATATTGATATAACAAAGATTAAATGCTCCGCACAAAACAAAAACGATCAACTAAATAAAGCCAGATTCATAAAGACGTATTTGTGAAGACACAAACCTGAATATCGCATCGAATTTGTGTTCCTTAAACAAGCATACAATGAAATGACATCATCCAAACTAAAAATTATAAAAAAAAAGGATTACGAATTTGTGTAGCCCACGCGTTGCATGCATATATTATAGTTATGATGATAAATGAGATTGACTAATCAAAAGTTGTAAGGAAGGGCTTCATTTTTGAACCACTCGTTGCCACCACAACGCTATCTCTATATCGCTCCAGAGCAATGGACACATGGGTTCCAACAAAGTCAGCAGTACCAGTGAAGTAAACACTCCAGCCTTTGGAAGAAGAATGTGGAGTTGTAGATACCCAAATGGGGTTCTCCCAATCAATTCTGCTATGAAGGGACAGCGAGAGGAAGAAGTAGAAAAAGAAGATATGAAGAAGAAGAAGAAGAAGAAAATTAAGCCAAGGAAGATGAGAGACCAGAAAAGGAGCTTCGAGATGAGGAAGTAGTATCGAGCACAATGAATAGAAGACAAAGCTTCTAAGCTAGTTGACACCGATGAAAGAAGGCCGGTTGCAAATCTGGTAAACAACGAAGAAGGGAGAAAATGGTTGCTGGATGTAGTGAAGGTTGGTGGAGGATCAAATCTAGTAAGGTAGGGGTCTCCAAGAGGTGAAGGTTGCAGAAATGTTATAGAGATGGGAGAAAGACTGATGGAAGGGAAGGAGAAGCATGCAAGGTGACGTTGCTGGGTTGTAATTTTTTTTTTCATGAGGGTGTTATGGTCTTGCTATCTAGGATGCTTGGCCGTTGCTATTGAGAGTCAATTTGGGCCTTCACGTTTTCATTGCCCGTAGTCCAAATTATTCAAATGGCTGATCTTGTAGCCCAATATTACACTTAGTTCACAGTTTTGGCTAATTGGGTGCAAGGTTTATCAAATAGGGTGTCATTTATTTTTTTAGCCAATGATTTAAAGTCCCTCTCAGCTTGGCACTTTTCCCACACTTTTCATTATGCAAAATTCCCACCAAGCCCTCTGCACATTCGTAAGAACTTAAAACCTTCCAAAAAAAATCTTTGGTCCCAAGAACCCACCATGGACCCGATTAGCTTTGCCATCATTATGCATGTGGTATAGTCCATTGTCCTCCAAGAGAATGTGTCTTGACATATGCAGAGGATCAACCTCAATATAATGAGGATTATCCCAGCTAACTATGGATGAGAAAGTTCCATTGAGGAACGTCTTAGGACAGAGTCTGAGTTGAATAACTTGGCCCTCATACAAGAACGACATGAAGTAATGGAAAAAATGATCCTAGGACTTTGTCACGTTGAAACTACCTTTATCTTTCAAATATTGGATTTGAAAAACTAATTGTTAGTCGAAATTGCTGCTCTTACTATTAAAATCAATAAGCTTTTACCCACCCTCAAAACCGTGCTTTAGAAGATGTCTCTATATAGGTAAATGGATTTTTCTCTTCTTTTTTTTTAATTTATGTTTATTTTGATAGCATTGCAAATTGGATTCATGAAGTTGCCTCCTACAATAAGGGAAATATTTTGTATGTCTTTTTAAATTTGGATTTTTGTAATTTGAAATAAAGTTGATTTTTTTTTTATTTCATTAAGTTTGGATAGCTAGTATAATCTTTATCCCCAAATGCAATATCATGTTATTTTTTATGTTTTCTATTAAGAAGTAGTTCTTCTTGCTAAGAGTCTTTTTATCTAAGTGTATAACTATATAGCCCACACTCTTTATTGCATATTGTTTATTTGTTCGGCCTATGTTGTTAGGCCCATTATTCAATCTAGTTCGTGTGGTTGCCTTAGGCTACTCTGTATTAGCGTGATGTGTACAGCTTGCAAGGTGGTGCTTGTTCCATTTCCGTACCACAATAGTGGTAACACCACTCCCTCATCAGTACAATGTAATGGCTATCCCATTGTTATCCACTTTTGTCTTCCTTGTAATGAACTCTTTTATATAAACTGTACCTTACAAGACAAATAGTGCACTTATAGAAAATCTCTTCTCTTCTTCTTTATTTCCAAGTTGGTATTAAAGCAACAAATGGAGAAGTCACCCTTGTCCAAAGAAATCTCATATGAACAAGCTCACTCATTTCCAGCTAGTGAATTAGCAAGAAACAGGAATATGTAGGAGCTTGCAAGGAAGCATTGAAAGGAGACAACCAAGTATCTGGCAGAAACCCTTACCCCAATGTCTTCCCTCAACATCTTAGGATAACAAATCTCATTGTTCAGATAAATCAAAGCTAAGGTCTCACTAAACAGGTGCCGTTATTTGGTTTTATGAATCAAATGTGCTACATCAAGCTATATAAGAGCAACTACATGCTTTGGAAGACCATGATCTTACCAATCATCAAGGGCAACAAGTTGGAAGATCACATCACACCTTAAGGCAAGCCCCCTTCAGAGTTCATCATTAAATGAATAGAGGTTAAGAAGAACCTTGAATTTGTGATGTAGAACTCAAACGGTTAGTTACTAGTAGGCTGGCTCTACAATACTATGATGATGGAAGTAGTTTCATAATTGCTCAATTACCCTATTGCCAAGGATCTTTGTAAAAGCATGATCTCATGTAACTCTCTACAAGGGCGAATTTCAAAGAACAAGGAAAGGAGGCATGACAATAGAGGAATATCTTGAGAAAATGAAGTCCATAACAAACAATCTTGGTATGGCAGGAAGCCTAGTTTCAATAGAGGATCTCGTCACTCAAACTCTTGCCGGGTTAAATGTTGAATACAACCCCATGGTGGTTCAGTTGGTTGATAAAATAGACTTGACATAGGTAGATTTGCAGGTAATGCTTTTGACTTATGAAACAACGAAAGAGTAACTCAATCATTTCAACAATATGTCTCTGAATCCTACAGCTAATGCAGCTAGTGTTCAGACTCAACAAGATTTGGAAAAGGGGATTGGCATGTTTCTAGTCAGGAATTTCAAAGGAGGCCACAGCCGTGGTGGCAGAGCTAAGAGATCAAGCAAAAGGATTGTATGTCAAGTGTGTAACAAATTGGGCCATAGTGCTACAACTTGCTTCTTCAGATTTGATAAGAACTTCACTAGTGGAAGAAATGCTCAAAGTGGCAATGCTCAGCCCTTTATAGCTTAATGTGTTACTCCTAAAGTTGTGGCTGATGAGTCTTGGTACCTGAACAATGCAACAAATGCTCACATGACTAACAACCTTAAGAATCTCACTAATGCTACCAATACATATGGTAAGATCTATTTAACCATTGCAAGTAGTACAAAAAGTGAAGTTAAATCTATTGGTAATTCAGAAGTATCTTGTGGCAATATAGATATATATTTGAAAGAAGTTTTGCTTGTTCTTGATACTCCTAAGCACTTGATTAGTATTTTAAGAATGGTTACTAATGATCTTATAAGTGTAGGATTTCACTCATTTGGTTATTTGTTTAAGGACAAACTGACAGGGACAATTTTGGCACAAGGCAAGGATAAGGAAGGATTATATAAGCTTTTACAAAACCAGTATAGCTTATATGTCAAGAGTAGTAGCAAAGTTGATGGTTAGCTGAATCAACTAGTTTTGAGTTCTTTTAGCTGTGAAATGATGGAAATATTAATAATCTAGAACTATGGCATTGGAAGTTAGGACATCCATCAAATAAAACCTTGTATTCAGTCTTAAGTAGATATAATGTTTCAACTAAGGAAAGTAGTTGAAAATCTTTCTTTTGTGAAGCATGTCAAATAAGAAAATCTCACTTCCTTTTAAATTTTCAAATTTACATACATTAAATCCTTTGAACTTGATTCAAATCGATGTCTAGGGTCCTTCACCCGTGAGGTCAACAATTGGACACAAATACTACATAGTATTCATTGATAATCTTAGTCAATATTCTTGGTTATAACCCTTGAAAAACAAAAGTGAAGTTGTAGGGGCTTTTGCTTAATTTAAAGCCCAAGTAGAAAATTATTTCGAAAGAAAAATCAAATTTATACAAAGTGATTAAGGAGGCAAGTTTAGATCTTTCCTTAGTATAACATAAACCAGTAGAATCTGCTTTAGACAATCATGCCTCTCTATTATTGGGTTAAAGCTTTCCAAATAGTCATGTATTTAATAAATAGACTGTCAACAAAAGTTTTGAAAGGGAATTCACCTTACATGCAACTATATGGTAGAGAGCCAGATTATCACACACTAAAACCCTTTGGCTATGCTTGCTACCCCTGCCTTAGACTATACAATTAGCATAAGTTGCAATTTCATAGCAAAAAATGTGTGTTCCTTGGTTATAGTTTGGTGTACATGGGGCTTGAATGCCTAAATTTTACTGGGAGAATTTATACATCAAGGCATGTTGTCTTCAAAGAACTGGAGTTCCCTTTTATTGAAGGCTTTCCTAACAGCAAGCAAAGCACCTAAGATATCATTATTAACGTTAATATTTTTTCATTGCAACATTTTTACAAGTCAAAAGCAAGTGTTGTGTTGAACTCAAAAATTGATCTAGGTGATTTTGATGAACAAAACAATGCCGAAAACAAACTGAGGCTTCATCAGGCAACGATTTCTCGAGCTAGGGGAGGATATTGAAAACGCAAGTACTAGCTCGAAGGAGTCAAATTTAGACCATGAAAGGAGTAATGAGCATCCTTCCTCGGATTCTCATGTTACAGCATCAGATGATTCAGTCCAGAGTAGGTCCAATAATCAAATTCGAGATGAAGTTGAACCAGAAACTCTTGTTCAAGCCTCACCGCTGAGCTCACACCAGCCTTCTATCAGTAACATCTTGGAGCCTCTTGTCACAAGCCATCATATGATTACAAGAAGTAAGAGTGGACTATACAAACCAAAATATCCTTTTGTTGAAATGACAAAGACAGAAATAATGTAGCAACTAGAACCAAAAAATACAAAAGAAGCTCTGAACATTCCTCACTAGAAGAAAGCCATGCAAGAAGAAATCAATGCTCTCAAATGAAACAACACCTAGACCTTGGTACCTTATGATGGTAAGATGAATATTGTTAATTGCAAATAAATGTTTAAAACTCTAATATCCTGAAATTTTTTTCTAGATATTCAAGGTTTAATATTTTAAAATTTATAAAAAATTTGTAAAAATAGATATACACCGTTTAGCATGAAATAGGATAAATAGGTCAATTATTTCAGTTAAAAGGAAAAAAATGATGATTTTACCTCTTAAAGATAAAAAAAGAAAAAGGAAATAGGCAAAAAGAGGGGGGGGATGTGGACGAGGAAGATTGTAGGAAAAGTTTATGAATTTTGGGGTAAATTACACCTAATGACCTGAAAATCTTAAAAATTATAAATTAGTCCTAGATTAAGGGTATTTTTATAAATATAAATAATTATAGTCAAAATGAAACTCTCAATGAGTTAAATCCAATGAAATATAGTATGAAATTTACTAAGGTTAAAATAATATTTATTGGATAATTATGATTTAATATTTATATTTTATCCGATAAAAGTCAGTTTAGACTGCAGGAAAAGGAAATATTAATTCAAGAAAAATTAATGGGCCTTGGTAAAATATATTTTGGATAGAAATAATGATTTTGGACCAAAATTAATTATTGAATAATCCTGTTCCAATTTAATGACAATTTTAGCAAAAATACCTAATTGGTACAGGTAAATTTAATCGGTAAAAGGTATTTTGGTCAATTAAACTTTGTGAAGCAATTTTTGGCCAAAAAATTGGTAAAGGACGTGAGCTGCTGCTGCTGCTGGACATGGAAGGAATTATTTGATTTCATTTTAAGGGGATTTTTTTTATTAAAGTAACTAGGTTAGTTAATTAACCTAATTTACTATTCACTCCTCTCATCTTTCTCCTTAAGAAGCTTGGTTAAGCACTTAAGACACTAATTCTTACTCATTCTTGCGTCTGAACCAGAGGAGAAAAGAGAGAGGAAGAGCAAAAAACCTAGAGAGAAAAGGGAGAGTTTGAAGCAAAAGTTACAAAACACAAGTTATTAGGTAAGTTTCTATGGTCTCCATCTTATGTTTCTCTCTACTTAGAGGTTGTTCCATGAGTTTTTCCCTCTCCTTTCCCTCCCTAAGATTTTGTCCATGGAGGATTTTAGTGAGAAAAAATGGAGCTTTCAACAAATAAACCATGGAAAAGAGTGAAAAAGCTTCAAGAGGCATGAAAACACAAGTTGTAGCAAGATTTATGGAGTAAATATTTTTCTACCATTTTTTCTCAGTTTCGGTCAGACTTAGGGTTAGGATAGGAATGGAATTTCAAAATCTTAACTCCAAAAATGAATTTCTTGGGTCCAAATTAAGTAGGAACAAGTATGTTGTACAAGAAAAACCTAAAGGAATTCAATTTGGAATTTTAGGGTTAGTAAGCATACTAATTGGAAAAGATGGTGAAATCAGTGGTTAATGGCATTATTTTATGATGCTATAGGATCCAAAGGAGTGTTAGAAGATCAAGGGAAATGTGTACAAAGTTTGGTGAAACTTGGAAAGCCCAAAGGTGGTTATTTTACCAATTATGTCAAAGTTGTTAAAACTATTTTCAATGATGTTTTGAACATGCAATGCTATGACATTAATGTTTTATGTTGTATTTGATGTGTTGGCTGTTTGAATGAGAGCTTTTATGACTCTTGGATGTCCAATTTTTAAAATGTTACCATGCCAAAATTTTTATGAAAATGTATGGTATAAATTGGTTGATTACTTTCAAATGATAATTCTATGAATTGTATGATGAAATATGCAAATACTTGGTTGTAACTACTGAGATTCTTTGAATCTCATTCTCTTTCCAAATATTTCACTTTATAGGTCCAAGTTATAGCAAGATTGCTCAAGAAGAAAAGGGGAAGGAAAAGCAAGCTCTTAATTAAAATGAACTTGCTTGCATTGGTGCTTTGTTTGGAATACCTTGCGAAAATTATGTGTATGATTTTAGGACTTTACATGAATGTAATTATGTTCATCTAGATCTACTATGATGTAATGTTTTAAGTGAAGACAAGAAATGACCATGTATGTACATATTAAGGTCTATGTTGATAAGTTGTAGGATGAAAATGACCATTGTGACACTGCTCAGAATCTCATGTACTGTTCAGAATTTTTGTAGTTTCATGTATGAGTGTTTTATATGTATAAAAACTAGACATGTGTAGCTTTCCATAGACATAAAGATCACTCAATTTGGAGTTGTGTATGATTTATGGTTAGAATAAGAAATTTTCAAAAATGATCATTGCTACAGTGAAAATAATACGAATTTAATGTATTAATTTTCCAATTAATTTCCCTATTCAATATTTTTTTCATGTATAGAATATTTTAAGCTATATTTAGAGACTTGAATCATGTCAATATGATTTTTCTTGATTTAGTTATGAATTTTCAAAGTTTACCGGGTGAAAAGAAGTTAACCAAGGAAATAGTACCCCAAATGAAATAAATTGGTTTAAGTTATTTTATATAATCAAGTCTCTAATCAAGCATTAATGGGCTTAAATATAGTTTAATATATGAGAAATGAGTCTAAGTACGAGGTGTGACAAAAACCAAATATAATGCACAGGGAAAAGTTGATAGATATAAAGCTAGCCTAGTAGAGAAGGATTTTCAACATGGCCCAAGAGTAGATTTTGGTGAAACCTATTGTCCAGTAGTTAAAGCCATAACCATCAGAGACATACTTACCATAGCTTTAACTTTTACCTAGGAAATTAGACAACTAGACATAAACAATTCCTTCTTGAATGGTTATTTAGAGCAACCTGTTTTGATGCATCAACCTGAGGGTTTCGAAGATATGGCTAAACCTAACTATGTGTGTAAACTGTCAAAGGCTCTCTATGGCCTAAGACAAGCCCTTAGAACATGGTTTGAGCTTCTAAAAAATGCCTTAGTGAAATGGGGATTTAAGAATCTTCAAAGTGACAACTCAGTATTTGTATTTAAGATTTTCGTACTCATATATGTAGATGATACCATTGTTACTAGTAGTAAACTGAAGTGTGTGAGCAAATTTATTGAGAGCTTGCACAGATTATTCACTCTAAGGGATCTTGACATTATACTACTTCTTAGAAATAGAAGTTGATTACTCTAACACAAGCCTACACATGAATCAAAGCAAGTATATACTTGACTTGTTGAAAATATTCAACCTAATGGATGTTGCATCACGTCCTATGCATATGGTCATAAGAAAAACTCTATCTTCCTCAATTGGATAGCCATTGAAAGACCCTTTATAATTCAAGAAAATCATTGGTTCATTGCAATACATCACAACAACACGCCTTACTATTTGTTATGTAGTGAACAAATTAAGTCAATACCTCAGTGCACTACTAGATGTGCATTATAGAGTATTAAAAATGGTGCTAAGATATTTGAAGGGAACCATCACACTTGGCATAACACTAAAGCCAACTTCACAGCTCGATATAGTTGGATTTAATGATAAAGAATGGGCAATTGATACAGATGATAGAAAATCCATGGCAAGTTTCTGTGTATATTTTAGAAACAATTTGATCTCTTAGGCATCCAAAAAGCAAAAGGTAGTGTCTCAATCAAGCATCGAATCTAAGTACAAGGCAAAAATGAATTTGGCAATAGAAATTTCTTAGATTAAATCATTGATTAATGAGTTAGGTAACTCATTATGCTCAATTCCCATCATCTCGTGCGATAACATGAGTGCAAACGCCATTGTATCCAACCCAGTTCAACATGCACAAACGAAACATATTGAAATTGGCATGCATTTCATTTGTGACTAAGTTATAGTTAAGCAACTTGATGTGCGCTATGTTCCATCCTCCAACCAAATAGTCAATTGCATGACAAAGGCTCTTTCCTCATCCCAGCTCAACCTTTTCGAAGACAAATTTCATATGTTTTCCACCCCCTTCAATTTGCTGGGGGTGTTAAGAAGTAGTTGTTCTTGCTAAGAGTCCTTCTATCTAAGTGTATGACTATAGAGCCCCCATTCTTTATTGTATATTGTTTATTGTTTATTTGTTCGGCCCATGCTGTTTGGCTGATTATTCAGTCCCGTTCATGTGGTTGCCCTAGGCTACTCTATATTAGTGTGATATGTATAGCTTGCAAGGTGGTGCTTATTCCATTGCTGTACCAATATGGTGGCAACACCACTCCTTCATCAGTAGAATGTAATGGCTATCCCATTATTGTCCACTTTTGTCTTCTTTATAAAGAACTCTTCTACATAAGCTATACCTAATCAGATAAATAGTGCACTTCCAAAAAATCCTTTCTCTTCTTCTTTATTTCCAAGTTTTTCCATGTTCTTGAATTGAAGATTTAAAATGAAGTATCTATATATATATATATATATGGGATACTGTCTTCATACTAAGGAAGGACAGAGTTATATCGATTGTACTAACTGCGAAGTGTTTGAACAATGAAAGTTATGTATTGGGGCCCATGACTTTGAAGTGTCTTAACTCTTAATCGAAACTGTTGATTGGTTAGGTGCCGCATGATAGTATTAGAAGTTAAGTACTATCATACTTCAACTTAGACCATAAATGCAAAGATTTAGTATGCCAAATTTTTTTAGTTAATTTGTCTTCCTGATACTGCAGATTCAGTGCCAGATCAATACGGTTGCATAACACAGAACACTTGATGAACAATCACTGAGAAGGAGAAGTAGTTTCTTCTTCGGGGATAGTAGTTGCTAATACTGCAACTCTCTCAATTTTTTGTGGTTTACTAGCTAAACAAAACTATTTTAGACATAGTAGTTCCCTTTTGGTTAAAAAAAGAATTGATTCTAGATGGTGCGTATCTTAGACGCGGTGGTTCCTTTCTAGTTTTCTCCACAATATTTGTCTAAATATGAGTAAACAACATAATTAATCTTTATATTAATTCAATTGCGTTAAAAAAATAATACATTCAGTAGATATATTACACATGGAAGAGTACTCTTCTAATGTTATGAGCTTATATATGATAAATACAGAATTAGGGGTTAGATACTACACTCTACACGTGTTCTGTTCACTCAATAAAATTAGTTACTTTATAAACAAAATCATGCAAATATAAAAATACAATAAAATTACTTTATTATCATGCATGCATGTAGATGATAAGGACAAAATTGAGACAAAATATGGTTGCAACTTCCCATTTGACTTTCGTTTGACAGCCCATTTACGTGTTTGAAATTGGGCCTCAAGTTCAATTTAGCCCCGAACTTGCCAAAGTCAAACCATGCTTTCCCCATCTCTCTTTCTTAACTCTTCATTTTGTCATTCATATTCAGGCCCAAAAAAATTCAGGCAATAAACTCTCATTCATTTTGGGTACTCCAAAATTAACAATTTCACATTCATCCACGCTTCTATCAAACTTGTTTTTCTTAATTTTTCAGAGGAAAATGACATACCACAAAACCAATGTCACATATTCTATGAAAAACGTTATGAATACGAAAGGATATAGATAACATTTTATAAAAGCTAACAAAACTTAATTAACGACGGTAACATCAAATTCTCATTTTTGGATACTGTGAAATACTATTCAAAATGACGCTATCCTATAATATTCGTCATTTCGATATTAGTATACTAATTATGAACATCTTGAATGTTAATTTCAGAATATCAACATCAAGACGGCTATTTATCAAGTTCCTTAGTAATATATGGCATGAAATGTGATGAAGTTGATATTATTAGTGAATATATTTATTATTTTCCAAAAAAAAAATTTAATTAGAAGTTTCATTTTCAATTATTAACTTCATTTAATATTAATTTTATGTTAAATAGTATTTCTATTTTTAATTTCAGTTAAATTCAATTTGATTTTCATCCTCTAATTTTAATTCAATGCTTTTTAATTTGTACCAAAAATTTGTTAGAAGGTGTGAGGCTAGGCATGAGATGAAAATTTACGTGGATTAGTTAGAAATAAATTATCAATTGTTAAGGAGGAATGTTGTCCTGATCCATGTATATATAAATCATATAACAGTAGGACACCAGTGTTTAATCTGATAAGCTTACATGTATTTTATGTCTATTCGTACTCTTTTTCATGGTATCTTTCGTTTAAAGTAAAGAAATCTAAGACTTATGCTTTATTGAAAGGTGGCAGAGGCACTTGGCTGATTCCATATGGCTTGGGCTACAGCCTGCCCCGGTGATGATGACGATGACCTTCCCATATATTCCATGGCTGTAAAGGAGCAGAACCAGAAAAGAAAGCAACTGTGGGGAAAAAGCAAACGACGTCGTCATCTTTCGTACCATGTCTTGGATTCCCTCGACATGCTATCATTTCTGCTTCTTCCCCTTTTCCCCCTTTTACAAACGCCCCAACTTCCTTTCCATCTTCACGCTGCAAAATCCAACCATTTCATTTCCTTTCACTTCTAATTCCCACTCTTTCATCTTTCACTTCTTCAATGGCGGCAACTACACCACAATCCATGCCCGACATCCCCATCGATTTCCGCGCTCCTCCGCCCTCTCCCATTGCCTCCGGCCGCCGTTCCTCCTTCGCTAATGATGACATTCTCACCGAGTTTCTAGAATCCTCGCTCCGCGTCCCCGACCTTATCTTGCCCGACAAGATCTTCCCCAAACAAAAGTGCCTCGAAACGCCTCCCAAGGTTGATTTTACGTCGTTATGTTCCGATCATGAGGACGTATCATCGTCCGACGTCATTTCGGATTCCATGGCAAGAATCGGATGCTTTCAGCTGGTGAACCATGGAATCCCGCGCCAATTGATGACCTCATCCAGGGGGGCCGCGGAGGCAATTTTTCAGGTCTCGCCGGAGAAGAGAGCGAAGGTGACAAGATCACCGCCAGAGAAGCCGTGGGGTTTCGAGGAGTATCATTCGGAGGAGGACGGAAGTGAGTTGAGTGAGGAGTTCGTGTGGTGCAGAGATCATGATCTGAAGTTGAAAATGGAGGGAATTTCGCCAATTGGATATTCAAAATTCAGGTGACACCATATTTCTATTTTTATATTTTTAGAAACTAACCCAACCGATCCTATACTCACACAATCAAAAAACGAAATTCCAATCTGACATTATTTTTAAATAGATACTTTGATTAGCCGCCATGCCAATTCTTCTGAGAGATATATCTTGTAATATTTTAATTAATTAATTTTTTAATGTTTTAAATTTGACTAATTAATTAATAAAAAGAAATAAATTTAAAGGCTAAAATAAAAGGAAGTATATAGTTTAGGTGCTTAACTGAAGAAATACTCAAAGTTATAGTATCAACTAGTGGTGTATTTTATGCTATGCAGATTTTTTCCCCTTCTTCATGCAATTGGATTCTATAGTTGAGTTGCAATCCCTGAAAATGTAACTGTTGCTGCAAAAATCTTCATAGACTAGATGGTATATAGAAATAGAAAAAGGAACATAACACAATAATTATATGCTTATATCACACGCAAAGCAAGCGAGAAAAGTAAAGCAATAGTGATAGCTAGTAAAGATGGGGCATAATGATTGAGATGCCCGCAGATAAGCTGTAATTTCACCTTTGGCTTTGGTGCAAATCACTTTACCCTCTAGTTCTCTGTTCAACTCTGTTAATCATGTCTCAAAACAGTGACAATGCACGCTTGGAAATGGAATGATCGCTGCTATTATTTTTTATGACAAGTTTTCTTCCTTGACTTGCAGCAAGGAGATGGAAACTCTCATGTCAAACATAGAAGAGGTGGCCGAGAAAATTTTACCGGTGATGTTGAAGAATTTTCCCGGAAAAGTTACAGGCGGCACTACAGATTTGACTGATCATGGGCATGAATTTGGGACACTTTGTTGTGTTTACAAGCACAGCCAGGATAGTATGGCAGATCGATGGGCTAACTCTTTGAAATATGATGTGATTAGAATGCTGATAAGAGGAACCGATTACTCTCATGCCTTGTGCTTGCATGTTTGTGATGGATGTTCAGAGTTTCATGTTTACTCCAAGAAGGGTTGGCTCTCTTTCTGCCCAGAAGAAGGTGCACTTATAATCACCGGTGGAGACCAAATCCAGGTTAATTTTCATTTCTTCTCTCCACAATTAATCACGCTCTGCTTACCTATTTTGCTACTTTATTGTTTTTCTGGCGCCTTCCAATTTCTTTCTTCGTCATATATATTTTTCTACAGTGAATGGAATTAAGGGGTGGAATGGACCAAGGCAGTATCTCCTTGAGTGGCCAAAAACAAAAAAAAAAAGTTACTCCTTTTATTTTTGTGAGCATATAATCAGATTTCACATTTATTTGAAAAAAACAAAAAAAAGCATAATCAGGCTTTTGCCTGCTCTTATGTCAACTTTAGTGCCTAGTAGAATCATTAGTAGCTTTTAGTTCATTATTTTAATATATAATGACAGCTAATTGGGGTAGTGTTTAAGTTATAGTGAACGCAAGTGAGATGAGTAAAGAAAATGGTGACGGATCAGGCAATCACAGTGATCTATCTTTTAATTAACGATATTAATGAATGCATGTATATTTTCCTTACAGGTAACGAGTGGTGGGCTCTACAAGCAAGTGATAGGAAGGCCAATCTTGAAAGGTGAGAAAGATCATGACAGCATTTCAATGGCTTTCCTCTACTCTGCCCCAAACACCAGAACCAGTTCTCAAAACAAAAAAGAAAGAACTATCTCACTTGGCCAGCAAGCCTTGCTGGCTCTAATTCTTACCCTCCTCTACCAAGTCTTGATATTTGTCTACAAAAAACTTTGATCTTCCTCTTGTTTTCAAGAATCGTTGTGCACAGTTCAATACAAAATACACGACTCATATTTATTTTTATTTATATGTGGCAAATAGACACAAAGCATTAGCATCAATACATTTGAGATTTCTTAGGAATTATATTGAGGTGTTGCTTCCCAAAGAGAGACACTATTCTTAATTGCAAGCAAATTCATATGATCAGCCAGCTAGGACATAAGCATACTTCTTCCTACTGCTGCAAAAATCAATTAAATTTCTAGACAAACTGATGGATGGACGTTAAACTGACATCAAGAGTCTATTTAATAGTACATAGAATCGAATGAAAAATAACAAAATAAAATAATTTTAGTGATGAACAATGATTTTTATGTCCTTATATTTAAGAAATAATAAAAAAAGACTGCATCTCAAGTCCGCCATTGCTGAATGAATACCAACATTGTACTGGGATGCGACCCTTGACTGCTTACGGAAATCCAACCCCACACCTGTGGATTGATGACGACCTACTTCAAAATGATATTCCCAAACCCCATTCGTTGATATGATTAATTTGCGTTTATTCATGGGCGTCAAAAGCACGCGTTTCGGCCTCAAAACACGGAGATAAAAAGCTTTTAACTTGTAATTTCCAGATTCCCATTAACATAATTACTATCTCTTAATAAAGCATAATCACGTGAACTAAACCAAAACTGTGACGTTTCAATGGCAACACACTTTTCATTTAACCCTTTTACCCCTTGCACTTTTCCGGTTTCATTCCCACGACTCCTCTGATGGGCAGGTTTTAATCCTTGGACGTCATTATGAGTCAGGCCAAAAAAAAATAATAATAACGTAATTATGACCCCTAATGGGTATAACAAGAAAAAAGCAGGGATAATTGGATTTCGAGACCAAATAATGAAGATATTTAGCTTTTGATACCAAATTGATTTTTTGTGGAACAAAAATCAATTCTCAATTAAAAAAAATCAACTTTGATACCAAAAATTAAATATCTTTATTTTCTGGTCCCAAAACCCAATTATCCCAAAAAAGAATTCCTGGTCTTTTATGCCTCTAAAATAATCATTTACTTCTGAACAGGACTTCACACGATTGTCAATTTAAGGTTTTTGATGAAGATTTCTACATCGCAATTTAAGTTTAGTCATCAAAATTTCTTGGAGCCTCGACCAAGACGCTTCCCATTTACTCATCAAGAAACAGTTCGCCCATAGCAAATTGATGCAATATAAAGGTTCTTTGCCCACTTCTCCTGCAAAACCCATCACCGTATGTTCAGACTCCAGATACCTTAAAAAGCTAGAAGCAAAGATTAAATACAAACTAGGAATAACAAACGTCCCACCTTGACGTGTGTACTAGGAAATACAGTAGTCCTGAGGGTTTCCTGTGTTTCATCTGCAGGCCTCCTCTTTGGCACACTGAGGATAAAAGCAGCCTGGTCCCAAGTTGCAGCCGTAGCTGTTATGCGGTATCCGTTATCCCATCGCTTGTGAATACCTTCACTGGGATAAAGAAAATCCAGTTCAACCACCTGAAATTAATAGGCATCAATAATTGGTTATTTTTGCAACCAAGCTGCATTATATAATACGGATAGATACAGTTCGGGAGTCAAAGTATGACCTGGTCACAAAATCCAGCACCACGTGACATAACTACTGCCCATCTGATCCCTGAGGTGGCCATGGCTGTAACATAGAAGCCTTCCCTCCATTTTTTGGTAATCCACTTGAAAGGAAATGAATCACTAACTTTGTAAGATTGCTGTACAAATGGTGTGCCTGGAATACATGAACCATGTCAGCTGAAATAAATTTAGTATTTGCTAAAATACAAGCATATATATATACTAGAGTAACTAACCCTTAGACATGACTACTAATGAGCTCCCATTAGTAGCTCCAGCAACTGCACTGATATAGTAAGTTTTTTCCCACTGCTCCATTATCCATTCCTATAACCATAAAATAACAGTACATTACTTATGGATAAACATACATCAGTTCATGTTTATAAATGTCAAGTTATGAGACATGCACTAAATATTAAAAGATCAGACTACAGATGACATTACCTTATGGAGGAAGTTAGGGGAGAGTTCATAAACTTGGTCAGTGAAACCAGTGCCTGCATCCATGATTATGGCCCACAGGTTTGAACACGAAGCCACACTGCTTATATATAAGCCATCCTCATTCCCTTTCTCAATGTGCTGGGAAAGCCTTGCATCTGACACATTGTAGTGATATCTGCAATGCAAATACAAGCATTCCTTAGCTTAAACAATTCCATATGTTACTTACTTTAAATAAGTAGAAAATTCTAAGCATCTATTTACTTGGTGTTTAAAAGATGATATCAGATGGAAGTCAACATACAACAAATGAACAAATGAGTAGCGTAGCCTTGCAGAACAAAATTCACACAGTATTGAGCCCGCAAAACAAAATTCATGCACAAGCAAGATTAAAATAAATACAGCATGTCTCATTGCATCGATGTAAAAGTGCCAAAATGACAAAACAATACATAGCATGGTTTAAGACTTATTGGTATATACCTTTGTTTCATTGGTCTGCGAGCATTATATATACTTATCCACTGGGTTGCTGGTAGACCCATTCGGAACTTCTTTTTTGGTTGTTCATCACCCTCTTCTTCCATGGCCAGCCGGCCTCTCTTATGACCAATGAGCTTCACACAGAATGAATGATAACTCAGATAGATTGAATGTTGGCATCATAAAGTTCACACTGGCAAGAGCGGAGGATCATCAATACCTTTTGTGCACCTTCTGTATTAATTGGTCTAATGTCTGGATTTGGTCCAACAATCCCATCAAACAGAGAAATATATTTTGCATAATTAGGATCTTCGTCAAACTTCAAATTTACTACATGTTCAACAAACAATCTAAAAGGCTGTGGGCAGAAGCAACATAGGCCCTCTGGAGTTGTTCCCATCTTCTTCTTGCAAACAAAAAACCCTTTGTTTTCTCCCTGAGAAAAACATGTTAAAGACTGATGCTTTGAATGTAAGCATAAAAACATGAATACTAACTTATATATGTCCAACCTGGTACCCCTGCCAAGGTAGGCGACCTCGGAGAAGGAAAATCAAT
Organism: Adenanthera pavonina; assembly: GCA_026686845.1. Taxonomy (NCBI): domain Eukaryota; kingdom Viridiplantae; phylum Streptophyta; class Magnoliopsida; order Fabales; family Fabaceae; genus Adenanthera; species Adenanthera pavonina. The sequence continues at coordinate 4,081,115 of JAIVEN010000011.1, read as the reverse complement.
GTATAAGCAAGGGATTCCAGATCATCCCTCCTGCTGGCAGTTCTCCCTAAATGTGCATGTGCACTAGCATAGCGAACTGTGCCCCTGACAATTGGGATATTATGAGCCAGGAAGCCATAAGTTAATATGAATATAGAAAACTCATGCCGCATGAAATTTTTCTATATGATCTAAGTTCCATAAGATCTACCTAAACACATCTGGCCTTTGTTCATATTCCACATGCAAACCTGTTGAATTATCCCGCCATCTAGCAGCTAATGGCCCAAAACAGAGAGTATTTAAAGAATGAATGAATGCTGCATTAAAATGGGAAATTGACAAAGCACTAATTGATAGGTAATACTTAAAAATACCTAATCCAAGATCAACAAGAAACAATCTCTTCTCATCTAGCGTCCCAGGAGCACCAAGCAGAAAATTTTCAGGCTTCACATCCCCATGCACGTACCTGTGACAAGTTGTAGTAATACAGTATAAGAACCATATTTTTCAATGCATTCCCAGGAGGAATTACAAATAGAAAAAACTACATAAATTACAGAAACCATCCCTCATGTCTGATGAAATCAAAGTACAATGTTTTCTAAAACTAATAAATTAAACTTTTTCTCACGCTTTTAGAGAGATTTTTGTAGTTAGAAACCTGATCCAGATGAATCTGATAGTAAAGAAATATCTATATTTTTCATCATTATACTTCTGATGTAAATCAGGTTGAAAAGGTCAAAAAGCTAAGTCATTTAAATAGATATTGATCCATCAAAAGGCAACAAGGACAGGAAATAATGCATCAATTTTTAAACACACACACAATGAGCCACTGACATGGAGAAACAAGCAAAAAGAACTACCCCTAACCACAGGACATAAAAGAAACTCCATACAGTAAACATTGAGAGAAATAAAAATGGCTTAGTAGGTAAAATATAAGGAATTACCCTCGAGAGTGCATCTTCTCCAATATGGATATTGCTTCAATGGCAATACATGCAACCATTTCAGTGGACATTCTGGAATTCACAAAACAAATAAACTTAGCAACTGAATGTAAAAAAAAAAAAAGGTACAGGGCATACATATTGTACATATATGCCAGTTAATGTTCAATAAACTCACGTATGAGAGTTATTATTCCAGACATCCCACAAGCTAGGTCCTAGCATATCCATAACCTGTAAGCATTAAGGTCTTAAGTCAAACAGCCACTCTTCAAACAAGAAGAAACCAGATAGAAGAAAATTAAATTAGCCTTCCAAGAAATTTAGAACCAACTAATAAAGAATATGACCAAGTATCACATACCATGATATAATAGTCACCTTGCCTACCCTTGTAGTGTACTGTTGGCACGCCATGGCTGCCACCAAGAGTGCTGGATAAATTGAAAAATCTTATTATATAATCATAAACACCAATCCACTCCACATACAACCAGAGAAACAAAGAATTAAGAATCAAGAAAGAAAGGGGAAGCAACAAAAGGATCTGACCAATCATTCACTCACTTGTACACTTGCCACTCATGTGGTGGTCCATAGTTACATCCTTTACTACTTCTATGCTCAAATTTCAATGCAACCTGAGGAAGAAGATAAATGCGTACTCTTCAGACATTAAAACTAACAGAAAATAAGAAAACCAAAGAAATCACTTATATGGAAGGATGACTATACCTCCACAGCTCCAGGTCCAGCTCTCTCATTCATATTTACACCATTAACACGTCGACCAACATACACTTGTCCAAATCCACCCTTCCCTAGTTTTTTTTCTATTTTATACCAAGGGGAACCACCCACTTGAACCTGTCACCATAGCAGGTAAAATTGTAAGACATCATAATTAAAACACTCAGGAAAAAGGGAAATTATAACCCAGAAAGCAACTTAGAGAAAACAGGATAATTATAAACCAGAAAGCAATTCGTAACCTTGAATCCTGGAGTTACAACAAAAAAATAAAAAAAGGCTGCTCAATAAAAATGCTTTCAATGTTAAGAAATTTTACAAATAATTTCCCCACGTGCAGACCTTGAGCATGTTCAGAAATCTGCTATCAAACCCCAAACGGAATTTTAGGGCCCCAAGAATAACTTGAGTTACACTTATAGGCAGTTGTAAATCATAATTACATGGGAGACAGCGGCCACTTGTCGCTTCAACCCAATGGGAAAATAACAAACCAGGAGCGAGTATTCTTCAAGTGTTTGACTTTCAGTCTGTCTTGGTCGTTGGAAAAACCCAGGTCGTCTTTCCAGTTAAAGAATACACAACTTATGGTTTACGCCTAAAACTAGAGACAAAACGCACTATCCATTTAAGGCATTTGATCACGAGACAAACGTCACACTCGGTAGTCAGCAGCAATCACATACGCAACAGAAACGCTAACCTTTAATGTATAAACACTGCAAATCCGAGATGTGCCTATTTAATTTAAATTATCACTTTATATTGCATGGCAACTACCACAACAAAGTGCTTATAATGCGTTAGAATTCATATGAGAACATAATATAAACCATACCCTCTCAGGAACCGGTGAGGTGTTCCCCTCATCTTCACCAGCATTGGCCTTATCGTTGCTCCGAGCTCCACTATCGTGATCATCCATTTGCTTCTCCCCTATCTCTTCCTTCTCCCCTCCACGATCGCCAACCAAGTCACCACTGGCCCCACCAGCGGTCGTACCAACACGAAGAAGAGCCTCGTCCAAACCCCTATTCGCCTCCTCTTCCTTGGCAGGGACAACTACGTTGTCATTGACCACATCCACCACCACCTGCTGCTGTTGCTGTTTCAGTTGCTTGTTATTCTTCGGCCCTGCCGCTGCCGCCGCCGCCGCCGCCCTCCTCCTCCTTGTCCTTGTTGCAATCGCTTCGCCTTCTTCGATCGGATTAAGCTGCTTCTTCTCTTGCTGTTGCTTGGCTGCTGCTCGGCCCCTGCGCACTCCACTACGCAGCACCGGCATCGTTCATCCTTCAAATCTCATCCCACTCTCAGGAATAGCAAATAAAATATTAAAAAATCAGAAATTTTGCGGCGCCAAGTCACTCTTCGGCCTTCGGACGACACTCGCCAAATCCAGTACTAGCAACTCCCCCAAAAAAATTTCGGATGAAACAATTGCGTCCCTATCGATTCCTACCAAAATGCAGCACTACAATGAAGGAAATTAACCAATCCAACTAATGCATCAAACAAGTTCCAGAGTTTTTCCTCCGGAATATCTGAAACCCCACAATCTGCAAGCAGCGGATCGTCGCAGCCAAATTAGGGCTTTCGAAAGCAATTAAACTGAAAAAGAAAATCAAATCGAGGAAGGGTTAGGAGAGGGAAAGAGAGATATGGACTGGGGGAAATGCTTGATTACTTCCGAAGAACGGGAATCAACAAGTTCTAATTTTTATTTATAAATAAATCATATATTTTATTTTATGTAGTATTTGGGTGTGTGCTATTTATTTGTATTTGCCTGTCATTCCCTTATCACCGTTGATTGTCGGGAACCGACGGCTAGATAGAGGGTTTAGAAAAAGTGAAAACTGTCACTGGGATTGAAACTAAACATGTGGGAATTAGTCTGGCAAAAAAAGACATGTGGAAATTAGTATTGATAAGAAAAACGAATGTGGAAATTACAATTATTATTATCAAGAAACTTTCGCAAATTCATCTCTTTTTTTATTATAAAATGTACATAGTAATACTACCTCCTACCTCAGGGAACAAAAATATTTTTAATTATTTTATAGTCATGAACATAACTTCTCTGGGTTTTTCTAACTTTATTTTTCAAATATTAAAATAACATCATATATTTATACAAGTGAACTATTTTTTAAATCAAAATAAATGAAACTTTATTTCATTAATTAAAAAAATGAAACTTTTAATATTAAAATAACTTAAAACGTATTACATCAATTAATATTGAGGCATGGAACAATTACTTTAAAATAAAATTAAACATAAACCATTAATGATTAAAAATGAGAATTGAAAAATAAATTTTTTATAACAAAAAAATAAATATTTTAAAGCATAAATAAATTATTTTTTATTTCTTATAAAAAAGAAAAAAACCTGAAAAAGGAAACACATACTAACCACCGGAGGGAGTTTCATTGCTAAAATATGCAACATCCTCCTCTAAAGCATTCTCCGGCCAGCTAGGTGAATCCGTGAACACGGTAGGTCCTGGCGGAGCTGATAGCGCTCTCCTAGCAAGGCAATTTGCTACCTTTTTATTCGTTGGTTGAAATATTTGAAGGAGAAGATAATATGCTCACTTAAAATGGGCAAAAGATTTAGTAATAGTAGTTGGATTGAGTGGTAATAAATTCAACACTTTTTAAATAAGATCTCTAATTCAAATCTTGCTAATGAAAAAACTATATTGAAAAAGTTACCTTTATTTAAGTTTAATAATACTTAAATATAAGCCGGTCATATTAATATATATATATATATATATAAAGATGGACAAAAGACTTCTTCAAAAAGCATTAAGTATCAAAGAAAATGCAAGGCACTTAATTAATTGGAGCACAATAATTTTTAGCCATACTGACAAATCCAAAGATAAGCATAATGCTGTTAAGACACAATTCTTTAGTTGCACAAAATGGTTATCAATTGAGCAGAGACTCGACAAAATATAGAGCTCAACCAAGATGTGGAGAGTAGAGGTTGGATAACTATCACTTGAACACTTATCAATAGAGCAGCAGGTAGCTAAGAGGCATCCAACATCTCAATGCATAACACACACTCACATTTTCACTAAAGCTCAAGCACTAGTTTTTCATTTAGCTTTCAACTTCTACCCTCTATATTTTCTTTTAGCTTTACTAGTCCCCTAGTTACATTCACATTTTTTAGTTGTGTATTGTATGCTCTAGACATGTTCTTTTTTTTTTTTTAAATGGAAAGGACTTTCATTCAAAGGAAAGCAAAGAATACAAGCACAAATGTACAACTAGAACCAAGGAGCAACAAAGAAAAGGAGAGGATATGGCCTTGTGCGTATAGTCAACATTGGAGATGATATGGACAAGGATCCTAGTAGGCGTGAAAGTCTCATTAGTGAATAATCGCTTGTTTCTGATTTGCCAAATTTGCCAGCATGCTATTCTAAAAGTAATGCACCAGGTTCTATCCACACACTTCAAGTTAAGATTGTTGAAAGGCCAATCATGCAAATTAGGAGCAAAGAAGTCATGAAGATGGGTAGCAGGAAGGAGGTACTCCCATATCTTGACAGCTAGAGGGCATTTACTAGAGGGCATTTACGCAACACATGATCAAGATTCTCATATGCACTTCTATAAAGATCACATATTGGATCTATGGCCAAGTGCCGTTGGTATCATTCTGAATTGGTGAGCAATTTTTGTTTAGCTGCTAGCCAGAGGAAAGTTCTAATTCTTTAAGCTATAGGCCATTTCCAAATAATGTTCCATTTAGGATTAGCATCATCCTAATGGTCGTCTTGTAATGCTTCATAAGCAGAAGAAATAGTGAAAGTCCAATAACAAGAAGCATCCTCATCACTATGTAGATTAATTTTAGTGTCCGTAAGTAAGCTAAGAACATCTTGGGCAAGGCTATGCTAAAATTTGTGCCAGTACCAATCACTATTACTATTAACGAATGCCAATATTGGAAGATGTAGGACATTTTCAGAGATTTCATGGAGTGGTCCAAGATCCCCTATCCAATTGTGATTCCAAAAGCTAACCATGTGGCCATTTCCCAGCTTCCAAGCTATGTGGAGATTGACTTCATCCCAAATTTTTTCCAATCTTTGCCAGAGATAAGAGCAAGTCCTACTATTAAACTTAAATCCTTACATACGAGTAGGGTAGCACTTGAAACACAAAACACGTGCCCAGAGAATGCCAGGTTGCACCATGAGAGTGAAAACAAGCTTTACAAGGAAGGCTTGGGTTTGTCCCTGTAAATTCTTACGCCCACATCCTTCATTTTGCATGGGTTGGCACATCTCACTCCATTTGATGAGGCTCACATTTTGCTTTGACATTGTTGATCCCCAAGTGAATTGTCTCATGATTCTTTCAATCGATTCACAAAATGCAGATGGAATCAAGAAGGACTGCATAGTGTAATAAGACATTGATGAGAGGACCAATTGGCAAGTATAATACAACTTGCCTTTGAGAGGGAAGAACTCTTCCAGCTAGAAAGCTTTCGTTGTACCTACTCAATAATATAGCTATAAGTAGCTTTAGTCACTTGACCATGAAGGAGGGGAACACCTAGGTATTTACCTAGGTGTACCATATGTTGCTAGCCTAAAAAGTGACAAATTGCTTGGGCTTCATCCAAAGGCACATTTTTGGAGAAGAAGATTCGTGTCTTGGATTGGCTGATGCGATGACCTAAGGACAAATAGAAACAATCAAGTACATTTTTTATGGTGACCATTTGATGTGAATTCATAGTCCCAAAGAGAAGCAAATTATCCCTAAACAAAAGGTGGGACAAGGGAGGGCCTTTCCTACCCATCCTAATAATGTGCCAACTGCCTTTATTAACTTCAGCAATAATAGCCTGAGACAATTTCTCCACTCAAAGAACAAAGGTGTATGGTAAGAGTGGGTTACCTTGTCAAATACCTCTCATTGGATGAAAATAGTTTGTTAGTTTCCCATTTCATAGAATTTGCATTAACAAAGTTGTAAGACATTGCATGATGATATTGATAAGCTTTCTCTAAATCAACTTTGATAGCCATCCATCCTTGCTTTCCTCTCTTTTTTGCATTGAATGAATGACTTCTTGTGCAATGATAATGTTGTCTAGAATGCTCCTCTCCTATATAAAGCTAGACTAGAAAGGAAGAATTAGCTCAGGCAAAATGGGTTTGAGACTATTAACAATGGCCTTGGTGACAACTTTGTAAGCCACAGTACATAAGCTTATGGCCTCCTTCAAAGAGGTTTTTAACAAATTGAAATAGCGAATCAACTATAATGTCCTGGTGCTGTTGAAAGAAAGGGCATCTAATCAGTTCGGCCTAGGAGATTTTAAAGTTTTCATCTCATTCAAAGCAATTTTAATTTCATTAATAGAGATACATATTTCCATAAGAAGCTTCGAGGGTTCAGAAATTGGAGGGAACACACCTGACACATGGTAAGGAACATGAGCAAGATCATCAATAACAGAGACTTTTGAAATAGTCAGTCACCATGGAAGTAATTTGGTGTTCCTCATATTCCCAATTGTCATCGCTTGTCTGAAGAGAATAAACACTGTTGTGACATTTGAGAAGAATTGCATAAATGTGAAAATAGGTCATATTTTGATCACCAAGATCAATCTACTTGCAGCGTGACTTTTGCATCCAGAGAATTTCCTCTTCAAGCAAGTATTTTTGTATTCGACTTTAATTGATTGCTCAAGATCAAGAAGATAGGGAGAGAAAGGACATTGCTCAAGCTGCTTCTCAACCTTAGTGATAGCGGATCTTAATTCCCTCTTTCATCAATATTTGTGTCCATAAGAGAGGGAATTCCAAATTTGGGCTTACTTTCTGAAAGAAATAATATTTTCAATTAGCTTTTTATCTTTTGCCCAAGACTTGTGAACAAGGCTATTAAATTCAGGATGGCACAATGAAGATGCAAAGAACTTGAAAGGTTGCTCAATAGTGTTGAGTTGACAGGTGAGGCCCAAAGCGAACAAGATAGGCCTATAGTCAGATTTTATTCTAGGAAGCTGCCGAACCTAAAAGTTGCGAAAGGAGGAAGTCCAGAGACCATCGGCAAGAACTCTATCCAATCTTACAAGGAGGATACCCCTTCTCCTTCTCCATGTATACTCGAGCCCATTGAAGCTGAAATCAAGTATATTATTGCTTTGCAAGAAAGATTGAAACTTCGGGTAGCCAGGGGTGGAACGTCTAGCTCATTCTTTCCTATCATCCACATAAAGTGTTGCATTGAAGTCCCCACCAAGGATCCAAGGTGTGGTGATATCATAAACAGCACTAAAAAGAAAGTTTTTGTTGCAATCTAACCAAGTGATAGAAGCATGAGTGAACTGGAGATAGTTAGCTAAAATAATGACTTCAGTTCTATCATTCCAAAGAAGCTAGATTCCACTAGACAACCCATTGTCCTCCACTCAATGAGAATTAGGAAAACCGATTTTCTTGATGACTTTATCAGCTTGCAAAAAATTCTTGGTTCCACTAAAACAACAATATGAGGCTTGTATCCAAGTAAAAAAGACTTGAGAATAGAATGAAACTTACTAGCTGCTGCTCCTTGGCAATTCCATATGAGAATTGACATAGATAAATAAAGGAAGTTACTGCTCAGTCAGAGCAGTTGATTTTCTCATCATCATCTATTGGGCTATCGGAGTAGTCACCATCTACGTCTAAAAAGCATACTTCAAGGGCCTTGTGTATTGCTTACTGGGTTACTAGAGAAGGGCCTGCAAAGGGTTCATTAGGCCTATCAACGTTTTTTATCTTGAGTTTAGAGTGCAACTTAATGCTAGGACCATAATCCAAATTAGGTGGCTTAGAAAGTAGACAAGATTAGCGATAGAGGTGGGAATTCGGGCTAGCTCGACCCATATGGGCCAGCCTGTCACGAGCCGGGCCCAAAAGCCCATTTATAAAATGGGCTGTGTTTTTTTAAGTTCAGCCCATATTCAATGAGCTACGAACTAGCCTGTGGGCCCGTATTTTTTTAAAAAAATTTCTAATTTTTTATCTAATTTAATATTTACAAAATAATATAAATTTTTCTGTTCACATACATAAGTATTTCAATTAAGACAACTAAAACTAACTATATATAGTGACATCATCATTCATCATCATTATTAAAATCATTAACCAAGAAAAATATTTAAAAAATACAAAAAAAAAGAAAATGGGCTAAACAGGCCGGCTCGCGGCCCATATGGGCCAGCCCAATTTTTGATCGGGCCAAATGGGTTCAGCTCAAAAGCCCGTTTCTTATAAAAGCTCCCAAATTTCTAGCCCAACCCATTATTTTCTTCGGGCTAAACGGGCCAGCCCATCGGGCTTAACCCATATTCCCGGCTCTACTTAGCGAGACTTCACATGCTCATGAATGAGGCTTTTGGGCCAAAGTGCAGGATCAACACTTTGGCCCATATCACACAATGGTTTTAGGGGAGCCCTAGGATCATTTAAAGTAGCCACGTTATGCCAAGATGCATCCAGGATTGTAAACGCCATTATTGTCTTGTTCGGAGCTACGTCAAAGATCAATTCTTTGCTCTTACTAGGTGGGAACCTTGTCTTTTGCACAGGTGAATGGGCAATTTTTTTTGTCCTTAGTACTTTTACACTCCTTGGTTTTACATTATGAAGGGGTGTAAGAATCATCCTCAATGACTCTAACACAATCCTGCTCAAAGTGATGCTTTACCATGGTATTGCTGGGTCCATCATCAGACGTGGCAAGCAAATTGTACCTTGAACCATTAGTGGTAATGTCTACCTCATATGTGTGAGATTCGTATTTGGAAGCTTTCACATTCTATTGGCGTCATCTCTGAATGTTCATCTAAGGCCCGTACATCTCAAAGCTACACGCCAGTAAGAGGTTGTGGTCTAATGGAAGAGGCAAAGACACCAGCAGAGATGTCATATGTCATTTCGGTAGCCTTTTAAGGAAAACCTCTCGAAGATGGCCATACCATCTATAGTAGAAATAGATTGTTGGAAGCCCGTCATATTCAATAAAAATAGAGTGGCCATCGACTTTGATTTTGGAAATCCAAGGCTTGGAGAGGTCGATGATAATAGCTAGTCTGGCAAACTTTTCTCGATCACTAAATTCGGTGTTATAATCAACACAAATCACATCTCCCAACATCTTTCCTATTGCTTTGATTACAGATTTGTGGTGGTAGCATGCTAGTAGCCCTGGCAATCATACCCAACCCAAGACTTGAACAATGGTATGAGACATAGGGGAGAAATCAAGGGTCCATGGCTGAACAGAGAGGTAATGGCCATGGATAACCTAAGGACCATCTATCAAAGTTGCTTGGTAGTCAAGATCATCTAAGAATTTGACAATGAAGTAATCGCCTTTTAGATTAATTAGTTGGAATGGAGCAGAGGGCTTCCAAAGATTGACAAATTTTTCTCGAAGAGTCCCATAGCTAATCTTCCGTCCTAAGAGCTTCACAACCACCATAAAATGCATATGTTTGTTTAGGAGGTCAATAATTCAGGTAGAAGAGGTAATGGATGGGATGATGTCCTCGCAAGCTAAGGTAACATCACCTTCTCTGAAATGAATATCCTCCCCTTCTTCTTCATCCTCCATAAGTTGACCTGCCATTAGTTTGTCTTTAAAGGATGGGATAAGATGCCTAAAAGGTTGGGAAATCCTGCCTGGCTCATTGTGGATCTCCAAAGTTTTTGGAATGATTAAAACAAAGTTGGAAGAAAATTGCATAGCATCATGAGGAAACGGGTCACTATGAGGGAGGGAATCATCAATTTCCATCCTCACATTTCTTTCACCTTCTTTGTTGATTGATCATCATCAGGGATAAGAAGTAGCTCATCTTTTTCAAGCAAGTCGAAGTTCACAGAGCACTTCAAGACATGTTCTATTTTCTACCACGTTTCAGCAACTTTCTATACATAATTTCATAATTTTAGTTTAGCTCCAAGCTTTGCCTTTCAAAATCTTAACTTATTCATTTCCTTTAAATTACATTCCAGTACTCACATTTGAGAAAATTATGATAAAAGACAAAAAGAGCTTGGAATTATTTTGATTATAAGTCAAGTTTTCATAAAAAAAAAATTTTCTCCCCCCATTGATGTTTTATTTACTTATAAAAGTGAGATATTACATTTAATATACTCCATCTGGTTCTTTTTATTAGTCACATTCTAGAAGATTTTTATAGTCCTAAATATAAGTCACCTTCTATGAGTTTTTTGAGTATTAATTACTTTATTTCCAAAATACCCTTATTTAATCATGAGAGAGAATATGAATTGTTTAAATTTGTAGTATTTATTAGAGGGTGAAGATGGAAAACATATTAATTTTAAGACAATTTGAATAATGTAACAAATTTTTCTTGATTTTGATGGGATAATTAAAAGTGACTTACATTAAGAACCGGAGGGAGGGAGTAATTAAGTTAAATTTATGAAAGTAGGGAATTTAATTAGTTAATTTTTTTGGAAAAAAATGATTTTGAATGTGTAAGTAATGCTTTTAGAATGTAAATATTAATATATAGCACACTTAGGTCGCATGAACAAATATTAAATTATTTGCAACATAGTAAAATCTAAAACTAATTTAGATGTATAATTTTATTGGGTGTATTTAATTGAAAATGTATAAATAATTTAAATAAACTTTGTATTCAAATAATAACATTAAATCGCATATAATTTCAATTGATTAACAAAATGGAAAATAAATTTTTTACATCACATATCAAATATTGAGAGAGTCGTGTGAAATTTAGAAGCAAAATAGAAAAAAAAAAAAGCAAAATAACACAATTCAGTAGGATTTTGAGGTTTAAAGTCTTTTTATCATTTGTCTTTGTTGAATAATTTATCTGGAGAACTGTTTTTGTTAAATAATATATCTGACGAACAATAGATTAATGGCCCGTCTAGCTCAGTCGGTAGAGCGCAAGGCTCTTAACCTTGTGGTCGTGGGTTCGAGCCCCACGGTGGGCGTGTAGTTCAATTTTAACTAATAAATTTGGTTTTTTAATTTCTGTTTAGCTCAAATCCAAAGTACTGAATCCCTCATGGAAGATTATTTTTTATTATTCAACCCAACCCATTCAATGTAGGCCCAAAACTGCTTACACAAAATAGAAAGATAGAAAGCATATTTTGGAGATCATTGAAGCCCAAGAAAAACCCACAAAGGCCGAATACTAGAGTGGCTTGGCTTCGTTAAAATGGCACGTTATTGTTAGTTATCTTATGACCGCTGGAGAAATAAAAATCCAGGCCATCCCCAAGACACAAAATAATACTTTCTTTCAACAAATATCTGAATTATATTATATGTTTTTTATTGTAAAAATATAAACTTAGTTTTTCTAAAATAACTAAAAATTCAAGTATTCTTAAGAAGAATATTATTTCGTTATTAAAATATAACTGACTAAAAACTGATTTCAAAAAATTTATTTTACTGAAATCAATTTATTTCATATTTGGAATCATAAATCTTATTTTACACTTTATTAAATAATGAATTTTCTTAACATTTTTGGACACATATTTTAGTGTTGAAATTAAAATTACTAATTAGTATTATTTTTAATTCCTACAAATTATTTTCAATGTGTAATTATTTTATATTAGTCAAGCAAATATTCAAGAAATATTATTATATAAAAATAAATATAAAGATATCTATATTAACATATATAATTCTAATTTATCTACTATTGTAAAAGATGTAAATACTAAATTTACAAAATTTTCTTATTTTATTTTACCAAAAAAAATTCTTATTTTAACAAGTAAAAAATGATTTTCCAAATATAAGAAAGAGACGTGTAATTTAATACACATTTAAAATAAGATAAATAGTTCGAGAGAGTGTAATATACCAACGGATAAGGCTTAACTTCATCCTCATCCAGACCCCTCCTACTCATCTCAATTGTTTGTCTTGCATGTGTCTTCTTTGAAGGGTGTTTGACAAAAACGTGTGTGTATGAGGGAGGGAGGGAGGGAGAGATTTATTTTCGTATATTCAATTTTATATCGTATATATATTTATTAAATATAAAATATTAAAATTGGAATCCCTGTAAACATAGAGAGTATGACTCAAATCTATATATTTACTTTTGATGTAGCCTCTTTTATTTATTTATTAAAGTCCCAATATATAGATGTGCATGCTGTCCAAATGGTTTGAAATAAGCAGTTTTATAAAGGAAATATATATATATATATATATGTAGTCCCAATGATCCAAGAAACTACTATAATAAAAATCATTGGAGCCCAACAAAAAAAAACAATAGCGCAGCAATTTGAGAGTTCAATAATTGAGCACTACTTGTTGCCCGCCTTCCTTCCATTGACTCTATCTCCGTTTATCTTTTTCAAAGCTGGCTTTTTGTAAAAAAAAAAATTCAAATCTAGAAGATTATTTAATTTACTCTTATGTTCCAATTCTTTTGAATTTTGTAATTTATTTATTTATTTATTTACATATTTACATATTTTTATTACTGGTATTATTTGATTTTTCCCGTCATTCTGAAACACTTTTTCGATATCAAATTATTGCTATTTGCTATACTTTTTCTAGCGTGTAATTGATTGACACGTTTTGTTGATTGATGTGAACAAATTCATTAGAAAATATCGTTCAAGTTAATAAACAAATTTCAAAATTATTTCGTAAAATGATTTTGAAAACAATAAACCAGATTAAGAAAATTTGTATTTTTGTTGCATTACAGTGGATTAATATAGTTGAAAGGTTAAATAATGTGTTGTTAAGAAGTCCACGTGACACTTTTTTATTACAAAAATGAACATGAAAAATATAAAAATAAATACCTAAGTTTCATATACATTTTGTTGTTTTGTTATGAGTGTGTTTTTAGACGGATTAATTTCATAGATAAAAAATGATTCAAACTCCCGTTAATTGTTAAGATTGATAGGCTTACGATTATTCACTGTCACATATAATATATTAAAATAAGTTGAAAAAAATTGCCACTTAAATAAACAGGTGACTTTAAACCAAACACAATTTAATTGAAATATTAACATGTCTACTTGATCGAAAATTTTGATTGTCTTATTTTTTGAAATTTTAAAGTATACCAAACTCATTAAAACATGTAATCTCATTCTCCTAATTAATATATTACACTTAATAAATCTCATCATTGAATCGAATGAAACGCATCTATATATCGCATCTTATAAATGGGTCGAACTTAATTAATTTAGTGGCCACGTGGCAGGTTCAAGAACAAACGTGAAACTTGTGCTAGGGCTTTGGATTAGTGAAAGAAACGTTTGTAATTAACTTAGCATGCAAGGAAAATATCGGACTGGGATTTTTGTCCATGCATGTGTAGTATGGGCTGCGTAATAATGCATTATGGAGAATCTGGTTTTATTAATTAAACTTCCATTCATGTAGTCTAAACCTAAAGAGAGTTTAGCTACTTATTGGTCAGTTTTAGAAAATTTTAAATTTAATTGACGCCACTTTGTTTTGGCCAGTAATTGACACCATTTAAACTCTTGAAAATAATGCTTAAGAAATTAATAATATAACACAAGGTTATTTAAAACTAGTTAATGTAATTTTGGATATTAATTGTAGTTAAGAATAAAATTGGAATTATACATAATTTTATGAAAAAATTAAGAAAAAATAAACATTTTTTAAGAAATGTAAATTAGTTAAAAATATTATATATTTAAAACTAGAGAGAGTATATATTACTTCTATAACATTTAAAAAGCTACCTTCAAATCGTATCAAAAAAAAAAAAAAGCTACCTTCAATTCCCATTGTTTTCCGAAGCAGTAGTCGCAAACCCTTAGTGATTTAGATCGATCTATTTTCTGAACTTTGCTCATATATATCCTTATGGCTGGCTTTAATAAATTTTCTTATTTAATAAAAAAAGGGGTCAGAAGAAAAAACGAAAGAGAAAAACAAATTTATACATACAAACGTTGCATTCGTATTAATTAAGCCACTAGCTAGTTTTTTAATATTAGTAATATGATAGATAGTTAGAAAATATAAACAGCCATCGATCGTAAACTGATACAGACTGTTGTATACTGATTATTGATTTTTTTTCTCCTCGAAGGTTCAAATCCAGAATCGACCAAAATATTAAAAAAAATAATTTTATAATAATTTTGGATATATCATTTTACATCATAGTGGACATGGATCGACCAATGATTTGTCCACGAAGAAATATGTCGGAGTGTACAGATTGAAAGAACTATAAATAGTTTAATTAAAGTCATAGACTTAATAAATAATCATAACTTCAAAATCAAACCCAAATAAATAAAAACGATCGAAATCTCAATCATAAATATGGGGTTGTTCAACATGCATGTGTATTAAAGTGATATGGACAGATCAACCACTTCCAATCATAGAAGATAAAACAATGTAAAACAGAAATTCCAAAACATCAATTCAAGTATACAAGTGTATGATCTCCAAAGTGCGCAGAGAAGAAAAGCTAAAAATAAAGGATTAAATAATATATGCAGGAACTTCAATTATTGAATCGTAATCTTTTGTCAGATTGTGAAACCGAAGAAAATATACCTGCAAGCCCAGTTTTGTCTTTACACTAGCAGTTTGGATTAGAAACAATGCTCCAGCTTGCCAACCGTAGTCCCACTCAATCGGCTTTTTTTTTTATCAGATCAATCGGCTTTTTAATAATTACTATTACTAGCAGTTCATAAAAGATATTCGGCCAAAAAAATTCATAAAAGGTAGTATTGTCGTCATTAATTCAATTTTTTAAGAAATTATTGTCATTACGTACTTTAATTTTAATCTGAAAGCTGATCAGTTATAATTTTTATGGGGGATGATCTATCAAGTTCAATATATTCTATGAAGGTTTAGAAATAACTAAAAAATCTAAAGCTGCAAAACATCATATAATGCATAGACAAAAATTCCTAAAATAATGTAACTTTAAACGTTTCTACACAAGAAATTATTCCCAAAATAGGCATTAATATTAAATAATAATAATAATGGTAGTATAATATATATTTTATATATCAATTTTCATGGTCCCTTCGGAGACATTTGGTCAATAAAATTAGAATGACACATCGAAGATTATGATGATCCCTAGCTGCATAAGGAGATATAAATTTTCATGTAGGAGAAAGAGATCATACCTTCCTATTTGATCACTACTCTCATTTTCTTGATCAATTCTCTTTCTCCCTCTTAGGCTTTCTTCTTGTCTCATGGCGTGATTCCAATGGATACAATAATCTTTGATTTAGTCTTAAGTGTATTAAAGTTATGATTAAAATGATGTTTTTTAAAATATTAAAACTGAATTGAGGATAATAAATAAAACTAAATCAACACTACCTATAAATATTAATAGAATCAATTTCATAGAAAATTGTTAGCGGAGAACTGTGTCTGTCAGGGATGAAAATATAAGCACGTATATGATTAATTTAATACAACAATGTGGAGTTTTCTTTCTTTTTCAAGTGGAATATTTTATTTTAAAGAAATAACGAAAAATAATTCAATTTTTTTAATAATTAGCTAACCAAATTCAATTTTATTTTGGCTTCACAATATATTACTTTTAGTATGATCGTTACTTCTCTTATAGTGATTTATATTTAGGTGAGAAAGAAAGAATACAATAAAATTTCATTGAATTCCATATGTTAGATTCGTCAACCAATTAATTATATATAATGCCTTAATTAAAACGCAAAAGCATCTGTCTCTCTCTCTCTCTAAAAAAATCTCATTCATTGACCCAAAAAAATCTGTCATTCTTATTATAATTATATTAGAAAGATAATGCAGACTTAAAATGAAATTGGAACTTGAGGCTTCCAAGTTAAAGTTGGAAGAAATTGAGAAAACAAAATATGTTTGTTTATGAAGTGATATACGGAAGAAATAAAACTATTGAGATTGCAGCCTTGGTAGCGAATTTTTTGGTGCCATAGAGATTTTTTTTTATTATTTTTTATAGGAAATAGCCATTTTGAAGGAAATGCAAAGGGAGAAGAAATGGGAGAGAAGGGTTTCATGAAAAAGATTATTTTTATTCATAAAAATTTTGAATTATATGCATCAAGCATATTTCATAAAAATTTCTCTTTCATTCTCCCCTTTCATGTGTATCAAACCTAAACCAATATGTTTTTTAATCATTGGTAAAGAAGCAAAGATTTGAACATGGATGGAGAAAGTGAACAACATGAAATAGCTTTAAACAAAGTTACTTAGAAAATGGTTAAAAGTATGTCTGCATTTAGCTTTTAAGAGGTTATGGCTGATCGGTGCTTTGATTTTCCTCGTGATAATTTTAGTCAATACTCTAAACAGTGGGTGGGCAATCTGATGTGAGCAAGTGAGAGTAGACAGAGAAGAGAACAGAGAAAGCAGAAGGAGGAGTAGAAGAATCTGAGAGAAATTGAGAGGATAAACAGAAAGAGGGAGAAAAGAAAGGGTTTAAGAGAGAAAGATATAGAACAAGGGAGGGAAGAGACAGAAAGAAAGGAGAGAGAAGCAGAAAAACAGCAAATAGAAGAGTTCAGAGATATAACTGAAGGGAGAGAGAGAAAATAGAAGAGTTTAGGGGAAGAACTCAAGATACTCAATATTATTCAACTCATCTCTGCCGAATAAGCATTACATAAGAGCCTTTAAATAGGCAAAATATGAAAAACATAATTCTAAAATAATTAGAAATATTTGATACTCAAATAATCCTATTAGATCTAGGAAATCTAAAAGATATATCTAATTATAAAAAAAATCCTAATAATAAAAAACAAAAATTCAAAGAAAAATAATAAAATTGATATTCTACTCCTAATACTATTAGATAATTTCTTTAATTTAAATATAAAAAATCTCTCAAAGAATATCTAATAGATCTTTTTTTCTAATTGAAATCTAATTAATGATTTTGGCTCCAAAGAAATACAAATTGGAAACCAACGAAAATAAATAAATAAAATTTTCTAATAAAAAGAATCTAAAAATTCATTGTAAGGAATCATGTTGATATCGCTTAAGAATCTTTTGAACGCCTTTTTAATCTCCATCACAATCTCTCTCTCTCTCTCACTCTCTCCCGTCCCTCCCTTTCTCTCTCCCACATATCGAAATTCATTACAGTAATTCATTACATATAATTAATATCCTCCGATCTATAATATAAGTCATGTTTTGAAAAATTATTTTCATTCAAAATATAAATTATGTTTAGGTATTGTATAGTGCATTATTGATCTTTTTCCTATTTTATCTTTGACTTCAATTAAGAAGTGAGAAAAAACAATTAAAATTTAATCCATTTAATGGGGGTAGTAATGGAAATGAATGTAATTTTTTTAACAACTTTAATGAGTTAATCACTTTTAGGTTCCATTTGGTATGCAGAAATCAAGGCAAGGGCATGGGAATGGGAGAGCAAAGCCATCAAGTTGTCAATTTGTTGTGCAGCAAATGGATTGCAAGGGAATATATGACTTACTTATTTATACATGGGAACCAGCATTCCCACCTCCTTCCATGGGATTGAGAAAATAGCAACGGGAATAATAATTTTTGGATAAAACTACCCCTCACTTACTTTTCAATTCATGCCACCCTCTTCTTCCAATGGCATAGCTCTCTCTCCCTCCACTATCAACTTTGTCATCGTTCCAAGTCCATGCTCTCTCCCCCTCTCTCTCGATGTTGTCATTCTCCCAACGATGAGGAATACCAGGTTCATTTGCTCTATGCTACCATTGTCATCTTGCCCTCAATCTTGAAACTCGTCACCGTCGTCAAGTTGTTGGCCTGCCACTATATGCCTTCTCATTCTGCCATTGTTGACACTGGTTGTCAACTTCTTGCCCTCAATCCGCATTTACAGATCTAAAACTTCTCACCCTCACCATGCCTTCCCAATTGTTGTGGTGGATTGTCTGTGGTGACAAATCCATTGCTAATTTTCTTTTTTCCTAAAATTGGCTTGTCTATAGTGGCTATGGCTAGAGAGGAAGATAATGGTAGTGGCTCCAGTGAGGGAAGGAAGAAGGAAGAAGTGGAGTCTTTTATTTTTTTTTTAATTTTAGGGTATTTGAGTCATTTTGTATTTTTTTGTGTCTTTTTTTTTGTTATTTCCATCATCATTGACATACCAAACATATATTTAAACTCATTCTCATTCTCATTAACATTCCCATTCCATAAAAAATCATTCTATGTACCAAATGAGACCTTAACTCTTTTCCTCGATATGTGTAAAATTTCTGAAATATAACTTATATTATCAATTAAAAAGAGTATGTATTTTATATTAATAATCAATTAATATTAATATAAATACTCCCTATGTTTTTTTATATTAGTCCTTTTGGAATACAAATTTTGTTGCTAATTATAAGTTCTTTTAGCATTCCAAGACCATATTAATTGCTCTAGTTCCACAAATACCTTAACAACTTTCACACATTAATTGCTTTATTTTTACTTATACGTTATTTTAGATTTTCTGGACCATATTAATTAAGGGCAAATTTGGAAGTATAAAATGAATTGTGATGCATTAATTATATTTCTTAATTGATGTGTTAAAATCTTAAAAGAGTTAAAGAAAGAAAGAAACAGAGGAGTGCAAAATTTATAACAAATATATTGCTACTCAAAACAAGCCATGCATGAGACAGCTCATTCTTGAAAATTGGTGTAATGTATGCGGAATACCTAGTTGATATGTAGTTAAGCATTAGTACTTTAAAATAAAAATTCCTTATCATATTAGTAATTAATTAACTACGAAAGATATTGATAACTAACCACCGAGTGCTTAATTTAACTGGTAAGAAGTTATACCAGCTTAACTAAAAATCTCAAGTTTAAGTTTTATGAATATAACTATATTAAATATTTGGTGATAGAGTTTAGAGTTAGAAAACGGGCCAACCAGCCCCAAAATGAGCTGTTGTGGGCTTGCAAAAAACTGGTTGGGCTCGGACTAGCCCATTTTTTTGGGGTCTGAGATTTGCTCAATCCATGACTACCAAGGTGGGTCGGCAGGTTAACCTGCCATGTATATATATATATATATATATTCCCAATTTTTTTTCTACATTTGAATAATAACTTAATTCACCAATTCGAATAATAAAAAAAATAACATGACTGGTTCATAATGAAATTATAAATAAAAACTACATAAATCACTAATTCACCAAAATATATTAACACATACTAATTATCATTTATGTAAATATCACAATTTAACAACATTAAATATAAAGCATAGGGTAATTCTAACTCCAAGTATAAGGTCATTCCAATTTCAAGTTTCAATATTAAATAAAATACATATGAATAAATAAATAAATAAGTTAATCTGAAGGAGGAAATTTTTTTTTTTAAAAAAAAAAAGCAAGCCAAACAGGCTAACCAGCGGGTTAAGTGGTCTAGGCTGGGAAGAAACCACCTCAATAGTGGCTCTATTTTCCTATCCCAAGACCGCTATAAAATGGGTCAATCTACAGGTTAAAGCTCATTTGTTCAGTTCTAGTAGAGCTTGCTACCTAAAAGGATCCTACCTATCTTAATCCGAATTAATTTTTCAGAAAATTCATACATAACATGCCTGGTTAATTTTTATTTATTGGGAAGTTTAAATTATTTTTTAAATAAATATATTATGTTTTAATGTTAATAGCATAAATTTCTTTTTATTTCATAATTTTTTTTCAAGAAATTAGGGGTTTTTTTGGAAAATAGTTACCAAACATTCAAGAAGTAGAGAATTTCAAGGTTTTGCTTAAGAAGTACAACTTTCAGAGTTAAATCTAACTTCTAAAGAAATTCTATATTTTTGCTAATCAAATAAGAGTTATTTATCTACTTCTCAAAAAATTTAACTTTTCACCTTTATTTACCCCACACCAAAAGACCCCAAGTAGTTAACTTCTTTTCTTACTAATGTATCAAAACACTTGATTCCTGGTCCTATAACCTTATCTTAGCAATTATAGCCTCAATACTCCAATCAAGCCGCCCAGCCTAATATACTTTTATTAAAAAAGCCTTTGGTTGAACTTTTTATAAAATCACGAAGAAGAACTTCGACGCCATGGGAGTACTTTTATAACCAGCAGCATTGTTGGTAGACAGCTAGAAAGTTGGATTCTCTACAATGATTTCATCTACGCACGCAATAAAAGCAAGCATCGTAGCGGCATATATTAATATAACTTCCATTACGCAATGTAATAGAGTATACTACTGTTTCTTAGACACTGTTCAAAACTAATTAAGGAGATCTATAGCTATTATTTCCTCTCTCTCTCTCTCTCTCTCTCTCTCTCTCTCTCTCTTCTTTTCTGATTGTTTTCTAATTTAAGTTACAGGACAAAATTTTTTCTCCTTCTCATAAATCCCATTGAATTTGTCCTAGATTTAAAACTGTGTACTTGATACGGGTCAAGAGATGTCCCTTTAGGATGTTGTATTTGTTGTTGACAATTTGGCTTTGATCATTGAAATATATACTAATTTTGATTTTTTATATGTGTGTATATATTATGCTCGCAGTGGTAGATTGTTTGTACTATTACAGAACGGTCTATGGGCTGTTTGGTTTCACTACTAAAACCACGTTTTGGCCCTAAACGTGGTTTGCTTTATTTTTTATGATGTTTGACACTTTTTTTATTTCCCGTTGGATAATCATTTTCCAGCTAAAACATGGTTTAAGGATAAGCAGTAGTGGACTTACTTTTCCGTTCTCCTTCTCCATTCTTATCTGTATTTATTTTAAAATCAGATAA
The DNA here is from genome assembly GCA_026686845.1 of Adenanthera pavonina. Taxonomy (NCBI): domain Eukaryota; kingdom Viridiplantae; phylum Streptophyta; class Magnoliopsida; order Fabales; family Fabaceae; genus Adenanthera; species Adenanthera pavonina. The sequence goes on along the minus strand of JAIVEN010000011.1, from coordinate 4,059,509 downwards.
AAATGAACCAATAAAAATGAGAAAAAATAAAAAATTAGGAAAATAAAATTTTCATAAAATTCCTCCTATCTATTGACTAAAATGTTCCTTCAAAATTTTAATTTTCATAGATCATGACCTGTAAAAAAATGTTAGATATATTATATTCTCAATTAAATAAATGCAGATTAAATTTTAAGCCAAATAAATTAAATTAATCATTGGATGGAGTTTAAGCTAAATTTAGAGAAAAATTATGAGTTTTGTCAAAACCAATTTTTAAATAAATCATCCAAACATAAACACGTTAGTCCAAAAATAATTTTTATCATAACTAAACTCATTCTTAACCAACTGAAAACCAAACGGGCCCTATATCCGAAAGAATGCACAAATTGAGTTCTATATATCATTGATATATAGCACATGAATATGATGACGAGTTAAGTTTCATTGGTGAATTATTAATTCAATAAAAAATTATAAATATCCATTTCCATCTTCACGTTGAATTTGAAAAATCTGCGCGGTTCTTATAAAATAATGCTGTCGAATTTTGATTCAAATGAATTTTCTCTCTTAATTTAAAAAACACAATTCTTCAAACTTAGACCGAAATATTAATCCTAGAGAGTTGACAAATGCATGAAAGTGTACGTATGCCAATATATATAATGATATGTAAGTTGAAACAATGAAAATTCTATACGAAATATATAAAAAAATAAAAATTATGCATATTGATATTAGGTACTACACCAACAAACAACAAAAATATTAGTCTTATTTCACTAAGTGTAGTCAGTTATATGGATCATACAACACCAATAAATTCATCAAATTAAATTACACAAATTAAAATAAGTAGTTAAAATTAGTTAAAAGTATTAATTTTATAAAAAATTATCACAACATTTCTAAAACAATCTTAATAAAAGAGACATTAATTTATATCGACATTAATTAATATTTTAGAGAAATAAGAAAGTTAAAATTATTAAGGATATTTATGAAAATTACTTATTAATATTTTACTAAATTTTAAAAAGACCTTTATATTAAAGATCTAAAAGAGTATTTGTATACACCTTAGATTCCGCTTACCAAAAAGAACATATACGCCTTGGATTCCCAATGCAGAGCTTAACTATGTTTATAGCTTAGAGATCTTAGAGTATATTTCATCTTTCCTAAATACATAATATCTTTTACAAGTAATATTTGATCTAAAATATAGAGTATCTTAGAGAATTATTTTATATATTAATTATCTTTTATTCATATTATTAGTCTATAATTAATATGTGATAGATGAATATTATTAGAAATATGATAGGTAATATAATTAGTGATAGTAATTAGCAAAAGATATTGAAATTTTTTTAACAAATTTAATTATTTAATTTTATTTTTTAAGATAAGTGAGATAGTTAAAAATTATTTATATTTGGGATTGAATAAAGGATATTGAAAATGATTACTTATTTTAAAATACTCCTCGAGAAGCATGTCGAAAGAAGAAGCGAAAGGTGAGTTGAAAAGGCGACACGTCACCAAATTCCAGGTAACCCAATCAATTTCTTATATTTAGTTTAATTCGCCGGAGACACTTCACCTAAAGTCCAAACGAATGGTTTCACGACAATTTTATTAATGTAGCAATAGTGGTCATCCATAATCCACGTCGTTGCCCTCAAGAAATAACCTTCTATTATATTATATATATATATATATATATAACCATTATTATTGGCTAAAATCGACATCTTTGGACTTTGCTATCTTTATCTTTCTTTTTTTCACTGGTATTTGAAATCATCAGTTTATTGTTTACAAAAAATGAATTGTGCTTTCTTTCCTCTTTGAGTTGTTTATTAAATTACCACTGCGTTTACCGCAAGTTGACACACATATTATATTGTCTTCTTCAAATTGCTTGCAATGACAGAGTCAATTAACTATTTATCCCGAAACCTAACCAAAATTCTTAAGATGGTATAATGTTTTAACTTATCCCTGTTTTTTTTTTATTTAAGATAGGATTTGAATATTTTAACAATAACAAATTACAATAACAATAATATTAGTCTTATCTCTCTAAATGAGGTCGGTTAAATGGATCATATGACGTCATTAAACTCTATAAAAAATCATCTCTTTAGATAAATTATTTATCAAAGAGATCTCATTGTATAATTTTTTTCAGTATCCTTCTTGGCCTCCTTCTATATCTTTTTATAGAGTTAAAAGTTATTTGATCAATTTTTCTCACCAACTCCTTTAATTCTCTTATTTATAAGTATTTATACTACCTTAATCAATTTTTCATCATTTTCTCCTCAATAGATAGCTGTTAGTCCAACATTATTGACATTATCATCTGTCTTATAGAAATGATTAATAAAATATTTAATTTTGTAAGTCTTTGTCTGTGTGTGTTTTGCAATTAAGTTTTGGATTTATTATTAGTCTGCATTCTATGAAATGCCTACGTTGTACAGTGAGTATAATGAAATTAAAAAAAAAAGGTTCATATTTAATTTAAATTGTTCTATTGAATAGTTATACTATTATTATTAAATCTTAATTTAAATTATCATTTTTCAGGTTGATAATTCAAACATTGTTTTCATTTTATATTCTACTTTCCTTCAAATAAAATTACAATTTAATAAAAATATTAAAAGTTAAACGTTTTAGTCAAATTTAAATAATTTTAAAAAAGACATATACAGCCAGAAGTGCAGTGCATGCACCGATTGATTTGAGTGAAATATATTATATAGAAGCTCATAAAATTTAGAAGAAAATGAGTTACCTGATGTCATAAACCCTACATGACAAAATATACAAACTTGTCGGTTTGTGGCTAAACCAACCCTTGGGCTAATTTTTTTGGTTTAAAACTTGCACACGTTAATTATCACTGAGCTTAGATATTGATTTTTTTAAATTAAACCCCCTGTTTTGTTATGTAACATTTCAATCGTATACGTCAATATTTAGGGTATTGGGTAAAGGTGAAGATGGGAATTTTTCCGGAAGAAAAAAGGTGAAGATGGTGTTAATTATTATTTTAGTAATTAAACAATGTGAATATTGCGGATGCATGCACCTTGTTTCCTTGCTCGTATGTGGGTCTTCCTTTGGAGTGGACAACTTTCTTCCCATTAAATCAACCACTTACCATATTCAATATATACATTAGCACCACAATCGCTGGTTGGTTTCTTATGGACGGATTTGAATTCACTGTTCATCTAATTAACACACCATGTTCTGAATTGTATCAATTTTATTTCAAAATTTAAAGTTTAGTTGTTTGGTTTAAATTTTAAAATCAATATCAATATTAATATAAAATATATAAAATTTATATCAAGTTGCACTTTTTAGAAGTTATAAACAATGTGGCCTAATTTATATCAATTTAAATTTTAGTTGTTTGATTTAAATTTTTAGTTGTTTGGTTTAAATTTTAAAATCAATATCAATATTAATATAAAATATATAAAATTTATATCAAGTTGCACTTTTTAAAAGTTATAAACAATGCGGCCTAATTCAAACAACATTTAAAGCATAGAGAAATGCGTCTATCATTAAGTTAATTCAATTATTAAATATAAAATTAATAATAAAGTCATATTGTTCACAAGTGATGAACAGTAGGATTCGTTCTTCAAATTCCATATATAATGTGTTAGAAATCCACCTAATATTTATAATTTTTATTCTGTAATATTTTTTATTTATAATTAAAATATTACATAGAGACCATCTAAATTAGGACTGAACGACTCAAATAAGATAGGGCCACGCACGCTCATCTCTCGCTAAATAAACATGAAATATAATATATATATATATATATATATTTATTTATTTATAACAATGAAAAGGGAAAAAAGGGAGCATTAAGTACCAAAAAGCAAAAAACAAAAGCAATGGGAAAAGCAAAAGTTAGGGAAATTATAAAAGGAAACAACATATTTTGGAGGGGAAGGGGGGCCATGTGAGTGGAATCATATCAGGACAACTAATTATGGAGAGCAAAGTGGTGATCTTGCTGTAAATTAAACCCATGCATTCTCACTTTAAGCCAAATCCATCCCTCTCGCCAATTAAACTCTTTTTACATTTAAAAACTCTTTTCATTTCTTGGCCACATCCTTCTTTCGAGTACAATAATTTGTCCCTAAAATGTCCTCCCCATCATACATTTCGGGCCCTGCATGCATAAAGTTATAAGGACCCTCCCAAAAGCATACAAATGTGAAACATAAGGTACGTAATACCCATCTTAATTAAATCTCTTTTTAATATTAGAAAAAATTCGTTATGTTTGAATATGATGTATACACACACACACATAATTATGTTATTTCTCCCAAAGAAATTTTTATCATGGAATCTATTTTCATAAAATTCTGTCCACAAAACAAATTACTATTTTCTCGTAATGTTTATAATTGGACACATGCATCAATTATAATGTTTCAAATTTATTATATATATGTTTATGCAGGGTTAAATACAAATATATGCACCACCTAAAAAAATGAAAGAGAATGGAATAAGAAAAAGAGGAAAGATCGATTGATTATCTGAACGGCTGAACCTACATGTATATAATTCTGCAAGCAGGAAGATCGGCAGATTCGAAATTCCTTGAGTACAAGAGAGGTTGTACGAACAGTCTTGACAGTACATTAGGGAGCGAGATTCAATTATTATTAATTATTAATACCGTTCTCCAGTTTCTTAGGCCGGCCGGAACACAATATTTGTCTTCGCATAAATTAAAATTTCTCATTTCTCATAATTATATAAAAGATTAATACATGTATGATGCATTGCATGTTTATCTGCCTGAATCTCTATACTCTTAATTTTCTTAAAAGAGTAACGTTCTTGTTATTACAGCATAATCCTACGGTTCAGGTTTAAAAAACTTTTTCTGATCGGAGAGGCTCTGAAGAATGAAGATACTTATATACATAGCATGCATGTTTATGACTCTCTCAAGAACGGGACACTAACAGTGCTGGATCGATAGAAATTAACAAAGAAAGGTTTATGACACACTTAAACTTTTAATTCTTATTCTTTATATAATTAACTATAAGCAAAATTTAAACGTACAAAAATATCCCAGATATATACTATATTATAACAATATGAACCAAAGTCGTGGCTGGCCGGGATGATTATCAATATTCAAAATTTTGTACTCAGTCATATTATAATTAACATAAAGTAAAGTAGGAATCCATGCTCATGATGATAAAGATTCAAGACTGCTTCTTCAACTCCTTATAAAACTTCTGTATGAACTCTTCCGCCGCCTTGTCCACTTGATGGTCATCATCGGTGTCTCTCAACGGGAATGGCGAGTCCGTTACCCTCAGCTGCCGCACCATTGGGCTTCGGCCAAATCCAGGAAGCGCGGGTGACGCCTCTACCATAACCTCATTGTTCAGCATCTCTAACACTGCCTTCACGACCACTTCGTCATCCTGCGTGGGTGGCGCGTGAGCACACGCAAAGAAATGCGAGTGGGCGTGGTGAGCGTGGCGGTGGCGCTTACTGCTGCCAACGGGAAAGAAGTAGTTGTTTGGTGTGTTGCTGCAGCTGAACTCGTACTCGCGTTGGCCGGAGAACTGAAGGTGCGAGCTGTGGGAACGGCCGCCGCCGTGGTGGTGGAGGAACATGAGGTTAGAAATAGCTTTGCCGGCGATCTTGCCACGGCGCTTGAGCATCATGTTTAGGTCCATCATTAGCTTCCCCTTTGATATGCCTTTCCTCAACATGAAGAAGGCCACACGTACTATGCTCCACACTCTCTTTGCTATTGGTATACTACTACTTTCCATTTCCATTTTCCGAAAATGAATTTTAGAGAAAGAGGGGGAGAGGGAGAAGATTTGAGAGATGAAGGGCCGGATTGAAGAAGGACTATCGGGGCTTATATATAGAAGGGGAAAAGGAGGTGGAAGGAGAAGAAAATTGAGTTGTGTTTGTACTTTAATCTATGCTACAATAACCTGTGGGTGCATGAATATTTGGTGCTATTTTTTTTTAATTTTTATGATTATTTGAACCAATTGGTAAGGCATTGCCTGCCTTGCTAGGTTCAAGCTCACCTACGTGACGTGTTGATCCCTCACGTGAGCTTGCAAATTTGTGCATTGTTTAAGAAAACCAACAAATTAAGGATCAAATGTCAAAATTATTAATCAAAAAAATCCTTATAAACATTTACTCAATATTAGTAAGCCAAAGATTTTTCCCCCTTTTACCATGTTTGAAAACTTTTACGAAAAATTGGACCTTTTCTAGAAGTCCATGCGCTTCTCACCAAATTAAGTCGAAAGTATAGCTTGACAAGATAAGAACTTGGGCAATACCCTTATTAACCTATTGTAAGTAATAAACTATAATTTGAGTTCTTTTTTAACGAGGTGAACAAGGCTTTGATAATGGAGAAGATGGAGAAAAAACTAGACAATGAAACATATAAAAATAATTAGAACTCATAGGATAACATCAAAGGACATTTATTCCTCTTATATATAGGTACATGACTCGCACGTAGCTGTAATATATATAGACCTAGAATTCAAATACATGAGAAAAAAGAGAATACAAAAACCTCCAATTGTAATCATGGGAACAGACCAGAAAAACCCTCATAAGTTAACTTTGGAGTCCTAATGAATGAGTAATGACCCCAGTTTATCCCCAAAAAAAAAAGTTACCTGACCATTTTCAGATATCCATATGACTAACAAAGGAGGTTTTAAGGAAGTGTTAAACTAGTCAGTGAAAAAGGGATTGGGTTAACAAAGATACAACCTTATCCCCTATTTCCAGGAAGCACGAGTACTCATAATTAAAGATACAGGAGGAGACGACAAAATTATACAATGCCAGTGGATAATTTGAAGTGTCAAGCGGGTCGATGCCAGTGTAAGTTCTTCGGAACCAACAGATACAGAAAAGCTTGCCATCTTTGAGCAAGAACATTAATTGGCAATTGTAAGATCATTAATCTCTCTAGTAAGTGCTGGAATACAACTTGAACTTCGAGCAATCCCACCAACTTTCTTCGACCCTCCTTTCTCTCTTGGGCTAATGGACTTAGCCCTAATCCTCCCTTCCAACTTGCTCTTCTTCAACATCTCCTTCATGGCCTCTGCTTGAAACAAAACAGGAAAAGCCCTACCATACTTGTTGAACCTAACACACGCGTTCATGTGTGCGCTTAGGGCTTCCTCCTTCCTCCCTCCATTCTTCTCCAGTTCCTCCTTCACTGCCTCCGCACACAACCCACACACCCACTTCCCCAAGAACTTGTCCCTCACGCGCTCTATGTAGTCCTGCGTGCACTCCTCGCTCATCCCGCAGCACTCGCACTTGGCGTCTTCAACCTCGGAGATTGGTGGGAGTTCCTCCAGATTATCTAACCCTTCTTTGCTTAGCTCGAAGGAGATGTCGGAGATTGTTCGGTGAAGGTGATCAGACGACAGTCTCGGTGGCTTCGACATGTTAACGTTGTTGATGTTGTTGTTGTTGCTCCTGGAGAATGAGCTAGGCAAGGATTCTCCATGGGGTGCCATGTCTTTGATTAAGCTAAAGGAAATCGTCGAAACTTTTTGGTGAACGAATTTTGGATATAGCGGTGCAACACGAGATTAAACAGTAACTCTATGATTGTAGAAGGAAGGTACGGTTGGTATTTATAGTGGTTGGATATCTGCGTGAGGATCTGTATTTGTGAGCTTGTGTGGATGTTGGAGACTCAGGTGTCAGTTTCAACGACGTGAAACTGGTAGATTTTTCTGGAGATTTGATGAGACAGTAGTGACAAATCTTAGATAATCTCAAAACTCTTGGTGCAATTAATTTTATGTGTTTCTTTTTTAAAAAAAAGAAAATTTTTTATTTATAGTCAACTTCCTTGGCTGCTGTGTAGCTCCATGAAAAAAAGGTGACTGCATTTTGCCAAGTTCATATGAATGATTTTTTCTTTGGCTGATAATGTTGCAAGGTGAATGCATGCCTTTTCTTTCCTCCTTTTTTTAACTTTTAGGGTCATTGATGCATGTGCAGTACAATTTTTTAAAAAAGAAAAAACTAATAAAAGTTACATATCATTTATGAGTTCTTGGCAATTGTTGATAGTATTCACATATGAGACACTATATACTATTCGTCTCACACAAACTTATATCAAGATATTATTACTTTGAAATGTCACAATCTGAAAAGCATCCTGTCAATTAATACTCTCGATCATCTATCAAGCAAAATTCTGTGCATTCATAAAATCTAACGGTTTAAACCAATCAAACTAATAAAGCATTAAAATTAAATACCAAGAAGGAATAAATACTAGCCATTAGATATATTATAGGGTAAGCAAATTAACATTTATATAAGTATTTTCCTTTATATATAACATTCATTGTGAATAAGTATATATAGATGTCAAATTAATTTTTTATGCAATGTTGGTTGATTGATGCGTCTCTTAACAGAATCAATTCTTAAGTGAAGGAAATTATTTTGGATCTGGAATTACCGTGCGTCAACATCAAAACACAAAATAGCACCTTTTTTTTCGTTGAGCCAAAATGCATGACAAGAAGACCGGTACTTTTCAAGTTAATAAAGCCTAAGACATAAAGAAATTAAATAATATAATAATACTAAATCTTAAACATACATGTGAACTAAAACAAATCAGTAACACTTAACACTTGCAACTATTTTATCTAAGAAAAAAAAATCCTTCACCTATAACATCAAATTAATAATATGCAATGAGGATAATGTCTGAAATGTTTCGAATCAAAACTAAGTATCGATAAAAGAAACAGAGTGGGATTCTGGAAAAAAAAAATTGATAAGTACCGCCAGGAGCGGACTTACATAGAATTTAGGGGGGTCAATTGACCCCTCCAATTTGGAAAATTACATACTATAACTTTAAATTTTAGTATTTTAATACTGTTAATTTTAATATTTTAATTCCACTAGACTCAAGTTTTCTTTTGTTTTTTATCTCTGAACTCAAGTTTTGATTACATTTTGGTTCACATTTTTTTTATACGTTGTTCAAAATTTTTGTGAGAATTTTATTAAGTCCAATAAATACAACATTGAGGTAATCTATAAGAGGAGAACTTAACTAATTTAAACTCTCAAATAATTTTTATAAAAAAATATTATTTTATTTTTCTAAAATCCAAATTAATAGAAAAGAAAGTTGAGAGACTGTTAGATTAAATCTTCTTCATATTAGGCCATCCCCACTAATCAAATGTCCTAGGCCTACTGGTACCACTGTGTACATCAGTAAAATTTACAAATATTAAGCAACGTCAATACAAGGCAGGGAATATATCATGAAAATCAAGAGGAAAAACTGATTTTCTCTAGATCTAGAGATGAAGATGATTTCTATAATTATGAATGTTAATTTGCTACTCTATGATGATTCTGATGGCCAGTATTTATTCCATTTTAGTATTTTTAATATTTTTTTAGCTTGATTTGTTTAGACCGTTAGATTTTATGAATGCAAAGAATCTTACTTGAGAGATGATTGAGAAAGTATTCAAATGCTGGGTAATTACATTATCCATGAATAGTTACAAACCGCATTAATTACCCTGAAAACTATTAAATATTATACTGAAATACTTCTCCATTAGGTTAAAGTGATTATTAAGAATCAATCTGAGATAAAGTGGTTGGCTTTCGATACTGAAAAGCTCTTCAATAATTACCATTGATTTTGTGGTCCAATGGATGTAGAGTAGGAAACCAACCTGTGAGGTATTCACATGGTGGCAAGGTGAAACCATATACGCATTACTTTGCCATAGGCTTTCTCTCTTTCTCTACTTTTGCAGTAAAGTTATTTCATGAGGATAGAAAGGGGCTCGCAAGGTCATATCAAATCATATGGCCTTTCCACCACATACATGAACTCTCGCTTCACGAGCAGCTTAACCAAACCAGAGGGGGGAAAATTGGAAAAAAAAAAGTAAAAATAAAAGTGGCTGAAGTTAGTTGCAGGGAGATCTTAATCAAATAAGTTTCAGTCTCTTTCAGATGTATGATTCATAAAAAGGTACGTATTATATATATATATATTTATATATATATTTCAGTCTTTTAAAGCTGATTTCTAACATGGGAATGCATCATAGGGTGACGTAACCCTAATACAGTTGATCAAGTAAATTACCCATTCAAAGAGTGTGTTTCGATTCTAATTTCTTTCCCTTTTACTGTATATAAATTTGGAAATTGAATGTAGATGGATATATAGCCATTGATCTTCCATGAATTGTCTATCGTATGAATCTTAATTATTGGTTGCATACAGTTGGTATAGTTTTTTTTTTTTAATTTTATGGAAACAGTTGGTATAGTCTTTGATACGAGTATACTTCTGGCTAATGTATCTCAAGATATGACTCTAGTAAGGAAAAAAAAGGAATCTCAAGAAAATAACTGAATAGGATATTTTGACAGATATCTCATTGACGTAAATCTTCATTAATAGCTTTGGATCTTCTCAGATTCTCTCTTTCCTCCTACCAAGGTAAAGTGACAAGGATTTTAAAAATCATATTGACTAATAATAATTAAAAAAAAATCATTGGAGCGTGAGTCCATTTTATAGTTGGACCGTCGAAATTGAACCCGTTGCTTTTCGAATTACCTGTCCAACTTTATATCATTTTTTCTAGACGAGTTTGCTAATAGAAAATGAGCGAAGTACCAGTTTCGACAGTGTCATTTTGCTGAAAAAAGTTAACCAAACATGTTTTCCTAGTAATTGCAGCCCAAAACAATGTAAGATCTTATAATTAGTACCGAAGGTAACTTAAGGATGGTCCATGTGCCACAGATTCAAATCGTGTAGTGTCACAGTGTCAATGTCTGGGTTTCCTAGCAGTCCCAAGGTATTAAAACCTAGTTTATCCACGACCATCTGCACCACTAGAGAAGAATGCACAAAAAACATGGGCAGGAAGTTAAGGATGTAAACTAAACATATGCTGCTAACACAATCTTCACATATCCAATCCAAGTCTTCACAGGAAATAAATACAGTAGAGCAACCAACAATACACAAGGTCTTAAGAGTAGAGTGTACATCTTCAACACTTGTTCAATTCTCAATCTCTAGACATAAAGTCAAACAAAGGACCAGTTCATGAACATAAAACAGATGCAATGAGCATTCTCTTCTTCATTCAGCACCTTCCAAGCCACTACTCTTTCATACGAGACTGGCCGCCCCATGCTCGAGAGACAGATACCTCCTTGAAGGCATGCAAAACCCTATCCAAAGAGAAGGAAAAGCGATCAAGAGGAATCAATAAAAGCCTTGAAAAATAAGTACTATTGGCAGCAAATTCAATTTCAAACACTCCTATTAATTTCAACAAAATATGAATATTAATAGCAGACCTGTTGTATAATCTGAGGAAACTCTGAACAGAGAATTTTTCGTCCATGTTCATCAAATATCTTCTCCAAAACTATGTCCTGTAGGGCAACTAAGGTAGTCTCCAGCATGTCAAGCCCTGCCTGGTTTGCAAAAGTGAAGACAGGCAATGCCTGCACAGAACAGAGTTCAAATAGATGTACTTTCAAGGAAGAAGGTACCAGAAATGTTTAAACTATGTCAATGAAATTTAGTCAAACGGTGCAAGTTATAAATACAGAGCAGAGGGTCTGTACATGAAATGGAAACAAGTACAGCTACTGTAAAAAAGAGTAAATTTCAAACATACCTTTAGAGAGCAGCACAATATTGCATCTGAGTGATGCCACAAGGACTTGAGGATGGAGTCGTTCCCTTCATTACTGGATTTAAGTAGCTCCACACCCAAGTAGCACCTACAGCACTCAGAAAAAGTCAATCAGAAGTATGTCTGAAATACTAGTTTCAGCATCCAAAACTACCAAGTTCAGCGTGGTGTGAATTCACCAAAGATAATTACCCAACAAGTTCTATGTGAACCAAAAAAGTACGAATAAATATCCCCCAACTAATGCTAAACCATGCCGCAGTTGCCATTTAGACAGTAAACCATTAGTAACCTTAACTGTCTTTAAAATTGTCAAGATGTTGTTAGCTACAGATTTTGTGCCAACATAAAATTTACTTCTAATCAGTGTGACAACCTTGAAGATCAGCATTACACATTAAAGAGCATCTACATGTAAAGAATACCACCATCCAATATATGACATGAGCCTTGGAAATGCAACACCAGAATTAACGCACCTATAACTGTTGCATATCCAACGAGCAAGTGTTTGTGCTTCAGGAGTACCCAGTGGTGGCCTAAGCCCAGCTTGTGAATTCAAATGCGAAGGAGAAAGTGCTAATGCCACCCTTTGGACTGATGAGATAATGCTACGAACATATTGCCGTGCCATTGATGCAACATGCTCTTGCATATGACTTTCAAATGCAAATTCAAATGCTATAGTCATAACAGATCTCATGCAGCCAGAGTTTCCAGCATAATCATTGGATTGTTTATTCCCTGTTGGGCCAATGTCAAGTGCAGATGCAAGGTCAAGGGTGCGATTTGGACTGGATGCTTCCTACAAAACAGTTTCATTGCAATAATTAAAAGAGATAAATGAAAAGGGAAACAGTAACAGAATATACTGCTTTAACCATGATTGATGCTAACCTTCCCCGAATCAAGAGGAATAATGCGGAACCCAGAAGGTAAAAGAGGGGCATCATCAGCAAAGGATGCATCAATTGGAGCAAAGATAAGTTCAGCACAAGTGCCCACGGCATTCTCATCCATTCCACTGCAGAGCTACCAAAACAACACAACACAAAATACAAGAATGTGAGAAAAAAAAGCCATCATTAGGAATCAAATGAACAGACGGCTTGATATTTTAGTCAAGTATCTTGTGAACTGTTAACAGAATGATGAAGCTGAAGTTACTCCACAACTTTGAACTTTGATATTGCAAGAACTTGAAATAATGCAAGGTATTACCACATAAATATATACTATAGGACAGAAAAATACATTTGGATCTTTATCAAAATCCAACGAGTGTTACAAGTACATTACAAAACAGAAAAATTAATCGCTACACAAACAAAACATCTATTTCATTTCAGTGCCATTTATGAAATCGTAAAGAATCAAGCAAAATAAGGAAGGAGAACTTACTTGCAAGAGAAACACCTCTCTAGGAATGATAGTGTCTTCGGGAGAATGAGCTATACCTTCCAATTTAATCACTTCCAGAAACTACCAAGTATAAGGAAAAAAAAATCAGAAGACATCACCATTGCAAAGAGTTGTAGTGCATATTATGGACCAGCTATCACCTCTTCGTGCTCAATAGTGTGAGCTAGAGGAAGTATAACTTGACCTCCATAATTTCCCACACGAGATCCTGGCAAGCTACAAGGACCAACTTTAATGGCAGCAGCTGAGTAAGCATCCATGTTATTGTCTGCCCATTCTGATCTGTGCTCTCGCAGGAACCTTAGGAGAATGGCTGGAGGCACATTCTACAGAAAGAAAGTCAAAGATGCCAATAAAGATATGGAAGACTAAACTTTAAAGGCAGAAATAAATTACTGGATATGTATTTGGTATATTCACTTTTTATTTTCAAAAGGTTTTGGGGAAACTTATAAGCAACCAGACCTGCAATAGCATTGATGCTTTGGCACATAAGACAGCATTGCTGATGGATGGAAATCCATTGGCAAAGGAAAGATCTAATCCCATTAACTTGTCAGGGGATGAATTAACCATAATTGTAACGTCATCTATGCCATCATTGCCAATCATTGACCACCCCTCATCAGTAAACCCATTGAGAGCCTCATTGAAACCCCTGGCATAAGATATGTGTGAGACTGTAATTTTAGATGCAGAGAAATTGCACAAGAATCATTCCTAAGAAGTATAATGTATCAACCGGCTCAGTCTCTGGCTCAGTGCTCGTAGTGCAGCAGGTCGTCTGCCCCACCCAGTGACACTTGGCTGAGAAACCTCATGAGATAACTGCCTCAGCTGGCGTAAAGCCTAAATGAAAAGGAGAAACAAATAAGCATAAAATAACAGGTATTGCTAGTAACATGCTATATGAACACCATTTTACCCACAATAAGGATATAATAACCATACCGCCATCGTTTTCTTCTGAGCTAGCACTGTTGATGATTCATACAGGGGGCGTAACACTTCTGGCACACTCCACGGCTAATGGTGATAAAGAAATGCTCAAGTTATTCATTAGTTTATATTAAGAAAAAGTACAAATTACATACATCAACCCTAAGTTTTACTAAAATTACACAGAACTCCCCTTTATTTTCAAAATATACAGTTAAGTACATTTGCAAATTTTGATCATAATACACCCCATTAGCCTAAATATTCAAATATGTATTGTATCCAGATATGCACAAAAGAAGGAATAAATGTCTGTTTCATTTAAATATGACCAAAGATATATTTAAGCTAATTAAAGGTATTTTGGTAAAAAAAATTTAAAATTAGACCAAATTATAGCATACCCTTTTGTTTCAAGAGAAGTTGATTATATTTTGAAGATAGTGGAGAGGTCCATGCAACTTCATCAAAAATCAAGGGAAGATTGTATGACTTGCTCTAAAAAACTAAAAATTTATGTGAAAAATATAGTTAAAATGTACCTCCAAATCCATATGATCAACAATGTGTATAATGGAACCACCCCCTTCACAAGGTCGTATTAGATAACCACTAGGCAGCATCTCAGCTCTCACAAAATGCTGCACAGGCGGCATGCTTGGACCATTTTGAGTATTTTTAAGAGACCGCTCACAGATCTAAGTAGGGTATACATCAAAAATTAGGATACAAAACAGGAGGAATTTGAAAGATAAGCAAAAATATCTTCACAGATACTCACCACAAAGCTTCCATCTTCTAAAACAGAAGTATAGCGCAACAACCAAAAGTCTCGAGCAGGAGCCAATGTGGTTGGGGCATATAGCTGAATCAACAGAGAGAACTATGCAATCAAGTGATCTGGCACAAATCAACTCAGATACAGATAGTCATCATTCCAATAAATTTTTCCTGTACCTGCATATAAAGCAATTCAATGGTTCCACCATTTGCTGTGGGCAGCACATTCAGTACATCAACAGCTCGGCAATCGCGAAACCACGAGGGCCGATCTTTGAGGATTTCTGCGACCTGGAGAGCGTATAGTCAAAAATGCAATTTCTAGGTCAAACGAGACCATTAAAATATAGATGAGAAACCTCACACACTTACCCTTGTGGGTTCAAGACCCACTAGGCCACAGGCTCGTGCTGCCACACCAGTGCAACCATGAGAAATAGCAACGATTCCAATGGAATCCGGACCAGGCTGTGCAAATCAGCAAGAATTTATCAACTCTACAGTATGAGTTATACCTACGACCATAACTTTTTTCTTTCCTTCTGCCATTTTGTCAATGCAGATAGTTAGTGAATTACCTTCATTCCAGGCATTTGGACCCACTCAACGGCAGTCCCAGTAGCCTTTGAAAGAAACTCTGCTAAAGTCTCTTCTGCAATGGACAAGAGCCTGGAAAAAAAAAATATGTGTGAATTTATAAGCCTCGTGTTGGCACTCAGGTTGTCAATGATCCACAATGACAGAAATTTGTCCCATCAACCATATTTGCACTAACCCTGCAGGACTTGCATCCCTGGGGGGATGCTGAGTTGTCAAACTGTGTTGGCCACTCGTCACAGCTGATTCACAGCTTGCGTCTTTGGTTGCAAGTGTTGTCTGTAGATAGCACATTAATAATTACAACAGTTTCATAGAAATCTAGTGGAAACACAAAACCAAAATTCTTACATTTTGAGTATGTTGGCGGAAGTAGCCATTTTCATACACCAATTGAGAGACCTGTTTCTGCAACCTATCATTCTCCTCCATCAGAAGTTTGTTCATGGCTGTCAGCTTCCTATTCACAGCTTGAAGACGTGATGCCTCTTTCCTTTGCTTCTCTCTGCATCTGAATTTATACAAGCCGAAAAATCGCTATTGATTGACATCGCTATGTTAAAAAACCCAAATGGCAACAAAATTAACAGATTAAAAACAATATCTTTTTTTCATCCAAAACAGAACACATTAACTTGCATTAGCTCCAGGGTGCAAAAAGTCAAATTAGTTAAACCAAATGGTGGCATTAACTATGAGTTGCAGAAATAATAAATTATCAGATACAAGAGTTCCCATATTTAAGCTATACTGAAGCATCCGTTAAATGCGCAAGAGAATATTGTAAAAAATACCTTCTGTTCTGGAACCAAACTTTGATTTGTTTGGGCTCAATGTTGGAGAGAATAGGACACTCACGGATGAGCTGCTGGCGGCGAATGGAACTGGGTTTTGGACATTCATGATAAAGCCTCTCAAGGGCTTCAACCTGCTCAGGAGTATAACGAACATACTTGCCGTTGTCCATTCCTGGTTTACCATCCTTGCAGGACATTGCCATAGCCAATCACTTCAGAGTTCTCAAACACCAAACGTCAGAACAAACACAAGCAGCTTCAACACTACTCTCGACCTTTCTGGATGCAGCTAAATCAGCCTCAAATACCCCTCTAAGAAAAAGCAAGCATTTGCAAATTTTGTGCTTGAAGGATCCCAATGATAGAGGTAAAAGGACAAGTGGGTGAGGTTGCCTGAAATGTTACGTAGTTAATTTTGTTTCGTCCGTAAGAGACAGCCACGAACACGAGAAAACATAAATCTCTCGGGATCAGAGCAAAGAACACGAACGATCTGAACCCTGGAAACGTCCCCAAACCTAAACAGTTTCCCAAAAATAAAAAAGTGAAAAAAACAAGGAGCCCCAGAACCGTTCTGCACTGATTCGATTCAGCTAACAAGTAAAATTCCAAAACAGAGAACTTAGAAATATGATCCAAGCTTTTAACTTCAAGACAAGACACCCCAAGTTTATAAACCTCACATCTCCTTTAAGGCCTCAGGACCAGCCACAGCATAACCGTACCTTGGATCTTCATCTTATTCAAGAATCCACCTATGCTCTAAGCTATTCGAAACCTCCAGAATCCCTGAATCATTTTTCTCTTTTTGAAGATTTCACAGCACCAAGTAGGAGAAGCGAAGAACCAAGGACATTGAGAGAGACGTACAAAGAAAAAAATATATCGGAAGAATCAAAGGTAGATATTTCTTTTCTAGTGGGGAATCTCTGGAAACTGTAAAATTGCTTCTTTTTTCTTTATTTTCTCAAAGGGAACTAAACTCGGGATAAAGAACAAACCCTAGCTGAAAGAGAAAGCAGAGGAAAAAGTACTGTTACTAGGACAAAGCTTTTTGGTGGTGTTGGTTTCATGTGTTTTTGGTTCTGAGATTTGCTCTGTATTTTCATTGGCTCGTCACTTTCGGCACACAGTTCTTTTACCTCCACTGTGTAGGAAAATGGAGCACCCTCTCTTTATTCTATACATTTTTCAAATTGGGAAAAATGGTTCGTATGGACGAAAATACCCTCTTTCCCGCGAGTCTGCCCCTTCGCTTCCAAATTTTACCCGTTGGGATAATTCATATAATGTCATTTATTATCCCCGTGTGTTTTTTTTTTAATGAATTCAAACGATGATTGAATTTAAATTTGAGTACTTTGTTATCATTCTCATCAGTTCAATTTGATTCAGTTGATCTTACTTGTAAATTCAGACAAACCATTAAAGTGAAGTCATATTAAATGCTATTGACATCTTCCTATTTCCCCTGCATGAAGTCCATGAAGATTTAGATCCTACTATTAAAAAAGTAAACAAAAGTCTTGTATATAAAAAGGGAGAAGATTTTCCATTTGATACATTTTTCATGAGTTTAGTTTTATATAATTAATAAGTTTTGAGTAAAAATTTAATTATATTTTATAAATACAATCTTAATTCTTATTGATTTGTTACATATTAGTAAGGTGATATATGATAATTAATTGGTGTTATTACTAAATATAATTAATTAAATTGATCATAAAATTTTAATGTTAGACTAGACACAACATGCTTCTAAGCAATAACTTGTGTTATTCATATTCTTTTTTTAGTCCCCATGACAACAAATTTATTAAAAAAAAAACAAACACAAAATAAATTACAGATGGAGATGAGTGGAGGGGGCAACATAGTCAACGAAAAGTGACGCAAGGACGAGGAAGTAAGAGGGAAGGACAAAAGTGTAAAATGAAATAAAGAAGAGGGCATAAAGGGAAGGTAATAGGTTTAAAAAGAAAAAAACTGAAAAGCGGTAATAGGGGAGAGGTTGGCGTGGGTCAGAGAGGACACTATGATGACCTTTTTGCATGCGTCTCTCGATTTTTAAATATTCCTAAATTAGAATAATAAATTAAATTTTAAAAAAATAATAAAATAAAAAGCAAATGAAGAGTCGAGGATGATAGAGAGAGAGAGAGGGTGGGTGGGTGATGATGATGATATGCTGTGGCATCACATACATTCCTCTCTGCTTCATGACATGACATGACACAGCTATGGCTTGGCTCCTGAATTCATTACAATTATTTGTCATAATATAATTTTTATAAGGTTAAAAAATATTTAATATTCTTATTAGTAGAAATTATATACATCAACTAATATTTTTTTTTGGATTACGTGAAATTATAATAAAATAGTAATATAATTAATAATGTGACTTGGATGATTACAAGTTTACGAAAATATTAGACGTATGAAACACCGATCACAGTATTAAAATAAATTACTGATAATATTTAAAGAAAAAGAATATATATATATTTATTTATGATAGGATGTACTGGTGTTACAAATTTGGTATGGTCTCAAATAGGGAATTTTTTGGTTGTTGAAATAATTTTTAGTGATAAGAGTTTCATTTCATGGCATTAAATTAAGTTTGGTTTTGAATAAATGTGGAAGCTGGGCAAAAATAAAATTGGATGATAATCTTACGTGTCATGATACATTTGATGTAGGAGGTCAAAGTCAGGAACTTTCTTGGCTTATAATGAAATAAAGCATTGACTTTATGGAACTTAGTGGGAATAAGTAAAATGAAACTTGTAAATTACAACTGCACTGATACACCAAGAGTGTGCGTTAAGGTTGTTGTCTGCTCTGCTGGAACCACCGCATCAATTGTCACACACCATTCTTCATTAAACACTTCATTTTTTTACTTTGATTTGTTGTTTACTTATTTAATATTTGAATTACTAATTTAAATTAATTTGTTTCATGATAACTTAAATATTCTCTCCATTTTATTTTATCTGTCATTCTAAGGTTTTTTATACTAATCAATAAAATAATTAAATAATCTAAATTATAATAAAATTTAATAATATTTTATTAAAATATCTCTAAATTAAATAATAAAAAATGACTTAAATACTAATCAATCAAATAATTAAATAATATAAATTATAATAAAATTTAATAATATTTTATTAAAATATCTCTGAATTAAATAATAAAAAATAACTTGTACTTCACCTATTATTATTTTTAATGGAAGATAAAATATAAAAAAATAATAATTAATATTTTATTAATAATGTAAAATAATAAATAAATTAAAATATTTAAAATTTTGTAAAATAACAAATAAAATAAGACAGAGAACACATTACTTAAACTTACTTTATATATTTAAAATACTTTATTTTAATTAAATTAGGAGAATTGGATATATAAGTCTAAGTGTGTGTTTAGAGTAGAATTACTCCACTCCAAAAAGTATTTAAGTTTTCTTTAAGAAGCTGTATTTTGAGCATTTCTCCTCGATTACTAGACAAGTTGGAATTAGTAACCTAGATCTTTATTTTAATTCTTGCTAGAATAACTAGGTTGTAAATTAGAAGGAACAAATATTTGATATAGAGAAATATTGTATTTTTTTTAATTTTAAATCATTTAAATTTAAATCACTCAATCTTTCAAAATATTAACCACAAAAAAGTACTATTCACAAGTGCAGCCATAAAATTTGACTTTGCACAAAAAAAAAACAAAAATTGATATATTAGTAGAAGTTGATAATAGAGTAGCGGATGAGCAGATATTTAGATAGTAGACAGTGGATTATTAATTGATTAATAATTAATGTGAGGATGGTGGTGGTGTCAACATTGGGTGATAAGAAGAAGAATTATAAGAGAGGGAATCACGGCATGAAGAGGGTTTAGTGGTCTGGATCTGGTGGCGAGGGTGCTCGTAGTGTGTACATTAGGATTTCTAATCATTGTAGTTGTTTCATGCAAGCAATAATCTCCTGTCTCCCTCACCTCCAATAAAATTAATGAAAAAAAATTATCACTTTCTTTTCGTTTATTTTATTTATTTATATAAAAATTTCAATTTAAAAAAAAAGTGTAGTCTAGGAATCTAAACTAATTTTTTCGACCTTAAAATTCTCTTTAAATTTAAAATATTTTTATTTTAATATCCATATTTCTTTCTACGTAGAGATCTCTAAAGTAAAATGTAATTTTCTGGGCAAAACAATAAAATAAAATGTAATTTGGGGTGAAATGAAAAAGAGAAGGTTTGGAGAGGAGGAGTAAGGAGAAGCAATGATTGAGAAGAGTGATACATAGAGGGAGGGGGTAGGGGTGCCATGGATGCGTACATCAGAGTTACAGAGAGCAGTTGCTTCTGCGTATCAGATATAAATATCCCCTCCTACTTTGACCAATTTGGATCAATGATTCTTTTCATCCTCTCACGTACCTTCTTTGTGCATTTATAATCCTCTGCTTCATCCCCCTTTCCCTATCAAGCATCATAAATTGCTGCCCATCCTCACCCTCCATCATTTCCCCTTTCACAACAAACGACTTAACTCGAGTGTTTTAAGATTCGGCTGCACACAAGCGGTATTGCAATTTGCGAGTCAAACTAGTTGAGCTTCATCTCAACCAGGTGGTTGAACTAACAATCCCAATCGCTTCGTCTCACGTTAAGAGATTTGTGTTGAGTGTAATTATTATCGAGACTTCAAATCCTGACACTGTTACTATCAGGTGTATTTGGATTAGTTTAGGTATAAATGATTATGAGAATAAGTGTTTATTTATAATAGATGATAAGAATAAGTTAGTATATCAAAAGTTAGTTGTATTTGGATATTTAAACCCGAGAAGTGATTTAAAAAAAAATAATTAAATATTGAAGTTTAAATGATTATTGAGTGAATAATGAGAAAAAAAAAGTGATTATGGGAGAATAAATGATTATCATAAGTAAAAAAAATCAGTTTCTTTTATAAGCACTTATTTAATATATAAGTACTTATTAAAAAATAATTTATATTTGATAACTCTAGCACATAATTACTTATGAGATCCCATAAATGATTATTGCCACAATCTAATCATGCACTTAATATCAAATGACTCCGTGGTCTAAACAAAAATTAATACTGGGGCGCAAAAACCCTTTCCTCAAGTTAATGTAAAACATAAATTAAATCCTCCAAGATTTATGGTTGTTTGGATCATTAGCCTTGTTGATTTCAACGCAACAAGATACATGTTTTCATATATTGTTCATATAGTCTAAATCTAAAGAATAAGATGTAAATATTTATAAATAGTAAATAATGCAACTCTTAAAATGTTATACTCTCTTCTTTGTTTTGATTTTAAATATAAAATTATTTTAAAAATATGATATAATATTTATTATATATCATAAAAATATCTCTATTTAATTAAGGGTATAAAAGAGAAAGAGAGATTGAATAAGAGTGATTTTTGAAAAATAATATATTTTTTTATAAAATTTAAAATAAATAACTAACTTTAACTTGTATTTTTAGGTGGTTTAATTTAATTAAAAGAGTTTTATACAAATGATAATAGGTGATTGGAACTTTAAGTTGAAAATTTGGGAAAATGACATTGATAAGAAGGACCGTTTACGGTAGGATATGGGCTTTCTCTCCGCTGCAGTTGATTTGGGAGTGGGTAAGGCTGGGTCTTTAGATGCCACAACGCCTCTACCGATTGGGCCATCCGTCTCTTGACTTTTTTTGATAAGCTATACAAAACCAACTCAAGTACAAAAACAAAATACAAAACCAACTCATAATTCAACATTTCAGTCCATGGCCATGTCGAGGAAAGCCGATGCTACCGCCACTTATTTATTAACTAGAGAGAGTGCTAAATGCTACCTTTGATATGAACCTTTTATTTTTTTTCTTAAGAAAGGCTCTTGTAAATAGGATGGGAGAAAGTAACAATAAAGGGTATGGGGAAATAAATCGTAACTAAATAGATTTATATTATTGTTGTACTTTCTCTAATTTAAAATATAAGGTAAATTTAGTGGAGATTAAAACTTTAAAATATATTCCCTCTGTCTCATATTATTAAATAACATAAAGATTTTTTTTATTTCATAATATAAGATATTATGTAATAATTTATCATTTTTATCCATTATTTATTGTAATATTAGTATTGTAATTTATATTATATTTAATTAATAGAATGGAATTAATAGGGGTAAAATTGGAAATTTTAATTTTTTTAAGAAATTTAAAGATATAATAAATATTTCTTAATATGCTTGAAATCACTCATATTACCTTATATAATAGGGAACAAAGGAAATAAGACACTTTGTCACAAAGCTAGTAATCATTCAATATTTTTTTTCTAATTTTATTCCTATTTATAATAGTATTCAATCACGAGAGAGAGAAATGAAAGGGTTATGATAAGAAAAAATCATTTATTTTTATCTCTGTTTATGTTTATTGAGGTAATTTTGGAAAGTTATTAAAATTTTTAAAAGAATTCATGTTTCCTTTTTGGCCCAAAAAAAAAAAAGAATTCATATTTCCTTAATAAATATGAAGTAGATAAATATGACTTATATTTTTTTATGGTAAGAGTAATATTTAGCAAGCCAATTAATTACTCCACCTATTCTTTATTATAAGAGTTTTCTAAAAAAATTTATATATGTAAAATATAACTTACATTTTGAGTATTAAATATTGTTTTTCATGTTTACCCCTTACTAAAAGTTATGGTGGAGAGAAATTAATAAAGATATAAATAAAATGGTTATAATTAATAAGGGTAATATTAGAAAGTTATAATAAATTTCATAAAGTTTAAGAATTTTAATTACTTTTAACCACTTATCTTGATATGTGTAAATTAGTTGAAAGTAATTTATAATAGGAAATAAAAGGAGTGCCTCATTCAAATCGAGAAACCTTAGTAAGAGCACAGGTTTGAGAAGATTTGATTAGATTGAGATAGTGTATGAAAAATTCGATGAGACTGGTCGGTTTGAGCAATTGGACTAGAAACCAATGTCAAATTCAATTTGAATGAAGATGGGAACCAGTCAAAACCGATAATGAATCAGCTAAACATCGATTGAACCGATCATAATTTATTATATTTTTTAAAATTTTTAAAATAAAATAACATTGTTTTTAATATTAGATAGTACTATTTTTGTATAAATATTTTTTTATATTATAATATTATATAAGTATAATACATAATTATAAATTTACTTAATAAATAATATAAAAATAGAATATTAATTAATTATTTTGAATTTAAAATATAATTATAAATTAATATATACTTATTTAGATCATTAATAAAAATAAAAAATTTATTTAATTTTATTATTACATATTTAATTATGATTCAATAACAGTTAAATTATTAAATCTTAAATTATTATTTTCATCAATTTAATCATGAATCCAATTTTTAATACTTTGTGGATGATGAATGCATGAAATTTTATCATCGCCACACTTTAGTTGGATAATCATTCCATTCTGCGCAACGAGCGATTCTCGCTTCCATATTTGGATTCTTTCAAAATATTGATTTAAGTTTACAATAATTAAAACTATAATGAGAATATATATATATGTCCCTTTTTTTTAGTTTCATCGTTTAATGTATTAAAGACAAATATATTTAAATGTATTTTATTTTCAAACATAATAGTAAATTAAAAGGTAGTCGCTCATTTATTTTTTCCTTCTAATTTTATACGACTGAATATGATATGAAATTAAATGTTCATTTTTTATGATATATTAAATATAATCATGTCATCCTATTAGGTATATTCTTGTTATTATTTTCATTATCTTAAAACCATGTTTGGAATGAAGGAAAAATATGGAAAGAGAAAAATAAAAAAAAAAAAGAATAAATATAAACGGATTTTTTACCGCAATACTATACGAAAAAATGAAATTCTCAATATGCTACAACCTAAAAAATATTTTTTAATATACTACAAAAATTAGATCTTAGTATTTGAGACACCAAGATATGATTTGTCAAACTTTTTTTTTCATTGAATGAGAAGGATCTCCCTCCTCACACTACGCCTGACCCCTACTCCCTCCCCTCTTTCTCTCTTTTTTAAAGTATATCTATTTTTCTATTTTAAGTTTTTATTAATTTTTTTATTTTTCCAACCACACCAAAACAAATAAAAATATATAAATTATATAAATAACATATACTAAATAAAATAATTTAATTATACTATTAAAATATATTATTTAATATTATTGAAATTATATAGATCTCCTTACATTTTAAAAACATATTACATCATATTTTTTTAACTCATATTTTTTTCTTCATATTTTGTTTTATCTCTCGTTCTTATTCTTCCTATTTACATCATTAATTAAGTTAAAAATTTGACTAAAATGTATGTTCAAAAATAGGGGAAGATTTATATAATTTTAGCAATATTGAAGGAAGGGTAATATATCCTACTCTTATAGTTATTTTGTATATTAATATAAATTTTAATTAATAAAAAAATATATTTTCAAATATAAGGGGATCTATATAATTTCAATAATATTGGATAATATATTTTACTAGTATAATTAACTTGTTTTATTTACTATATGTTATTTATATAATTTATATATTTTTATTTATTTTGGTGTGGTTTGAAAAATAAAAATATATATATACTTTAAAAAAAGAGAGGGGTTGGGGCAAAATGAGGGGAAGGAGAGTAAGGGTCATGCTATCCCTTGGTGTGAGAAGGAAAAGATCTCAGTGTTCTTCTCATTCAATTAAAAAAAAAATTGAAAACTTATATCTCAATGTCTTAAATGTTGAGATCTAATTTTTATCATATATAAGGAAATATTTTTCAAGTTGTAGCATATTGGAAATTTCATTTTTTTAATGTAGTATTACGATAAAAAAGCCAATATAAAGTAACTCAATAACTCTCAATCTATATTTATTCTTGTTTTTTTTATAGTTTTCTCCTTCCATAATTTTCCTTCATTTCAAACACAAAGTTCTATATGATAATACTATATAGTAATTATTTCACTTAATTCATGTGAGTTCTATATTATAATTATTATCTTTAATTTTATTGGGTAACAACTAAGTCATACTGTAACACCCTACTGCCAAGCACCTCCAGACTTGACCACAAACTTCAAAATCCAACCAAACACAACTCAAACATCTCAAAACAACTTCTCAAATCTTTCAAACAGTGGAAACAAACAAAACGACACAAAAAACTGAGCTTGGGCCGCGGCTGCTACAGTACCGCCATGGGTCTGACCTCCTCTATTTTATATACGCTTCTGCCTCCACTAGCACCGCGGCCTGGACACTAGAGCCGAGGCGCACCATACTGGTTTCCACACCAGCAAAAACTCAACATCATGACAAACTTTCGACGTGCATAACTTTATACTCCGACCTTCGATTGATTTGATTCCAACTCCTACAAGTCAATCTAGTTTCAATTTATCCATAGACACCAACCTCACTTCAATCCAATTCCGTATGGAGATTCTGGACCTTTGACACCGTTTTGACCACTTATTGACCAAAACTCATTACTAACCGCCTCAAATTGCCACCAAAGACAAATAGTCACTCAAAGACTATTCATACAGGTCCAAAACCCCCCAAACCAACTTGTCCAAAAAGGTTTCACCTTAAAGGAACCACTCATCTGAGATTTGACTCCCTTGAACCCCAACTTGACAAAACGGGTTACAGGCCCTAAAACACACCAATAATGCCAAATCCACTCTGACTCACAAACATCAACATGTTGACTTCTCAATATCCAAAACCATATAACCACCACAATACAACATACACATCACATACATAACCATACATACATCTATCCATAACTATTCTTACAATGTCATCCATTCATTACAAAACCTTATATCCTACTTGGCACAAAATATATATCCAAAACATATACATACTACATAGACCTAGTATTCTCACATTTGATGTTACTCCCTCTACTTTTCAGGACTAGTGCCAGAACCGTCACCTGAAAGGTTAGTCATGGGAGAGGAGTGTGAGACAATGTCTCAGTAACTAGGAACAATCACATACAATATATATATACTGACTCACACAGTCGTAAAATGTAATGCTAATGAATGGTATGCATGTTCTCCCTCATACACGGCTAGAATCACGAGTTGTCGTCATCACAAGACATTTCAATAGATGATTCCCTTCTAACAGTCGGTGAAGACTGATTCCGAGACATCACCAAACTCACCTTACCCTAATGCAATTTGACCAATGGTTACACTAGAGTTCAGACCGTGGTTTTCCTTCCCCTGGACTATCACAAATTAATGGTGATTTAGGGAAGGTGCATACCCAAATCCACTACCACCTGACTCTTCCAAGTAGAACTGTCAATTCGGGTCGGACCCAATTAGGGCCGGGCCAAAAAGCCCGAATTGAAAAACGGGCTTGGTTTTCCAAGCCCGAGCCCGCGGGATCGAGCCTATGGGCCGGCCCGCGGGCTTTTTTTACTTTTTAATATTTTTTTAATATTTTTCAATAAATTTTTTATACAATTATTTAAATTAATACAACTAATTATCATCATAATTTAAATTAACACAACTAATTATCATCATAATTCATAAAAAACTAACATAATATTTAAATTTTACAATTTATATATCATTAATTAATAAAATAATATGTATTTTTTAATATTTTAAATTAAAAACAAAAGAAAAAGAAAAAAGTCTTGGGCTTTCAGGCCGGGCCCAAATGGGCCGGGCTCAAAAAGCCCAGATTATGTATTTACTCCAGAAATTGAGGCTCGAGCCCGCTCATCTTTTCGGGCTTTTCGGGCCGGCCCGTCGGGCTTGGCCCATTTTGACGGCTCTACTCCCAAGGAGACGATTTAGTGACAGGGATATTTCATCATATCATATTATCCTCTGCCGCCTGGCTCTCCCCAAGAGAGGATTTGGCAACAAAGATCTTTATCATATCATCATCTCATATCATATCATCATCACCTCATCATCAATCTCTCACTATGCAATTATATGGTGTTGATGTCAATGTCATGCCAACATGCCTCTACACACACACACACATATCATTATCATCACAAGCATCATATGGACATGCTAGCATGCAATGGTATGGGGATGTTACACATCACAACATATGCAATCATCATACATCAACTAGCCGTGTATATCACGATATGTAGAAAAATCATACACATATGCAATCAATATCGTGGTATAAAAAGGAACATGCATATATACACAAATATATGTACTATCATACCATACAGACAATACAATACAAATATACACCCAGTTATCTTAGGTTGTCAATATCACATACGTGAATTCCACGAACTTCTCGAATTGCCCAACATGCTTGAACCCCTCTTGGTTAACCAAACAACCTTCATAATAAAACAATTCTTCAATTAACACAATATACCATTAAACCAAAAATCACAATTCAACTACTTTAACTTAACCCAAGGTTCCAACACCCCTTTCATGCATTATTAAGCTCATAGGAACCATACCAACAGAAAACAATCTTATACACTTGGGATTCCCAAGAGCCCTAACTAAAAACAACATAGGGAAGCTCAAATCATGCATAAACCCTTACAAACTCACACCCAATCAATAAGAACACTAAAACACACTTCCTTAACACCATTTCATCCCTTTTCAATCGGTAGATTTTGGCCTTAACCGAAGATTCCAACTTATAACCGAAAAACCCCAAATCCAACAGAAGAAAATGGAGAGGGAGGAATAGAAATCACTTACCAACTTGAATCCATGCTTCCAAAGGCGAAAATTGACTCCCAATGGCCGAAAACTCCAAACCCTAGTAGAGTTCCTCGTCGCTCCCTCCATTTCCTTTCATTCCTTCACGTTTGATTGACCGAAATGTTTCTGATTTAAATCAAAAACTGGACTCTCATTGCGGCCTCAGCACACCTCGCCGCAGCTCCACCAGTTTTCAGCCGGAAGAGCCACTGGACACGCTCTCGCCACGGCAGCCCTGCTTCTCAACACACTGTGGTGCTCTTTTCAGGCTCTACTTAAACCTTCTTCCGTCTTATTTCCTCCGGTCCTGCACACCATGCCAAAACAAAGTCATGAGGGGTGTTACACATACTGTTTATAATTTATAATAAAATTTCTAAATATTATGATTTGTATTAATTTTATATATTTATAAATTATCAACACACAAATATTTATTCTATTCATAAATTGTATAACTCTAATTTAGAGAAAAAAAGTGTCTATGACAAGAATATTCTAGTCTGTCACACGGTCACACCTTAGCAAGAATGAAAATGTAGATACCCATTTGGTGGTATCAGATATGGGCCTCAATCAAATTTCAACCCCATTTGTTTTGTACAATTCAGTTACTCTTGAATTGATGTCTCTAATTCTCATTACATTAGTCTTAACAAAATTTCAACACAAAAACTTAAACACAACAGTTCAGCTAGGAGTGTAATTCACATAATATTTTTTTATAAACTAGATTTAGACCTAGACCAGAATAACCTTAAATAGGCACATTTGAATATAAATATAGTAAGTACAATAAACCACATCATGACTCTAAATTGAAACTTAACGCTGAGAATAAAATTATAAAAATTAAAGGGAAAATGAGAAAGTTTGAAAAACAAGTACATCAAGAAGGGCATAATAGAAGTGGAATGAAAGGTCACGTGGTAGCATGTTAGTGGAATAGACATGTGGAGCACTAGGCACGTGTGGGGGAAAGAGAGTGAGGATTGAATAGATTCCAGGTGACGTGGAAATTGACTATCCCTTCGGCTTCAAGGGTTTGGGCTTTTGATACCCAACCTTCAGTTCACATGATCGCTGACACCCTCTCACGTGCTCCCTGGGCCCCACCCCCCTCATCAGTTACTATTTTATTTTGAGTTCAACCACTAATGGTTTGAATTTACATTCAAATTTAATTTAATACTAAAAGAAAAGCGCCAGAAGTACTAAAATTAAGGAACTTCTGACGGTAATAATTGGCCGTAAACAAACCTTATCCAATTACCCCTTGTCATTAACCTCGGGATTAGAGCCCCCAATCCATCCCAGTCGGTGTGTCTCTGTCCTTTTATTCCTTTATTTTCTTGATTAAATTTTAATTTCGATCCCACTTCAAACCAAAGTTTTAAAACTTATATTTATTTACTATGCCTAATTAAATAAGTTTATTTTTTTAATTTAAACTTTATACTCCCTCCTCTCTTATATATAGGATCTTTTATTCTGATATTAAATATAAGACCCTTTACAATATATGAGGTAATATTTATTTACATTTTCAAAAAATGTCCATATTTAATGTATAAAAAAAAATAGATTAAGTAAGGATAATTTTAAAAAAATATTGAGATTTTCAGAGAAATCGAGATAATTAATTAGTTTTAATTTCAATTTTTAATCCGCGTGATTCAAGGATCAAAGGAAATAATTAATATCCAGACATATGATTTATTCTTCTAAAACCATCAGGTCAATAGAAAGAGTGGATCCACGAAATAATTTAGAAAATTAATTTGAGATGTAGCTTTTTCATACCATCAACTGTACAAAATATTTAAGCTGAATTGGCTTCATTAATTTTAAGTTAAATATTTAATCAATAAGCATCTTTCAAAATTTAATTATATAGTCGGCTTAAAATTGCAGTATGTTGCTTTCATTTACTGTTTTATTATTTTTCTTGATAATCGTCAGTTATGGAATGTTATGTATTTTCTCCGGTCCTATATATAGGATCTTTTATCCTGATTCTAAATATAAGACCCTTTACAATATACGAAGTAATATTTATTATACATTTTTTAAAAATACTCATATTTAATGTATCTAAAGAGAAAGAGAAAAAGATTAAATAAGGTTAATTTTGAAAAAATGTTAAAATTTTTGGAGAAATCGAGATAGTTAATTAGTTTTAATTTTAATTCTTAATTCACGTAATTCGGTTAAAATAATCTTATATTAAGGATAAAAGAGAATAATATAAAGTAAAATTTGAGATTTCAAAAGGTATTTTTGCAATTATAGGAAAAAATAAAATAAAATAAAAATGAAAACGGAATGGAAATGTCGGAGGTGTGACGTTATTACCGAAGAAAGCTTAGGGTTAAAACGAAAAAGGAAAATGAAACAGAAATGAGAAATAGGCAAGGTGACAGGTGAGATTAAAGTTAACAAAGCCACGTGGATGAAATCAGGGCCGTCGATTCCATGAGGTTGAGCTGTTGTCATCGTGCAAAAGCGTGAATGAGGGAATATAATACTCCTGGTCCAGGTAATGATAGGGTAGAATTTAGAAACCACCATTAATTAATTAATTAAAACCTAATTTATTGTAATAAACCAGAAAGCTAGGGGGGGGGGGGGAAATAAAAGAAGGGAACAATTTGCACAGGTCCCGAAGCGTTAAAATTATTGGGAGCAGAAAGCTCGGACACTATTGGAGGAGTCACAGCGAAGACAAAATCTGCAAGGGATCGGCTCACTATGATTTTTGAACACAAATTAATTACCATTTAATCATTGTTAATTAATGTGATTATTCAATAATTACACACCAATTCTACATGGGCTGTCTACTCCTAAATGGAATTGATGATGCTTCCTTCCTTTTTGATCAGAAAACTGGGATGTTAAGGAAAGCAAGTAGTAGTGTGCAGTATGCTGTTTTGTTATCTTTCTATGTGACAGCCCACCGTTGTAGTACTCACTCACCACTTAGATTCCTGTTTACACCACATGATCACTATTCATTGCCTCAACCACACCCCTCTTTAATCTTCCTTTTGTTTTTCATTCTTGCTTTCTTATCAAGCTACTACTTCTCACTCCATTTTAGCATCTTCATTTTTTCAGAAAAAGAAAAACAATTTCCTAATATATTTTGAAAATCATTATCATACTACTTATAAGTTTGTATGTTTAATATGGTAATTAACAATGACAGAAAACTATAACACAGTTTACATTTTATATAAATTAAATTAAAAAAAATGCAAATTTCTCACATATTGTGTGATATATATCAAAATGGAAATGTCTTACATTTGTAAATGCTTTGAATGGCATCTAGCACCCTATCATGTAAATTTATATTGATTAAATATTTTTTTATTTTTTTAGCTCACTAGCTTAAACTGATTAAGTAGTCGATATGGTTTTCCATTAATTCGATAAAAATAAAAAACATTGTACATTATTATTACTAATAGCCTTTTGTGATTCGATTATGAAGTAAAACAATAGTTTTTAAAATTGAAATCATTACTACCCCAAGCAGAAGAGGGGAAAAAAGGTGAGGAGCTAAATAAAGAAAAATAAAACTGCTTAATTTACTTTACAGAACTTGCAAGTCACTTCCTATTATTGTATGCATATATTGCCTGCATGAAAAAAGATGCTCTAATGTTCTCATATTTACATTTTTGCCATTTCATTGCTCCTCAAAACCCCACCACCTCTCCCTCCTCTCCCAGTCAGAGACACCATACTTCTGCTACTCTCTTTCTCTCTCTAAATAACTGCTATTTTTCTTCTCTCTAGCATAGACTCAGTCTCTCTTCACGAAAGTTATATGTTAATGGAAGTGCCGGAGCACCTTGTCAGTGGCTATTTCTCTGCCGGAGGAGACCAGTTCTCGCCGGAGAAGCGCCATGGTGCTGACCAGAGGCCCAGCGAGCCCTTCGCCATCGACGAGCTCCTTGACTTCTCCAATGCGGACGCTATGATCATGTCCGACGGTTTTTTCGATACTGCCGCCGGGAACTCAACTTACTCCTCCACTGTCACAGCCGTCGTCAGTTGTAATTCATCAATTTCCGGCGGTGACAATCATTTCTCCTCCGGCTACGTTGGCTCCCGCGGCTTCGGCGATCCTCAGTTATCCGGAGAACTCTGCGTTCCGGTACTTCACGATTTTCACGTTCACTGACAGTTGGAGTTTCAATTTCTTCAACCATAACTTCCACGTTGTAGAAAAATATTCTGGTTAAAATTTAAACGAATCATTTTATATTTACTCTTAAAATTGACCACAAATTTCGAACTAGTTTTACACACAAACATACGATGCACTATCAGCATAGTTCTACCAATTCCGTCATTAAACTATGAATTTACTGAAAAATAAAGTATGTTTCTACTATTTTTAACTCGGGCTAGATAATTTGAAAATTGATTGTGTTTTTCTGGCTCGTGATTCGATTACAGATTGACGACTTGGCTGAACTGGAATGGCTATCGAACTTCGTGGAAGACTCATTCTCAGTCGAAGATGAGTTAGAAACAGTACACCTCCTCTCCGGCACAACTGCTTCCGCCATCGGCACGAAACCTCAGACACCAGAGTCCTCCTCTTCCTCTGAAACACTTCTACCATTCGCTGCCGACACCGTTCAAAACGCACCGCTTTTCCACCCGGAAACTCCGCTTCCGGGTAAAGCTCGGAGCAAGCGATCACGCGCTGCCCCCGGGGATTGGTCTACGCGCCTCCTCCATCTGATCACCCCGACCGTCGTGCCGGAACCCGCTCAAGAGAAGGCTGTGGCGGCAAAGCAAAGAGAAAATTCGAATTCAGAGTACTCGTTGGGTCGGAAATGCCTGCATTGCGCGGCCGAGAAGACTCCACAATGGCGAACTGGACCGATGGGTCCAAAGACACTGTGCAATGCTTGCGGAGTGCGGTACAAATCCGGGAGGCTGGTGCCGGAGTACCGACCGGCGGCGAGCCCGACTTTTGTGTCGTCAAAGCACTCCAATTCGCATAGGAAGGTGATAGAGCTGAGGAGGCAGAAAGAGCTGCAAAGGCAGCAACAGCAGCAAATGGTTAGCCAGAGTTCAATTTTCGGCGTGTCTCAGGGGGAAGATGAGTTCTTGGTTCCCCACCACAGTGGTCCAGATTATAGGCACATGATCTAGTAAGTTCCAGAGTAGTGTAATTTAGGATTAATGGAGAAGAATGAGCTTCCAGTTCAACATTCAACAAACATTTTCTATTCTTTTTGAAGTGAAAAATTTTGTCATATAAATTTGAATCTGTTGTAGCGCGGTTGGTTTAGCCCAATTCAGAGAAGCAAAGAAGATGTAGGATGAGGAGCAGGGGAGAAGATAGGGGAAGAAGAGCTTCAATTGGCTGTAGAGTCAATCAATGTACTCTCAAATTTGATTTATTTTCTTTGCCGCATTTGGCAACATTAAGAATATCAAATTTTAATTTTCGGTCACCTTATATAAAATTCTTTTAAAAAAAAAATCATTCCATCCATCACAAGTGAATTGAACTCCAAAGTTCATGATACATTTGGAGTGGAATCATTGTATTTAAATTTTAAACTCTTTACGAGCCTATTCTTTCATAATATTTGTTATATAATTTAGTAGAAGACAAGCTAATAAAAATGAGGGCACATTTTCAAACGCGAATTGTAAAGTGTAGTTGAAATGTCAAAAAGTGTCACTGATCGTAAAGAAGAGAAGCTAAAAAAAATAAATAAAAGAGTAACTATAAATTTATATAATCAGAAATGTGGAAAACAAAATATAAAAATGGAAGTAAATTTTTTATTTTTTCATTTTTCTGAAACCAAAGGGCCGTATAAAAGAATGGAACCAGGATTGGCACACACCGTGAGTCGTCGTCTTCTTTTTTTTTTTTCTTCCTTTTTTTCCTTTCCCCTAATTTTATATTTAAACTAATGAGCTAAGTTTCTTATGATTGGTCAGTATATATACAATCTGGTCAATGGGTAAAAACGAAACACTGTAGATGCCCAATTGCCCAAGGTTTTATGTCTTAGCAATGGTGGGTTATGAGGTCATGATCAATGATTTTGATAATCTCTATCGGAATGAATGATTTATAATTAAGTGGGGGGTTTCAATACACTGAAAGGTAAGCCACATGAGCAGAGACGAAGATTGAGTGGGTTAATTGGGGAGGGTAAATAACCAAAATATCTAACTGGGGAACACAAGAGATATACGCAAGATGATAGGAGTATGTGGAAGAGAAGGAAGTGAGGTATGATGAGGAAGGAGAGAGGGTAGGAAGCAAGTACAATGTACATGGGAGTGCGTAAAAGAGAAGGATGGAATGAAGAAAAGGATATATTATGAAGAAACCAACGTGGGAAGGTGGAGGAAAGAGGGAAAAGAAGAGGAAGGTCATGTGAGAGTGAGTTGTGGGAGGGAGTGAGATTGAAATAAACAAAGCATTAGGTACACATTGAGGACTGATATAACTGTCCACCCGATCCTCGACACTTCCTCTTCCCATGGGCTCCACCCCCCCTCTCTCTTCTCTCTCATTTCTTTTTTATTTTATTTCACCAACCATAATGAATGAAATGAATTACTCCTCCGTTGTCAGGATATTTTATTCTGGTTTCAAATATAAAATTTTTTATATTATACTAATTCTGATCTTATATATAATATTTTTTATCCTGTTTTTAAATATAAAATTATTTATAATATATGAGTTAATATTTATTATACATTTTTTAAAAAATATCCCTATTTAATATATTAAAAAAATATTAAATAAAAATAATTTTATAATTTCTCCGTATCATTATTCGTCCTTCCTACCACCTTCTCTTATATTTAATTATAATACTCTCTCAACCGAGCTCACTAATGTGTATTACCCCCGGCGGCCCGGGAACAACACAAAAAAAAAATCCTCCTCATTATTATAAGAAATAAAAAATAAAATTATAGAAACCAAGAAAAAATAAATTTATTTAAAATGTAAAATATTTTTAAAAAATATTTTTCATATCATACAATAAATACATATAAATTGTATTACTAGTTTTTGAAATAAAATATTATCTTAATGAAAAATATTTAAAAAAAATTATTAAATATGTCAACAATTTCCATATATCTTTTAGATTTTGAAATATAAAATTTTTTTAAATTATTTCTTACGTTAAGAAATGAAGGGAGTATGCTTTACTAGCTTCACTCATTTTTAGAATTTTTTTTTAAATATTAGGATATCTTCACATCAGTTTAGGAAAAATTATAATAAGAGATTGATAGAGTAAATTAATTACAAAGAAAAAATTTAATTGATAAAAATACTAAAATTTAAAATATTAAATAATAAAATTTAAAAAATAAGTAATAACATATCATATTTTATAATAAATTTATTATCTTAATATCAAAACCCCCATAATTTTATGCAATCAACGATATCAAAACTTCAATCTCTTCAACACTTACCACATGTGCACCATGCACCCTTCGGTTCGATATTATTACGAGAATATATATATATATATATATTAGCTCTAGCCCGGTTTAAATCCAAGATTTCAAGATAATTCAGTATGCTGAACCTATGTTTCCTCTTTTGCCGTACAATTCACATTTGTCTAAGAATAAATCTTCTTCATTTAGCTCTTGAATGAACAATCTCAAATCATGAAAAGCCGAGAATAAAGTAAGAAATGGGTGAGAATAATCCAAATTAATTCCTCTAACATAAAGTTTGGTTAGAGAGATTTAAGACCCATTTGTTTAAACTTCTAAAAAAATTATTCTTAGATTATTTAAAAAAATAATTAATTATTTAGAGATTTTTTAAAAAGTATAAATTATTTTGTGTTTGGTTAGAATAAAGGAAAACACTTTTTAAATTGTTTAGCAAATAAACAAAAATATGAATTTATATTATAATATTCTCATGTAATCAAATATTATTACTTTTATAATTTTTAAAATTACTTTATTGGACCCGCTTTTTATATATTTTTCTCTCTCATCTATCGTAACTATTTTTTTTTCACATGCCATTTATAATAACTTCTCAAAATAAGTAGAAAACTACTTTTTTGTAAATTTTGATTATTTGTAAAAGTTTAAACAAATATCCTAAAAAATTTTAAAAGTGATTTTTTATGTAAAAAAAAATAATTTTCGTATAAAAAAACTAAAATAAATGGGCTCTTAAAGGGGAGAGAACAAATTGTACTCCTCTCCTTTTATTTAGTTCAAAAAACTGAAAGAGAACAGGAGCAAATGTGCCAAATTTTACAAACATCAAACTAAACTTGCTTATTTCTTTTTTTTAATTCCAAGGTTATCATTATGCCATCCCAAAAATCACTTTTTAGATCGTTATTTCCATTCCTCTACTTCATTAACCAAATTAATTATAAAATAAAATTAATCTAATATTTTCTTCAAAACATTAATAAAAAATTTATAATAAATAATATATGAAATTTGTATAATAAGTAAAGTAAAAACTGTTAACACTAATTTCTAAAATAATATAATGATAAAATGTAATATAATCATTTTGTTTAACAAAACAAAAAACAGAAAAAAAGAAGTTAAATTTAATAGAGATATAATAGCCAATTTATTGTTGTTTCCCCTCTCCTCTCCATCTCAATCAAATAAGGGTCTGTTTGGTACAACCGAAGGGAAGGGAGAGGAGCGATTTTAATGGAGGGGATTGGAGGGAAGGGGATTTGAGAGATTTTAAGACTTCCTTGTTTGGTGGAATTTGAGGGGAGGGGATTAGAGAGATTTTAATAAAATATTGTTTGGTTCAGGAAGGGATTGGAGGGGATTGAGTAATAAAACTCACTCCCCTCCAAAAAACCCCAAATTGGAGGGCAATAAAAAAGGGAAGGGGGAGGGGATTGGGGGGAATTAAATCCTCTCAAATCCTCTCTAAATTTATGAACCAAGGGATTTGGGATTAAATCCCCTCCCTTCCCTTCCCATTCCTTCAAAAAAACCCCAACCAAACAGGACCTAAGAGAACATTAAATTTCTTCCCTTCAAACTAAACCAAATAAAGGACATTAAAAGTCTTCCCATCCCTCCCCTATCCTTTATTAAACTTTCCCTATATTCCTCAATTAGACCAAACAAACCCTTACAGGAAGAAAATAAAAAAATAAAAAATTTGAGATTCAATAATAATATGTTTTTTGTTTGCCTCTTTATTTCTCTTAATTACTCATTTTTTTAGGAGATTATTTTACAAATGAAATTTATTCAAGTGAGTCTTATACAGTCTTTCTCTTTTTCTCACAAAATCATTTTTATTACGAGAGGATTATTTATTTATTTATTTTGTAAAATGTTAGGTATAACAATTCAATTACATGTGTCATTATGTGGTTTCTCTCTAATTAAATGTTTTTCTTTAATTAATTTTTTTGGTCATATATTAGGACTATGCTCACCAATAATGAAGATTAATCTCCTTCAAAGTATTGAAGAAATATGAAAAATCCCACTTAACTAAGGTAATTTGCTTCATGCATTTACAAAAGTTGGGAATTGAATTTTCAACCATTTATTTAAGGGATGAAAATCCTTATTACTAACCTCAACTAAAGTTGATTTCTTTCATTAATTTTTCTATACTATATTGTCAGAAAATAACTATTAATGATAACTTATAATTAGCGGTAAAAATACTTTTAGTTTTGTCGTTCTTTAAAAACAATTCATCCACCTGTGATAGTATTAAAATTATGTTATTAATTGAGCAATGATTGAGTATATGGATCATAGATTCTTAGAAGTGTTTGGTATGAGAGGTGGTAAATACTATAAAAGAAATTGGAAAGAGATGAAAATAATTAATCACTACTATTATAACAAAGTAAACCCTCCTCGTAGATGTAGCCGTTGAATTATTTGAACGAGTAAGACAAAACAAGAATTAATTAAAACACGAAGAAGGGAATAATCAACCTGCTCCTTAATTAGTTTGGTCCTACTTTCGGAAGACCATGTGACCCTGCGTGTGTGAGTGTCTTTCAAATAAATAAAGAAAGAAAGAAAAAGTAAAAGGGAAATAAAGAAATAACGCTCGTGAAGCTTTATACCAGCATTGCATGGCTATAAATATATACAATTATTTATTTATATGTATGTGTAATAAAGTATATTGTTAATTCTGGTTATGGGGCATATATATAATATATTAATATATTAAATTATTATCTCTTTTGAAAAAAAATATTTGAATTTGAGATTTGTTTCGCTTCACAATTTTGTAGCTTGTAAATATAGGATTATATTCCCTTCCATTTGCAGTCATCAGTTCGTAAGAAAATAGTGTAAAGTGACATGGTTTTTCTTTTGGCCAGAATGGTTTTTTTAATAATAAATATTAATTAGATTTTGTTGTTGTTGCACAGCTATATTTTTTCTGCATACTATAGTTGTACGTATGTGTACATAAGTACGTGCGTCATACATATGTGTACATAGTCGTACATGTGTACACCAAACCTCAACAGGCTCAACTAGATACACCTAAATAATAATAAGAGTCGCCCAAGTTATTTCGTAGGCAATGACATAACAAGTAAATTATATGTAATTATTTTATAAATTTTATTGAAATTATACGTATTTTTTTATTTTTAAAGTTTGCTTAAAATTCTTTTAAAATTAAAAGATGTATGTGTACATACATCTTTTAATTTTTGTCCAAATCACATAAACCTCCATTTTATTTTTAAAATCTAGAATTTTGCCTTAAAATAAGGAATTGATCTTGTCGCAAATGACAGGCAACTGGGTAGATAGAGTTGAGCCCTCGAATGTGTAATATTTCGGGGTGAAGACCCAGTTTGATTAAAATATATATATAATATTTAATTTTTTAAAATCTCAGAATCATAATTTTAAAATATGAAAAAGTGTCATTATCTACAAAAAAATATAAAATTTAAGAACACAAGATTTTTGTATTGTATTGGGAATAAAATATTTTAAAGATACCTATATATATATATATACGTGTTATAACTAGTTTGTGGAATTGTGTAGAGATGCATGTGCGTGAAGAAACGCAGCACATGCACTGCTAGTTTGCGATGAAATATACAAAAACAGTGCCTTTGGTGACCCATTGGGAAGGATCTGCCCATGTTATGTTTATATATATATATATATTGGTTTTTTTTTTTTCCATTCTTGTCTCCTCCACTCGCTCAAGTGGTCTGCTCAATTATTGCTGATACTGATCCCTCACTTTGTTCCCTATTTCACATTTTTGCTTTTGTTTTCGGATTAGTGTGAAATTTCTATATACATATCTCAATTAAATTAGTTGAGTAGTGATTACTATGCGTGTTGAAAATATACAGAGAAAAGCTTGTAATTAATTGTGATTTTTTTTTTGGGGGATGAAACTGTGATATATATGGCTTGGCTCACACACAGACACACACAAAAGGACATTGGAAAGTCGTTATCGTTAGGTGATAAAAAGGACGAGTAGCAACAAGAAGCAACGTGAATTGAATTAATTACAAAGCTTTGAAGAAAGTTGGGTGGTGTGTATATATATGTAATATTCATACTTTCTTCATTTAGTGATTTGGCTCCCACCTTTTCTTTTATGACTAGCTTTATTGTGGATAACATTCAAATCGCTATCTGTCTTCTTTTCATTTCGTATATATAGTGTCCAGCGGTTCGGGAATATTAAGGAAAAGAAAAAAACTTGATAGGTTTTATCTTAGTTCAATATGGGGAAGTGGATTTTTTACCAGCTCACCCGAAAAAGTTTTACCAAAATCTGATCTGAATTGCTTTAAATTTTAATAAATTCTCTAATTAAAGCGTAATAAGTTCAGAATATTATATGTATATGTAAAAAGAAATTGAAAAGTGGATATTTTTTTAAAGAATTGGTATAGTAGTTTTACCGATTGATAACTCATAACAAGGGAAAGATCTCTCTCTCTATATATATATACAGGATGAAGCTTATGTTGCATCCCACTGTAGTTAAGGTAAAAGCTTCCTGTTCTTCATGTGGTAATCATGTCTCTTCAAAAAACTAATTTCTTAATTACTTTTATTAACACTTCACAATTGTGCTTGAAAGAGAAATATTCTATATTAATATTACGGAGTATAATTCTTTACCGTCATTATTTGAATATTTCGTAAGAAGTAAATTTAATTTCATGATTGAACTCTGCATCGACAATTGGATAATGGCAAATATTAGTTAGTATTTTAAAGACAATATGCACTTTGACTTTTCAAAACTTACAAATCTTATTTATTGACTCCATTATTCTCACCCCATATATACCTTTTATTAATTTTAGAACAATATATATATATATATAATTAATAAACGAGTAAGAAGAATGGGTATTGAGAAAGAGAGTGAAACTATATATTGTTATTTTCCAAGCTTTGATTGTTTTCTTCTTTGGGTGTCCCAACATGTGGAAGGGAGGGAGCCAGTCAGGTGTTGCTTTAGGTTTTGCCTTTATAGGCGGTGAAGTTTCTTTTCCGTGAATGTGCTGGAAAATATCAGACTTGTGTTGGTGATATTTTGTTATGTTTATATCTATCTATATAAAGACAAGTCTATGAACAAGACGACATACATATATACATACATTACATACAGCAGGAGAGAGATTAATCTCTGGGTCATGTTATGCATTGCTATGATCCTTAAATGCTCATCGTCTGATTTTGGTGTGGAGATTAGCTAGCTAGGGTTTGCATGCATATGTCTTCGTTCATGGCAAATATCTGTTGCTCCTTTGAACTGGAGCCCCAGACGTTGAGTGAAGGCCAACTCGACCAAGCGAGGGTTTGATTTTACTTGTTTCCCTATTAATTATTAATGTTTTATCATCATCATCATCATCCATTTTTAATCCCAGCATGTTAATTTCATGGATCATTTTTATGTCTATGTACATGCAGGAAGTAGCTCAAAATCTGAAACCAAGTGAAGCCTCCACTCTATTCAGTGAGGTACTATTTCCCACATAACTTGGTTCTTCATAAGTTTTTCTTTTCTGGTTTAATTTCACATGACTATTGAAGGATTTATTTTAAAAAAAATTAATTATAATAATTTATTATGATCCATGGGTAATTGTGAATGAAGGGACTGATTGGCGATGCAAGAAATGGGGCAAAGCAGAAGGAAAAAAATGGAGAGCAAGTTGAGAAGGTGGAGCTTCATAGTTGCAGAGATCACGAGGATAATAAACCTTGCCAGGGCATGCGCACAACTACTACTTAATCCCCATTAGTGTGTGTGTGTGTCTGTCTGTCTGTATATAAAACTAATGAGACCATTTCTGCCTGTCCTTTGTTCCCCCTGCTTTCTATTTTTTGTAATAAACTGATCATCATGATCTGAAAAAATGACCTAGGTAGGCTAGCATATGTTTCTTAATTTTAGTGGTCAATGTTTTCTTTTCATCAATTAATGTATTATAAGTTACACACACACACACACACACACGCACATATATTAAAGAAGAATGATTATTATCACGCTTTTACCTGCAATAAAATATTGTGATTATTATCATGAACAAAACATTATTAATATTAGGTTTATGATTCTTTTCTTTAATTTCATTACTCATTTCTAATTAATTAAGTGTTTATAATTTTGATTTTTATTTAATTAATCACTATTCTCTATCGGTTGTCAAGCGATAAAATTGTTAGTTTAGTAGGTAGAGGTGGCCCTGACTATTTTGCCATTTCCATCTGTGTTTCATTGAGGATATATGCATGGTTGTTATATTGGCCATTAATCATATTGACACTCTCATACGTGAGGTGTGATTTTTATTTATGTGACTGAAACCATACATGATAACCCATATGGCTATACTTTTAATTTTTTTTAACGGTCAATTTATTGTTTCAGAAGTTTTAAAACTATAAAGATTATATATAAATAAAGGATGGACAATTTCAACTTCGAAGTTGTGTTCATTAATCCTTGTTTGGTTGGACCCTTTTTTTTGTTACAATTGAAAGAAAAGAAAGCACGGACATTAATGCATGACCGATGGCATCACTCTCCAAATTTTCTCACAATTTTTTTTTTATATGTATATATACATTGGTGCCAATGGATTAATGACACCAATACTTTCTAAGTGGTGAGAAATGGTGGGATTAAGTTTCACTCATGACATTGTTTAAGTGTGTATACTATAATTGTTTTGAGCCAAAAAAAAAAAGTGAGAAAAAGAAAACATGGATTACATGCATCCCAGTAAATCATATGTCACGAGGGTCTTATTATTTTCCTAGTCACAACGTATGACCACCTGACTAGTGATGGTTGACCTTATAATGCTCCAGCTGCCCTTAAAAATAGGGTTTGGGTCTTATATTTGAGGCCCGCTTTGACTTAGGGACTCATTATTTTGTTTTAATGGGCTCATATTGTTAGTACAAGTACATACTTCAAGTTTTTCTCCCCTACAAAAACTTATTGTCCTTAATTTAAAAAAAAGGATATGTTTTTTAGCATAAAAAGTCCTCATGCATTATATTCAATTTGAAAAAATGAGTTAGACGAATCAGGTATAAATAATACAGTTTTTTTATAAATAAATTTATAGAATTTGATAAAATCACGGGTAATAATATATTTAACTACTCAGGTCTTATAAATAATACTGCTTGACTTAGATTTTACTCTCTCCTATCCTTAATATAAGTCATCTTCAACTAATTCACTAGAATTTAGAAAAATTTATTAAAATACTAAAATTATTTTAAAATTGATATAATTTTCATCTTTAACTCTGATAAATATATCACAAATTTAAGTAATTTACTCTCTCTTACTTATAAATAAGAGCATTTTGAAAATAAAATAATTAATATTCAAAAAATTTATGAAAAATCACCTATATTTAAGAACATGCAAAATTTCTAAAATGTAAATTTCTAAAATGCGACTAATAAAAATAATAGGATGGAGCATATTTTATAAATTTCAGGCTCCATTCAATAAGCTAATAATATCATTTCCAACAGGTTGATTTAAATTTTATATTTTATAGATTTCAACCTATTGGCCTTAAAATTTATACCAAGACGTGTGTTACAAACAATTGCGTCAAGTTATCTAGGACTTGTTTAAATGTGTTCTTTATTTTAGTATTTTTGAAATAGTTTTGGAGAATTGTTTATTAAAATAAGTTTTGAAAATAAAAAAATAAAATTTGTTTAAATAATTATTATTAAAATCATAACTAATACTCTCTTCGGTCCATAATATAGGGTGTGAAATTCATTTTTCTTTGATTCATATATAGTGTAGGAACCTAAATGGAAAAATTTATTTTTACTATATTTAATTGT
Source organism: Adenanthera pavonina (assembly GCA_026686845.1). NCBI lineage: Eukaryota > Viridiplantae > Streptophyta > Magnoliopsida > Fabales > Fabaceae > Adenanthera > Adenanthera pavonina. The sequence goes on along the minus strand of JAIVEN010000011.1, from coordinate 4,015,872 downwards.
ATAAGTTGGTTTTTTCTCTTACTTTTACAATTGTAAAACACATAGTAAATTGTTTGATTTAATTATTTTAATATTCTCTCAATAAATAGAGGTAAATTTGGAACTTTTAATATATTTAAGAATATTTTTTAACTTTCTTAATAAGCGTGAAAATGAGTCTCACATCCTATATTATAGACCGGAGGGAGTAAGTGTTAAATAGATCATTTAAAATTTATAACTTTACCATTAATTATATGATTATTTTTTATCTTTTTTTTTATATTTTTCAAAATAAAAAATATAAAACATCTTAAAGATGTTATGAGTTTTATGTTGTTTTATTTTCCTATTTTCCAAAAAATTTTATAAAAATCAGATTTATAAAACAAGTTTTTTCATTTTTCTGTTTTTAAAAATAAAAAAAAACATTCTAAAAATATAAATTAAACATGCCCCTATTTTCTAATTTCTACTCTACCCTGGTTTCTTTTCTTCCCTTTTGTTAAAAAAATTACACCAAGATATATATTTCCTTATAAGTATGAATATTGGGGCTTCTTTTAAATTATACTAATACTTTACAATATAATAATAATATTAGACTTATTTCACTAAATCATACAGAATACACTTTATCAACTACCATCATTTTGTGCCAAAAAAATGTCTAATTTGAATAATATCCCTATCATCATATAAATAATAATTAATTAATGAAATTAATAAAAATTATATAAATAATTATAATTACATAAACAATCCATTTTCAAAATTTCCTCCCCTCGTTTCTTCGCCAAGCCGAACAAAGGCTTAACAAAGGCATACAAACAAATACGGAGCTGCAAGGTAATAGAAAAATGGGCATAGGTTTTTATTAGGGTTTTCCTTCACGCTTCACTTCGAGCAGCTCTGCTCTCAGGTTTTGGGAGGGAAACATTTAAAATCTCAAACGTATCAGGAGGAAAAACCCTTCCTTGACTGAAGCTCAATTGATCTCACAGGGATCAACCATCAATTCCAACAGGTTGTTTCTTCTCTTTCTAACTATCTTTCTCTGTATGAGTTTTTTTTTTCGGTGACAACCTTCTGGTGGGTTCGGAACACTTTCCGCTTTTAAGTTAGCAATTTTTGTTGGGAATTATTTTGGGGTGTCAATGAAACAAGCTCGACCTTGCTTATAGACTTGTTCTTTTAGTTCGATTTTAGTCAAGGACCTCACCTAGAATCACTTTGCGGTTTATTTTCAGTAGTTTTTCCTCTTGTTTTCTTATTCTTTTTAAATATTTCCTGAACAGCCCCGCAGAAGGTATATCGAGAGCTGTTATATTGCTAATTGCCTCTTTGCTTTAGGAATTTTGCTGTCGCATTTTCTTCATTGTTGGAAATGTTTGGCTTCCCGGTGGATTTGCTTTATTATGTTTCTGTTAACTTTCACATGTAGAACGTGCTATATATAGTTGTTGGAGGAAATGAAATACTATATGATTAGTAGTTTTGGTTGTTCTGTTTGTTCTATGTCCTTCAAATCCTATGGACTTTTTAAGGTTGATAAAAATCTATTCATTACTGGGTATCCTACCTTAAGCTCAACTATGATAATAATTGACCGTGTTTGTTATGTGAGGCAATCATTTGCTTAACTATCTAATTGTTGGGCTACAGCTGTCATCTCTATTCTTTAAAGACTAGAGAGAATACAATATGAGTACTACAGTGCAAAGATCTCCAAAATCTGGTAGACAGTCCTTATTTTTCCAAGATTTGGCTTCACCTGTTTCTTCCCGGAGAGTAAAATTTTCAAATCCCAGTCAGGCAGCTGCGGTATCTGCTCTATGGCGTGAGAACTTTGGTAGTTCAGACCTTCCACCACCTCCTGTTTACACCTTGGAAGACAGATCAGACTTTTCTCCTGAATCAGGCATTCTGGATTATCAGACGTCTCCAGAACCTAAGTCAGACCCTAGAACTCCCATTCAAATTGGGAATAGGGAATTTTCTACTCCAGTAAAAAGCAAATCAGAGGCCAGCACATCTTATGCTTTAAAAGGATTGCAGCACAACCAACAGAGTTCAGCAGGCTTGAGTTGGTGGTCACCCACGTCCGCAAAGAGTGGGGGTGAACAAGATGAAATGGGAAGGAGTTCACCAGTAGAGCGTATGGTTCAGCCTGGTGCTTTGATCACTCTTCCTCCACCAAGGGAAGTTGCAAGGCCAGAGGTTCAGAGAAATTCCTTGCCTGCAGGAAATCTCAACGAGGAAGAATGGGTAACTGTTTATGGGTAATGTTTTAACTCTTAACTCCACTTTTGTACCAAAGTTTAATCTGTTGTTGCTAATGTTTTTTAAATTTTGGTGAAAGGATTACTAGGTTATTCAACATGTTAAATTGGCATTGTTATGAAGAGTTTTAATTATAATGTGAAAAACCAAGGCAACAGAGAATTATTTACAGATTGGTGGTATAGTCGATCTTAAATGAAGATCAAAATTTGCAAAATTGTAATACATTTGCTTTCGTCATGTCTAAATGAGAAACCTGTTTCTGTTTCCTTTGCAGCTGGCTGATAAAATTTCCGTGCATATTGGCTTAATTTGAGGAATTTTTTTTTTATTGTTATAATTTTCTATAATATTAATTAGAATGATCTCATTTGGGTTTTTACCAAGATTACTCAAATCTTGTAGCTAATTTCTGAAATTGGGATAGCCTGTATGACATTCCTTTATGTCCTTTAGAGTTGAATGTGGGCGCATTGGATAAGAGTTGAGAAATGCTTAGACGTGAGAGTGGAGCTGGAATAGTTTACCCCTCCTACCCTGTTCCATGGTCCAAAATGAAGATTTGGAAATGCAAATCAATAATATGAGAGATCTAGTTTCTTTTGAATTAACCAGCATACAATACACTTTGTAATAGGGTTCTTTGTCTGCAGATTTTCTCCAGGTGATACCAATTTGGTTTTAAGGGAGTTTGAAAAATGTGGTGTAATTTTGAAACATATTCCTGGTCCCAGTGATGCCAACTGGATGCACATATTATATCAGGTTTCCCTTCCTTTTCTTATTTAAACGTTTTTGAATGGGATTTTCTTTCTGAAGCGTTAGTTCCAAGTTGTGCTCTATCAATACTTGAAATCAAGTACTTGTCACATTGCATTAAAATATCATATTCTGCATAGGAAGATTTACTACATGTGGCGTACTTCGCTGGAAATAAAATGAGATTTGAGAGACCAGCATAAGAAGAATGTTTTCTGCAAGAAAGTGTGATACTTTATGTGCTTTCTATGAAAAGGAAATGAAATGAGGCAATTCCTATGGACTTTTCTTTCCTCTCCCTCTGTGAACTTGATTTTTGTTTATTCAAATCTAGGATCCTGCTCTTGGATTTGCCTATTGATTTTTGCTGAAGTCCCACTGTTTGATAACAATGACTGGAAAGAGTATGGGTGGATATCCTAAACCTCTTCTGCTTACAAAGCATTTTATGAAAGTGTGATTTTGCATTAAATTTGAAAATATTGCTCCATTAATGTGTTGTAAGGAAGCCTGAAGGTTTTCCATTTGCTATATTATCAAAACAGGAATTACTTGAACTTGTTTGCTGAACGGGGATACTATACCTCTTAGATGATCATAAAAATTATTTCCATTGCTTCTGTTTTTTGTTAGTTTGTGACATTTGTCTTGAATCTTTTCCTGGATCGATTCTATTATTAGTCTTTGGTAAACAATTATCAAGAAATGGCTCCAAATTTTAGTAAGTAGAATACCTTTTCCCTTTACCAAATCTCTTGACATTATGTTGAACATGCTGTTTGTATGTGGCTTCAACTTTTCAAACACCAGACTTAATTTGTTGCTGATGCAGAATCGGTCTGATGCTCAAAAGGCTCTTAGCAAGAATGGAATGCAACTTAATGGAGTCCTAATAGTGGGGGTGAAGCCTCTGGATCCCATTCAACGTGAGGCTTTGAATGAAAGTGTTAACAGGCAGGGATTTATGCCAATCCCTCCACCATCTGCAAGAACCTCAGAAGTGAGCACATTGAGAGCTCCTTCTCGACCTTATTATCTCCAGAATGGCAATGCTAGTGCACGGCAGACTGGAGGTGCCATTGCTTCCCCAACAAAGTCATTGGTGTCCCAAATCATGGATTTGATGTTTGGAGTATAGATTGGCTCTTCTTGGGAACCATACTAGGTCGTGGAAATTTTTTGTGAAAAGTGCTGTAAGTCTTTCGGCTAATACGTCATACATCATCAAGAGCCCAGGCGAGTCTTGTTCATTGATGTTGAGTTGGAAATTTGGAATTCTTACTGACGAGTTGAGTTTGTGGCATCCTATCATTGCAGGATTAGCTAATATCTCCCCAGAAAAAAAAAAAGGAATTTAGGCGCAGGCCTAATGGTTTTTTCCCTTTCAAAATAGAACCAACAATAATAGCAAAAGCATTATTTTTAAATGCTATAGAACTTGGAACAAAAAAAATTACATTTTTATACTAAAATTCATATGTAGAATGTATTTTCAAAATATTTAGTGATCTGTACTGGGCATAAATATGTTAAATTTGACTTTTGGTTGTTCTTATCCAAGAATTCTCTTATAGAAATAAAATGACATAGTGTTCCCCATTTTGTTCTCATCCCTTATTCTTAACACTTGGACGAATGAGCTGAGTTAAAATACTGAAGGAACTAAACCAGCGACAAACCAGTTATCTGCATCACCTGTCAGATGGCTGTGGATCTAGGATTAATGGTGGCAATGAGACTCCTTTTTGGGATGATTATTGGATTAATAATGATATGAAACTAGGTAATGAGGTAGTTGATACTATCCCTGATGAATGTCTCAATTGGTTTGTAAGGGATATTGTTGATGCAAATGGAGACTGGAGGTGGCAGTTTTTTTCTAATCTAATTTCTGATGATGCTCTTGAGCTGAAGGCCATTCTTCCTCCGGATCTTAATGGGGGTAAGGATGGGGTTTTTGGGAGTGGTGATAGGTGATACGGGAAATTCTCTGTATTCCAAAATAATGTCCTATCCTACACAAAATTGGGTCCTGGGCTCATAAAGGAAATCCCAGTAACCACGTGACAGACACCAAACCCTACAACTCAGCGGACACCTGGCACTGAGTCACAACTTGACTAAAGAAGGCTATAAATAAACAACCTAAAGTAACTGTAGAAACGACACTGACATAATAAAACAAAACGACAATAAAAACATATAACAATACTCCCCCTCCGAACAAGCTCCTTGTCCTCAAGGAGAATGAACATCAAAATCTGGAAATTGATTTCCGATACTGGTCAAGTCTTCCCAAGTGGCGTCTTCCACAGTAGTGCTTTTCCACTTAATTAACACTTGAGTAACAGGAAGGTGGCCACGCTGTACACTTCTTCTGGCCAAAATAGCCTCAGGTTCAGGCACAAAATGTCCATCTGAATCAGTAGTAGGTAGCTGGAGTGAGCCATGAATTGGATCCCCTTTGTGTTTCTTCAACATTGACACATGAAAAACAGGGTGAATCCGTGTAGTGGTTGGTAATTCAAGCTTGTAAGCAACCTTCCCTATGCGTTCAAGAACCTTGTACGGCCCAAAATACCTAGCAGCCAGTTTATGCAAGGCCGAATTGTTCAGAACATTACGCCTAAAAGGTTGTAGTTTCAGATAGACATAATTCCCCACTTGAAATTCCCTGTCAGACCTCCGAGCGTTGGCCAGTTGCACCATTCTGTTTTGAGCTTTGGCCAAATTGGCCTTAAGCAACTGTATGGTTACCTCTCTATCAAGACAGCTTCTATCAATTACATCATTCTTGGAATCACCAGCTAGGTACGGTAGGTGCAGAGGGGGCTTAACTCCATAGACAGCCTCAAAAGGTGTCATACCAATAGCTGAATGAAATGAGGTGTTATACCAATACTCAGCAAGAGCCAACCACTTAACCCATTGTTTTGGTTGATCTGAAGTCATACATCTAAGGTAACATTCCAAGGATCTATTGAGTACTTCTGTTTGGCCATCCGTTTGAGGATGGAAAGCTGAAGAATACATAAGTTTAACTTGCTGCAATTTCAACAACTCCCTCCAGAAACGCCCGCAAAATATAGGATCTCTATCAGTTACAATGGATTGAGGGAAGCCATGAAGCTTGACCACTTGATCCATAAAAATTTGAGCCACATCCATGGCTGAATACGGGTGCTTAAGAGCCATAAAGTGGGCAGCTTTGCTCAATCGATCAATAACCACTAATATAACTGTCTTACCATAAGAATTGGGTAGCCCAGTGATGAAGTCCATACTCAATTCAGTCCAAATACTGTTAGGTACTGGTAAAGGCTGTAAGAGCCCCGGGGTCGCCACATTTTCTGATTTATGATGCTGACATATTCTGCATTCCCGGACAAAATTCCTTGCATCTTTTGTCAAACCCTTCCAATAGAATACTGCTGCAATTCGCTTATAAGTAGCTTGGCCACCGGAATGACCACCAGTAGAATCAGCGTGGAAATGTTGTAACAGCTCCTTCCGCAGTGCAATATCAGCGCCCACTACTAATTTTCCCTTTCGCTTCAGTAGTTGTTGGTCCCAAGAATATTTCGAATGAGAGATGGGATTCTGTTGAAGGTCATCAATGATTTTTTTTAATGAAATATCCTTGTCCCAAGAAGCCTTGACTCGATTGTGCAAGCTAGAAACAATCGAAATAATAGCAAAACAATGGCCAGCTAGTGCAGAATCCTTATGTTCACGCCTAGAAAGAGCATCGGCTGCCACGTTTTCTGCTCCTCTCTTGTACTCAATCTTATATTCAAGACCCCACAGCTTGTGCACCCACTTGTTTTGTGCAGCTGAAACTGTTCGCTGCTCTAGGATGTGCTTGATAGGGAGATGATCGGTTTTAATTACAAAGGGTCGACCAAGAAGATATTGCCTCCATTGTCTGATGGCAAAAATGATCGCTGTCAGTTCCTTCTCATAAGCTGATTGAAATTTCTTTTCGGGACTCAAAGCTTTGCTTGCATAAGCAATAGGATGTCCCCCTTGGGTGAGAACTGCACCAAATCCTTCGTTAGAGGCATTTGTCTCAACAGTAAATTCTTTAGAGAAGTCGGGAAGAACTAAAACAGGAGCAGTTGACATGGCTTGCTTCAATTGCTCAAAGGATGCCTGAGCTTCTGCTGACCATCTAAATGCCTGATTTTTCTTAAGAAGGGCTGTAAGTGGTTTGGCTATAGTGCCATAATTCTTTACAAATCTTCGATAATAGCCGGTAAGACCAAGGAACCCACGTAAAGCTTTAAGTGAGGTTGGTACTGGCCAAGATAACATGGCTTCCACCTTCTTAGGATCAGCTTCTACTCCTTTCTTTGAGATGACATGCCCCAAGTAATCTAGCTGTTCTGCTGCAAATGTGCATTTAGACTTCTTAGCAAAAAGGGTGTTATCCCTTAGGATTTGTAAAGCAAGCTGCAGGTGTTGCAAATGTTCTTCCCAAGACTTGCTGTATACAAGTATATCATCAAAAAATACTAAAATGAATTTCCTAAGATGCAGCTTGAAAACCTGATTCATTAATCCCTGAAACGTGGCTGGAGCATTTGTCAAGCCGAAGGGCATGACCAAAAATTCATATAGCCCTTCGTGTGTTCTAAAAGCCGTCTTGTGAACATCACTAGATCGCATGAGTATTTGGTGATAACCAGCTCTCAAGTCTAACTTAGAGAAAAACACAGCTCCACACAAGTCATCCAAAAGTTCCTCTATAACTGGAATGGGAAATTTGTTCTTAACAGTTTGTTGGTTCAGCTTCCTATAGTCCACGCAGAAGCGCCATGACCCATCTTTTTTACGCACTAGCACCACGGGTGAGGCAAAAGAGCTTGCGCTAGGTCGAATGATCCCTTGCTGAACCATATCCTTAACTAGAGACTCCATAACATCCTTCTGAATTGGACCATACTTATACGGTCTTAAGCACACTGGTCTCTCCTCTTTCAAAGGAATGGCATGATCAAAGGCCCGAGTGGGCGGAAGACCTGTAGGTTCATCAAAAACATCCTGGTATTCTCGCAATACAATCTCTAACTCAGCTTGCTTTTGCTCATTGCATAAATCACCCTGCAGCTTCAGTGGAATTGTACATTCCTCCTCCCAGCCTTTAGCCTGTATCATACACAAGGCACTAACCCCCACAAGTTTTGAGATTACCTCTCCTTGCAACATGTCCTTTTCAGCCTTTTGACCGTGGACCTCATACTGACGGCCATTCAACCAAAAAATCATCAACTTATCCTGCAAGTCAAGAAGGAACCTGCCCAAAGTCTTCAACCAACGTACCCCAAGAACCGCATCACAATGCCCCAAATTCATCACATAAAAGTCAGCAATGATTTGAGCGCCCCCCATCTTCCATTTTAACCCTTCACACTTCCAATGGACCATCGTTATTTGCCCATTAGCTAGCTTGACTCGTAACCCAACAGTGTATCGGGGTTTGAGACCTAAGCGCTTTACCACAGCAACATGGATAAAATTATGGGAGCTACCTGTATCTACTAACAGCCATATAATTTGCCTTTTTATAAAACCCATCACCATCAAGGTTGAGTGATCGTCATCTCCCTCTATAGCATTAAGAGTAGCCTCCTCTGGCACCTCTTTTACTTCCTCGCAATCTTGAAAAACTTCCTCCTCCTCTTCAACCGCACTAACAATCATGTACAACTGTGATTGGTTTCTACATTTATGCCCCGGAAAGAAACGATCAGAACACCAAAAGCATAGCCCCTTTTTCCGCCTCTCCTCTACTTCTCGTTTGCTCAAGTGTTGGAAAGGGTTATTACTTTTTGCAGCCAGTGACCCAGTCGTTGAGCTCCCCATGGCAGTGTTGTTGGCAGCAGCACCCTTCGAATTCCCCTGTATCGTTTTGAATGAGCTGGCAGAGCTTTTAGTATGTGGGCTAAACGAGACCGAGGCGGAAGAATAGCCTGGGTAAGTAATGGGTTTCTTTACCGTAGTACTCGTCTGTCCCGGGTTGCGGAGAGTTGCTATTTCCTGCATTCTAGCCAAATACATGGCGCTAAGCAGAGACTCTGGTTTAAACATGCGCACTAGAGCTTCGACTTCTGGTTTCAGATTCCCTAGGAAGCAGCTTAAGGCTACTGAATCAGAGATCTCGACCCTCGCCAGCAATTGTTCAAACTGTTCCTGGAACTCCATAATAGACCCAGTATGTTTGAGCTTAACTAGCTCAGCCATTGCATCGGCCTTCAAGGCATCTTCAAAACGGTTGGCTAATGCGTCCATATACTCAGCCCACACCACATCGGTGGGTGTTTTGCCACGCATATATGCCTGGTGCCATTGTAAAGCACGGCCTTCGAGGTGCATGCTTATGATCCGGACTCTCTGATCAGAAGGTGTTTCATCGAGGTCAAAGAACTGCTTACAACGGAATGACCACCCCCTGAAATCGTCGCCTTCAAATGTCGGAAATTCGAGTTTGGTCTGCTTCGTAGGAGTAATATAGGTCGGATTTCCTTGTGCTTGGAATGTTCCGAACTGCAAGTTGCTCACCTTTGGCATGTTACTAGAATTTGGAGTCACGAGAAGAGGGTTCTCACCTTGGCCTTCACCACCGCCACTTGGAGTTATAGAAGAAGACCCACCGCCCGAAGCCTTCAAGAGTCGCGCTAGACTAACTGTAGCCTCCTTAAGCAGCTGATTGTTCTCTTCTTGCGTTACTCTGTCGCTCTCACTTCGCACTACCAAGTCTGAGACGAGTTCCTTCAGCGTCGCCACTTCCGACTTCATCTCGTCCACATCTTTCTCCACTGTCTGTAGTCGATCTGCGTGTCTAGTGTCTTTAGTCATTCCTGCCGCCGCCGCCCACACGGCTCTGATACCAATGATACGGGAAATTCTCTGTATTCCAAAATAATGTCCTGTCCTACACAAAATTGGGTCCTGGGCTCATAAAGGAAATCCCAGTAACCACGTGACAGACACCAAACCCTACAACTCAGCGGACACCTGGCACTGAGTCACAACTTGACTAAAGAAGGCTATAAATAAACAACCTAAAGTAACTGTAGAAACGACACTGACATAATAAAACAAAACGACAATAAAAACATATAACAATAGGAGTGGTAATTATACGGTTAAGAGTGGCTATAAGATGATCATGGGAGAAAGATTGGGTGTTGCTGATTCTTTTTGGTAGCTAATATGGAGGTGGAATGGACCTGAAAGAATTAGACATTTTCTCTGGTTAGTGGCTCATGATCGTTTGCATACTTATGCCTTGCGATTTCAAAGATGGGCTGACTCCTTGATGCAGTGTGTGTGGCCAAGTAGAGTCTACTATACATGCTGTCAGAGATTGCCAACATGCACTTCAGTTTTGGCATTCTCTTGTTCCTACTTCTCAATGGAATTCTTTTGTTAATTCTACTGTTTCTGATTGGATCGCCTAAAACCTTCAGCAGAAGAATTCTTTGATTAGAGGTTTATCTTGGCCTCTTGTTTTTGGTTTAACTATGGTTTTTGTGGAAGGAGAGAAACAGATTTATCTTTGGTCCCCAACCCTGGTCTTTTAACTGTTATAATATTGTAAGAAAGTTTTAATCTCTGTCATGCTATTTTAGAATCCAAAGAGATCCCAGGTGTTGGAAAGGTTAGGAATCCTACTTCTGATGTTTCTTGGAAACCCCAAGAAATGGGTTGGATCAAAATTAATAATTAATACCGATGGCTCTAGTGGAGGAAACCCAGGCTTGGATATTGAGTTCTGAGGGACCATATGGGCTCTTGGATATTGGGCTTTTCGAAGAAAGTAGGCTGGTGTGATCCTCTATAGGTGGAGATGTAGGGAGCTTTTATGGGGTCTTACTATTGCTTGGGATATGAATTTTAGAAGGATTATTTTAGAGACTGATTCGAGTGTGCTTGTGAGGCATTTGCTGTCTGATTGTAGTCTCCTTAAACACTGCGACAGACGCCTGGATTGTTTATCTTGCCTTATGAATAGAGATTGGGATGTGAGGGTGGTTCTCATCAACGGCTAATTATTGTGCGGCCTCTTTGGCTAAGTTGAGCTGGGAGCTCACTTCTGCACAAACAAATATGGCATGAACCTTGTCATGAAGTCAGGACAGCTTACTTGAAAGATCTTAGGGACATGGCTTGCGACAGAGGAGACTCAGATATGTTTTTCTTATCTGATGTTTTTTCCTTGCTTTTAGTTCCAGGGCTTTGAGCCTTCTTTGTTAACCCAAAAAAAAAAAAAACCGGCGACAAACAATTCTAAATAAAACGAACTAAAGGAAAAATTGATCGGAAAACAATTGGTAATGTGTCCACCAACAACACACAAAGACTGATGCTTAGGGGAGTCTCTGCAAAAGCTCACAATCACAAATAGTGGTTGGCAGTGTCAAAGCCAGCAATATGAAAGGAATAAATTTTAAACATCAAATGCTGCATAAATTTCCAACATCTTAGTCTAAACCATCACTTGAATTTGTAGGTTGAGTTGAAATATTCAAGGCTGATCATAAACCAAAAGAAAAGCATTCATCTGAAACAATTTCGTCAATTATTAATCCACACAAAACCTAAAAATGGTGCTTATGTCGAGTCTGCAGAAGCTCACAATCATCAATAGTGTTTTGACAGCTGAATTTAACAACTAGAGAAACTTACAAATCACAGAATCTAGCAGGACAAGTAATTCTCTGTCAAAACCAGAGCAATATGAAGGCAAAAGGTACTACAGTTTGAATGCCCCAAGAATCAGCAACTCTGTCTTCATCCATGGTTCCAGAAGGACCAGCTTCATCGTCTTCTCTAATTATTTAAAGCCTTGATCTTCTCCTTAATCCAAGACCAATTTCTTCATGCTCAGATTGATCTTCTTCTTCATGTTCAGTATCAGATTCATCATCTGGTTTTGTTCCAGAAGTTCCAGCTTCTCCAACTCCTAGTCCTGGTAGTTGATGATTCTCTGGTAACTTCACCAACTCTTTCCACAATGTAGGTATAACACTCTTCGTCTTCGTCCGGTAACCATGATGTTGAGTCTTAATCGTCATTTAAACCCCCTGCATGCTGTAAAGAACAGACCCAAGAACACCCTGAAGTCCTTAAAACTCATTCACTAAATCCCTCTCCTCAGGCACAACCTTAAAACTCACGATCCATTCCAAATCCATCACAGCATCATAGAAACGCAGGATCGTATTATCATACAATTCCTCCTCCTTAAGAGAAAGCGGCGGAAACGTGTTTTCTTTCAGCTTCATTGCGGTCATCGTATCCTCTGCCTTTTCAATCAGATTCACAAACTTCGCAGAGACTATACATTTGGTTTGGGGCATGTTCTTTATGCTCTCAATCTTGGATTTCAAGAGCCGAAGTCCGATGCCAAACAGGAGATGAAACGAACCATCAGCTTGGAGACCAGCTTCGCGGTTTGAATTGTTCTGAGCATAAGCTCATTCATAAGAAGCCATTCGAATGGAAAGTTCTCACGATAGTCTTCAACATGTAAAAACTCCACCAGACTCGTCTTCTTTGTCTTTGATTTGTTTATTTCTAGCTGTGATTTCACGCATCAGTGCCTTGCTGAAAGAGATAGTATTGGCGAGGCCCTTTTCTCCACATGGGACTCATCGATTGGATCGACGACACCTTGGAATCCATCTTGGTTTCGGTCTTTGGGTTCGTCATATGGGGTGGCGAGTATTTTCGACAATATGACATATCTTCCGTCCAAATCCGAATTTTCATACCTCTGAAGACAAGAAAGAGCGTCGCAGCTGGTGGAGAATTGTCTGATGAATTGCTGAGTCCGTCGCCTCCATTCTTTCAGTTCATCCAACATGCGCTTGGAATCTTTATTTTCACTCCAGAAAATAGCTTGTAACTCCATGTTTAGGACTCCAATATTCACCGCCTTCATCTTCTGGTCAAGCTCTGAGATAGTAGTCCCCATTCTTACACAGAGAGATAGAGAGAGATTTGAAAGAGAGTGATTTCAGAGACAAGTTTGGTGGAAACGGAGAAGGAGAATGTATATATAAACACACAGAAAGAGAGAGAATCGGGTTGTTCCGATATGTTAGTTAGGAGGAATAACTGATTGAGTCACTTCGATTAACTGACTGAATCAGGTGCGGGCGTGTATGAATTCAATCCATGTTCTTTGCTAATTGAGGTGCAAAATGAAGATTTTTTATAGTTTAACTAATTTATTCGGTCCCTTTTATTTAGTTTAATTTAATCTCTTATTTTTTTTAAAAAAAATATATCATAATATTTTTATATTATTTTTATCGGTTAAGAAAGAGAATCATTTTGGAATAGGAAAAATTAAAAACGAAACGAAAATATAACAAAATGAGAGTTAACATCATCAGAAGCCAACCACTTGAAACGCGATATGGTTTATCCCCATCAAACATAGGAATATCGGATTGAAACAACCACTTTCCTTCCTATGGTTCACATGATAGAGATTTCGCCGCCATATTTCAAAACTAATGCTTAAGAAGGATTTTTTTATGGGGAAAATTTTTTCGTCATTATGTAAAAGAAATGTTGCCGTAATTTGAATGTGAAAATCAGCCAATGATTATAACTTTAGAATAGTATACATTTAGATTTTTTGAATATTATTAAATTCAGATACAAACTAAGAATCAAAATTGCTAAATGTACTGTTGACATTTGCAAGTCGAAGGCAGCGAATAAAATTTCCATGCATGTTGGTCTAATTTGAAGAATTAATGTAATATTTATCAAATTTTATTATTATTATTTGTAATATTGAAAACAATGTTCACAGTTGGGTTTCAGTTAATATTACTCGAATCACGTGCTTAATTTGTGAAACACTGCTTCATTAATATATTATGTCGACGAAGACTGACGGTTTTCCATCTGCTACTTTTGTCAAAACGGTAACTACTTAAACTGTTTGTTGAACAAGTATGCGGGAAACGGAACTTACATTAGGATTCATTTTCAGAAACAAAATGACAAAAGGGTTTCCCATTTTCTTTTTTAAAATAATTTCATTCATCATGTAAATCACACAATAAATTTTCACCCCCAAGACCCGGATAGTTATATTTTCCCGCTGTTCAATCTTTTCTAGTCATAGTGCGTGTGAGGGATTTGAATAAACCAAATGTTGATAAGCTAACAGAAATTTGAAAAACTTTTTAGGGATGCCTCAAATTTTTAATCTTTTCTAATAGCAAATGCAGGAAAATTGCACAGAATATGAGGGATTAAAATATCAAAAGCTGCATGTATAAATTTCTGACATCTCAACCCTCATTCTTATCTTATCACTTGAGCGTATGAGTCTGCAGAAGCTCACAATCACCTATATAGTGTTTCTGTGCTTGACAGCTAAATATTAAAAAAAACCTAAAGAAACGTACGAATCAGAGAATCTAACAGGACAAGTAATTCTGCGTCAAAACCAGAGCAATATGAAACTCATCCTCCAACATTTGCTTCCTGATCACCATGGTTCATCTTATTTTCCCCAAGATTCACCGCCTTCTTTCTCACCACCCTTCTTATGCGGCGAATTCCCTGCTTCTTCATCATATTCTTATCCATAGAGGTATCACCGCCTTCTTCAACTTGCTTGCCCCAAGAATCAGCAGTTTCTTGATCATCTTTCTTATTACCAGAAGCAACACCAGCTTCTTCAACATCTTTCTTTCCCAAAGGATCACCAACTTCCTTTTCAAACGCGGTTCCAGAAGGACCAGCTTCATCTTCTTCTCTACCTACATGAAGCCTTGATTTTCTCCTTAATCTAACACCACTTTGTTCATGCTTTGATCCATCTTCTCTAATTTTACACAACCCCGATGATATACCTAATTTAGGTTGGCTTTCTTCTCGTACTCCTTGTCTCACTGGTAAATTCTCCAAATCCTTCCACAATGCAGGTATAACACTCTCCATCTTCGTCCAGTAACCATGATGTTGATTCTTAATCGTCATTTCAACCCCCTGCATGCTGTACAGAACAAACCCAAGAACCCCCTGAAGCCTTATTCTTGCTTCATTCACTAAAACCCTCTCCTCAGGCACAACCTTAGAACTCATAATCCATTCCAAATCCATCACAGCATCATAGAAATGCATGATCGTATCATCATACAATTCTTCCTCCTTACCAGAAAGCGTCGAAAACATATTCTCTTTCAGCTTCATCGCTGTCAGCGTATCCTCTGCTTTCTCAATTAGACTCACAAATTTCGCAGCGACTATACATTTCGTTTTGGGCATCTTCTTAATACTCGCAATCTTGGATTTCAAGAGCCGAAGGAGGTGCTCGTGAGATGCCAAACAAGAGATGAAATGAACCATCAACTTGGAGACCAGCTTGCCGGTTTGAATTGTTCTGAGCATAAGCTCATACATATGAAGCCATTCCGATCGAAAATAATCACGATAGTCTTTAACTTGCAAGAAATCCACCAGAGTCGTCTTCTTTGATCCGTTCATTTGTAGCTCGATTTCACTCATCAGTGCCTTGCTGATAGAGATCATATTGGCGAAGGCCCTTTTCTCATTGATCGGATCGACGCCGCCTTCGAATCTGTCTCCGGGGGCGTCATGTGGGTGGCGAGTATGGCATATCTGTTGTCCATATCGGAATTTACGTACCTCTGTAGGCAAGAAAGAGCGTCGTAGCTGCGGGAAAACACAGTGAGCAAGCCATCGTAGAGTTCTCTGGCGAATTCCTCACGGCTGCGCCTCCATGCTTTCAATTCAGTCAACATACTCGTGGAATCTTCATTTTTATTCACATACATTGCTTGTAACTCCATGTTTAGGACTTCCATATTCATCGCCTTGATCTTCTGGTCGAGCTCTGAGATTGTAGTCCCCATTCTTACGGAGAGAGATTTCGAAGAGAGGGATTTTTTGGGTTCCTCTTATCCACTTTAATTTAATTTTCTTCTTATTTTAATTCAATTTTTTCAAAAAAATTATATCATAACATTTATTTATTTTTTAAATTTTATCGGTCAAAAAATAATTGTGAAATACATAATTTTTGACCATCATTGTTAAATACGTAATTAGATAAAGAAACAAATATAAATCAAAATGCAGGATAAACACTTTCACAAAAGCAACCACTTCAATTCGAAAAATATGGTCTATACACAATCATACCGTGTTTTTTAACGTTAACTGCTGATTAATCTGTGAATAATAACTGACATCACTACAAAACTACCCAATAACTCCACGTCCCACCACGTTTTGAGTCACTAAAATCAAAATTTGAACACTCCGGCTATAACTTCTCTTCGATCGTGTGTCTCTTGTCTGTAACTAGCCCATGTCCTTCTTTGTGCCTTATATATATGCACTCTTGGGTCCCAAGTTAGAACCATTCCTTGTTTTCAAATTTCCCTTGTCGGTGAAAAACAATAGCACTAACATGGCATCCCATTTGGTCGTTCTCTGCACTTTCATGGCTATTCTCTTGGCTTCCATGAATGGTACAGTCGAAGCTGCAAGGCAATTCAAAGTTGGCGATGCCTTCGGTTGGCAACAACCCCCCCCTAACAACACAGCATTGTACACCCAGTGGGCTGCAATGAACAGATTTCAAGTATCAGATTCTTTGGGTGAGTTTCACTGCTTCGTTTTCTTACTTCACACATAGATCCTCCTCAAAACAAGTATCATGAACTAAAAAACACTCTAGACAATCTTTAGCAGCAACCACATCTACTGTATCATATAGCCTGAACCACTGATACTTCAACACTTGCTCAACATTATATATTTTTACTATATCTGCATCACTGTATGTGTAATAACTGTAAGTGCTGGTGGTGTTGTTTATGCAGTTTTTGAGTACAATAACGACTCAGTTGTTACTGTGGACAAATGGCATTACTATCACTGTGATTCAAGTGACCCCATTACTGCCTTTGACAATGGGAAGAGCATTATCAATCTGGACCAGCCTGGCTCCTTCTACTTCATCAGTGGGATGTATGATCATTGCAAGAACGGCCAGAGGTTGAAGGTTGAAGTCATATCCCCACGATCTCCACTCTCTGCTTCTGCTCCTTCACCTTCTCATCATAGCTCAGGGACTTCACTCTCAGTGGTTCTTAGCACTTGCTTTTCCTTTTTGTTGATTGCTTTCGGTGTCTATTCTGTCTAGGCATTATTAGTATATGAACCAGTCTCCCCTGTTTTAAGATAATTTAGTATTACTGTGTTGTGATCCTTGTACTGCATTAATTTTATGATCATGGATTGATTTTGCTTTTCCATATAAAGTTTAAATACCTTATCCATATATTTCCAAAGTTACAGTAAATTAAAATACTTGAGTACAGAAAATCAACTTAAAAAAAGGAAGGTGGGAAAAGAAATTTTCAAAGAAAGTTTCTTGAATATAACAGCTATCTGGGTTGGTCCCACTTCATAGTATAAGATTGAGCTTCGAAATTTGATGATAAATTTTAGGGCAGAATCCTACGAAACTTCGTGAATTAAAATCTGATAAGGATATTGGGTTAATTAAAATCACTCATTTTGCCGCGTCCTACATACTAGCAATATGATCTTGCTTGGTAAGTAACAACAAAGCAAACAAATGCGTACAAATTCCTCCATATGTCTAAATAATCTAAATTCTCAATATTCATGAAAATAAATAACTATAATGCATTTATATTCTTAGAAGACATACATACATACATATATATATATATATATAAGTGATGGGTATGAACTATAACCTATAAAATTAGTTCATATGTCCAAATGCATGAATAATAGAGAATTCGATATCTAATTTGATGTCTAAAAAGACTATCTCACCACAAATCATTGCTTGAATGCCACTCTTGTTATGATGGAATCACTTGCTGTACAGGAAGAATTCATGACAGGTTTCTATGACATAGTGACAGATCTCTTATCAAATTCAGAATCATATCGTCCTCTGGTCATGTTTCCTGGAGACAAGGAAGAACTAAATCCAAGTCTTGGTTTCTTTTCTTAAATTCCCGAAATATGCAGCGCTTTGTTCAGAGAACAGAAGTCTTCCGTTTCACGTGATAAGAAAAAAGCTCTGTTCTTGTTTGGCCACAAGTCATTTGTCCACATGTATTAATTTCTTCTCTATAGATTTGCTCATTAACATGAATTCTGGATATACTCTCTCTCTCTAACTCTTTTTTCCATATACAATTTTATCCATTAATTTTGATTTAAATAATAGGGATAAATGATTGTTACTTTAAATAAAATATATTATTTATTTTAATAATAACCATAAATAAATATTATACATTATTTTTTAAAAAAATATCTACTTATACTAATAAATGTAAATCATTAAATTAAATATATTATCTATTCATAAATTATTTTTTTTATCATTCAATCACATATGGATATATGGAGAGGATTTTTTTTAATGAGACTTAATTTATAATAAAATCAAGTACGGCTAAACTAATTATAAAGAGGTTGACAAAAAAAAACTAATTATAAAGAAACATAAATTAATCAGTATGAATGATAACCCTGCATATAAGCACTCTCCACGTCAGAGTTTTGACTTTCTCTTTCAGAGGCAGCATCTCCCTCCTCCACACTTCGCTTTCTGCTCTTCCTCCACTTCGATTTCCTCTGACAGTGCTCTACCAACATTACTGTCAGAAAAATGAAGACCGTCCCCAGAGAGCCACCTCCTACTGCTATAAGCACCACTGATAGCCATTGAAGCCCATCTCCGTGAGGCAAGATCACCCATGTTGCTGCAACATACCCAGTTGCTGTAAATCCCACTGACACCCACATTGCCTTGTGAGCAATCACCAGCAACCTTATGTGAGTCCTTCTCCTGAATGGAATCACACTCACAAGCACAATCACTATTGATAGAGATGTGAACAGTGCTATGTTGTTGCTTATTGCAAACACTTTAAAAGCTGTCAAGTTTCCCACCATTGACTTCCCTTTCATGGGTCCTTGTTGGTACAATCCACCGGGAGGATTAATACCAGAAGCAAAAGTCACTGTCGCTATTAAGATAGCAACTAATATTATAGTGTTTCTTGCATTTAATAACGCCTCTCTCTGCATCTCATGGCTCTTAGCTTTTTTCCTCTGTGTTTTGCTCTCATCCTTGTGTTTTCGCACGATTTTTGGGGAGAAATTGTCAAATTTATAACTTTGATTCTCAAATCTGTCAAGACCTTGAGGGTGTTGAGGGTGAGGGGATGCGTTTTTGCTGGCTTCTGGAGGGCTTATGGAGTCGCAAGAGATCATTTCATAGTTGGGGACGTCAAGCTCGCTGGCTTTATTAGGGCTGCGGGACAGAGAAAGCCTGGAAGCTATGGGTGATAGTGATAGAAAACTATGGGACGCTTCTGGTGGTTCAAGTGAAGGAGATGGGAAGTAGGCGCTTCTTTTGGCGCCGGCTCTGACGAGGTTGGCCTGAAGTTGCCTGTTTTCTGAACTGTCCCTCGCCTGCTCAAGGATGTCCAGTGCTGTGAGCCCTTCACTGTTTCGGTTATTGATCTCCAGATTTGTCTTGTCGATCAAGAACTCAGCTATCTGCATATGAACGTGAAACTGTTAGCCAAAAATAGAAGCTATGTGTTTAGATGAACTTTATCATATATATTTTAATTCCTGATTGAATACCTTATGGCGCCCAGCGGTAACTGCAAGATGCAAGACGGTGTTCCCATACCGATCCTGACAGTGAAGGAGGTTGGTGCCATTGGAGACCTGAGCTAGGTACACCAGAGCGTCGTAGTGCCCATATCTCACAGCCACATGGAATATGGTCTCATCTTCTCTGGTGAGATAGTGAAACGACGCCGCATTGCGAGACACAAAGTCTTGGAGGATCGAGACCCTGCCATTCATGGCTGCGAGGTGCAGTGGAGTATAGCCATTGTTGTTGTACTGAAGAGCAACGTTAGGGTCACGCCTCAGAAGCATCCACACGATCTCTCTGTGTCCTTTGTAGCAAGCATAGTGCAGTGCCCAATTCCCATCATCGTCAATCACCTGACCAAGATGAGGCCACTTGTTGATCAGCTCCCTCACCACATCTGCAACAAAATCCAATATAATACATGTTATAGCCTCATCAGAAACATTCAGAGTGTTTTGAGAAAAAAGTCTAAAACCTACCAGTGTGTCCTCTTGAGGCAGCGATGTGGATGCATGTTACATCAAAACTGGGTTCCATTGGGTCCACAGTCTCAGGAAGATTCAAGAGCAGATTCACCATGTCAAGATGACCATAGCTGCAAGCTACATAGAAGGCACTTTTACCACTAGAGTTGAGCTTACTTACACCTTTGGGGTTCACCCCAAGAAGCAACCTTAACACCTTCACATTCCCTTTCTGGCAAGCCTCATGAAATGGAGTCTCTTGCTTCTTATTCTCAGCATCCACCATGTCTGGGCACAACCTCACAATTTCTGATACTGCTTCTATGTTGTCATACCGACAAGCAAGGTGTAATGCTGTGCTCAAGGATTCCTCTGTTCTCTGATGAAAGATTGCTTCATTCTCTTGAATTAGCCTTAAGAATGTGGGAGTCTCATTTTTCTTGATTGCATCAAAAAGCTTCTGATCCATCATATCAATTTCTAATATGTGCTCAGAAAATGAAGTTAGTTGGGGTTCTTCTTCTTGTTCTACCCCTTTTTATATAATGGGTAAGCATTTAGCCAGAAACATATTGAATTTACTGGAGAATTTCGAGGAAGATTCCCATTTGAAGATTGCTATTCGAAACGTATATGAAATGTCAAAATGGGAGTTGTTATTTCCGCTTAATTACTCAAGAAGCTTCCTTCCCATGACTTCGAATGTTGTAATGAGATTTTCAGCGTGTCTATCCTTATTTTTTTGTTTTATATTATACACGAAGAGACACACCCACACATACATATAGTGGCATTGAGGGTGTGAACACAGTTGAAATTTATAGAAGAAACAATAATTTAAGTGAAGGCTCACGAATGGAAACTTGTGAAATTGTTGGGTTATTTCCCAATGACTAATGAATGAAAGTAACACTTGTGTTGCGTGACATTGGCTTTAAATATTGGCCATATATGTCGAAGACTTCAAATAATTGTCAACATAGAACTTACTCTCTTTAATTTTTTTTATTAGTTATATTCTAAAAAATTTTTATGATCATTTTCTATGAGTTTTTAAAATATTAATTACTTTATTTTCAAAATGTTCTTTTTTAATTATAAGAGAGAAAATGAATTGTTTTAATTTGTAATATTTATTAGAAGGTAAAGATAGAAAACACACAAATTTTAAGATAATTTAATGATGTAACAAATTTTTCTTGATTCTGATAAGGTAGTTAAAAATGACTTACATTAAGAATCGAAGATAAGGAACTAACTATTAACATCAATATTTGCCATTTAGGTAACTGAAATTAATAGTGCAATCCTCTCCTCTGCTTTGGTCCTTTTTTAACAAGTTTGTTCAATTCTTTGTTCTCATAAGAATTAATCTTTTAGGAGAAAAATTATAAATACAAGTCAATAATACAAGAGAGAATCCTCTTAAAATTTCTTGAAAAAGATTTAGGTCCAGAAAATGTCTCAGATTTTGACTTTAAACTTGAGCCTCCTACCGTAAAATAATTAATCATGACATCATCCTCTATAAGAAACTAAGCCTCAGAAATGGGTTAGCTTTTGACGGAAAAAAACTAAACAATAAAAATAATGTGGATTTCGGGCTCCAACAAAATCACCAATCAAGGCCCAAACTGGTTCTTTAGCCCGTTCATGCTTTTGGGCCAACTTGTTCATCTGCCCTTTTTCTCTTTTTTGCGTAAGGTTCAACTTCCATTTTAAGTCTAACTTTGGACCTTTTTTGTTTTTTTAAGTCCGAAAATGACATTTTTTTGGGGGTGTCATAATGTTTACCTTTTTAAAGATATAGAGAATTATATGAATATTGCTCAATTCACGAAAAAAAAATTAAAGGAAAAATAGAAATAAAGGAAAGAGAGAAGGGACAAGATGTTATAATAAGTAGCGCAAAACGTGTATTTGTTTGAAACCATTTTTTTAAAATAAAAGAAATATTTGGCATAGTGACATTACAATAATTAATGGCACAAGAGAACCCACCATTATAAAAAGAAATCAAACTCTCCTTTAAACCACAGCCTATGAATCCACTTTATGAACCTGAATTGCATGTGTGCTATGGAAGATGAAGTGACTTGAGAGATTTAATCTCAAGAAATATTTAACTTTCTGACTCATAATCGCATGCACAACTTTCCTATTACAACAAGTGGAGGTTCTGGATGATTGATACGACTCAGCTTATCAAATAGTACTCATTATCTCTTTTACTTCAAATTCATATCATTGGCAATTTGATTCTATATACATTCCAGCAATAATAAAAAAAAAGAACTTCACAATTTTTTTCTAAAAAAAAAAAAGATTAGGTGTACTGTTGTGAGCAGAATACTAAAAATGGTAATCATGTCTCCAAGTTCTTAAATAAAAATAAAAATTATTGAATCATAGCTGTAAAAGTATTATGAGAACAAGAAGAAACCTTATCCCATTAAATAAAATCAACTAAATGAATTACATCACACTATTAAACTTTATCAAAAACTGACATTAATGTTAGAGTATACTAAACGCTGAAGAAATAATTTTATTATGATAGTATCAAACAAGATGTTTACAATGATGTCACATGACGTCAGGTAATAGTATTACTTAACGAGGTTAGCTTAATTTCTTGGATTTGAGTTCTTATTTTTGGTAAAGCACTGTATAATATGTATATGTATATGTTCGCGTGTGATTCTTTCCTAACAGCAAAAAAAAAAAGATTCTTTTTGAACGGAAACGTGATTACGATGGATAATTATTTTTTTAATTCAACATTAATGTTGGAAGAAGAAGAAATTCAAGAAAAAAAAAGGAATCAAACTCATTTGCAACACAACCAAAGTGGTACAGTGACAATACAATCATTGGTCGAACCCACCACCGGAAAAAACAGCAATTACTTTATAGATCACCGTCTAGATCTATATATAATATCTCTTTTACACCACAAGAAACTGTTATTGTATATTAGGAATTTTCACCAATTAAATAAGTAGTTAAAAATTTGATTCCCAACATTTGAGTAAGGAACAGATGTAGCTAAGAGAGATATATCGTTTATCCATTGTATTATGAGAGAAATTAATCTTTTCTATTGGTACGAAATATTCCTGCTCTAATTCCGTAAAAAAAAAAAGGTCTCTGTCCACTTAAAAATATGAACTGACTGTGGATTTTCATAAAAAAAAAATCAGACTCAAATTAAAATTAGCACTAAACTCTTATCATTCTGTATTTCTTAATTGATTATATATATATATATATATGACATAATAATACTGCAAAATGACCTTTTTACTTAAACCACCAGAATCTGATTTCTCTGCACCAATCAAAATAATAGCACTATTTTGAGACTAGATTTGGACCATCCATACAAAATATGGACGATCCAGATTTTATCTTACGTTTTTTCTTAATTTTTATTATTAAATGTTATTTTTTTTTAAATCTTATTGTTAAGAAATTATTTTTATTTTGTGTTTTGTTTCTTTTAAAATTAAAAAAATATTAAAATTTATAAAAAATCTGGACCATCCAAAATTTTTTTGGATGGTCCAGATCCTTTGTTCTGCTGCTGCGCAGAGAATTTATTTCCAAACCACCGGTGGTATGATTAAGATTAAATCTAATGCTGCAAATTATAAAAATCTAACTTGGAATAGAGCGTACACGTTAATTAGCAAAATTTGTTTACATTTCTACTTTTGAAGGGTTCGTGAGTCATCCAACTTTGGTTTGCTTTTGGTGGGGTATAATACTATATATTATCGCTTAAGGTAAGCTAGCTTTGTCCCTTTTTATTTTAACTAAGTAAGCTTTAAATCATAATCAAGCAAAGACTTTAGGGTTCTATGTCTATCAATACCTACATTATCTTTACTAATATAGGGGTTGCAAGTCATACAAGTACTATTCAACATACTTATGCTCAAGACGGCAAAAGTACATATAATCCCGCTCAATCTCATTGTTAACAAATATTCGGTCTACTAAAAACAAATCAATTAAATTGACATTTCTTTAATTTTGAATCTCATAATTGATGTGATCCTTCTGCAATAATTGATGTAAGAATTCTCTAAAATTTTTTATGGTGAAGATTTTTTTTTTTTTGGAGTATCCATTATCCTGAAGATATTTTATTTTAATTACTTTATTTAGAATGATCTAAATTGAGTTGAGAAGAATCATAAAAGGTGATAAAATTCTGTCACTAAGTATTTAATACACTTGCATTATGGTGAAATTATTATATTTTAGAAAAAAAATGTTGTACATACATAATGTAAAAATATGAAAAATTTCTTTTTAACGATTTTTGTTTACTTTTTTTTTAATATTTTGGAACTTTATCAAAATTATATTGACAAATTTTAGAGATGTAAAATCTAACAAGTGTCATCACTTTGACAAGTCATGTAGCTTGCAAGCATTAAGGAGGAATATGGTTTTTACTTTCTTGTCCATTCTAGCTATTGCTTTCATGTAGCTACTATGAACTCATCATTGACAGTAGGAAAAATCAATTATTTAATGCAATGAAACTAATAGTATTTTCTTATATTATATAATTCAATATCATCCCAGTGTGAGTGGATCTGAATCCTCTGCAGCTAGTGGTGTAATGCAGGGGATGTAGTCAGCAATTTATATAAAAAAAAAATGGAAACTTTTTATTATTATTAAGATAGTTATCGTTAAAAATTAAAATATTAAAAAATCATATCTAAAGACCCAAAATCTAAAAAAAAAATATGTTAATTATTTTTCTAAAATTTAATAATACGTTAGTAGAATTTAATATAAATTCTTCAAAATTTAATAACAACATCAATCTTACAAAATGTTTAAGATTTTAATATATGTTAATTTTTAGGTCATTAAAAATAATTTTCTCTAGTATTTTTTAACAAAAAGTTGATACTTATATAAATTAATGACTTGACTGCAGGGGATCCGTTCTCATGTGTGCGCTGAAAAATGATAGTAATAATATATAAGCCTTTTATCCCCAAACGATGTGTGCCTCAACTTTGAGCATGCTGATATATTTGAATTATTTTTGGCCGGAATATTAGAATTAGGATATATGACTTTTTTTTTTACCAGAATTAGAATTAGGATAACTAAATATAGGAAATATTGCTTATTAATATAATGAATAAATTTCTAATTATTTAACTAAATCAAAAGATGATGCGAACTTAGTTTTCTAAGAAAATAAGTCTAAGTGAAATTTTCGTTAATTTGATAAATAAAGCAATATTTCAATGAGACACCAAGTTCTGGTCCAAAAAAGAGAGAGAGATACCGAGTAATAAAATTATAATTTAAAAATCAAAATACATAAAAAAAAAGAAGAAAAAATCACAAATTGAAGAGAATATTATATATATATATATATATAAAGTAAACAGGCAGCTAGAAGCATATTATACATTTGCGAAAATTAAATATAGATTAATCCAGAAATGAACAAGAAAGTGGGAGTCCAGCTTTATACTAATTAAACAGCTAGTCAACAATTTAAGCTTCATCTGCAACTCACATTAATTAACCTATATACATAATGTGATATTTTCCATTCATTAATAAATTAACAACACTATTAATTATTTCTTCTCATATAAAATATAAGTTATATTTTAAAATGATTTCTTTGTTCAAAATATAAACTACCTTGTGATATATTTTTCGTATTAATTATTATTTTTTATTTATACCTTAGACTTACAATTAAAAGGTGAAAGATAAAATGTCAATGGTTTATATAAGAGATGTAATTAATATTTAATAAGGATAATTGTTAAAAGTATATGTTGGAAATTTTTTTAACAATTTTAATGATCTAATAAATTTTCAACACTTTTTCTTAATATGTGTCAGAAAGTCAAGAGTGACTTATATTTTAGATCGTATTATACAATTAATCATGTATTTGTATATGTTAATTACATAATTAATCATCATATTGTGCTGAAATATCACTCACGCTATTACATTATATTAACCATCCTCTTCTTCGTTTCTCTCTCTAGATCTTCCCCTGATTCTTTCCACAGACTCAATTATTGAAGAAAGCTAAGTGGATGATTTTATTCCACGATAAATATAAAGATATAATAAAGCGAACGACCAACCACAAGCGGCATTCATTATGTGTGTTGTAATTTTCGTATGTTTTAATATGTACATTAAAACTTCATGTTACTATGCTTCCAAGGACTGACCCATGCATCTATTATAGGACACTTATTTAATGTCACATGCTTCTATTCAAATCCGCCACACATTTTTGGTCCATTGTATCTACTTTTTTTTTTTTGAAAAAAAAATAATTATTTGCTATTTTGTACTCCCTTACGTCCTCATTATAGGTTACAAATTAGAAAATTTTTATTGTCATATAAATGACATTTAAAATGTTTAGAGCATTAATTTTTTTTTCAAATCCCTTTTTTATTGACTTTATTGGAAAAAAAGAAGAGAGATATATCTCTAAATTAGAATAGCTCGACATGATTTTTTTTTGCCATCTACAAGGTTATAATTTAAGACCTTGTTTTGAGTATAAGATTCATTCTACTTCTTCCAACCATTGTTGGTTTGCAGCCATTTATTCAAAGCCTAATTTTCATTATCTTTTCTTATGTTTCAATTAAATAATTATATTATCCTAGCACCTATGTGTGTCATCATGTGGGGCATATTCGTGGAGACAAAACTCAAATGAAATTGTAGGTGTTAAATTAATGAATGATCGATCATAGAAATTAAAGAAGAAAGGGGAGGAAGCAAACGAAGAGTTTGTGTCCTCAAAAGAAGAAAGAAAACCAATCATGAAGTAACTAAATTTGGAGAGTCTAACTACAAGTAGAATTAACATTTGCATTTTTCTTCTTTAATTCTCTCTTGTGTTTTTACAATTAGCTTCATCAATATCGTTTCCTATATAGGTAAATAGAAATTATTGCGAGGGGTTATTGAAATAATCAATAAGTAGGGTTTTTTTTTGGGGGGGGTGGGGGAGGGAGGTAGTGACCCATTAGAGGGTCATTATTGAGTGAGATGCAGAATATGTATGTCCAAATAGAAGGATTCAAAATGTGTGACAAAAATAAAGCCATGTTGCAAGGCTTTATTTGGATTAATTGATGATTCTCTTCTCTATGTATATGATGGGTGATGAAAGAAAGTTACATCTCACTTCATGATTTAATATTCTGAGCATAAATTAAACGTGATAGATATAATTAAATAAATAATAATCATAGAAAACCACATTTGACAAATTACGTTAAATTAAATTTATGTACATTACTTTTCTTTTCTGCTTTTACTTGTACATGCAAGTCTCAGAAAACCACATTTGACATGTGGTCTCTATCAAATAGAAGGGATTTTCTTTTCTTTTGTTTGTTTGTTATATATATTACACCACAAAACGCAAGATCAAATATCAACATCGGTATAAACTATAAAATATAGAAAATATAAAGAATTATATTGTTCACAAATTATGGGAATAATAAACTTGTTTAAGGTGTCATGCAAATCCTTGGAGCCACTTCAATTTAATTTCTGATTAGAAATCTATAACATTAAAAATCAAATTGGTGTGATAACAAGAAGGTATTGGGGATATGATATATAGTATAGATGCTCAACCTCCCAAGCAGTGTCTCCCAGGAGTAGTCCCAGAATTTAGGGCTTTAATGGTTGGTATGGACCAGAGATTCACAAAAAGCCAAACATCATGCTCCGTGCGACCTATTCTTGAAGACGTGCCTCCCTGACAATTTGAACAATGCCCAAAAAAAAAAAACAATAAAAGATTTAATATACATACATATATATATATATATATATGTATATATACTTTTTTTTTTTGTCTTTCTTTAATGCTTAATCATATTTATTACCTCCAATGAAAATTAAAGTTACTTACTTTAGGCCTTAGTCATTACTCCATTCATATTATAACATATTTTATATGATAAATTTTTGGTCTAAAATATAGAGTATTGGATATTTTTCTTTCCATTTTACCTATATTTTTAATTTTCCCCCTACTTTTTATTTATAACCATATAATAATAATAAATAAATATTTAATAAGGGTAAAATAAGAAATATTAGTATTTTTTATATTGATTTTAGGTAAAAAAGTGATTTTTTTAATATACGTATAATTGTTATAAAATATTTTATAGTGTGGATGGGAGAGAATATATCATAGTAAAATAAAATAAGATTCATTGTTATTATAAATTTACCATTAATTTACATAATAAATGAGCGTTAAAATGATCCTATTTTAGTGATCCTCTTTGCAATCGTTATTCATTCACCCATGATTTTTCACTTTTACAAAAGAAAGCTTAAATTTGAGTCTTGTTAAAAAAACAATACTGGAAATGCTGCCTTATTTTGATTTGACAATATTGTTAAATAGTACTCTATTTGTTCTAGTTTATAGTGTACTTTTAATTACCGCACAAGAACTAAAATAATAATTAGTAACTAAAAAAATTTTCTACATTTTCTTAAATAACCTTTATTAAATGTATTGGAAATGAAACATTTTAATAATAAATAAATATTTGGACCCATTAGTCAAGGGCAATATTGAAAAGAAAAAAAATATACTACGTATTTTGTAAAGTACACTATAATATGAAACATAAATTTTTCAAAAAAATGCAGGGAGTAGTAGATGTTAGATAATCAAAGAAAGAGAAATTGTGTGTTTAGATTGTTTTTTTATAAATCAAGCGGTTCTAGATAATAATCATTAATTTGAATAAAGCCGGATTCCAATTAGGAGAAAAACTCTCTTATGCATTCACATTTAAGTCCAGGGCGTTAAGATACTTTACTAATATATGAGTTATGAAGAACACATCATATTTAAACTTCATTGGCGTGACTTTGAGGAACATTTGCCAAATTGAAACGGTAATCCTAAGAGCCAATTAAATAAATCCCATATGGTCACCATCCAACAATTAGTCTCCTTTTTTATTATTTTTTCCATATTTATTAACTTTGATGTGAGCTGTGCTATTATCAGACATCATTATCGTCATCACGATCATCATCTTCAACAAGATTCAGTGAAATGTTTGTGTCTGCAAGAAATACAAACTTGGTTTTTGTCAACACATTGAAATTTCAAAACCTCACAACGGCATATTCCTAAAACGACACGCCACGAAACTGCAAAACCCTCAAACGGTACAATTTCCCAAAACCCTCATCATTTTTCTTCAGCACCTTCTCTTTCTTTCTTCTCTCACTTTTGGGTTCTTCTTGTGCTTTTCCTTTGTCCTTTATTCCTTCCTTCTTTGTTTTTCTTTTTGTCCCAATTCCCCCCAACCAAATAAATTAAAAAAATCTTTCTTCAACTAAAAAATATTAAAATATATTTTAAATAGTCAGATTAAAAAATTGTCAAAAATATGTTATAATTTGAACACCCTCACTCTTTACATCACTTTTTTTAATTTAAGCTAAAAACATGATTATTTACTTGATAAAAAACAATTTAAAAACTCTGTTTTATTAATTAGAATGTTTAATCAAATAATAAGATACTCATTGGTTAATGTTAATTTAATTAAAATAATATAATTAAAGACTTCAAATTTTAATTTTTTAAAACAAATTTTACAATAAAAATTGAAAATATATAAAAATTATGAATTAATACTCAAATTTAAAATTTTGATATTGATATTTTATATCATCAGTTTAAAACTTAAAATATTTTAATATAAATATTTTTAATTTAAATATTTAATTTTAATAATTAACATAAATATTAAACATAAAATTTATAACAAGCCGTATTATTTACAAATTATTGCGTGAATCATACAATTCATTAATTATTCATCAAATATAATTTTTTTAAAAAAATACTAAAATTACACTATCTGTAAATTATAATTATAAATAGTATAATTTATCTTATCTAGATATTATTTAAATTTAAATAAGTGAGAGTTGTTTGGGGAAAGGGATAAAAAAAAACAGTGGGGAGTAGGGCGTCATGCTCCACAATATTTTGTGCTGTCACATCAAATAACGACGAAGGATGTGTGTGTGTGTGTGTGTGTGTGTGTGTGTGAGAAAGGGAGGGAGAGAGAGGGAGGAGGGGGGATGAGAGGGTGGATGATTCAATAAATGACGGGATAAACATATAATATAATATAATAATAACTGAGTAAAGTATAAAATAAAATATATATTATTCTCAGTCGTTAAAAAAAAACATTTTGTTGATATAAAAAAGATTAAAAGAAATTGATTAAAAAATAACATTTTGTTGATATAAAAAAGATTAAAAGAAATTGATTAAACCTAACCTGCTGAGGTAGAATGTTTAGAATGACATGTGACAAATTGGGAGATCCTTACATATAAAGTGAGAACTGGGCGACCCAGTAGAAATTAGGGTAGGTTTGGTACATATGAAAAAGGTCTTATAAAAAGGAGAATGAGAGAGAAATTCTTATAAAATTTATTGGGTACACATTATTCAAACTTTTTATAAATATAAAATAGTTTTTTTATAGAATCTTTCTCTTCTTTTTCTTCTCCCTTCCTATTTCCCTCAAAATAACTTCTTCCTACCAAGCATAACATAAAGTTTAACAATTTGCCACGCGTTAACCTGTTTTGATTTGTGCTTAAAGTTTAACAATTTGCTATCAAACAAATGCGTAATTAAGATGACATTAAGACTATATCAAAATGTAAAATAAATTAACGTCAGCAAAAGAAGGTAAAAAAAATTACAAGATATATAGCATCTTTTTTCAACATGAAGAAAAAATACACAATATTCTCTTTGTTTATTGGGTAAAAATTTATTGGAAACGCACAGCTAATTCGCTCTTGTAGTGAACGACAAAGCTACAAATTGAAAACATTGTCTGCTAATCGACTCTGCTTCTGTGTGATGAATACTGCTGCTCTCTCTCCCTCTCTATGTGTATATATATATTCTGTATATTACAAGGAATGGAAAATGACACTGACGAATGGAGCAAAAATAGCCAAACAATTTGAAACAACCATTAATGACACCACTGTCAGTCACCCCCTCCAACATGTTTGGAACATAAGCACAAACCTCAATTTCTACCTTCAATTAAGAAAAAAAAATACTTACCTACATACATAGTACCATATATTACATAATTATACAATAAATTAATAAATATTTTATTTATTGATTTATTGTGTAATTACATTATATGCATGTAAGTTTTTTTTTTTCTTTTTAATTTCTGATTCGGTGTCCTGAAGCATTAACTTAATCCCAAAGTGATATCTCCTCTGAGAACTGTTGGGAGAAGATGGAGTTCCATTGGGCATCTTCCGACCCCATACCCATACCCGGGAATACCCAACAGTCCACCGAGTCTATCCATGTGAACTCGGTCATTGACTCGGCCGACTCGAAGCTCTCCTCTTCTAAATTGGGCAATTCCACTATCTCACTCAGCTCCGACGACTCCGACTCCGACTCCGATCCCGACACTTCTGAAGACTGTACGGGGTCTAATTTGACCATGGCAGCGGCGGCAGAAGCTGCAGCTTGGATGTCACGCGGGGAGCACGTGGCGGGTCTGGGCAGGACGGCGGCAGTCTGAGGAAAGTTGAGAATGGCGGACTTACCTTTGATGGACAAAGCAGCGACGTCGTGGGCTCGAGCTGCCATTTCTGGGGTGGCGAAAGTGCCGAGCCAGATCCGTGATTTCTTGCGGGGCTCGCGAATCTCGGACACCCATTTGCCCCAGCTTCGCATACGGACCCCATGGTAGTTTGGAGGCTTGCTAGAAGAAGAAGACGATGAAGAAGAAGAGGAAGAGGAAGAGGAAGAAGAAGAAGAAGAAGAAGGAGAAGAAGAGCCTCTGGGTTTTTTGGTGGGTCTGCTCTGTTGGAATTGGGATTTGGAATGAGAAGAGGAAGATGTAGTAGTGGAGGTGGTAGAAGTTTCAGAAGAGGGAGATTCTGTCAGTGGTGTCATTGTTGGGAGAAAGAGGGGAGGATGGAGAAGATCAATGAAATAAAAGGGGGGAGAGAGAGAGAGAGAGTAAGGGGAGGAATGAAGAGGAACAGATGAATTGGGTAGGTTTTTGTAGGGAAGAATAGCTACGCTCCCTGTACAGCGACGCTTAACCTACCTGTAATATAATTATTACTATACCTATTAACGTTTGAGTTTACTACAGTTTGTAGATAATACGCGTTTATAATTTTTTTTTACTTAATAAGATAAGATGCCGGGTACCTCTGGTACTGGTACACACTGTCATAACGAGGATTTGGATTTGGATTCCTTACAAGTTTGTAAGAGTGTTTATAAAATAACAAAGAAAAAAAAAGATGTAAAAAGATAAAATAAATCTTTTATATATTTTCATATCACATTCTCTCTTATTTTAAAATTATTTTATCTTCTAAAAATTCAAATTCAAGAGTAAATTTTGGCAAAAAAATTGGAGAATGAAAAAATATATATATGTAATTTATTTTTCATATTTATTATTTTTTTAATCTCTATAATTCCGCGACCTTATTTCTAGTATCCAAATAATTGTTTTCTGGCAAAAAGAAAATTGTTTTGATGATAAGCTAATAGGTAACGAAAAACATTTATATGATGATGATGAGGGGTGTACGTTGGGTGGAATATTTGAGGTGGGAAATTTTGAAACTTACAAAGACTTTTGGTGGTCGTTTGCGCTTTGTAATGAATTTGATTTGTCTGGGCACGTTGGGGTGAAGTTGAATATTAAGCCAATGATCAAACCAATTTGTATATATAATATAAATCCGTGTGTGTATATTATTATATATGGGTGGGTTTCTCATGTGGGTCCCTACCCGAGATGAGAAACCATTATGATAAGATATGATATCTTCATTATTTTCTAACATAATAGAAGAATATTATTTTATATTCCATCATACTTTTCGAACAAATATGTTTTCTATATCCGTAAGATAATTTGGGGCCTACTCTAGTAAAATATACTATAATTGAGATAAGGGGAACGGCGCGTGTAATTACAGTGAGTAAGCCTATCTAACATTTGCCAGTTAAAAGATGATTTTAATATGAAGTAAATAAATAAAAAATATTAATTAGAGTAGATATATATGTACTCTTCAATAAATGGGGAAAGCAGAAGGAAGAGGTAAGAGGTGGAAGATAAGCCCAAAAAGTAATGTCATTTGGAAGGTTTCTTCACAAGTCACATCCTACCTTTCATGTGTCCGTTGGGGTCAAATTTTATATGTTTGCCTTTCTCACTCACTCACTCTTAAAATTTAATTTCCTGTTCCACCACTATCTCTTGTTTTCTCTTTTCCTTTCATTCTTCTCATCTCTTGAATAATCACCCACTTTGGATTCTTAACCTGCTAATTCACCGTCTTAATCACCCGAAAACATTGCTTAACTCATATTTAGTCTCTATACTCCCATTTCAAAAAGTATATCTATCCATTCCATTTCAAGATTCTTTCCCTATGCTCTAGTGCTTTACGTACTAGCATGACTCACTCTTGCTAAGGATTAATTCATTAATTAACAGTAACTACGAGGTCTATTCTATTATTCTCTCTAATTTTTTCCTACATCCCTTACTTTTTTTTTTCCTTTTAGTTTTAATATGTTGAGTTTCCAGATTCTAGATCTGTCTTTCAATTGGTTACAATTATATCCACTGAAAATTAATTGAAAACAATTACTAATTTTAAACTTCAATGATTGCACCTATATATGTACTTTCAAATTCGTACTCTAACACTTGAGAAGTTAGCGTTAATTTTCAAATGACCTTAATTTATGATGGCAAACTTTAATCTTTCAAGAGATCAGGCCCTCTTTGTACAATTAAAATACAAAGAAAATTACTAGGTTGACATTTTAGGAGTTGATTAGGTTATATACATAGACGACTTGGTCTTTCATTTTTATACAAGTCTCTAATAATTTTGCAATCACTATAAATAAATAACAACATATTGCATCCACTTTCTAATTTTTTACATATTTCAGTAGCTATAAAAATTGAAATGAATATTTAGGAATGGACTTCATTAATTAATTTATGATGAGAAAGTTTAACCTTTCAATCAAGCAATATATAAAGTTACTTATAATCAGAAAAATAATGTTTTTTAAATGCTAGGTTATTCTCTAGACTTCTAAAGTCTTCCGTTTCACAGGAAAGTGTTTACATCTGATTGTAGCGTAACTGAAAAAAAAAAAAAAGAACATGTTGCATGCACGATTAATCTAAACTCTATATATGTTAAGATTTAATAGCACTGACACAGATCAGGTAAAAAAAAAATTATTGAAACAACCATTAATATCTTTGAAACATTGATTGGAACCGTTTAAATATGGAATATATATCTCGATTTCATTTAATTAATTTTGTTCTCTCTTAAATAAGCATCTTGTAATCATGTGTACAGATCACACCCAATTAAAATTGGTGTATACATAATCATTCTGGTGATAGGCTTCGAAAACACAAAATAAATAGGAGTATATATAATAAGATAAAACAATCGGAAAGGTTGGAGTCCTTTACGTCCAATTATTAAGATCAAAATCATATTCGTGTGACTTTTTTGTTTATGCACAAGAAAATCAAAATGATAAGATTCTATTATATATTTATAGAAGGTGGTTGATTAATATAATTAATTGAGAAGCTTTTTCTTTGTCAACCTTCAATTAAAATTATACATATAATTAAAGTTAATAAGTGTTGCATTCAAAAAATCATAATGGTTTGAGTTTGGTAGTTATTATTGTCGTGTAAAAAAAAAAGAGAATTTTTTTTTCAAAAGACATATTTCAATGGAAGTCAAGATTAAATGATATCAAGCGACAACAAAATAATTCTAGTTATAGGTATATTTAAATAAAGCTCGTTAATTATAGTAAATACTTTTAGGAAAATTATAATTGGATTATGGAAATAGTCTTATGGACCTTTCCGGAAACAAGTATATGCTTGAATTTAGAAGTAGGTCCATTTCATGATAGACCGCATTTCCACCAACCAACTTTGTATTGTCTCACAGAACAAATGATATCATACATAAATACAAAAGATCATAAAAACAATGTAATTATTTCATAGAGTACTAATGTCCTTTTCTCTTTTTAATAAAAAAATATGAATCTAAACTAATTTTTTAAAACAAATTGTATTGGCACTTTGGAAAATACAAAATATATTGGACCAAAAAGAGGAAAAATAGAGTTGTCTATATATGTATAGGAGTGGTTTTTTTTTTCTTGGGCGAATATATTAATAGTTAATGCTAACAACAACAGTAATAAAATGATATAGTTGAACATTTAAACGTTACTAATATAAACATTAGAACTAGTACTAAATTAGTAATATTGGTACAAAATATGAATTCTAAAGCTAACAATATTATTGTCTTGCTGTTTTCTAATAGATATGGACAAATTATGTTTTATTTCACAATTTTAATTTTATATTTTTATAACTTTTTTATCTCTAAGTATCATTTTTTAAAAAAAATTTGTAGTTAAAAATATTTTTATTTTGTGTCTTATTTTTAAATAAAAAGAATTAAAATTAGATAATAAGTGAACCATTTATGTTAAAATCTAAAAGTGTAAACAAAAAAAAATCTATATTGTATTCTCACAAGGTCTTCTTCGATTTTTCTTCCCTCATAATGCATTCATCATAACACATGCCTTTCTTTTTTTAAACAGCACACATGCTCATTAAACTAAACCAAATTGACAGATTTTATTAGATTATTTTCTTCTTTATAAGAAAAGTCAACACTTTTTCCACAATATAATTGGCTATAGCACTTGGTCATATGTCATGCCTGAAGAGAAACTCGAACAAACTCTGGAATTTTGTGATGAATCTTTTGTTAATTAAGTGCCTCGAACTTTTACACCAACCCGTCATGCTAAATAATATATTATCTGACAAATCATATAAATTAATCTCAAACACTTCTTTTCTTATAGGGTAGTCATGTCGGATCGATCTTCATATTTGCTTCTAAAAAAATTGCATAGTGGTGGTGCTATTATCAGATTATTATAAATGCTGGGTTGGCTAATGTTATTTATTGCAAGTTTGGTCTATGCTAATTTACTATGAACTTGGAGAATCTCAAGAGTAGGTCAGTGAATTAAAATCAATAAAATTGACTAAGTTGTTCTTTACTTTAGCCAAAAAAAAAAAAAGGACTAAGTCGTTCTTTGAAAAATTCACTAAAACTCAGTCTCTTAAGTTAGTCTTTATAGATTACGCAAGTAACTAGATTTAAACCTTTTAATCAGTTAGTTACATGATGTTTCTCAATTATAAAAATAAAATCTCTGTCATCAACATCAAATACTGTCTTAAACATCCCTTCAATTTAAAATTTTGGTTGTTAGCATAGAAAGTAAAACACTAATTTAATCCGACCATATTAGAATAACTTATTTATATTTAAATGGCAAGATATCTTCTTGAGGCTTATTCTTTTTATTCATACTTAAACGTATTTATTGAAAGCTATGGGTTAGCTAATTTTCAAACCTTGTTAAGTACATTACTTTACGATATCACGACTTTCTTATATTTTTCCACAAACTTTGTGGGGAAATCAATTTTTCTTACCTAATAACTTTGTGGAATTCTCAAGACATGGAGTATTACTATTATATTTTTTTTCGCGGTAAGGAAATTTTTTCTTTGGGACAAAAGTTTATAGGTTTTCCAATTAAGATTTTGTTTGAGTGAAAGATTAGAAGCCAAAATAGAACGGCCGATCAAAATAGGAAGCACGAAGCAGTGCAGAGCACAAAATTAGTTAAGTTGTATTAAATTTTTTCGTGAATTAGATGATAGAAGGAAAATTTTTTAATTATTTTTAAAAATGGAAAGGCAAATTTATTCGATTTCAAACCAAGGAGAGTTCATTAAAATTAAAATAAAGAGAGAACTAGTAGTGTATTTAAAGCTTTTGACACACACACACACATATCTTCAGAATAATTACTAAAACCAAAAATTGGTAACGGACCAAGCAGATTAAATAGTTTTTTTATTCTTGTTTTGGTGAGTTTTTCAAAACAATTAGCACAATGAAGTTCTCGGGGGAATTACTTGATCAACAGAAAATCCGAAAGTTCATTCCCACATTAAGGACAACTAAATTATGAGTTAGTCAATCTGAATTTAGTCTATATAATATTATTTTTTTAAATTTGGTTATGCTTAACATATTGAAACTCCGCCTATGTAGTGTCATAGCCGGTCTCAAGTCCGAATAAAGAAGGAGGGTTGTGTTAAACTCTTGACAGCCAACGTAAAATTCTGCCGAATCTCTATGACATGGATTAACGATGTTTTTGTGCTAAAACTAGATCGTTACTCAGAAATAACGGGCCGTATGACTCAAATGTAGTGTTAAATGAGTTAGAGTCACTACATCGGCGTCCAGGTGTAGTGTTAAATGAGTAAAGGTTCCCACATTATTCTAGACGGATGTGGGTAAAGAAGTTAGTTTAGGAGAGTAAGATTATGTTTGGTTCTTGGAATATTGGTACTTTAATAGATAAATTTATGGAGGTAGTGGATGCTATAATTCGAAGGAGAATTAACGTCTTGTATCTTTACGAAACTAAATGAATGGAAGAAAAGATTAAAGAGACAGATATTATTGGTTTTAAACTTTAGTATGTAGGGAAGGTCAGAGTAAGAAATGAAGTTGGTATTATTGTGGACAAAATTTGAAAAAAGAATGTGGTGGGAGTCAGAAGGATTGGAGATATGATCTTATCTTTAAAATTGACTATTGTACACGATACTTTCAATATTATTAGTACTTACGCACCTCAAGTAGGGTCAGAAATACATATTAAGGATAAATTTTGGGAAGATTTGGAGGGCTTGGTTCGAGACATCTTACAAGAGAAAAAAAAAACTTTCATTGGTGAGGGCCTTAACGGTCATGGGAGAAAAGAGACAAGGCAATATGTGGGAGCTCATGACAATTTTGGTTTTGGAGAATTAAACAGGAGGGGCATTACATTCTTAATTTCTCAATAACTTATAATATCATGATTATGAACACTTGTTTTAAGAAATGATAGGAGCATTTAGTCACATATAAGAGTGAAGCCTAAAGGTCATAAATTAAATTTTTTTTTAAGGAATTCAGATAGAAGAGCCTGTAAAGACTGCAAAGTAATCTCTAGGAAGAGCTTAACTTCACAACATAGGGTCTTGGTCCTTGATGTGCTGGTTAAAAGTCGTAAACTGAAAAGTCAAAAATCCTTAAATCTTAGGATCAAGTAGTGGTAACTAAAAGGTGAGCAACAATTGACTATTATGAGAAAAGTATTGGAGGAAGGTAATTGGGACTTACAAGGAAGTACAAACATGTTGTGGGATGAGATTGCTAAAAGGATCAGGGATACCGTCAAAGCAGTCTTAGGTGAATCCAAAGGTTTTGTACCTAGAAATAAAGAGTCTTGGTGGTGGAATGAGAGTGTGCAAGAGAAGGTTAAACATAAAAAAGAATATTTCAAAGCCTTATACTTGTGCAATAATGAGGAAAATTGGAAAAATTATCGCTTAGCTAGAAAGGAGACTAAACAATGAGCAGGGCTCGATCTAAAACTTTTAAAGAATTCTACCAATATTTAAGAACAAAGAATGGTGAACCCAAAATTTAGAAAATTGCCAAGAATAAATAAAAAAATTAAAAGATTTGGATTAAGTAAGATGTATTAAGGATGAGAAAAGAAAAATTTTGGTTACTGATAATGATATTAAAGAAAGATGAGAGAACTGCTTTTATAAGTTCTTTAATGATGGATTGGGTATGACCAGTGATACAAAAGGTTTAATAACTTATGAAGATGAACTGAATTTGAATTTCTATCCTAGAATTCTGGTTGTAGAGGTAAAAGAAGCTCTTAAAAGAATGGATAATGGTAAAGTTATTGGCACTAATGGCATTCCTATTGACGTTTGGAAGTTCTTAGGAGAGAAAGGGGCTTTGTGGCTAAATAAGCTTTTTAACGAGATTTTAAGATCAAAGAAAATACTAAAGAGATATAGAAAGAGCACTTTGATACCCATATATAAGAACAAGAGGATTATTCAGAATTGTACTAATTATCAGGAGATAAAACTTATGAGTTATACTATGAAATTTTGGAAAAGAGTGATTGAGCAAAGACTAAAAAAAGTCTCATATTTCAGAAATTCAATTGGGATTCATGCCATGACGATCTACAATAGATACTATTTATTTATTAAGGAATTTGATTGAAAAATACCGGAGTAAAAAGAGGGACTTGCATATAGTTTTCATTGATTTAGAAAAAAGTATATGATATAGTACTAACAGATGTATTGTGGAAGACAATGGAGGAGAAAGATATTCTTGTGACTTATATTCGAGTTATAAAGGATATGTATAAGAATGTAACAACAAGTGTGAGAATTCCTGGAGGTGAGATAAATGACTTTCCTATAAGGATAGGTTTACATCAAGGATCTTCCTTGAGACCATACTTATTTGATTTGGTTTTAGATGTTCTAACAGAATATATACAGAAAAAAAATTCCTAAATATATGCTTTTTGTGGATGATATAGTATTAATTGAAGACTTAAGAGAAAATATCAACTCTAAACTTGATTTATGGAGACATACTTTGGAATCAAAATGTTTCCGCTTGAGTAGAAGTAAAACAGAATATATGCATTGCAAATTTAATAAGAGGTCGGTTAGAAATGATTGAGAGATAAAAATTGGAGAGCAAACCATTCCAGAAATGTCAAAGTTCAAGTATTTGGGATCGATTTTACAGAATGATGGTGAAATTGATGGAAATGTTATGCATAGGATACAACCTGGGTGGTTAAAATGAAGAAAAGTTTTAGGAATTATTTGTGACCATAAGGTACCTACTAAGCCTAAAGAGAAATTTTACCTAACTACTATAAGGCCAGTGATACTATATGGTAGTGAATATTGGGCTCTGAAAGGTCAGTAAAAGCATAAAATGAGAGTAGCAAAGATGAGAATGTTGATATGGATGTATGGTCATATAAGAATAGATAAGATACAAAATGACTGTATACGAGGGAAAATCGTAGCACCTATTGAGAAAAAATTGGTAAAAAATTATTTAAGGTGATTTGGGCA
Source organism: Adenanthera pavonina (assembly GCA_026686845.1). Lineage (NCBI taxonomy): Eukaryota > Viridiplantae > Streptophyta > Magnoliopsida > Fabales > Fabaceae > Adenanthera > Adenanthera pavonina. The sequence continues at coordinate 3,975,391 of JAIVEN010000011.1, read as the reverse complement.
AGTACAGAGAAGAAGACAAGAGGAGCCAGTAAGGAGAGTTGATTAAATGGCTTGAAATCTTATTAAAAAGCGTGGAGGAAGATTAAGAAAGATATTAAGAAAAGTTATAAGATGTGACTTCTTAATAAATGATTTATTTGAAAAGATGATGTTTGATAAAGCCCATTAATATCATATGATCCGTGTTGCTAACCTCATTTAGTGAAATAACGCTAATGTTATTTTTGCTTAGCATATTGATGTAGGAAATGGATGAAGAAACTTCAATAGGATCCACTGGTTATGAGTGGCACCTTGCTAGATTTTTGGCATTCCCTACGTCCCATTTTATTTATAATTTTAGAAAATTTTAAATGTCTCAATTTATTTGTCATTTTTAATTATTAATGAAACATTACTTATTCTTTTTACTATTTTATCCTTCATTAAAAATAATGGTAGGTAGAATACAAATTATCTTTTAATATTTAATGTAAGGACATTATGGTAAAATACTATTTAATTTTACTATAATCAAAGATATTTGATAGTTTTATTGGTCTACGTGAAAAACCTTAAAATAACCTTAAAATAACAAATAAAGTGGAACAGAGGAATTACATTCTTAAAATACCATTCATAGGCATGAAAAGGCAGACTGGCCACATACTACAGATAAATCATAATTTTACACAAGGTTTTCAATTCACACATATAAATTTACTCAGATAAGTAATCAAATCGTATCTTCTATAGCAACACATCCAGAAACCTCTCAGAATGTATCTTAATTGAGACTTCTATTTACAGAAAACTGATTGTCAGAGAACAGTGTAGTGTTTAAGATGGCCAATTGGCCACACTACATTTGAAAATCAACCAAATCAAAATTTGAGTCAAGAAGAGGATGGTGATGGATCTTCAACGTTACCCCATGATTGATCATCCATCTCTCTAGTTCGCTTTAGTTGCTTCACAACATCCAAACGTTCTGGAGAGTATGGAGAAGGGATCTATGTACAGAAAAAAGCACAATCAGCAGTTTACGACATAAATGTAAGAAAATGACAGTCAAGGTAACAAAAACTTACTAAGAATGGCATATATTTCTTGATTGCTGCTAGCATGGCTGCATGGCCTACTGCTGTTACCTGGCATGAAAGTCAACTTGTCAGTGAGATCAATTCGAACAAATGTCACACACCTTATACATGTGCCCGTGCAGCAGTTAATCCATGCATATTTGATCAGATCTACACATGTAAGACCTTCATGTCAAAATACCTGCATATATATAGTATATACATATGGTATGCAAAAGAAGTAGGTGCCCAAGCAATTGTGTGTGTGCAAGTCAAAAGGTTAATCTAAAAGAGTTGAACACTTGATGGAAAACTTTCAAATATATATTAACGACAACAATGTGAAGAGGTGAAAGGGTTCAAAGAAATATTCATGCTATTAAACAGATGTCTCTTTGTTTAGCCCACAAAACTATTATAGTTCAGCACAGTCCAAATGCAGTCATGCAAAATCTTTTATCAGAAACTGACAAAAATTAAAATAATGCAGGGACCCCCAGATTTCTAAGGAATTTGATATCTCAACTAGTTGAAGGGATCCAGACTAGAAGCCTTTGCATCCCCATGTACAACGGATTGAATACCCTTTTGTTTGGTAGTCTTGCTTGGCTGTTAACCCTCTCTCAATGCTTTCAGACTACTCCAGTTGAGTAACCTCCTTTAAGAAGGATAAAAAGTCCTTAGAGGTAATCCTTAGAGTTGGATCTTTGCCTCTGGCATATGCCTCCAAAATCTCTTAAATGCTGTTGATGCTTTGGTCGGTAGTAGTGGAGTAAAAACTTCCATCTTTTTATATGGTTGGAACCATATCTAATGGGCCGAGCTCTGGTAACTTATGAGCTGTGTGAAATGTGAGAGTGAGAGAGAGAAGGAGTATGGCATCAGGAATATATGGAGGGTGGTGGGGGTCAGGAGAAGGTTAAGAAATATGTGAGCGTGTGGAGGGACTAGCCTCTCAAATGTTGGTGTGTGCTTTTCGTTATTTTCTTTCCAATATTGCATCTATTTTCTCCTAAGTAATACGCTATGGTAGCGGACAGCTTGTTTCACTTCTATTTTCAGATTTGGGTTCCATCACATACCCAAAAAAATAGTTTATGAATACAAATAACAACCATAAGTTTATAATACATTAGTATTCAATAATAAGATGTTATTTGTGAACATGAAATTCTGAACTGAAATCCCCGTTATGAATGTGGGATGAACCTAGGTAATCTCAGCCTACCATAGACTCAGTGTTCATTCCTTCTCTGGTCCAACCTGAAGTTCGTAAAACCAGGGGAAAACTATTTTCTATGAAGTCAATCAACTAATGGTGGTCTAACATTCATAAAAAGGAAAGCAGAAACAAAGTTAGAATCAAATAGAACTAGAATGATGTAGGGCCACATTATTGCTTACAGGAAGCAGCATCAGAATTGTAACAGGTAGTAGCGTAATAATGTCAGTTAAGGTTCTTTCTAGCCTCTTTTTCTGCCTCCTTGTAGCCTTGCAGCCATGTGCTTGCCTTATAAGTAGCTCAAGAGCAACCTTGATGTCTGTGTAGAGCAGCTGAGTACCCATCCATATGTCCTAGAAACAAATCATTATGTAGTTTTAGCCCCCTAACTTCAGAATAATCATAACATTTACAAAAAGCAGTATCTCTTGATGTAGTCTTACAGCAGTTGCAGAAACCAACTTAATGCAGTATCTCTTGATCAAACTTTCATGCAGAAATTTTATCTTTTCAATACAGGTCCCCCTCCAAAATGTTGCCTTCTCTATGTGTGCTAAAATTGGAGCCTATATATAGATATAAAGTTAATTATGAAACCCATGCAGCGGGTGTTGCAGTAATGAAATTCACAATTTTCAGTTTTAGGCTCTAACTTGGTGTATATGCTAACGAGATGCATGGCTAAATAGAATATATATCCATAACAAACTTATTTCTTTCAAGACAAGGAACAAGAACAAAAAGTTTAAAATAAAAGGGACAGAGAGAGAGAGAGAACTGAACTGACATCTCCAATTTGAACAAAAGCTCTTTAAATGAACCAAAAATCAATTGAATTACCTATTTTAACATGGTGTTATGACAAATGGTATTGTCTACTATACCTTTTGTAACGTAGATCCAAATTGAGAATTACTCTTTGGAGACCCTTCTATAGCTAAATCACGTGATTTTTGTCGTGCTTCAAAGGCCAAAGATAACTTATATCCAGTTACACTTCCAATACCTGGTGTGGGGTCGTCCAAGGCAGCACGGTCCACAGTATCAAGTGATTCACTGAAATTAGATCAGAGCAGTAAGCTTAATGATATCCTTTCCTCAGAAATTGGCTTAAATAAGAAAAAGTAATATAACAACATTAGTCTTATTTCACTACATGGGGTCGATTATATAAATCATACAACGCCAATAGGTTCTATCAAACATCATCTGTTCAGATAAATCATTGATCAAGAAAAAGTAATAACAAGATAAAAAGTCTAGTAACAGCAATGTACCTTGATTTGACATAAGCAGCCCTGTGGTCGTGCAGACAGATACTTAGCAAGCCCTGACTAGGAATGTCAAGAAAGAAGACATACCATACAACTAAAAAGGCAATTTCACTATTTCAAGCAGACAAAGAACCAAAGGTGACAAATTGACTCAAGAAGATTAGTTACCTGTGAAGCAAGTATGACATCAAGGCTGTCTCCAATTGCTGTTGAGTAGTGCGATTGAAGTGAGCAAACCCAAAGAAAATATCATAGCACACAGTAAAAACTACATATAAAATAATCTCTTTCTCTGCCTGACGAGCATGATGCTTGGACCTTTCGTCTTGACAGTTTATTTGAGCATATGAGGCATAAAAATCAAGCCATCCAATTTCATCAGTTACTATCTGAAATAATATTATAGATTAAGATGAGAGTTTTAATATTCACATAAAAGAGGCAGTTAACATCATCACTCAGCAGAGCTAAGAGAAACTAACCTCCATGAAAAGCTGATACACGGGAATGGAGGAAAATTCAGGATAAATGAAAAGGCTGCCACATTCCAGGTAACTTCAAGCGAAGTATTGGTCCTTCAATATTAGTATTTCAATTACTAAAATGTTTAAAACGAAACAAGAGAGCAAAGAGATAAACCTTAGGAAGTCCAGAACCAAATCATCAAGATCTTTAATGCCCATTGATGTCAAAAAAATTCTAGTCCTTCTTCCAAGGTATGCAAAAAGTCCCAAAGTGGCTAGACTATCTGGCTGAATATGCAAAAGATATATCATAAAAAACTATCCAAATGCAGAGGAAAAACTTGAATGCTCAATAACAGATCCTCCTAAAAGATAATAACAGATTAATGAGATGAAGCACTTAGTGAGGCCTTTGATCATTTAAAGCACGACTGGGGATACTTTCTCTTCATTTTGGTGAAATTGAAAAAGAAAGTAAATATTATACTCTGGTCAGTTCTATTAATCAAGGAGCTTCTGCAGATATAGATCAGAAGATTAGATTACAGTATGTAAGCTGGTTGACCTTGTACTGAAGATTTTGCTTGTTTGATATGATGCTTTCTTCACGGAAAGCTTTCAAGAGTTTCTTGTGAGCCAACCCAATCCAAAACTCTAGGTCCTCAATTTTCTCACTGGGAAGAATCTTTCTCCCAAAATGAAGCAAGAAATCATGTTCAAATCCTGCCTCAGTTGATAAGTGGTGCAACTTGTCCATTGTTGCAAGATCAAGGGAATGATCCATGAGCTTGACTAAAACATCTTTGAGAGACAGGATAAGTAAAGGGCAGGAAATGCACCCAGAACCCAATTTCACCACTGCAGTGCAGCAGGTTATTGCCACTATAATTCCTGCAACACCGCTGAATACTTTTCTGTCAGGCTAATTGTTTTCTACTTCCTTGGCAGATGTGACGGGAATGAAATCAAATCATCTGCTTGAAGATGCGATATTGACTAAGGAAAAAGGTTACGAGGTTCAAATATATGATGCTAAAAAGAAAGATGCTTCAACAAACCTTCCTGCATATTCCATGGACCACTTCTTTAAAAGAGGAATGAAATACCCGGCCATACGCGGCATTTCACTGACTCTAAACCACTGCACTAAATCAGGATGCCTCATTTTCATCTGGCTTTCGATCAATTCTCTCATCTGATTTCTTAATGGGGTTAATCTGAAATAAGAGAAGAAATGGTAAATCAGATCAGAGAATTGCCTTTGTTTTTTCTATCTGACTGTTTACTGCTATAAGTACAGATTATTTGTTTATCAAACTAAGAAATAGTATTCTGCCCAAAAAAAAAAAAAAGGAAGAACTTAGAAATAGTATAATATGACATACTCGGAGGCAGAATTGTCTTCTAAACTTAGGAGGTATATATAAGACTAACATGTTACATCTTTAACAAATTAAATCCGTTGACAGTATTGTGTACAGGTAAAGCACCTCCTAAACACATACAATTTATTAATTATGCAAAAGAAAACATCAAAGACTTACATCTCTCTAACAGGTGAGAATTCATTCTGTCGATCATGCGAAAGCAATATCTCCACATCTATTGCTGTTTTCATCAAAACGTAAACTGCAACCTATGTAGGCAAATTAGAGTTGAATACTAACTGTGTATTGAATCCAAAAATAAATGACAATTTTTTATTCCCATCAACTAATTTTCCTATGAATTATGATACTCAATGCAGAAAATAAATATATATCAGATGGAAGACATGAGCCTTCTCATTAAAATGATTATATCACAATCACAAATTTGCGGGGCTAATAAATATTAAAAGGAAAGGCAACTATCTAACTGTTAATGAAAGAATATGCTATTATATATACCCGATAAGCAATATGTCTATGCCATTTATGTACATCCTTCCCAAGCCAAGCCATCGCAAGCTCTGGACCACTTCCAGGTAGCCTAAGGGACTCAACTGCTTGGGAAAAACTCCTAGAAGATTCATGCAATACCCATACAATGCAATTCACCCGATTAAATTCTGTTTCCTGGTGACTGGTTGTGGTAAGAGTAGTATCACTTTCATTCTTGCTTTGATCAATACTAATGAAAGAATCTTTGGTCCATACTGATATTGGCAAACACCTCCTAGTGGATGTGTAACATCTAGACCAAGATCTAAAAAAGAGGTTATTATCTGAAGAGCCCTCGTTGCTCTCCTCTGTTACATGGGGATTGGAATGTAGAAGGGCATTGTCTTTTGTCTTCTTTCTGATATCTAATCCAGAAGACTTTCTGTTGGAATAAACAGGCGATAAATGAACATTTCAGGAGTTGCATATTCATAGAACGCAGACAAAAAAGCATCTCATACATTACTGAAAGACATCACATGGAACTAATGACTAAAAATAGTAAGCTACTACTACATTTCACATATGATTAACCAGTATATTTTAAAATTTTTATAGTAATTATGCACAATTCACATACCAGATTAGAATTGTGTTTGTGATTCGAGCATCAATTCCTTGCTTAAAGACTTGTTGATTGCCTTAACATTAGATTTTTTTTTTTGGTCAACAGCCTTAACATTAGATTATTCCAACGACAATAACAACAGCAGCTCAAAAGACCAAAATTTAATATCCTAGTATATGTCGCCTTCAAACTAGAATGTTTTATTTTCATGAAATTAACCTTACGTTTGGATTGAGGAGAAAATAGGGGAGAGGAAAACTGGGGGAAAACAAAGAACAAAATCTGCTTTAACCATTTCCAGTGATAATTTTCACAACGTAGCAAGAAAGGGATCGGCATAAATGTGTTGCGTGGGTTGTGGGGTGCGTCAATTTTTTTTTTTTTTTAAAATAATCCATAGCCTCAATGGTGTAAAGCAAGAACCAAATATAACACACTTTGCGAAACAAATGAATATTTAAGCGAGAGTGAGAAGGGAAGCTTACGAGTTGTTGTAGAACAGTTGATGAAGTTGCAGGGTGGGATGGGCAGCCATGGAAAGGGGAAAGCAAGTAAGAACAAAAGAGAAAAGATATATATTTAGCCATTAGATGCATAAATGCAGAAACCGAGCGGTTTCTTCGAGGACGGAAAGTGAGAGATACAAATTCATTATTAAGGATGACAAGAAAGAGTTAAATATGACATAATACCGTACATTTGTCTTCGGATTTCGCTCCTATATGCTGTTTTGTTTTGCTGGCCTAGATTTTGTAAAATGTGATTCAAAAAATTAAAATTAAAATTAAAATTTAGGAGAAAAATATGAAAAAATGTCTGTATTTTGATACTTCCTTCTTTTATAATATAATATAATATAATATAAAGTAATAAGTTTTTATCTATCATTTTTACCTCTTACTAATAAAATATATAGTATTATAAATTATGTTGTAATTATAAAAAAATAAGTATTTAATAAGAATAAAATAAAAATTTTTAAAATTTTTAAAAAATTTAATAGTATTATTTTCATTTGTTAATATGTATGAAACTCAAATATTGCATTATAATATGGGATGGGGGAAATAATCTTCATTAGAGTATATATTTGCAGTTTTTTTTAAAGTTCTGTATTTTAGATTTTAAGTAACACTTTTGTAATTAAATATATAATGAAAGATCTGGCAAAAAATATATAGGACTAAATTTATATATTTTTTATATGTTTTTTATACTATTTTTTAATTAAAATTTAATATGTAAACATTTTAAATTTTTTTTAAATTTAAGAAGTTAATATTTTTAATATATGATTAATGATTAAATCTAAAATGTATTAAAAAAATTTATATATTAAATTTTAATTGAAAAATAAAATAAAAAATATATAAGAAAAAATATATAAGTATTTTTTAAATATATATACTATCTTCATTTTAAAATGTAAAAAATAAATAAATAAATTATTACAATTAATAAAATAATTAAATATTTTAAATATGTCACAATAACTTTTTTTTTCATATATGTTCTCACTTAATTAAAGATAAAATTAAAAAAATATATTAATTTATTAGATAAAAGTTATTTGTCTCTTATATTTTTAAATAAAATATATTTAAAAATGTCTCAAATGTTTTGTTTTGGAATGGAGGGAATATAATGAAAGATATTCTATAAAAAAAATAATGAAAGATAAATTATAAAATATCCTAAACATAAAATCAAAATGCTTGCTTAAACTTTTCAGCAATTGACGTGCAAGGGGTGAAACCTTTCAATTAAAAATCCTTTTTTTTGGCAGGATTTATTTTAATAACCATTGTTCAATGCATTCAATACATTTCAGTACATTAATTATAGTTTTTCTTTTTTTAATAGTCGGTGTGTTAGACGACTTACTGATGGTCAAGAAACACGGGGCAAAACACAAGAATATTATTCTGTATAGTTTCATTTGCAAGAATGATATGAAGTAGTATGAGCCACCCGCACAGTTTGAGGGGAAGAAAGAAATTCTGATAAAAATATGAGAAGCGTTTATTTTATTGGTGCCTGAACCACAGCTGCAAGAACTCAACTAATAACAAATTTTCAGGAAAACACAGACACTGTGCAGCTCCTTAGCTTTTGTTTCTTTGGTTTTAGTTTATTTTTATTTGCAGTAGTTACTATGTAAACCCTTATTGATGTGAACAAGGAGAGGTAGAGTTAGGAAGAACTCAAAAAAGAAAGAAACAAAAAGGAAGGGAGAAAATAACTGAAGGGTGAAAATAAAGAATTTTGAAGGAGAGAGAGAATTCACATAATTTAATTAATAATCAAAGTCTTAATATAAATTAGGAATGAAACTCTTATTTATATAACTCAAATCCTAGTCCTATTAGAATCCTAAGATAGGATATATCCTTTCAAAATATCTTAAATATAAATAAAAGATAAATCATAATTTAAATAACTCAATCATATAAATAAAGGAAAGATAAAATCTAAATTCTAATAAATTCAAAATAAACTAAATCAAATCTAAAAAAATAATTTAAATATCCTAACAAAATATATATATTTAAAATCCTAATTATTTTATGATAAAAATAAATAATCCTAATTATCTTGGGATTATCTATTTTCTATCATTTTTTCCCATTTGAAAAAACTCTCCTCCAGAAAGTTAAAACTCCACGTATCATATAGATCTGGGAAACCTTTACAGCAAGCAAGATAGCGGAAGATGTGATCTGAGAAAAGGTCCAAATATTCTTTGACTCTAGAAATCCCTTCCAATAAAAGAGATACTGATGGAGAAGATCTTTATGTACGAAGAAAACATGCTCTTCTTTAACAATTTTTACTCTCAATGGCATGACAGATGGATGAGATGGAGGAAGAGCATGTTGAAATTGAGTATCAACAACTTTGAAAGGCATAACTTCTACTGGTGGAGATTGCAAAAGTTGTTTATGAGCTTTTTCCTTCTTCAGACCTTCACCTTTTTTCTGGAGAAACTTTACTTTTAAAATCAAACCCTAGAGAATGTTAAGATTCTCTATCTTTGTACTGCTCAGAAACTTCCTGTAAATGTTGTTTCCTCAATTCATTCATTATTTCCTGAAACAATTTCACTAGCGATAGAGAGAAAAAGAAAAGGAGAGAGAGAAAAGAACTCAAATAAGAGAGAAAATAAAGAACTTTGAAGGAGAGAGAGAATTCACATAACTTAAAATTAATAATCAAAGTCTTAATACAAATTAGTAATGGAACTCTTATTTATAGAGCTCAAATTTTAGTCCTATTATAATTCTAAGATAAGATATATCTTTTCAAAATATCTTAAATATAAACAAAAAATAAATCATAATTTAAATAACTCAACCCTATAAGTAAAAGAAAGATAAAATCTAAATCTTAATAAATTCAAAATAAACTAAATCAAATCTAAAAACATAATTTAAATATCCTAATAAAATATCTATATTTAAAATCTTAATTATTTTATAATAAAGATAAATAATTTTAATTATTTTAGGATTATTCATTCTCTACCACTTATCTTTGTGTTTATTTTATATTTATTAATATAATTATCTTTAAAAAAAACACTACACAACATTCTAATGCAGTAATGCTCTTTATTGGTGTCAGTTTTGGATCTTACTTTTTACAAGCCTAGCTAGGCATCTACAAATTAGTGTCCTATCAAATAGTTTAAGCCACGGCTAACATGTCTTTGTTTACAGATTGTTTGCCACTTCCATGTATGTTATGTTGTGCAATAATGGTCCGGCAAATGAGAATCCAAAGAAGATTTATTGTAAGTTTGCATATTAATATTATTCAAACAAAACTTCTTTCAGTCAATTAGTTTTTACCATGAGTCCTTAGATTCTTTCTAGACATGTTGAAATGTGTTGTTTGAATATGGAGTTGCATTAGCATCTATCTATATATATATAAATATAAATGCCAACAAAATTGATAACCAACAGTTCAAGGCTTTCACTTGTATGTGCACTGTTGCATGCAAGGTTTTGGAATACTTGAAAAAAGACAAAGATCTTTATACTAAAATATGTGCATAAACCTTTCAAATTACTTACATACCAAATATGTTTTGGTTCCATTCCATCAAATCTCTTTCCTCGTCCTTTTCTATTCTCATTTTTGTACTAAACGGGATCTTAATTCTAACACAACCTAGTATTGGTCAGTTTGATTTTAACTTGCGGTATGGAAAACTAATGTAACTATTTCCTTCCTTTGGGTATAATGTGAAACTTTTGTGGTTTCTTCCCTCCTTATAATAGAATTTTGTCTTCATCTGGGGGATCTATTATACAGTACATGATGAAAATGAGAGAAGTTTGAATTAAAAAAAAAGAAAAAGTAAAATTCTCTAGGGACTGAAAACATCACAAGATCCTCTCAAATTGGGCTAGGACAATGCATGTTTTTTTGTCTTACTTTTTAGAGGCCTAGCCCAGGCATCCATTCTTTTGGCTGGACCTTGCTTTGCTACACATTATGTCAACTTAAATAGTCTAAAGCCATGACTAGCTAGTCCTTGCTTTCCGCTTGTTTGCCACTTCCATCTATGTTCTATGTGTTGAGCAATAATGCTTCTTCAAATGACAATCCAAAGTAGATTTGTTATAAGCTTGCATATTATTCAAACAAAATTTTTTTGAACCAACAAGTTATTACCATGTGTCTTCTGCTTATTCGATTAAGAGCAAATTATCATAATGTTGTTGAGGGTCTATTTATATACTTTTTCTTGGCTATCACTATGTTCTGTTGCTATAACTTAAGTATCTAAACACGTCCTGGATCCAACTTCTTCCCATCGATGATTGTGTTTTATGTTTCAAATTCCATTTTAATTAGTTTGGGATCTCACCTTACTTGCAAGGGAACCATTCACCGTAAACTCTTAATGAATCATCATTCTTCATGGTAATTTGCACATACAAAATCGGACTCCTAAATGTGAAATAGGTGAAAGAGGCACTTTTATAACAGATGAGACTTGTTGGCTATGAAGGAAAATACCCAGATCATTTTTTTGTGTCTGACAGATCATTTTGTTTTTGATCTTTGCATTTGTGCACAGATTGAGAACTTGTGACATAAGAAATAATAAAGCCATGGTAAAACGAGGTTCACTAGATACTTGAATTGCACAGCACCAAACAAGCATCACCATTTGACAGTATATAATTATAATACATTATCAGACTAATACTAGATCACGAATTCATTGTCATGTGCAATTCAATTTTGAATTGACTATTAAGAAAAATTTAGAAAGAAAGCAGAACTAGATCAACTTAATCTTTTCCTATAAAGGGTTCAGACTTAAGCATGAACAAACAAGTAATAAAGTATTAAGAAGATAAAAGCTCTAAACAATTGAGACTCTGATTAGTCTATCATATCTAACAATAGTTGCCAGGTATAGATTCCAATTAATTAGTAGCCCATAAATAGCAATTGAGACAAACATGAGCTGCTACAATGGCATTTTATGGAGAAGTCTCACCTTCTCTTGAAACTACATCCGACATGAACCTCTTTAGTTAGTTGGTGTGCTTTAATCTGACTGAAACTTCAGGGTTTAGTTTTTTGTGCTGCTGCATTTTATAGTTAGCATTCTTGCATAAATTAACCTACTAGGAATTGTGATAGATTTATTTAAGAAATTCCACAATATAAAAATTAATATTTCTGACTGTTGTTTCTTACTCAAACTTTGTTCAAGACTGAGTTCTAAATGATTTGTGCATGGAGGTAATAGAACATTGAATAGCAGACATTTCAACTTCAACTTTTGATCTATATCACCAAAGAATCACATACGGAAAATATTTAATAATGTTGTGTTCAGTTTTATAAATTAATGATGATTAACCGACCTTTCTTGGGGAAAGTTTCCTGCATCCAAAAAGAAAAAAAAAAGCCAAATAATAGTCCATCAAAACATTCATCATTGGTTAAGCAGCAACAGGCCATATATTTCTGTAACATAATTCCACTTCTATTTCATTATCATTATTATAAAAAAAATGAATTTATGTCAACTCATTTTCAAATTCTACTACCTCTGTCCATTTTTAGAGCATGCCTAGTGCTATTTGTGGTCCAAAGCTATTCATGTTCTCTACTTTCCTTTTCTTTTATGATTTGTTGATCCAACACCACTTTTATCCCTCTCTCACATGCACATGGAGGAATAATTTATTAGCTTCCAAACATTTTTAATAAAGCATGTTAGTTATAGCTAACGTAGCCAGAAGAAACCTGATTGGATATGCACGGATATGTTATACACTAACCATATTCCCTTTTAATTTCCAAACAAACATACATTACACTACAGTAACATTAATGAAGCTATAGTATGGCCTTAATTCTATTCTTGGCAATTTCTATTCTATATATATATATATATATCCAACTGGAGAGACCTTCTAACACCATTCCTGATTCTGAATATTTCACTTTCTTATCTTCAAGGGCTCCCCTAGAAACTTCTGAAGATGGCAGGAATAGCTTTCAGACGCTTTGATGATTCTTTCAACCTGGACTCCATTAAGGCCTATATTGCAGAGTTCATATCCACCTTGCTCTTTGTTTTTGCTGGTGTTGGTTTGGCCATAGCCTATGGTACTAACTATTTACTTTCTCCCTCCATATTTACATATATATATATATATAATTTTTCCGTATCAATGACTCCTCTAGGACACACTGCCTTTGGAGATATCTTGAACGCACTAACTGTAATACTTAAAGGAAATTAAGATATAGGTGAAGAAGTAATGTAGGGGCATGCAAGTTTAGAAAATAAACAGCTCGGCGTTGTGTTCCCTAAAATCCCATGAGATTCTGAAAATTTTTTTGTGTTGTTTTCTACACTGCAGGTAAGTTGACATTAGATGCAGTCCTGCTGGTTTGGTAGCAATTGCAGTATGCCATGGTTTTGCGCTTTTTGTTGCTGTCTCTGTTGGCACCAACATTTCTGGCGGTCATGTTAACCCAGCTGTCACCTTCAGATTGGCTCTTGGTGGCCAGACCATAATCCTCACTCGAATCTTCTACTGGATTGCTCAGCTTCTTGGCTCCATTATGGCATGCTTACTCCTCAAGTTTGTCACCGGATCCTTGGTAAGATTTAACCTCAAACCATCTGTGTATCGTTTAATCACCCATTGTTATCAACAAAATAGCAAACTTTCTAATCCCAAAGGCTTGATCTAGTGATTAAGTAGTGTCACAAGTTAACCTAGCGCCATTTTCTTGAGACTGAACCATCAGAATTTTCTTGTAAATTCTATAACTTGTGCCAAAAGCTTCATGCTTAAAACAAGAAGACTCAAGCTTAGTTTCTTAGAAATATCAATATCAATAAAAAAATAGTCTTCATCTATTTCATTTTTGGCTCAAAAATGAACAAAAAGTTACTTTCTTTGCAGACAATCCCCATCCATAGTGTAGCCGCGGGAGTTAGTGATGGAGATCATCATTTGCATTGGTCTACACAGTGTATGCTATAGTAGTCGACCCCAAGAAGGGCTTACTAGGCACAATCACACCCATAGCCATCAGGTTTATTGTCGGAGCCAACATCCAGGCCGCAGAACTGATCTCCGGTGGATCAATGAACCCGACTCTCTCCTTGGGCCTCGCCATGGTCATCAGCTACTTCCACAACAACTAGGTCTACTAGGTCGGACCCCTGATCAACTATGGCCTTGCCGGTCTTATCTACAGCAATGTGTTCATTAGCTTAGATCATGCTCCTGCGTCTAGTGAATACTAGAGCAAACACATGCTGTAGTGATGGGCTTAGTTTTCTATATTATTCAAGTGAAGGAAATTGGGTCATTTAAATAAAACCCAATACCCAAAGAATACAATGAGTGGCTTAGTAAAGTTGTGCAAATCGTGGGCATAGTATATTGAGCACAACGCAAGACCTATCACCACTACTCTGTACAAACAAAGTGGGTATTTTCCCACATACAAAAGGAATAATACAGTACAGAAAGAAAAGACACAACCCACAAATATCAATTTTGTAAAGCAAATAATTAGTTATTAACCTAATCCTTAACATCCCCCTCACATGAGAGGGTGTTGATAACACACCAAGTTTGTCTTGTAGGTTGATGAATTGTAAGCTTGATAGAGGCTTGGTCATATGGTCTGCAATTTGGTTAACTGATGGGAAATATCGGACTTCCAACCTTTTTGCCAACACCTGATCTCATTTATAGTGGATGTCTATCTCAATGTGTTTGGTGCGAGCATGTTGAATTGGATTAGCTGTGAGAGCATTTGCACTAATGTTGTCACACCAAACAACAGGAGTACTTGTAGTTTGAAAGCCAAGCTCGGTTAATAAAGAAGTTAGCCAGGAGATTTTTTATGCTAGATCAGCCAAAGCTATGTATTCTAATTCAGTACTGGACCTTGAGACAACCGTTTGTTTTTTAGAAGCCCAAGACATTAAGTTACCACCTAGATACGCATAGAATCCTACAGTGAATCTTCTATCATCCACATCTACGACCCAATCAGCATTTGTGAACCTAACAATATCCAGCTAAGATGACAGTTTGATGTGCAGACCTAGATTAGCAGTACCTTTTAGGTAACAAAGAATTCTTTTTGCAACCCTAAGATGAGTATCTTTAGGAGAGCTGAGAAATTGACTTAGCTTGTTTACTAAGAAAGATATGTCAGGGCGTGTGGTGGTGACATATTGAAAGGCACTGATGATTCTTCTATAGGCTGTGGGATTCTTTAGATTATCCCCATCTATTGTTGAGATTGGTCTTCCTACATCCATCGATGTGGTGCATGGTGAAGTGTTTACCATATCAAACTTCCTCAATAAATCAACAATGTATTTGTTTTGATTAAGATACAAACCCAATTCATCTCTTTTGACTTCTATTCCAAGAAAGTAGTGCAACGGTCCCAAATCTTTCAAGGCAAACAAGGTATGTAAATTTTCCACAAACCTCTTCACACATTTTGAATTGCTTCCTGTCACAATTATGTCATCAACGTACACTAGAATAAATAGAACCAGCTGATCTACTTTCAACATAAACACTGAATTATCACATCTCAGATTTTTGAAGCCCCATTTTATTAGCACAGATTTTAGTCTATCAAATCAAGCTCTTGGAGCTTGTCTTAAACCATATAAAGCTTTAGACAATTTGCACACGTGTAGGGGTTTATTGGGGTTAATAAACCTGTCAAGCTGTCTTATAAATACAACTTCATCTTTAAAAAGGCGTTGTTGATATCTAGCTGTCTAATACCCCAGTTCAGTGAAGTAGCTAAAGTTAGAATGATCCTAATAGTTGAAGCCTTTACTATTGGACAATATGTTTCACCAAAATCTAGGCCAGGGTCTTGTTGGAACCCTTTAGCAACCAAATGTGCCTTGTATCTATGAATTTTACCTTCAGAATCATATTTATTTTTCAAAACCCATTTGTAGTCAACTATATTTGACTTATCGTTATGAGGTACTAATGTCCAGGTTTGGTTCTTTACTAAGGCATCCAGTTCTTGTTGCATTGCAGCCTTCCAGTGGGGGATGTTTAAGGCTTCTTCCACACTTTTTAGCTCAGCTTCAGTAATTAGATTTGCTTGGGCTAGACCAATGAATGGGTACCGAGGTTTATGAATCCTACTCTTACTTCTTGTTATGATATGATGGACTATTTGTTACGGTTGAGTTGAATATGCAGTGTCTTTACTCATCAAAGAAACCTCAGTTTCAATAATTGGCTCTATGGTCTGATCTGCAAACTGCTCTGCTTCTTGTTGCAAGTTTTTCTCGTCTGATTTGTGTTCTTGAGTATTTGCATCATCTGTCGATGTCGTGTTGTTGGAGGTATCACTTTCTTTGTTTGGAGTTGACACATGACTTGATTGATTCATGGGAATTTCTTCATTCTCAGCTTGCACTGTGTCTGTACTATTGTTCTGAGATTGAGTGGCGCCTGGTTCTGTATTATTGTTGTCAAAGTGAAGAAAACATTGTCAGTGGGAACTGAAATATTTGTTGGTTTTTCCTTTTTATTCAAAAATCCATCACTGAAGGGAAAATTAAATTCATTGAAAAGCATGTCTCGAGATATAAATCCTCCTTGTAAGACTCAGGCATTTGAATCCCTTATGAGCAGAGTTGTAGCCTAGAAAAACACATTTCTGACTATGGAACTGGAGCTTGTGACTGTTGTAAGGTCTTAAATAAGGGAAACAAGCACAACTAGGGGGTTTAAGAGCTGTATAATCTGGCTCTTTATTGAATGGCTATGTGTAAGGACTCTTTCCTTTCAAGACTTCAGTGGGTAACTTGTTTATTGTATATATAGTTGCTTGAAATGCTTCTACCCAATAGTATAGGAGCATTTTAGCTTATGCTAGCAAGGTCAAGCCCATTTCCACAACACGATGGTGCTTTCTTTCTGCTCTACCATTTTATGCTGAAATATGAGGGCATGATTGTCTAAAAACTATCCCACATGTTTGTGTAATGTTTAAGAATGCCCTAAATTCTCCTTCCCAGTCACTCTGAATGGTTTTAATCTTCCTGTTAAACAAATTTTCCACCATTGTTTTGAATTGCTTAAATATAGTAATAGCTTCACCTTTATTTTTCATTAGATAAAGCCATGTGTATCTGCTGAAATCATCAACAAAAATTATGTAATATCTATGTCCAAATGTCAAGTTTATTGGGGAAGGCCCCCAAACATCGGTATAGATCAACTTAAGTAGGTAAGAAACATGAGAATTAAAGGACTGAAATGGTAGTAAGTGTGACTTTCTCAGTTGGCAAGCCTCATAGAAAAAGGATTTTTCATTATTGTTTCCGATTGGCACATTACAATTCTTTAGGACTTGGAACAAAATCCTATTAGAAGGATGCCTTAGTTTTCTATGCCAATTTTCCAATTCATTAGCATTAGACTGAAAACTATCACAATTAAGTATTCTAAACTCTTGCCGACACAACTGACCATCAAGAGGGTTGTTCTCTGCCCCTTGTCTAATTGGATAAAGCCCTCGCTTGACCTTGCCTTGTAACACTAGCTCCCCGGTTCCTTTGTCCTTCACCACATAAGTAGAAGAATTAAGAACAACAAATACATCATTATAAGCAGTTAGACGAGAAACACTCAAAAGATTCTTAGGGGCCAAAGGGGCAAACAAAACATCTTTCAATTGCAAATCTCTGTCACAGCATACTATTGTCATTACCAATACCCTTAATTTTGGTTTGCAACCCATTGGCTATGGTTAGAGTGTCCTTACCAGAGGGAGTGACCACGTAGCCTAGGTTCTTGGCATCGTGAGTAATGTGTGCATTTGCTCCACAATCCAAGTACCAAGCAGGATCCACCACCATGTCTGGTGTTGCAAGGAAGATGTTGTATCCTAAGGGTTCATTGGTCCCCTATTGAGAGCTTCTTGCATTTCCTCCATAGGCTTTATCAAATCAGAAGAAGCAAGTAGTTGCTATGTGTCCGACATTGTTGCATACCTGGCACACAGGCTTGTTACCTCCCCTGAAATTTCTTGCACCATGACCTTGTCCTCCTCTCAAATTTCTAGATCTGCCTGGTGCACGCTAGTTACCTTTGCTACAGCCATAAGACCTTTGCACAACCATATTAGCTGCTACACTGATGTTCAGATTGCTCATTTGATTCAATTGTTCCATCCTTGTCTCAAAGGTAAGCAACGCAGCTTGAAGGTCCACCCAACTGAGGTCGATCTTTTTAACACTACTATCAAATTATATTCTACATCTAAGTCTGCTAGAGTCTGAGTAATAAGGTCATCAGTAGTCACCGGACTCAAAGCCATGTACAAGTTGTCAGTTATTTCCATCATTTTTGCCAGATATTCCTCCATCTTCATTGCTCCCTTTCGGGTTTGTTGGAATTCACTTTTAAATAGAGTGATTCGCAAGCGTGAATTGACACCTACAAGATCATTCATGATCTTCCACAACTTTTGAGTCGTATCGCACTGAATCATCTGAGTGGCTATCTCAGTGGTCATAGTATTCAATAGCCAACCTAACAATAGTTGGTCTGTAGTGCTCTAATTTATGTATTCTGGGTTCTTCCTGATCTTGTTTCCCTCCATGATATATTCTGATGGCTTGATTGGTGGATCTGAGATGTGTCCTTCCAACTCATTTCCCTTGATAAGTGGGAGAACCATCATGTTCCAGATAAGGAAGTTGCTTCGATCTAGCTTGACTGAAACTGTCGAATTCATCGAGTTAAACAACAGAACTGGCTTCTATATGTTGGCCGTAACGTTTCTGAAGGACTAAGCATTGGTGGAGCTCTTGTGCTTTTCTAGTCTTGCTTACTCGAGGGCTTGAGATTTTCTGCACTTAGGGTTTGGTTGTCCGTGTCAGTGTGAGTTGTTTTGGGGGTAGTAGATTGTGATAAGTCATGGGATGCCATTATCGAGGCAGACGAATAGAATAACTAAGGTTTCACTATGATACCAAGAGCAAACACAGGCTACAATGATAGGCTAAGTTTTCTATATTATTCAAGTGAAGGAAATTGGGTCATTTAAATAGAACCCAATACCCAAAGAATACAATAAGTAGCTCAGTAAAGTTGTATAAATTGTGGGCGTAGCACCACTATATTGAGATCTTGGTTTCACTCTAATACTAAGAGTAAACACAGGCTATAGTGATAGGATGAGTTTTTTATATTATTCAAATGAAGGAAATTGGGTCATTTAAATAGAACTTAATACCCAAAGAATACAATAAGTGACTCAGTAAAATTGTACGAATCGTGGGCGTAGCATCACTATATTGAGCTCTTGGTTCAGTCTGATACCAAGAGCAAACACAGGCTATAGTGATGGGCTGAGTTTTCCATATTATTCAAGTGAAGGAAATTGTATCATTTAAATAGAACCCAATACCCAAAGAATACAATGAGTGGCTCAATAAAGTTGTACAAATCGTGGGCGTAGCACCACTATATTAAGCACGACATACGACCTATCACCATTACTCTATACAAACAAAGTGGGTATTTGCCCACATACAAAAGGAACAATACAATACAAAAAAAAAAGACACAACCCACAAATATTGATTCTGTAAAGCAAATAATTAGTTATTAACATAATCCCTAACAATACTAAATACTCTATCAGCTCCTAAATATTAGAGGACTTACTGTGATGTGAAATATATTAACTCTATAGTATATCAATAATATTTTTTATACAATTTTAGAAAATACCCTATTTAAACTTTGGTCGATGTCAGAGTCACTTGGAGATTTTGAGAGGAGCTCTATACCGGATTTTCCATCAAGATTATGTTGTCTCCCTATTCCTTTCCTATATGTGTTCTTTCTAGTTTCTAATTATGCTACCTTCTATTTTATGTTTTTCTAAAGGAGGTTCGCCCTCTAGTGTTTGATATCACAAACCTCCTTAGAAATTTTAATCATCTCATGTTTTGTAATGGACATTAATTTTATTTATTATAATGTTATGTATTATACTTTTTTTTTTTGCCAAAAATAAAGTTTCTTTGTACATTTGCACGAATTTTGAAAAATAATTACACTATTTGTAAATAATACAATTTATTACATATTTTATTATATATATTAATATATATTGATATGGTTTTCACATAGTTTTGACAAAAATAATTTAATAAAGTAGTGAGCAATAAACAAATTTTTTTAAGAAATTAATGTTAACATACTCTTTTTATTTTTTATTATAAGTTACTTTTTAAAAGGATTTTATGTTTCTAAATATAAATCTCTTTGTAAAATGGTTGGAGCGTTTAATGATTTTTTTTTCCACAAATACCTTTTGTTTGTTTGTACGTATATTTAATTAAGATTGACTAGAAATAATTAATATATTTAATTAATGGTAATTTTTAACAAATTTAATGATAAAACTTAATTTTAACTAATTTTCTTATTTTTTGTAAATAGTTAAAAATGATTTATAAAAAAAATATAAAATAAATCTTAATTGGTGTTTCAATACACAACTTGCATAATAAATCTCAACAGGCTCTTTTATAGAATCGTTTCAACTTTCAACATGTGCTAATAATAATAATAATAATAATATACTCCCTCCCCTTCATATCTTTTGTAATTTTAGAGTTTTAATTTTATTTCAAATTTTTTGTTATTTTATATTTTCAACGTATCATTAATTATTTTTTTCACCTATATCATTTTGTTATCTAATTCAATATATATTATTTAATTCAATATAAGTTATTAAATGGGAATATTTTAGTTAAATTTCTAAAATATTTAATATAATTAATGATTTCTTTACTTGTATAAAGCAACATTAAACTCAAAAAATGGAATGGAGGGAGTATAATATTATCTGTTCAGTGAATAGTAGTAGATGAAAAGGTGAAATAAAAATACAAATGGAGGGAGTATAATATAAACCAACATTGGATGTGCTGAAGTTGAAGGCACACTTCACCTACTATATCACTGTCATCATGCCAACCAGAGATGGAGGGAGCTAGTATGTGATGATCAATGGCAAGTCCTTAACAGTCTTAATGTTGCTGACCGGCTAAATTAGAACTTCAAAAAAGAAGTTAGGAAAGAATTCTCCAAAAAAAGGTACCATGGAGCACATTCTTCGCCCATGTATACTGGGACCTTTAGACATCAAGATGTTACTCTTTATTTGACATTGAAAATCAGTCTAAATCAGTCAATGTTGCTTGTAGCCTTTATAAAGCACATAATGATTTAAGGATATATAACTCCTCATACACCTTAAAGTCAATTGATGAAGAGACTCCAAGCTAGTGAAATGCCCTAAAGAATGGATCAGACAGGATGACATGAAAAGTCTTATTGATACAGGAGGTAATATTGTAGCTGTAGGTGTTATTCAAGACTATAGAGTTGATTGGCATCTAGGTTTCACTACTCTGTGTCAAGAATACCCCAAACCATGCTTGAGACTCGAGCGATAATTGATGGATTGCAAATTTGCTGGGACAAAGGCATGAGACAGATTCTTGTATTTACAAAGAATGCAGAAGTTATCAATCTTTTAACAAGATGGGACACTAATAACCACCCTTATCAAGATCTAATTAATGAGGTTAAATTGATGTTGGATAAGAGTTAGAATGTTACTCTCAATTTGATGTATGGCTCAGCCAATCTCTATGCTTTATCTTTAGCTAGATTCGTTCAAAATAGTTATTATTGCTTTTGTACCTTTGATCATCCACCACTTTATTGCAAGGAGGCGATTGATGATGAAAGTGATGGAGATCTAGGAAGCATTCAAAGGATTCATGATTACTCATGGAAAGAGTCAATTTACCTTGATGGATTGGTTGCATCTCTAAAGCTTAATCCGAGAACAAGTATGGTGTTTTGAAATTTCAATTCAAGTTCAGACGAATTAATCCACCAAAAGACCACTTGCTTTGAAAACTTGGTTTTAGAGAGCCCATGGACAAATGAGTTATTCAAAAGCTTACAAGAGTAAGTTGGAGTCTATGTTATCACAATGAAGACCCAAGAACCTAATATACACATGAAGAAATCCAATGGAGCCTTAATCATTCCTATTCAAACTCAAATGTAAGCTATTCTAACCTATGGAATTAATGTGATGTGAATAGTATTTTTGGTTTATTAATTAATTATTTAATTGTGTTTTGTTTTATATTTAATTGGACAAAACTTGAATTATTTAAATAAGCTTATTTGTTGAGTCTTTATTAGGTTCCTAATTGTATTTCTCAATGGTCCAAATAGTGTTTTAAGAGTTTTAGATCCATTATAGCTATTTAACCCTCAAGTAGATCATAAATTATGTATGTTTTTGAGTCAAAAATCAATTTCTTTGTGGCTCCCAAAAAGTGACATTTTGCATTTAATTTCCATATTTATTTGGTGTCATCTAATATTTTCTAGGATATTCTTACTTGATTAATAAGTTGGAATGTTTTAGAACATTTTAGTTTCTAAGTAATTGAGATTCTTACAATCTTATAAGATTTAGTCTTAAAATTTAAGTAATTTTCTATTATTTAGAATCAATTAGCTTTAGAAATAATTAGTTGTCTATTTTATGAAATCCTCTAATCATTCTAGAAGATTCTAAGGATTATTATAAATAGATGTATTTAGACCTGCGTTTTTGGGACAAGTTGAATAAAAATTGCTTTCCTTCAATTTTCTTATGTGAGGATTATCTGAATTTGTGTTCTCTTGAGAACTTGTGACCTACCAACCGGAATGATCAACTGAGTGGGTATCATTATTAGAACTTAGTGACGGATTTTCTTAGTTTTAGCATGTGATCATCTTATTGTGTTTGTTCGCGAGTGTTCATTTCTGGTGTATTTTCTGGTTTGCTTGGTTATCCACCAGGAGGACTATATCAGAAAGGATTGTGTATTTCTTTTATAATCCCTTGTACATATTTTTTATTTAAGAATGCATTGTTCCTTTATTCGGAAAAAAAAAATACAGATGGGAGAGAGGTAGAAGAGTTGAGGACCTGTTGAAATAATTAATTTAAAAATGTTAAAAATGAAAATGACACTAAAGGACCAAATATCCTTTAAAATGAAATGGATAACATTGCCCTTATATTGAAATTGAAGATTTAAAACATTAAAACTGGGTTACACAGACATAGTTTCTAGGACTCGAAATTAAAACATTAAAAATAATTTGGCCCATGACAAAAACTTTTTCATCCCATCTTCTTCCAAACGCATAAGAAGCTGTCGAGGACACAGTGCATGGATAATAGTCGAGGAGGGAGAGATCGTCGGAGAAGGTGACTATTCTACTTCAAAGGCATCTTCTGCCATCGTGCATCAGTCTCACCCGCTTGGGAATTCTTGGACCAAGTCCAAGCAAGCCGTTTGGGGAAGTTCCACATCTTTGCTACCGTTGGGGAGTTTTGCAGGTCAATTTTCTTTTTCCTATCTTTATTCTTTATTTAAGAAGGATTCATTCATTCAAGATGCTATGCAGATCGTACCAAGTAGATTCATTCATTCTAACTTTGATCTATTCCTATTGAAGAGACTGATTTTCTAAAGGTGCACATCCTACTCACAATTACTGAATGCAAACACTCCAAATAAAAATGAAGAGACTTTCCTCCATTTTTGTTTTGGTTAGATATTTTTAAGTAGAAGGGGTCGCTTTTTGAGACTTTCCTCCATTTTGAAACAGAATAAAGTTGCATTAAATGTAATACCACCACGAGACACTAGAAGGTTATATATCATATAAACCACCACAATCCTTAGAACACGGCACTGCTATTGTGTTTCAAGCACCTTGGTTTTCTTATTACCATATATGTATACCTGACCTTTGTTCAAATAACAGTAATATAGTAAACTAATCTATACAGGACGTGTATGTTGTATGACTCGTTTTTACACACGTTCCATTGAGTTCATGGAATGTTAAATATATTTAATTGAATAATATTCAATTTGAATTCATTCAAATTATATATTTATATTATTTATTTAATTAAATATATCTTAACTGAGTGTGGTCATTATCTTTAAGAGAAGATATTGTGAGTTAAGTGATTTTAGAGAATAAAGGATAAACTTAGTTATAATTTTATCTTTATCTTTATTTGAATTTAAATTTAAATTTAATAACTAATGATAGTTAAAGTTATTAAATAGAAACAGACTGGATTGAGCTTAACACACGCTCTGATTTCCCGACTAGTTGAAACTAAATTTCAGGCTCCATCACTGAGTCTTATAATTAGTTGGAAGAACTATCTGCTTAAATTATTTTTTTTATATTTCTTCTAACTATTTTTTCCTTATGATTTTAAATCTAATATTTAGATTGAATAACTATGAGTATGTAAGGATACTTATATCAAAACATCAAGCATGACGAGAGGTATTTATAAAGTCTTTTGTTATTATTTAAAATTATGGAAAAATTCAATATATAGAATTTATATCAAAAATTGAATTTGTTTTACATGTGGTATCAGAGTCTTAATTAACTCTGCCTACTGTATCTATATTGGGATTTGAATTTTGTGCTTTGGTGAAAAATTACTGATTATATATTCATGCTGTATATTAAAATTTTCACTATTTAAAATCTGAAATTGTTAAGCTGGTGTAAATTAGTGTTCGATTTTATATATAAATATACCTGACGTGGTCCAGGTGCTTTGCCAAAATTTGACTTTCAGATTTGTGACTCAGAACGACGTCATCTAGCCAGTGTTAGTGAAATGCAGTGTTTCACTTGTCAGGAAGGGAACTGGGCTGGAGCTTCATTTGGGCCTTTAAAGAAAGGGCTTCATGTTTCTTTGTTCTTTTGGCATGTTTTCACCTTCTATTTCCTTTTGGTCCAGTGCTATTAAAGAAAATGGAATTGATTCAACGTTCTGGGCTTGCGAAAATTAGGCCGAATACTTGTTTTAATTTTTGGAACATAAACTTAAGCTTACAAATTTAGACAAAATATTCATTGCTGGGCCACGTTATGATTTTTGGAAATTGATTTTGGGATATTTTGGTGATTGAATTTTATTATTTAAAATTCCAGAATTTTGTTGGCTTTTTTTATCTATATTGAGCCATATTTGCATATTGGATCATATAGGTTGGTTGATTGTTTATTTTGTGCCATTTTTTTAATTTTTAAAAATTTGGAAAGGTTAATTTGTAGGCCTGCCAAAAAAATTATTGTGTTATTTAGTTGTCTAAAATTTGAAAAATTCTATTTAGGTAATTATAACACTATTTTTTTTGTTTTTGCAAATATATCGAGTTATTTATTAGTTTGAAATTAATTTTAAACAATTGCTGGTACATTAAATAAATAAAATAGTGGAAGAATTTATTTAATTATTTAATCACATACTTGTTTGGTTGATTAAATTAATTATTTAAATTTTCATAATGGTTGTGAATATATATGATTTTAATTGCACATAATCTATGATATTTGTGATTAGCATGCATTATTTAAGTAGTCATGGAATCATTTATAATTGTTGCATGCATTATTGATTTAATAAAATCACATATGGATTTAAAATATCAATTTTAACTAATTATATGTGCAGTTGTAATTTATCTTTACCCACAAGAAAATAATTATAGTTGCATATTTAATTAAAATCAAACATAAAAGCTTTATGCTTCCAAAGTAGTCCACTGTATTAGAGAATATGAATGTATTCTAGTTTCATCAAGTTAATATGATAAAAAATTGCACATTTATAATTTAATCATATGGGGATAATTTTTTAATTAATTAGTCATATATTTGATTTAGTTAATTGATTAATTAAATAATTCTCATTATGTGATGCCTATATGAATGCATATGTATGTCCTTCTGAGCATAATAATTTTAGATGTCTTGTAATTGACATGTATAGTTAGAGAGTAACCACAACATCCTTACATGACTGAATACATGCATTCTTAATTTGTTTTAACAAATAAAGATATCACATAGAGACTTAAAGAAATCAATTCTAATTAAATATATAATTATAACATATCTTTGTTCATAGGTAGATAATTATAAATATATACTTAATTAGGATGAAATAGAAGTTATGTTGTACTTTCTAAGTAGCTTACAGGTATTAGGAAGTATGAATACCTTCTAATTTCATCATAAATTATACATAAATTTATACTATGCTGAAATCTTTATTCACAGGTAGATTTTAGTGATACAGAATTTATATTTAGTATGTGTTAGTTCATAGGCTCGGTTTGATTCGATTTTGAGCCAAAATCAAACCGTACCAAACCGCTCGATTTGACATTTATAATGACCTATTCTATTTACATGGTTTGGTTTGGTTATTATGTCGATTTGGATTGATTTAGTTTAAGCTATTGAATTATTTTTTGAACTATGTGATTTTATGAAAATAAGTTTGTTTTATAGAATTGATATGGAGAAAATCACAATTTTTTAAATAAATTTACTTTTTACATAAAGTTTTTGGTAATTATAATTGATTACTTTCAAATAATTGATCATAAAATCACAATAAAACTTTGCCATTTTGTAAAAATAATGTTTATAAATCAAAATGTATAAATTTTTAGTAAATTTTTTTATTAGATAACTAAAAAAACTTTGTCAATAAGTGTGAACAATTATATTTATATTACTAAATTTTTTAATAAAGTTAAATTCATTTTAATACAAAAGGATATGAATTTTAACTTTTTTTAAAATTTGATAATATCTTTTAATTTCTTTTAATGTGTTCAAAGAACATATCTTATAGGTAATGATTTTGCGATTCCATTCATAGAATGATAATTCAAGTTAAGGAAATTATTTGTATATAATTAAAAATTTAAAGAGTTGTCAATATATAACTCAAATAAAAAAAAGAAGTATTTGTAAAAAAATAAATTCTAAGAGATTTAGTTTATAGAATTTATTCAACTTCGCATTTTCTTTTCCTTTGGTTATCACCCATATTTGTCAATTATCTTCTAACTCCTCAAATTCCTTAGCTTAAGCTTTGTTATATTGATAAAATAATAGTGGAACTTTAATTTAATCATCAATATTTATTTACTAATTAAAAAAAATAGCTAAGATATATATAAAGATTTAGTTGGTTCGGTTTGATTCGGTTATAACCGATTAATATTATAAAAAACCATAACCAAACCAAACTGATTAGTTTGGTATTTGAAAAAACCGAAGCAGACTTATTTTATAATTGGTTCAGGTCAGTTTTGGTCAGTTTGGTTTGGTCAGTTCGGTTAAATCGATTTTGATTAGTTATGAACACCCTTATGTGTTACAGTGGCAAGCATACATTTTTTTTAATATGATGGATGATTATCTCATATAAAATCAATGTAAGCATGTTTTAAGTTGAATCATGAAATTGTAGTGTTATTATCATCTCTTGAATTGTTGTTTGGTTAATGACAACCATATAGTCTAAAGGAGAAAGTCCTTAACTCTAGGACATGTTAACCTAAAGTTCATGTACTCATTAATGCTAGCAAGAGATAATATTGTATGAATAATGGGACTAATACAATTGTCTCAATACAATAATAATGAAATATCAATTCAGAGCTAAATATTTGGGTACATAAATGATTTGAGGATGTCAAGATCTATTTATAAGCAAACTATATAATTATGATATAAGTCATTGTTTAGTATTCTAACTATAAAGTAATTCTCTATAAAGTTTGATAGACACTAAACGTATATAAATGGTATACCATACAGGTGAGAGACATAACTCTCAAGATAAGAGAATTTCCATTAATGTTAGTGCACTCAATTCTTAATTAGATATATCGTCAATGTGAGTCGTTATAAATTCCTCATGGCACATATAAGGAGATATGTAGAATGAATATTTATTAAACATATGTATGGAAAGAAAAAAAATTGGGCTCAAATTTGGATTATAATGAGATTCTAATAATGAATCATTCTAATGATAAACTATGAAGAAATAGGCATATAAAGTGTAATAACATCTCAAAAGGTTTTATTGGAAAATAAAAGTTATACTCTTATTTTTAATGAGTTTTAAATCTCATTTAGTTAAAACATATTATGGATGAAAAATTCTTCCTATTATGTAATAAAGGAGAATATTAATGTCTCTATTAAAGAGAGTTAACAAGGTTTATAAAGAATGAGATTATTTGATCTCAAATACTTATTAATTTTAATTTATATATGAACCGTATTAAAGATTAAGCAGATATAGATATGTCTGGAAGAATTTAATTATTAGAGATTATAAACACTAGTATCTAATTTTTATATTTATATTCTAATTGTTTAAAATGATCCTTCCTTATTATTATTAATTTTTTATAATTAATGAATACTACTTGTTTTATAATTAAGATAAGACACATGATGCCTTAATAAGGATGTAAAGTAAAAGTAGAGAGTTAATCCAATAAATGAGTTAATATGGTGGGGTTAATTAAGGGAATGGATATTATTATAATTACACTAATTATGGATAAATTCACTCAAAACAACAATGTACATTTAAAATAAGGTTCCAATATTTTTGTAATTAGATACATTTTTTGGAGCCTATAAGGTTGAAATTTTAATTTAAATGATTTAGTCTCATGGAGTTATCTTGTGAAGCAAGAGTGAACGAAGATTGTTTCTTAAGGTTTTATTGCATATTTTGGTAAAAATGTAAAGAAACTTAAAAGAATAAAAGCTATAATATTTATCACATACAAAATATGTAGAAATGCCAAGTTTATTGAGGAATGTCATAATTAGTGGAAATGATCAAATATATGATAAACACATAAAGAATCAGCATATATAGATGAATGAAATTACTAATTATGGTGGAATATTAGTTTTACATTAAACTTATTTTCATAAGGTAAATGTAAAACATAATGAAGTTTTGAAATCTAATTGGTTATGCTGAAAATTAAGAGTCTCAATGTTATGGATTCTATTAACTATTGAAAAGAAATCTCATAAAAAATAAGAGATATATGAAAATAGTTATAAATGGAACTCTTATTATGCAACTTCAATCTTAATAATAAATTGAATTATGACTAATTATAATTGAGAATTTGACAACCATTAGCAATTACATGGTGTACACTAAGAAACTTGATGAGAATATTAACATTAAGAATAATCACATATGTTCTCATTATAATGAAATAAATTCCAAATTAAGGTATGGTTTAATGATAAATATGAGAGGAATTCACTAGTTAATATTTTGTATTATATATTAAAGATTATTTGTTAAAGGTTTTCTCTATAAAGGAAGAGATTGATGATAATGGGATTTTTCCCTCTATTAATAAATAATTCCTTCAATATTATTATAAATTTATATGTCAATTTTGTTTGGAATATTATGGAAACTATCACTCTTATTATGATTATAAGAGAGAGATATATGTGAAATAATGTAAGGAATTCAATTAATATCAAGAAGAATTTAATTAGGCAAGACTTCTCATGATAGTGATAGTTAAAGTCAATCTGATCACGTTTTAAATAACATTAAGAATATCATAAATCCTTGTTTATATTACTAGATTAGTGGGAGTTAAATCATCTATTTGATTTTACTTATAGATGACATATTACTTATAACGAGTGACTTGAAATGTCATAAGAGGCATAATAACTTTATTTAAGAGCTATGATGTAAAAAATATAGATGAAGTGTCTTTAGATATGTATAAATAAATAATTCTCAAAATTTGTTGGAATTATCATAAGGAACCTATATTTGTAAGCACTTGAACATTAATAAATAAAGCCTATTTACCATATGTGACACCTATATGTCCCTGATGAGATTTAAAAAGAGATGAGAAGAATATTTCTTTCCTACTAAGAGTCAAAGGCATAATGCACATCTAAATATACATGTAAATTGACATAATCTCTGTAAAAGAAATATTGTAAAGATCCCAAAGCAATTTATGCTGATAATAAATGATAAGCTATAAAGAATACTATAAATTCATACTTATACATAAAAGATCAATAATTAGGAAAATATAGTATTTGTTTAATTTAGTAGGATAAGTTGACTTTAAAATGTCAACATTATGACCCTAATGCTAGATGAACAAATTATGTGTTGAATCAAGAAGTTTTGATAATTCCAAATCAACCTTCAAGAGCTTGGAACAAAGATATCAAAGGTGCTCAAATGAATTCAAGTGAAGAAATTCTGGACAAATCTGTGCAATAATAGATGTAGGATGTTTAGTTATATTTTAATTTGAGTAAAAGATTTTGATTTGGTGAAAAGATGTTTTAAAACCTTGATTCTATGTTAAATCATGGAATATTTGAAAAATACCCACCAACAGACGAAGTTTGAAAGGTTAATACCAATCTGTCATAGTGAAAGTTTGAACTTTGGCTTTGGAAATTCAAATTTCGTACTGAAACTGAAAAAGTCTGAAGAGATGTCTCTCTGACAGACGAATTTTGACTTGATGAAATTTGAATTTTGATAAGTGTCTGAAAGGACCTTTAAGAAACAGACGAATTTTGGGTTTTGAAAATTCGAATTTCAGACAAAATGAAACTCATGAAAACTAAAGAAATTCGTCTGAAATTATGTCAAAGTTCATCTGAAACCAAGTTTGGATTGAATTTCAAAATTGCTCACTGACAGATGAACTTTGAACTTGAAAATTCGAATTTCAGAAACTAAGCTTATAAGTCTGTTAGAGTGATATGTTGACATACGAATGACAGTATTTATAAATTCGGATTTTGAAGTAAGTCTGAAAAGAGGTCTTTCTAACAGACGAACTTTGCTCTTTCAAAATTTGAATTTTGAATCATATGAACTACTGTGCCCAATAAACCAGCTACGGACAGACGAATTTTGGGGTTCCAAAATTCAAATTTCGAAGGCACTGTAGCAAATTAAAAATACTATTCACACTTAACAGAAAAACTTTCTACTTAAAAATTCATATGTCACAACATAGAAACATTTTCAAAATATCAAAATTCGAATTTCACTCCATGACAGACGAACTTCGGGCTTTCAACGTTGAAGCTGTTAACCTTCAGTGTCTGCGAAATTCGTCTATTGACCAACCGAAATTCAAATTTCAGTATATCAGAAGCATTAAATGTTGTTCATTAACGGATAGTTTTTCAGAGTAACCAATGGATAACTTCTCCAACGGATAGATTTTGTCTCTAACGTATAGTTGAGACCTAAATCTATAAATACAACATCATTTGAAGTTGTAGGTAACGAATTTAACATTGTATATACTGAAACTCTGCCAAATCAATTACTCAAAGTCTGTTACTCTCTCACTTCAATATTTTGTACTTCAACTTTCATATTCACTCTATTTAAGAGAGTTTAATCTTTGTAATCAATCTTATCTTCATCGGGAAGATAGATTTTCTTGTGAGGGGATATCACAAGGGATTGAGGAGCACTTTGTAAGAGTGCATAGAGTGATTGAGTGAAGCTCTAGAAACAGAGCAACATCTTTGTATTGAGGCATTTGCAAGAAGCCCACAGAATTCTTGCAGAATAGTGAAAAATCTCAAGTGGTGACTTGAGGACTGGACGTAGGTCAAGTGGAGAGACCGAACCAGGATAAATCTCTAAGTCTTCTTCTCTTTACTGCCACCTTTACAGTTATTTGGTTATACTCTATTTTACCATCATATATTGCTTTCTTCACCTTCTTGATATTTTGCAGAAAATTTTTAATATTCTCAATTCACCCCTCCCCTCTTGGGAAGCCAACTAATCTAACTTTATGAAGGAGTGTAAGATTATTAAATAATTATTAATTGCTAGCTTCTATCATAAATACTGGATTTGATCCTTGTTTAGAGGTAAATTTATAGAAATGTTGAATTTCATCTTATATTTCAAATTGGAAATTCATTTGAAATCATAAAAAAGTGTGTTGACCATATAAGGTTAAGTGATTATATAACACATAATGAGAAGATCATTGATTAAGAGCATGCAATTGAATAATATGAAGGATCATATACCTCATATGAAACAGATTGCATTGTGATGATCCAGATGGGGTATGTTTAAGTGATAAAATTCATATTTGTAATTCATCAACTAAATATATATATATTGTATATAATTCTGGTGAGATTGATTAACATTAAGTCAGGAACCAAATAAACATTTAAGGTTTATTCATAAAGATAATTTTCTATAAAGTAAGGGGTGCTACTTGTAATACATGAAAAGTAATACTCGCAAAACTAAAGGACCTACCGTCATGATTCTTGTAATATTGCATAAATATTCCTTAATATATCAACTGACAAATCAAGATCGGAGCAAGTGAGGGAATGTTAGATATATTTAATTTGATAATATTCAATTTGAATTCATTCAAAATTATACATTTGTATTGTTTGTTTAATTAAATATATCTTAATTGAGTGTGGTTCTCATTTTCAAGAGAAGATATTATCAGTTGAGTGATTTTAGAGAATAAGGGATACACTCAGTCGTAATTTTATTTTTATTCTTATTTGAATTCAAATTCAAATTTAAATTTAATAACCGATTATGGTCAAGGTTATTAAATAGAGATAGACTAAGTTAAGCTTAAAGTTTTCCAACTAGTTGAAACTAAATCCTAGGTTCCTTCACTAAATCTCATAACTAGTTAGAAGAACTATCTGCTTAAATTATTTTCCTTATATTTCTTCTAACTATTTTTTTTCTCTTATAATTTTAGATCTAATGTTTAAATTGAGTAGCTATGAATCTGTAAAAATGTCTATATTAAAACATCAAATATGATGAGAGGTATTTATAAAGTTTTCTCCTACTATTTTAAATTGTGAAAAAATTTAATATATGAAATTTATATAAAAAAAATGGAGTCTTACACTGGATACAAAATATACAGTAACTAAAACAGTAAGCAACAAAACATCACTCCTGTGAAATACCCCATTTCCTCAGCTGCAGCTGTCGGCTTTCATTGTGATCCATCTTCTTCCTTTTCCTGGTGTAGACTTTCATCTCTTTTTCGGGTTGGGGACACCTAGCGTAAGTTTTGGGAAAAAATTGAAAAATTTTAGTTATATTGGAAGTAGATGCAGTTCTATCCCTTTTAGGGTCCTCAGTATCATTGTTTTCTGCCTTTGAGGTGGAACAAGCTGCAATCTTAGTCTCAGAAATTCCGCAAGGGATCTCTACTGTTTGAAAATCTTTTTGCCTTGGGGCTTCAAGTTGAGTAGTTTTCAAGTCTCTAGAGTTGTTGTTGTTTTCATGACCCTTTTCGCTGGATGCATCCCCCATCTCTGCACACTTGATTTCACAAAAATTCTGTTCCACCCTGTGAAGGAGAATATGTGGGGAAAACACGGATAGCAAGTGATGTTTACAACCTTCAAATAAGTGGTTCAAACTGAAAATAACACTAATTATGCAAGCAGGAGACAGTTTTAAAATCAACAATCCGAAATGTTTTCACAACAGAAAATTTCAAATGCGATCATCTGAAATCCAATGTCATTGTTAAGAAACAAAACCTAGCAACTGCACCGTTCATCGGTGGCCTTATATTAAAAAAAAAAAACCTAGCAAAGTCTGAAGGGGCCAAACTATGGAATTATATTACTAAGGCCGTTCTCAAATTTGAGTCAGACACCGCTCCGAGAACAAGAGACTATTTACCAACGTGGATGACAGTTGTTAATTTACTTGATGCTAGGACTATTGTTTGATGGCCTTTTTTTGGCTTTCTGGAAATAAAAGAAAAGACCTAAATCAACTTGAGATGGAAAACGAAAAATCTTAAAATCTGGGAACTTTTCTAGTTTGTTTCCTTTCTTCCTGTGCCTTGCAAGCTTCACTCTGAAGATTTCAATCTTGAAAGCCGAACGTTGTCCCTTTCTACCCATAGGGCTTGCTCAAGGAAACAAAAAAAACCACCTCTGCCAGTGGGCCACAAAGGAAAAGGATTTAAATTATGACTATGCTCATATTGGGCTATCAATACTTTTTGAGTACTCTTAAATATGCACCTTTAATATATTGAAATTTTGGTTTCAGATCATGTTTGGGACAAATTGGGTATCCCTAACCTCCAAACAAACCTCTAGCTCTGAATTTTAGAGATTTGAAATTAAACCGTATTAACTTGACAATAATACTGAACCCTACCAATAGCATATAGAGTAGCATACACAACTCTAATATTTTATATTATACTGGTTCAATTTAAGTTATAGAAACTTCAACCATTATGGAAAACAGGATTTCTATTTTGGCTGATTATGTATTATAGAATGTTCATTAATATCCTGATTGTTGTGTCATTTATGGGGAATATGTTATCATACCCATACCCAACATATTTTTAAAATAATTATCGTAATCTGGTTACCACAGTCATACCTTACATTTTTTTAAAAACACGGTCATATCCTGAATATTGACCTGTACTTGAGCAACATAGAGCCTATTTGACATAGTTTCTAATCATAATTTTTCTCAAAGTTATCCAGACAGTTTTGTGGTAAATTTCTTTACTTTTATTTAAACTTTATTTTTGTAAACTGTAGTTATTCTAAACGACTTTTTATAAAAAGATAAACCAAAGGGGTACATAGTTATACATTAGCACTAACCAGGCTAGAACATACCTTACAAACGAAACTCAAATGGTCATAGGCAAAAAGGCAGACCAGTAACAGAGTAATTTATTAACAGATTGTATGATGTAATTCGCACTGTTCACTCAGTGCGTTTCACATTGGTAAGTCATGCATAAGTACTAGACAAGCACACACCATACAAAGAAACTGAAAAGGTCAAATTAGATAATTTATCTATAGGTTGTATCATGACATTTAGCATTGTTCACTCATTGCATTTCACATAGGTTATCATTATTACTTCTTGTTCTTTTTTTTTTCTTGGCCAAAAATCACTTCTTGTTCTTGAAGAGATAAGATACCCTTCTTTGATACTTTGAATGTCAAAATTGTAAACAGTTTCCGTGTTGCTATGTGTCTAGATACCCAAAAGAATGAAAGGTGTTTGGATATTTAATTCATTGTCAGATGATCATTATCAATTTGTCAAAGATTAGTAAGCAGCCACTGCAGCTCATTTTCAGGTCTTAAAATGTTCCCACGTCCTTGTAGCCATTCTCTATAGTTGATAATATCAAACTCAAAGCTAAAAGAAATCATTCCTGAAGACAATAATGAAATCCCAAAACGATTTTATTGATTAGTTTTGATGTGCCAGCATATTATATTATTAGTAGACGTTGTTTTCTGTTGGCATAACAGTAGACCTTTTCTTATCTGACAATAAGCTTATTAACAGCATACCCAACCAAGAATCCACAACGAATTTCCAGAATAATTCTAATACATGTACATTATTGTTTTCGTTTAAAGGTACCTCTCATTTCATTAAAAAAAAAATCCCAAAATAGCATTATACCAGTAAGATTCAAGCTCTCGTTTCTGTCAGCAGTTGAAACTGTCTGGAAATGACCAAAAATTGCCCTTCAAGGTTGCTTCTTGTCTACGGTTACATAGAATATATTACTTTCACGTATTAAAGATAGACTGAACGAGGGAAAAAAACGATCTATTTTCTTGATGCAACTAAAAAAGAAGAAGAAGAAGAAAAAGAAGAAGAAGTTCATCCTGGTGATTTGTACTAACGATTCAAGAAAAGCCCAAAATATCATATATACCAGTATGATTAAAGTTTTTGTTTCCTTTAAAGTACCTTATTCTGTCAGCAGTTGAAACTGTCTAGAAATGACCAAGAAGTGCCCTTCAAGGTTGATTCTTCTCTACGACTACGAAGAAGAACATATTACTATCAAGGATCAAAGGTAGAATCAATGAGGAAGAAAAAAGAATTGATCTGTTTTCTTGATGCATTTTCATTTTGCAGCTAAATAACAGTTCAGAATCCAGTTCCTATTAATACATTATGCAGTAGTCACTAAAAGGTAAAAGATAAAGAGCAGGTATTACATGGATCCGATTCAACACCTTCAAGCTAATTCTTCAAGATCTGTGCCTTGATCTGAACAACACACCGTTCTTGAATATAGTTATTGATTTTCCGAGCTTCGAATGCTACCAACAGTGTGTGCCAGTGCTTGTCAATTATTAATTATAATTGCTGTGAGCTAACGAAGAAAAAAGCTTCTTTGAGAAGGGCACAAGGCGAGGGAGGGAGGGAGCGAGGGAGGGAGGGAGAGAGCGAGAGACTGACTGTGACAAGCTCGAGAGGTTGGTGGAAGAAAGCGGGAAAGGCCTGAGAGAGGTTTAATTACTTTCTGTATTTATTATTGGAGGAGGAGTGCAAGTCTTTAAACCAATTTATTTGCAATTTTGCTGGTCCGGACAATCTAGAAATAAAGGGCTTAAGATAAATTTATTTTTAATCATCACTTAATAATCTCATAATGTTATATGTATTGATTTTAATAACCACTTTAATATTAAAGCATAAATAATCTTCTTTTTCATATTATTACATTTTCTTTTAGGAATATCCCTCCACCCATACCGTATGGAATTAGTTTAGATTCAATTAGCCCTTCTCTCAAGTATTTTTCATTTGACCGAATCAAAAACCTTTTTCCATGCATAATAAAAAAATCTATAAAAATGTGATCACATAAAATTTAGGAAATGAATTGTATTTTTCATAATTTATAAATAGTATATTTATTATAAATTTTATATATTGATAGATTGATATTGCAAAGGCTCCCAGTACGTGTAAATGAATTATGTGCACATTTAAAAAGAAAAAAAAAACAGTCTAAGTTCGAGACACCTAAGTCACCGAAGTCCGAATCTTTCATGTGTTGCACAAAGGAAGGAGAGAATAATTGGGAGATCCCCTAAAATTCGTCATGAATTTCAGAAACAGTGGTAAAATAAAGAAAAAATGTGCAAGGAACTTCTTCATGGATATTTATATTATTTTTTAGATTTAAAACTCGTTTGTTTTATTTTTTTATAAAAAATCACTTTTTTTATATAAAAATACATTTTAAAAATATTTTAAAATGTTTATTTAAATTTTTAAAAATAATCAAAATATGAAAATAAATAATTTTCTACTTATTTTAAGAAGATGATCTAAACAATTTCTTAAAAAAAGCAGTTACCATAGATTAATAAAGAAAAAAATATGAAAAAGGCATAGTATCAAAATAACTTTATAAAATTACAAAAATAATACATTTATCCCTAAGGGAATATTATAATACAAATCTCATATTGTTCTCTTTCCATCGTCTACTTTAATAGCTAAATAATTTAAAAATGCTTTTTTTTAATTTAACCAAACACAAATTAACTAAATAATTAATCACTTTTTTTTAAAAAAAGGTTAAACAAATGAGCCTTTAATCTATGATTTATATATTTATTTCCAATTTTATTATTATTTTTCCTTTAAGTTTAGGTTGGAATGTTCTAAAATATTTTAGTTTTTAAAAAATTTTTAAATATAAGTGAGATTTCATCAATCTTCCTAAATTGAGTCATTAGGTTAAGTAAGTTCCTATTTTATTAAATTGAGTCAGTCTTTTAGAAAGTTACATTGAGTTCTATAAATGACTATAATTCTAATTGGAATTAGAAGACAAGATTGAGTTAAGTTTCAATTATCTTCTTTCTCTTTAAGCTCTTCTATTTTCCCTTCCTTTATTTTATCTCTCTCTCTCTCCCTTGCTCATTATTATATCATTTGGTATTAAAATTTGGGTTTCCTACCCCATGTTCTTTATGGCTATTGTTGAGCACTTTGAGTGTTCATTTTATCATTGTTTGGATAAGTTTGAAAAAACTTGTGTCTCATCAAATTGTTGGCTAAGCAAATGGATGTAGACATTATTCTTGAATAGAACAACGAAAAATACAAGCTTCAGGTTAAGGAAGAAAATGTATTTTAAAAGATATCCAGCCCTATAGATAATTCCTTAGAATTCAAAGAAAATATTGATATTGTGATTGTCAAAGAAGATGAAAGCCTGAAAAAAGGATAGGCTTCAAATTAATCTCCACTAAT
This sequence comes from Adenanthera pavonina, assembly GCA_026686845.1. Classification (NCBI taxonomy): domain Eukaryota; kingdom Viridiplantae; phylum Streptophyta; class Magnoliopsida; order Fabales; family Fabaceae; genus Adenanthera; species Adenanthera pavonina. The sequence goes on along the minus strand of JAIVEN010000011.1, from coordinate 3,937,212 downwards.
GGAAGCCATGCCCTCTAAAGCTACTTTTTGTGGTTCTCAGCTTCATCTTATTCATGTGTCACTTCATTTGTGTGTTACACTATCTATAGTGAAATTTGTTGCTATTATGGAGAAGCAACATGTTCTTTCACTTTATGATTCTCTTTATTGATACTTTATTCGTTGAAAGGGATTCCCGGAGTTGAATAGTATTTGGATATCTAAGAGAAGTTCATTCACTCAAATCACTTATTTTGCTATCTTGTTTGTAGGAAAGGTTTCCTACATCTAGATGCTATTAACTCTCCGGAGAAGGGATTCTTTCAAGTGGGGGAATATGATGTAGAATGAATAATTAAAATTTTAAATAAAATTATTTTATTAGGATATTTAGATTATCTTTTAGGTTTAATCTAGGATTTATATCTTTATTTTTTATTTTATTATTTCTTTTTTTAAAAAGTTGAGGTTGGAATGTTCTTGAATATATTAATATTTAAAAAAATTTTAAATAAGTAAAATTCTTGTAATCTCCCTAGATTGAGTCATTAGATTAAGTAATATCTTATTTTATTAGATTGAGTCAATCTTCTATAAAATTACATTGAGTTCTATAAATAGTTATCATTTTAGTTGGAATTAAAAGGTAAGATTGTGTTGAATTGAACTGAGTTTCAGTTATCTTCCTTTTCTCTAAACTCTTTTATTTTCCTTTCTATTATTCTATCTCTCTCTTCCTTATGTTCTTTTTTTTTTCTCCCTTTTATTTTCTGTTTATCCTCTCTCCCCATTATTTCTTATATCACTTCTCTTTCTCAAAATTTACCCAAAAAAAAAATAGCAAATCTGAACTCAAAACTTTACTAGTTACTAAGTGTGAAGCGCACAAGAGATCCATTTAGAAGCAACTATTTTGTGCATGGAAAATAGTCCTTCAGGACATATTCAAGGAGGACTACAATAGCAATACTATCATTTTCCGCTTTGATTATAAAATATAGATGTAACCCAAAAAAAAAAAAACCCCCACTTAGTCGAAAAGGAAAATTAAATTAAAAAAAAAAAGAAACAAGTACTAAATACAATAAGGATATCTCATAATCCAGAAAATTATCTCATTAAGGATATCTTTAAGTTTAACTTGTAATGTTATAAAATGTTTTAGTTTTAAAGAAACTTCTAAATAAGTGAGAATTTTGTAATCTCCCTAAATTGAATCATTCAGTTAAGTAATTTCTTATTTTATTAGATTAAGTCAATCTTCTAGAAAGTTTCATTGAATCCAATAAATAGTTATCATTGTAATTAGAATTAAAAGATAATATTAAGTTGAATTAAGTTGAGTTTTACTTAATTTTTTTTTCTAAATTTTTCTATTTTTCCTTCCCTTATTCTATTTCTCTCCCCCCTCTTGAGTTTTTCCATTTCTCCCTTTTATTTCCTGATTACCCTCTCTTTCTCTTCCCATTCTCGTTCTTATATCACTTCTCTTTCTCAAAATTTACCGAACAAAAAAAAAGCAATTATGAACTCAACTTTACCAGTTATTAGGTGTGAAGCGTACCAGAGATCCATTTGGAAGCAACTATTTTGTGTATTGAGAATAATTATTCAGGACATATTCAAGGAAGACTACAATAGCAATACTCTCACTTTCCGCTTTGATTATAAAATATAAATGTAACCCATGAAAAATAAAACCCACTTAGTCGAAAAGGAAAATTAAATTGAAAAAAGAAACAGTATTAAATACATTAAGGATATCTAATAATCCAGATAATTTTCTTGGACTAATATACTCTCTCTAACAAGAATCCACAATAGAGAAACTTGTAAATTCCACGAGGATTCAGCTTCTGCGCTATAATATCATTTTCCCCCATATAGCACTATTGAAGCCTAGCCTGCGTGCATATGTTTCTTACAAGCTTCACTCAAAAGCCAAACTGTAAGAAAAACTTGAAAGAAGACAAAGAAAGAATTGTAATTTTCTGTACGTCTACAAGGAGTAACAATTACAAAGACAATAAAACTTTCTTACCTCATATTTGCAATTGAAAGAAAAAAATTATTATTATTATTGGCCAATTGGACTTAGGCATTAATTGAACAAAAAAAGGTTAATTAAAAATTATTATTATTATTATTATATGCTGCATAGTTTTGAGTTCCTATGAATTCAATGAATAAAACAAAAGGCTAATTATCAATTAATATAAAAAACAACTCACAAAATATTTTAACAATAAATATTTATGGCATGAAATTTTATTATTATAAAAGCATTAACAATATAATGTACTTCTTCTAGTTCTTAATATAAGTCACTTACAACTACCTCACCCTCATCGAAACCAAGAAAAATTTGTTATATCATTAAAATTATCTTAAAAATAATATAATTTCTATTTTTATCCTTTAATAAATATTACAAATTTAAATAATTCACTTTTTCTCTCATAATTAAATAAGGGTATTTTTGAAATAAAGTAATTAATATTTCAGAAACCTATAAAAAGTGACTTATATATAGGAGCACAACAATCTTTTAGAATATAATTAATAAAAAGGACCAGAGAGAGTATCTAATAACTCAAAAAAAAAAAATCACTCCACGGGCATTTGAAAGTGACACAATGGACACTTATGATTTGTTTTCAACCATCTTACAATACAATTATTGTGATAAATATGGTTACATGACATGGCTAAAACATCTCCATCATGGTCAAAATAATTTTGTAAGCAAATACAGCATTGTTCTGCCTTTTATTTCGTCACTTAACACCCTAATTTTTTTAGGGATGTTATAGCTTTTTCGGTTGCCGGAATCATAGACACTTGTTGGATGGATTGCTCTGTGGCGGAATCTATTTCTGTCATATCTTGATAAAGTCGAAATCTCACATGTAAAGGTATGATCGAGAGACGATCAGGAGGTTCCAAATTAGTGTTCCGTTGGGCTCTCTCTTGAGCAACAGATGTGACGATAGGCACAAATCTTAAAATGGAATCTCCATAAAAATAGTTGGATAAGTTTTCACGAAGAAATCCAGCAACATCTCCGAAGAATTCTTCACACGGCATAATTAACGGAGATTCAAACACTTGAAAAGATCCTATTTCGGAAATTCCCGTGTCAGGTGAAATTTCAATCATGATCTCAAAACTATTATGTTCAATTAATTCTTCTGATACTGAACAATCAGGAGATGTCATGGCTACACTTTCAACTTCAAAAAATTAGGATACTTTGTTGTAATGCAAAAATTAATTTCCTCTGCCACAATAAATTTATAAAAATAAATAAACTTAATAATTAAATTTGGAGATGCCGTGGAGGAGCCACTACAGCAGCATTCGCCCCCACCCCGCATTTGTCAAGGTACGTATAATGAAGATAAAGAAAAAAAAAATTCACACTTGAGATATTCAATTCAAAAATTACAATTTGAAAAATTTTTGCCCTTGCTCCACCGACAGTAAGAGAAGCTATAACAACATTTAAAAAAAAAGTGAAGAATTAAGAACGAACAACGTTGTTCTTTGTTGTGAACAATAATGAGAAAAACTATAACAGCAATCAAGAAATTTGAGAAGTAAAAGTGAAGAATTAAGGAAGATCAGCGTTACCTGAGGAGTGGAAGATATTTCCCTTCTTTGTTCTGCACTGTCATCTAACGAGAGACGAAGAGTTCTTTTTGGTCATGGGTTTAATGCATAAGGCTATATAAGTTATTTATTTGAAATTTAAATAACTAGGCTAAATTCAATTAAGATAATTCATTTAGAAGTTTAAAAAATATAAAAAAAAACCCTCTTTGATATAACATAAATATTTAGATGTAAAACAATTAATGGATTTTTTTTCTATTATAATTTATCTTGAGTTAATAATTTATTTCTAAATTTTTTGTTATCATTATTTTTAAATTTGAATTATCAATTTATTACAAAAAGCTATGGCCCTAAGCCTTCAATGTCGGAGGATATAAGATTTTTTGTTTGTTTTCTTTTTTCACCCCTCATCTCTTTTTATCCATTTTTTCTATTCTGTTAAATTTGATATGATCATAACATCCTTATCGCGTGGAAAGGGATCCAAGGCCAAGCCATAGGATACATTTTAAATATTTTATCTGAGTTTTATTTTTATTTAGTTGCCAATAAAATAAATTTCTATCAATTAATAATTTTTTTTAGAGGAAAACGACTTCATCTCATCATATATGTTTAACAGAAACCAATTTATTATCTTGATCTACAATATGATTTTTATTTAATTTCAAATTTTTAATATAATTAAAATTCAGATATTTCTATATATTTTTAGTATTAACACATTTTACTGAGTTTTAATAAAGGAGTTGGCATAATTTTAAATTTGAATGGTACTCCAATAAAACTTACTCAGATTATTTATATTATAATCAAACATGACTACATTACATGAGTGTGAGTTTATATATATATATATATATATATATAACAAATTTAAATTGATTAAATTTGGATTCAAAGAGTTTGAATTAATTCATAAAGGTAATTTTTTAATTTTAAAATTTAAAATAATTAAAAATGAAAATAAAAAACTAATTTAAATTATTCTAGTTATATCTAAATTATTTATATTTTTCAAAAACAAACAAAGATTATGAAACTGTTATTTTTCATAGAAAGGGTATTAATATATTGGTTCCACCAATAATTATACTTAATAAATAGATATCTTCGCATGTTAGAAAAAACTCTGGTATTATATATTTTGTTTTAGTTAAAAAGGTAGAAGATGATAGACTCCATAAGCAAAGGATTTATAAGCAAAGGATTTGATACCAACTGGTTGTTGGATTGAATATTAAAGGACTTAATGATTTTTAAGCAAGATTTTGAGTTTGAATATTGTGAATGAAAAAATTATATTAGGAAAACTTTCCTAATTTAAATTTAACAATATTTAAATATAATCTAGTCAAATAATCAAATAATTATATTAAAAGGAGAGTTATATTTTGATACAACATAATAAATTTATCATAAAATAGGGTCTCTTATTATTTATTTTCCTAATTTTACTATTTATTATTTTAAATTTTAACACTTTTTATCAGTTAAAATTTTTTTTATAATTAATTTATTTTACTGATTCCTAAATTCCTAAATGTAATTCTCCTGATATTATATTGAAAGGGGAAAGGGGAAAAAAATGAAGAAAGGGATTAGTGATGGGCTTTGTAGGAATGGACCCTCAGATTGATTTGACGGTCTGTGCACAGAGATGGGCAGTCAAGAAGATCCAGACACCCTTCAACTTCCGCAGGGGAGAACACCGGAACAGTGAAGAGAGACCATCAGTGATAATTAAACCTGTGCTTGGATGGAGAGAAAAGAAGAAAAAAGAAATGTATTTGAGAAAATACTAAAGAAAATTTTATTTTCCTTACCTTACCTTACTTGTATTTAGAGAGAAAAGTGGGAGGAGGTAAAATTGAAAAGAAAATAATATCTGGATCTCATAAGTTTTTTTCCCCAATTTTTTCTCAAAAAAATGAAGAAATTTTGGAAAGAATATTTTCATTTCAAAATTGCCTACCATTTTATAATTTTAAAATATATTTTATAATTTTTTAAATACATTATAATTTCATCAAGCAATATATTATAAATTAATTCCATTCAAGATGAAAAATATATGTTATAATTTTTGAAATAAAAAATTAAAATTGGACAAAATAATTATAAATTAAGATTAAAATTAAAATTGTATTTTAATTCCATTGAATAATATTTTATAGAAATTATATAAATAATATGGTAGAATAATAAGTTTTATTATATGCAAATATTTTTTTGAAAATAATAAGAAAATAAGAATATTATTATTATTGTGAAATTAGTCACTTTTCTCTTCTTTTTGTTTTTTCTCGTTCATCCAAAAATATCTCTTTTTTTCACTTTTCTCTTTTTTCCATTTTCTCTTTTCAATCGAGGTGGAGGATAAGTTTCAATCTTTGTGAGATTATCAAGGAGGTATTATTGGCGAGTGGATAATAAGGTAAAATCCTCCATATGGAAAATTTTAAAACTGATTAATGTAACAGGAAGTGGCAGAATTTGAGTGCGAAATTCTAACATATCCCAAACGTTAAACTTCATGAGAAATTTTCTTGCTTAAGGAAAAGCTTCACCACTCCACGACATGGATAATGGGATATACTACTAGAAAAATTAAAATTAGTAATGGACAAATCTATCACTAAATAGAAAAATTTGCCGCCAATTTTAGATTTAGTAATAGAAATTAAAGCCCATTAGAAATTTGACAAAACTAATTTTTATGACAAATACATGTCCGTAAGATTCATCACTAACATATCCATCACTAGTACTTTTATCATGGCCTCTAACTCTCAAAATTTTCAACACCTAAGTATTGTTATTGAGCTACAAGTATACTGTACTATTTATACTCAAATTTTAATATATAGATAATATTCAATTGGAAAAATGAAATTTTTATTTATATTATTTTTTTCTTAAAAAAAAATAAAAAAACTGATCACTAGTCTACCACTAATATTTATGTTTAGTAACGGATTTTTATCAATCACAAAATATTTGTCACTAATTTTAATTTTTCTAGTATAGTAATAGAGAAAGAGGATGCTTTTCTTTTTTAAAGCAGTACCTCAGTGGTTTAAAATTGAAGCTTGCAGCTTCTGAAGCAAAAATTCTCAGTAGAAATATTAGTAGAAAGTACATATGAAGTTGTCAATTATACCCCAAATTGACCCCAAGTTCAAGTGTTTGAGGGACTGTTTAATATTGTCTCAACTTATATTTTAAAAGAAGTTATAAGATGTAATTTCTTGATAAATGATTTATTTAAAGAGATGATGTTTGATAAAGTACATTGACATCGTATAATCTATATAACCAACCCTATTTAGTAGGATAAAACTTATGTTGTTGTTATTTCTTGAAGCGTCTCCATACAGAAGATTACTAACATGTTTCCAAGATTTTCTTTCATGAGCTACAATTACTAATTACTAAAACTAAAAAGAAAGCCGGGTGCTTTTTTAATTTTTTTTAACGCCACTAGCCTCATGAAGACAGTAACTTGTCAGCCTCTTCAGGCGATAGCTTTTCATATTTCCATTCATGCCCTTTCCATTCTGGTAGTTGTTGAACCACAAGCTGCATCCATTCCATACAACAAATTACAAGATTTTTTTTTGACAAAATAATAAAACCATTTCTGTTTAAATTTATTAGAGCCATTCTTGTGTCATAAGCCGAACCTTAGCATGAAAAGTCCAATTTATTAAATATTTGGAATATTATATAGTATAAGAGTCAAAAGTCACAAACCATCCCTGTGGAGTCTGCTTGACCAACTGTTGTTTGACATGCTAATCTCCAATTCTTTGGTTTCTGAATCACATTGAAAAGAACTATGATCATGCCAACCACAACTTTGGGCTACAAGCAGAATTCAAGGGCGAATGAGGTACAGGCACAATCAATCTGGCTAGCAAAATATTTACCCTCTTAAGTTTTTCTTTCTCTTTATCAGTACGAGGGGTTAGAAGCTCCTTCCCTTCAACAATCTAGCAGCAATGAAAAAATTAATCACTCGTGGACAGTATGGTTGCTCTTCCTATAAATAGTGTTGTACGGTAAAGGAACTTCCTCTTGTATAAAAGTTCGACACAAGCTATTTGCCTACCTCTACCATACATGTTGCACAAGTTCCACCTCCTGAGCAGTTTAAAAGAGGTCTAGCCTGAAACAAAACATATAATTAAGGCTAAATTACAGTTTATCCTTGTGATTTCACTGGAAATCAGTTTACCTCATTATGGCTTGAAGTGTTCTATTCAACAATCTGGTAATTTGTTCCATTCTAGATTGATTAGATGATACACTTTAAACTATAGGGGGTTGAGCCGTCTATCACTGAAGCATACAAGTTTATTAATACAATCAACTACTTGTTATGCAGAAAATGACAGGATAAGCATCAACAATTGCTGATTGAGATATGAAGTGGAGTATATTTCAGAGCTTACATATGGTCCGTACAGGTCAATATTGGCATCCAGCATTATGTTCCTGAGCTTCTGGCCACCACAAGCGGTTCGATATTGTACATCTGGGGTCCCATCCGGTAGCAAGACAGACTAAAAACCAACCCAGAAAATTAGGATTGACCCAATAATAAGAAACTGCAAAATCCAACATCAACATTGCATCCCCTTTTTCTTCTGCAACAGATAAAGTTTCACTTTTTCTTCTGTAACAAAGAACGTTGCTAACTTTCATTGCAAAATCACATATACTATATTTAACTTACACTGACAAATGCAAATCCAATAGAGGGTGGTTCCGCCGGTTCAGTGTTCTGAGAGTCCTTCTGTGGGACAGTGCCAACGGCTTTAACTGTGGTTCTGACAAAGCTGGGACGCCTAGAATTGAAGGCATTTAGGGATTTGTTGGGCTTTGTGGTGCAGCTCAAGTTATGGGAATGTGATAGAGAGCATAAAGCGTGAGAGTTGAGTTGGAGACTGAGAAGTCCCATTTTTGATATTTAGAGGACAGAAAAAGGTGGGTGTTTATATTTGTCGAAGAAAGGATATTTGGTTGTTATTTGCAGAAAAGTTGGTTTGTGGTCGCTTTTAGTATCTTATCTGATATCTCTAGAGACATGGGCTGTGGTTTTAGAAAAAGAAAAAGCGAAAATAATCCGCTAGAGGAAGGGGTTGAACCTTCGACCTTGTGGTTAACAGCCACACGCTCTAACCAACTGAGCTACTCCAGCTGTTGATGACAACTGGTAAGAGTTATAGTATATATAGTAAAATGTTTGGATCCCTGTGCGAAAATACAAAGGTATCAGTTATATTTTTAAAGTGTAACGGTAGACATGGGACAGTTAAGATTGCATCAGTATGTACAGAATATAAGGAGGGCATTTTAGACTGCTGGGCTTGAAATTTAAAAATATAATTTTTCGTTATCATGAAACCTCTACTGCTTCATATAAAAGTTTTGAAATAAAAAGTTCAAGGAAACATAAACTTCTGGTTAACTATAACGGGTTCTATATTAAAATTGCAATAAGTGTCGTTTCTTTGAATTCGTAATCCAAATGATTGTGATATTAATTTCTTTTTGGAAATAGTATTACTACAAAGTATTAAAAATCAAACTGGCTGGAACACCGTTGAATGATTAAATCAAAGTCGATCCGGTTATAAATAGATTAATATATTTTAAATAATATGAATAAAAAATATAAAATGTATTCATCTATAATAATAAAATTAATATTCAAAATAAGATAAAAATAATAATTTAGTACAATAATTAACCAGCATTTAACATAGATATCATAGATTTGCAAATTTTATACTTTTTTTAAATTAACAAAAATATAGTAAAAAAATTAAAGAAAATCAAAATTTATATTATCACATAATGAAAATAGAAATAGAAATATATATATATATATATAAGAGGAATAAGATAATGCTTGTTGAGATTAGCTTCGAGTTTATTTTGGTTGAAATTAGTATATTTTAACATAATTTTTATGGTGATGAGTAGTATATAAAGATTTTTGTGTTGTAGTTAATTACAAAAGTTCAATTTAATATATGTGTGTGTATATATATATTAAATATTGAACACATATATACATATCAATAACAACTTATAGTTCAAATGACGGAGGGGCGCAGGTGTCATTTAAGTGGTTGTGGATTCGATATGGATGCTTCATTTCAAAAGTCAGTTCCGATCATATTTCGGATAAAAACCATTGATCAATTTGTCCGGTTTTCAATCCAATGAGTAGTATTAGCTATGTTATTCTAAAAATAAAAATATCAGTGATGTTCGGTTTGCAAGTATGAAGAGTGGATATTTTCTTTTCCATTTTTTATTTTAAACTGATTTGGAATATGAAATTTCGTAAAATTCATCTTAAATTTAGAATACGAAACTTTTTTGGACAATACGGTTTGCTCAACGTATCATGTTAAATGATACTACCATGAATACCATTAACCTCAGACTTCTGATCAAGTACATTGAGTCTAATCCATTGGAATGCTGCATCAAAATAACGCATGTCCTTCATTAATTGAAAAAAAAAATTCCTTTTGTTTCCTAATTTGTTGTTCTTTACCTATCTAAGAGAACTTACCGATATAGCTGTTTTGTTTTTGTTTATCCGAGAGAACTTGTGATATATAGGGTATGTCAGACAATATTTTCTATTTAATTGTTCTTAAAACAGTTTTATATAATTATTTTTTAGAATAAATTTTAAAAATAAAAAAATAAAAAAATTTATTTGAATAATTATTATCAAAATCATAATTAGTAAGTATTAAATGAGATATTTAAAATTTATAATTTTACCATTAATGATGTGAGTATTTTTCACATTTTCTTATATTTTTTAGAATAAAAACTATAAAATACCTTAAAGATATTCTGAATTTTCTGTATTTTTATTTTTTTATTTTTTTTAAAAAATATTTTATAAAAAAATAAATTTATCAAGCAAGTTTTTTTATTTTTCAGACATAAAAAATTAACAAAATTATTCTAAAAATATAAATCAAATAAATCTACAGTTGTTTTCTTTTTGTTTTGCCAAGAAAAAAAAAACATGTTGAGTACAAGAACGATGGGAATGTGAGTCACCTCAGTTCACCAAATTAGCTTATTATGGGCTAGTCTCTAAGATCCCGTTTGGTTGCCTTCAGTCAGAGGGAAAGGAATGGAATCCTTGTATGGATTCCATCGTGAGGATGTTTGGTTGTGGCCATTTTCATTCCTGTGGAATCTTGTCTCCCCCAGATGAAACTATCTTCATTCCTTCCCAAATAGGTGCAGTCCTGACTCCCACGCGATAGAATCAACCAATTTCAAAAATGCCCCTCACCCCCTTCCCCATGCTTCTTGTCAGTGAGCTTTGTTTGGAGTTCAGATCCGGGTTTGAGTTCTAGATCGCTATCATCCTCCACCTTTTTCCTTCTCTACCGTCCTTGTTGTTCTCACTATCGGACCAGTGTTGCGAGCTCACAGATTTGTTCATTGGTTTGCGACAAGATAACACATAGGTCCTGGGTTGTGCTCTTTCTTTCATTATCACCGTTGGACCAATGCTATGAGCTCGATGGTCACCCGAGTTTTGCAGATCATTTGATGGTCGCGTCGTCTTCTTCCATTCTATTCTAGTCCGAGTTTGATGGTTACCCCCATCAGTCTTCTTTCCATAAAGTATCAGGCTTTGCATAGATCTATTACGTGGCTCGCAATTATTTAATCTGGGTTTGATGATAATAATGATTATTTGCTTTTCAATTTCTGTAAATGGTTGGCTTGTGAAAATTTTTTGATGTTGCCAGTGGTGGTTGTATCAATAGCGAGGGTGGCTATGTTGGGAAGAGGAATGATAGGGAGGGAGAGGTTTGTTTTTTATTAGGGGTAAAAGGGTACTTTTACTCTTATTTTAATTTTTCTTTTAATGAAAAATAAAAATCATTCTATCATATTTAATATTATACCAAACAAACTGACAGTAATAATTATTCCATTCCATTAACATTTTATCCTATAACCTAATAGGCCCTAAGTGAGTAGGACTAGGCCGGCTCTTATTTTTGGTGGGTTATATTTTTATCAACCTAATATGGGGGTCAGCTCATACATACATACATATATATTAATTAAATGATATAAATTTGAAAGTTAATATTTAAATATTTATAATACATATTAGAATTCTTAAACATCACTAATACATAATATTACGATATAATATGATAAGATGTATAAGTAATATATAACTTATGAGTGATAAGTGAAAAAAATCAAAGTGGGTGCAGATTTTGTATGTTTGGAGTTCTCACCAAAGGTGAAGACTTTTAAGCCTCACATTAATAGAAAGTAAATGTGAGTATATATGTTAGGAGGTAAGAGTTTATTCCGTGATTTTATCCAATCCTATAAGTTCAATTGGAACTACCCTAGTTAGCAAGAAAAAAAAAAAGTAAACAAGCTTACTCCCCTTTGCCCCGATTTCGAAATTTTTTAAAAATTATATGCTTATTAAAGTAAACTACCCTAGTTCCCAAGGGTGGATGTTGCAATTTTGCGGTGGTGACAGTGGCTGGGTTGTCAAGCGATGGTGGTGACCAGCATTCGATGTCATCGACCTTCTTCCTCTCCAATGGCTCCCTCCCTCCTTCGTCCAAGAGTCTTGAGTCCAAATCCCCCTCGCTTTCACTTCTATCCCTCTTCCCTTTTCTTTTCTTTCTGTGAAAGGTGAACGGCATTTAGACCATGGCACTATAAATATAAACTTAAATTATCAAAATGCTATAAGTTAAACATTATTTCTCAAAATGCTACAAATTTTATATATCGGTATTAATGCCACTGAGACTAATTGTCCACTGACACCCATCTCAGTTTAATACAAATCGAGATGTGATGTTAATTTTTTTTAAACATAAGGTAGCCTATCACCCTATTCCCCTCCCCCACCCATCACCCACTCCCCCATTGGCGTACTCCCATCCTCCCACCCACAAACCTCTCTCTCCCCCTCCCATATAATTATAATATGTGTAGTATAATATAAATGATCATTAAAATAAATTCCATTTGAATTTTTAAAATGTAATAAAAAATTAAAATTTTTAAAATGTATTAAGATTTTTCTAATCGAAGCATTCTAATTTTTTTTATGATACGAGGTAATATTCATTACATATTTTAAAAAAAATGTTGTTATATTAAGAATTAAAGAAAATATTTAGAAAATTTTCCTCACATCTCATTATCTATCTCAATTGGTATAGAAGTTTCCATTTTTTTTTAATATAAGAACCTTCAGTTCTTAATATAAGACCATTTTAATTAAATTATGTGAATTAAGAATGCGAGTTAAAATTAGTTAGTTACATTAATTTTTTCAAAAATCAAGACATTATTCTAAAACTATTCTTATGTAATCTATTTCTCTCTCTCTGGAATAAATTACATAAGAAAATTTTTTTAAAATGTATAATAAATATTACCTCATATATTAAAATTTTAAATTTCTTATTACATTTTAAAAACTTAGATGAAATTTATTTTAATGATCATTTATATTATACTACACATATTATAGTTATAAATATAAATACTATATATTATATTATTGTAATTATATAATTATATGGGATGGGGAGAGAGAGGTTGGGGGAGGGAGGGAGTATGCCCATGGGGGAGTGGGGGTAGAGGTGGGAATTTGGACTGACCTAGCCCATATGAGTCAGCTCGTCACGGGCCGGGCCTAATATGGGCTGGGCCCAAAAACTTATTTATAAAATGGACTGTATTTTTTTAAGCCCAACTCATATTTAACGAGTTATAGGCTAGACCATGGGCCCATATATTTTTTAATTTTTTTAATTTTTAATCTAATTTAACATTTATAAAATAATACAAACTTTTTTTCACATACATAATTATTTAAATCAAGATAGGTAAACCTAATTATATACTCCATCCAGTCCACAATATAGGGTGTGAGACCCACTTTTATGCCCATTAAAAAAGTTAAAAAACATCCTTAAAAATACCAAATGTTCCAAATATCGCCCTATTTAATGAAGCAATTTTACAATCATCATAGCAGTCAATTTCCATAGGACAGAGAGAAGAACTCACCACTCACTGTTATATCCCCAGTTCTGCATAGTATTGGCGTTGGAATTCTCTACCGTCAGTGGAGTGCAATCTGCATAATACACTATTGGACCAATAAAAATGAATTCATAAATTAAATAAAATCAACTAGACGAATGAGAATGCAAGATTTTCAAGAGGAGAGGAAGAAAGCCGTCTGAAGTTTTGTTTTGCAAAAATTAAATAAACAAACCTAAATCGTCACAACCCTCCCTTATTGCTTGTTTAAAGAGCTTGTGAAGTTGAACACAAAATGAGAAAGCCAAGCTTAGCAAATGATAATGGAGATTCTTCCAATGGAATCTCATTAAGAATGTTATCATCCACCATTACCAATCATTATAATGTTTGACTTGAACCGAGACCCAAGCTTAGCAGATGATGATGGAGATTCTTCAAATGGAGCGACAATTGAATCAGAGAACTTCGATGGCTTTATACTCTGTTCTGACAATGGGAGAGATTGCAAAGGGGAAAGCTCGACTTAACACTCACTGCTTGACTTAAATGTTCTCCCAATGGCTGAAACTTTTAATGGGGATTCTTCAAATGGAGTAACAATTGAATTACAGAACTTCCATGGCTTTATGCTCTGTTCTGACAATGGGAGAGATTGCATAGGGGAAAGCTCAACTCAATACTCACTACTGGACTTAAATATTCTCCCATTGCCTGAAACTTGTGATGGATCAAGAATTGAATCATAAAATTTGGATTCATATATGCTCTGTTTTGATGATGACATACATTGCAGAGGGGAAGACTCGAATCCATTACTTGAAACTTCTAATGGTGTTGAGATAGAAGGATGCGATATGCCTAACACTCGTGCAGGAATTGAGTTTTAGTAAAGTGTCTTCAACTCCTGCGATGAATTGTCATTACTATATTTGGAGCATCTTTTTCACATCTGATAGTGACGTCTTCTTTCATTTTTTATTTAAACTTATAATACTACTAATTTTTTGTACATCATGTTATTTGCATCTTGTTATGACATTTTTTTTATTTCATTCATTTTATTTTTTGTATGCTTTCTTTTTATGTTCGAAATTTTTTAATCATTTTATTCATATTGCACAGTACTCTTAATTTCATTTTTAATTTAAATTTATAATACTATTAATTTTTTTTACAGCATAGTATTATTCGCATCTTGATAAGGCAAAATTTTTTTTATTTTGTTCATTTTAATTTTTGTATGCTTTCTTTTTATGTTCAAATTTGTATAATCATTTTATTCAAATTGCATAGTACTCCTACTTTCATTAGGCATACATTATTTTTTTTAATTTAAATTTATAATACTAATTTCATTTTAACATAAAGGCATTTTTTTATTTTGTTCATCTTTTTTCCTTAATTTAAATTTAACAGTATAGTACTCCTAATTTTATTTTGTATTAGTATCTAGTCATTTTGTAATTATTCAGCATTTTTTTTACTTCTGTTCCTTTTATTTTTTTAAAGCTTTCTTTTCAATTGCATTTTCTTTTAAATTTTTTCCATTTTATAACTTTGTTAATTTTATTTAAATTTGTTATTGTTAACATTTGTTTAATTTTTTTTTTCCATTTTCATTGTAGATGAAGCTGTCATAGAGGGAACAATTATGAAGCGTAATTTTTTAACAAATGAACAACGGACATGTATTGGTATATGTTTAAAGAACTCATCTCATGAAGGCAAATTGAAACCGGGAATCAAAGAAAAGCTTGTTTCAATGTTCAACACTTATAATAGTGCAATTGATCACATTTGGCGATAAGTGAGGGAAACTGGTGACTCATTTCATAAGAAGACAAAAAATTGTCATAGAAAGAGAATTGAATTAGACCTTCAAAGCATCTGGGATATTCCTCTATCATAGCGGTGTACTCTCCAATCACTAGCTTGAGCATTGAATACCAACGAGACTTCACTTATTAGACGAAAAAAAGATGGTTCTATCCGTCGACACTTAAATGCAATTAAGCCATTGAAGAAAGATGCCAACATGATTGCTCGTGTGAAGTTTTGCTTATCTATGCTTGATGAGTCAACCATTACGCATGATCCTACATTCAAATCCATGCATAGTATTGTACATATCAATGAAAAATGGTTTTATATGACTAAGAAGTTGGTGAACTATTACCTTCTGCCAGATGAGGATGAGCCACACCGGACATGCAAGAGTAAGAACTTTATTGGTAAAGTTATGTTTCTTGTAGCTGTGGCTAGACCAAGATTTGACGGTGAAGGGAAAGAAATTTTTTCTGGTAAGATTGGTATGTTTTCGCTTGTGACACAAGAGCCGGCAAAAAGAAGTAGTGCCAATAGACTTGTAGGTACACCAGTGACCAAGCCCATAAATTCGATTAATAAGGATGTTAATAGGCATTTCATGATTGAGAAGGTTTTACTTGCCATTAAAGAAAAATGGCCAAGGGAGCATTTAGGAGAAACAATATTCATCCAACAAGATAATGCTCCATGCCACATTAGCGAAAACGATGCTGAATTTTGTCAGGCTGTACACAAAGATGGTTTTGATATACGTTTAGTTAGTCAACCTCCAAATTCTCCAGACTTGAGTGTCTTGGACTTGGGCTTCTTTAATGCTATACAGTCGTTACAACACCGGGATGCACCAAAGACTATTGATGACCTTGTTGGTGCTATGGAAAAAGCATTTCTAAATTTCTCATCCCATGAATCCAACAAGATCTTCCTCACACTACAAAGTTGCATGGTGGAGATAATGAGGAATAAAGGTTCAATCAACTATAAGATTTCACACATGAAGAAAGACATAATGGAGAGGCAAGGTTCACTTCCAGCAAATATGGATTGTCCTTTGGAGGTGGTGCAAAAAGCTATGGATTACTTGGGAGAAGTTGGTGATTGATGACAATTGTTTTTTTTTTGTCTTTTTTATTTAATGACTTATGGCATTTTATGGTTAATATAGTAAGATGCAAAGATAAAAGGGGCTACTTTTTTTTTTTGGATAATTACTTAAATTTGGCTATCCTTCTCAAGGTCATCAGAATTGAAGGTCATGAGAATTGAAGATGCTCATGCAATCCATGGCCAAAAGTTGTGAACTAAAAAGCTTCAATGGAGAAGAATGTTTCATTTTGTTATTTCGACTTGCATTTTTCTTAGGAAAAAACTTGCTAGCCAATAGCCATAATGTATATATATCCACGAGCAACAAAATAAAAAAATAGGAAAATAGAGAGTTTCGATGGGTTGGTTAGGGAATGATTAAAAGGATATCAAATTCTTTTACTGTAGTAGACCCACAAGTTTCTATGCTATCAAGATATGATGAATTTATCCTAAAATTTAATTGTAGTACTTTTAAGAAAACAAAAAATGTAAACACCATAGGCAGGACCACGTTTGAAACGCTCTAATGAAAATAATATCAAGTTCTTCAAAGAAAAAGAGACTAAAGACAGATTGCAAATTCAGAGTAAAAGATCAATACAGATAGCAAATGCATCCCATTTCTTTTCATATTGTTAATTCATTGTAGAAAAGGATAAAGACACCACTCCCACATCAATTTTAATCTTCATCACTCCAAAACAAAATGATACAGATTGAAATGTTGATAAAGCAAATTAATAAAAATCTGGAAAATATATTTTCAGCATTTTCAGTAAAAACTCATCCTCAACCACAAGTAGCATTTTCATACCAAAGTCCTTATCTTCTTCATTGGGTATCTTGTTCAGATCAAAATCCTTCACAATTGGACATTGATGGTCATCTGTCTTAAGTAGCTCGTCGAAGTTCTTGTAGTATTCCTCTGGTTTTTGGTTTAGAGGACACATCTTCACACCTCCATTGTAGACATCTTCAACCTTGGTGTTTGTCTGTTCAACCACAGCATAACCATCGACATACTCTGTTACCACCGGCGAGGCCTCACCATCGAATGAGTCAGCAACCACCGCGAACTCAAGATCATCTATGGAGTTTGAAACCACCTTGTATACATCACAGTCAATGGAGCCTCCACCCTCCATGAACCTCTCACCACCCATACACTCTTTTACCACTGTCGGCACCTCACCATCGACGAACCCTCCACCCTCCATGAATCCTGCACCACCCACAGAGTCTGTGACCAGCTGTGACAACTCACCATCAAACGAGTCTTCAACCACCGCATCCTCAAATAGCAGCTCGTCTCCCATCGATCAATACTTGAGTGAAAACATTCCATTGAAGAGGAAGGATTATAAAATCCGGTGACTTGCGACTCCTGGGTTCTCTCAATTAGAGGAAGGTGATAAGTTTGATTCCTTTTGCATGATTTCTCTCACATCTTTAGATGATATGATGACTTCAACCTGAAGCAAGCCAGGTGTTACTTTTAGTTTGCATCACATTTACCCACACAAATAATTAAAGCAAGGTAAAATAATTAAACCAGGGGTAAATTGGTCCAAAAAATTTCCTACACCTTATATTGTGGAAAAAAAAAACTGGATCTCACACCTTATATTTTGGACCGGAGGGAGTATTAATTATCAACATCATCATTGATCATCACTATTAAAATTATTAACAAAAAATATTTAAAAAATATAAAAAGAAAATGGGCTAAACGGGTCAGCCTGCAGCCCATGTGGGCCAGCCCATTTTTTGACCGGGCCAAATGAGCTTTGGCTCAAAAGCCCGTTTCTTATAAAAGGTTTCAAATTCCTAACTCAGCCCGTTATTTTTTTCAGATTAAACGGGCCAACCTATCAGGCTTACCCTATATTCCTAACTCAAAGTGAGGGAGTGGGTGATAGGTGGGGGAGGGGAATAGGGTGGGCCTACCACCTTATGTTTGAAAAAAAAAAATAACATCACATTTCAGTTTATATTAAATTGAGATGTGTGTTAGTGGACAATTAATTTCGGTGATATTGACATCGAGATGTAAAATTTCGTTCTGTCTCAAATTCATGTCTAATTTTAATTTCTTCTTCCGACCCTCTCACCTCCAACTCCCTATCCTATGCTCGTATACATTGGATGGGTCCCTTCAATTATTGATCGCCCTCTACTACTGCTTGTGACCTTCAATTATTAGGAATGATCCATTAATTGCATAAATGCTCTGTTGGTTTACTTAAGATTCCCATTTTTGGCTTACAGGAGAACATTGCAAACATTGGAGACAGAGTCTGAAACCCAAATTGATGATGGTTACTCGTGGATAAAGTATGGTCAAAAGAATATAATGAATGCCAAATTCCCCAGGTAAATTCTTCTGTTCCTCTCCTGTCTAAATCTTATGAAAGATTAAATAGATAGGGAAGACATACATACCGATCGAGAAAGTATTCTTCCACACAGAGAGGATGGAGAATTCTAGGCGGTAGAAACAAAATCACTCGGAGTTTTTTACTAGTTCACTGTAGATACACTCAGGAAGGAAAATTGAGAGGAAGAGAGTAAGAGCATCTCAGTGAGAGAAAAATAATCAAAAGATACGCTTCGGGATCAGAGAGTCACTCTTTTGAAAATAACTCTAAAACTCTCCTTCACGTACGCACACACGTTCACCCTTTTTTTCTCCGAGCGTGTGTTGTGTGGGAACAGTTAACATTAACCGTTCCCTCCCTCTCTTATTAAATTAATATTAAATAAAATACTTTTTATTTTATTTTCATTTTGGGCCCTTATGTTTGGGCTCTCAATTTCTATCCATCAAGGGTGAAACCCAACATCTCCCACTCATACTTGATGGGTTAACCTCTTACAATTCTTCCTTTCCATTTCATACTAAGTGTCTACCGTGACTGCATGGGCATGACGTCTATAATTAGGTATTCTTATACTAGAAATCCTTTTCAAGGACCAGTATAGAATTACCTTATGTATTTTACATTTATCTTGTTCATGTATTATGCCTTGAATGTCCTATATTTACCCATATACACTTTCATCCATGGTAAATCTAATCCCTCATAAGTTTTTATATAAACTTAGATTGCCTAATTCTTGTATACTTAGTGTCTACGCTTAAGATGTTAACATCATAACTTCTTAACGGACATGTCTTAGACACCAGTATAAGTGTGTGTATATTCAGATAATCTTCCTTTCGTCCATATTTCATTTCAATATGAAACAATTGCTTACCTAGCATAAGACCTTTTGATCGAATTTATCATGACCATTGGATATATGCTAAAGTAGCTAACATTGAATCATTTTTCATGAAAATGTCAAAGTCATAAGGACATTAATGAGATGATTTATTTCTCTTTGGAACTCACACAGTAATGAAGCAGGGATCTATTCACTTACTTCCCATTTGCAGTTTTAAAAAAAAACACATGCAGTATGAATTGCATGCTACGATGTTACTCTTATCACATAAGAGCGTATGTCGATTTTGTTTTTGTTCTTAATACTGTACAGATTTAAGTTTAGACACACACAGTGTCTAACCCGAATTCTACCAATGCTTCCATTTATCATAACGTCTTTATTGGAGAATTCTCATCTGGTTACATATATTATGGATTGTGGGTATCCATAATTCAATCCAAAATTTATATTTATTGGATCTCATCCCGACCTATTCTCTTCTTTTGTCGGGGTGACTTATTTTGTATTGTTTAACTGTCATATCTGCGCTCTAGTAGATTTACTAGTGAATACAAAAGATGTCTCATCTTTGCCCACTCTCCATGAGTGTCAAAGGTAGTTGCTCGTGTGAGAAAGCTAACCTTATCAACATGTACGACATACTAGACATTGTATATTTTTCATAAGTATATGTACTCGAATGACTCAATTATAGAAAAATGCACTTAATTTTATTCATATAATTGATCATTACAGAGATTTGTGTTACATCATATCCTACGAATACCAAGTGATTTTACATGATCAACATATATATCTCTAGGTATTCGCTTGGTAAAGGGATCAGCAATCATTTGACGTGTAGGAATATGGCGAATTGTAACACTTTTCTGTGATATGGCATCTCGTACAAAATTATACTTGGTGTCTATGTGCTTTGTCTTACTATGATATTTGGGATCTTTAGTGTAGGCTATGGCAGCCTCGCTATCACAGTTTATCAAAATTGGATCCAATTTATCACCAATGATCCCTAAGTGTTTTATGAATCTTTTCAACCATACTGCTTTTTGTACTACTGCAGAACATGCAACGAACTCTGCTTCCATGGTAGATAAAGCAATACAAGTCTGTTTCTTGCTACACCAAGATATAGCTCTATTGTTTAACAGAAAAACATATCCAGAAGTCGATTTGCGCTCATCTAGATCTCCTCCCCAATCTGCATCGGAGTATCCTACCAAGCGTAAATCGCTTCCTTGATAACATATAGCATAATCTGCTGTGCCTTGCAAATATCTCAGGATTCTTTTCACAGCTTTCCAATGTTTCAGTCCAGGGTTTGACTGGTACCTATTGACCAAACCAACTGCATAACATATGTCTGGTCTCGTACACATCATGACATACATTAAACTACCAACTGCACTGGAATAAGGGACTCTTTCCATCATCTTCTTTTCAGACTCAGTCTGAGGACACATATCTCGGCTCATATTTTCTCCTCTTGAAATAGAGGTATCCATAGGTTTACAGTTTTTCATGTTGAATCGCTCAAGAATTTTCTCAATGTGATTTTTCTGAGAAAGGGATATTAATTTTCTTGGGCGATCTCTATGGATCTTAACTCCTAATATATAATCAGCTTCACCCATGTCTTTCATTTCAAAATTCGAAGATAGCCATTCTTTGGTAGCTATAATCGATTTTAGACTATTTCCGGCTAATAGTATATCATCCACATAAAGGGATAATATCACAAGATTCTTTTCAAAATTCTTGATGTATACACAGTGCTCCTCGTCGATTATCTGGAAATCGTACGAGGTTATAGCTTGGTGAAACTTCAAATACCACTGTCTGGATGATTGTTTAAGTCCGTAAATGGACCTTTTTAACTTGCAGGCTTTATTCTCTTTCCCTTTCTCAATGAAACCTAATGGTTGTTGTATATAGATTTCTTCATCTAGTTCACTATTTAAAAATGCGGTTTTTACATCCATCTAATGTAATTCTAAATTTAAACTTTCTACTATTGCTAGAATTAGTCTTATGGAGTTAAAACGCACAACAAGTGAAAAAGTATCTTTATAATCTATACCTTCTTGTTGAGTATACCTTTTTGCCACTAATCGAGCCTTGTATCGTTCAATCGATCCATCTGCATTTCTCTTAATTTTGAGAATCCATTTATTCCCAATTGCCTTCCGTCCAGATGGAAGATTGACCAAATCCCAGACTTGGTTTATCCTCATTGAATTCATTTCCTCTTCCATTTCTTTCTTCCATTCATTACTAGCAGGGCATGATAAAGCCTCATGTATTGAATTAGGCTTATCATAATCTTGTAGGGTAACTATAAGTGTAGTCCCTTCTATTGGGAAATGTCTCTTTGGTATACTTTCTCTGTTACTTCTCCGCAGTGGGATCTCTTGTAAGTTATTCTGTTTTTGAACAGAATGTTGTACTTGTCCTTGTGAGCTCCCACTAGAATTAAGAGGTTGAGGTATATAAATTTGTTCATCAGTTTCTTCATGTATCTCATAAAGAAATACAGTACGATTTACCTCACCCCTGCTAGGAAATTTGTTTTCTAGAAATGTTGCATCTCTAGATTCTATTTCAGCGACACTTCCATCCTGGTTTTCTCCAATGAAAACGTAACCCTTAGATTGTTCAGAATATCCAATAAAGATACATTTCTTCCCTCTTAGACCTATTTTTCCATATTTGTGGGAAGTATTATGGACATAAGCAGCCGACCCCTAGGGTTTTAAAATATTTAAATCCGGCTTACAATTTGTCCATAGCTCATAGGGTGTTGATGTGACCGATTTTGAAGGCACACGGTTAAGTATGAAGGCTGCTGTTAAAATTGCATCTCCCCATTACGAAATGGGTAGATTGGCTTGTGCCATCATGGACCTAACCATGTCTAGTAATATTCTATTTCTTCTTTCGGCTACACCATTTTGTTGTGGGGTGCCAGGGATTGTAAGTTGCTTTACTATTCCCTTTTCTTCACAGAGCTTTTTAAATTGATCCGATAAATATTCACGTCCGCGATCGGTTCTTAATGCTTTGATTTTCTTGTCCATTTGATTTTCAGCTAAGTTCATGTATCGTCTAAAACATTCTAGTGATTCAGATTTATGTGACATCAAATAGACATAACCAAATCGCGAGTAATCATTAATGAAAGTGATGAAATAAACAACTCCATGTTTTGCCCTCACACTCATAGGACCACAAACATCTGAATGGATTAATTACAATGGAGTTTCTGCCCTAGTTCCAGTTCCAAATGGTTTTCTAGTTGTTTTACCAGCCAGGCAATGCTCACATAAGGACATTTCCATTTTATCAATTGCACCTAGCAGTCCTTCTTTAACTAGTTTAATCATTCTATTTTGATTAATATATCCTAATCTAGCATGCCAAGCATTCATATCAACATTTGAATTGGAAGAAGTTGCAAAGCAATCATGCATATAAAATACATCAACAATGTCCATAACAAAGAACTTCTTTGAAAAAAAAGTTGAACCATAAAAGGTTGTCCTTAATGAAATGTCTGCTACTTTATCATGAAAATTTACATTAAACCCATAAATTAATAAGCAGGAAATAGAAACTAAGTTCCGTCGGATGTCAGGTGCATGGAGTACATCATAGAGGATCAAGGTTTTTCCACCTCGCAAAGTTAATTTGCAGGTTCCTATGCCTTTCACCTCAATTCTCGCGTTATTACTAACATAAAGCCGCTTGCTTTGATTCGGCAACTGATGGTACTCTGTAAAGGATCCTCGATCCCTGCTCACGTGGTCTGTGGAGCCTGAGTCAATTATCCAAGAAGAAGAAATAGTTTCTGTTAAAAAAACAGTACTTGAAACATAAGACATATGTGAATTAACATAATTCACTAATACCTTTTCACATTCATTTTGCTCAGGGCAATCCCTTGCAAAATGACCCATTTTCATGTAGGAATAACATTTAACCTTACTCAGGTCAGTATTCTTCTTCTTTCCGCCTTTCTTCCCTCTTTTCTTGAAAGGTTTATTTCCCTTTTTAAATTTCAGGCCATTCTTCTTACCCT
The DNA here is from genome assembly GCA_026686845.1 of Adenanthera pavonina. Taxonomy (NCBI): domain Eukaryota; kingdom Viridiplantae; phylum Streptophyta; class Magnoliopsida; order Fabales; family Fabaceae; genus Adenanthera; species Adenanthera pavonina. Next base: position 3,913,289 of record JAIVEN010000011.1, on the reverse strand, counting down.
TTCTTTGATATTTCTTGCCCTTTTTGAAATTGAGCTTAGGGTTAGAAGTTCCTGCTTCTTCAGTCAGATAGGCTTATCCAGATGCTCTGTAGGCCTCTAGACATTCATCTTCAAGCTTCAGATGTTTTGCCACATCACTAAAAGTGTTTATATTCTCATTATGGGTTAAGTTGACTTTCATGTGTTCCCAACTTGAAGGGAGTGACCTTATGACAGCCCGAATTTACTGTTCATCAGACAATTCATGCCCAGCTTCCTTCAGTTCTCTGATCATGCTGGCCATCTCTCGTAGATACTGTTTCATAGGAGTATTAGACCTTAACTTATAAGTATCAAACTTAATTGTCAGCCTTCTTAGTTTGGTGGTAAAGGTACCTCCAAACTTATCCTTTAATGCCGTCCACATGGTTTGTGCAGTTGAATATTTCTCATACTCACACATTAGGTCATTGGCCATAGTGCCTAGCATAGTAATGCGTGCTATGTTGTTCTTCCTTTTCCAGGCCATTTAGACCTCTTGGTCTCTCCTATGTTGGGCTGTATTGCCGGCTTCTGGTTGTGCCATGACTACAGTCAGTGGCTCTATAGCATCTTGTTCTTTCAATATATATGAAACCTTTCGGTGTCAGATGTCCCAATTATCCCCATTTAGTTTATCTTCCTTGTTCAGCTTAGTCATTATACTCTTGGTTGCCATTCTCAAATCAGTTACTAAATTATCCCACATAAAGGACTTCTATTATTGATCTGAACTAAACAATATATTAATAAAATATACATGTAACATAGTACAATATACAATGTCATATACTTGTATTATTTCTTATTAGAACAATAATAATTTCATTAGTTCCATAATCAGGAGACCACAAGTGTATCTCCCATCACATGGATGCTAGTGTTATCATTATTTTCTATTAAAATTTTAATACAAGTACTAGAATAATTAACTAAAAAAAATCGTATTTTAAGAGCTCCCACTCAAATAAAGCATAAAAAAAAATTAAATCCATACAAGAACATAGTCATTGTACAAAAAAAATTAATAAAAAAATATAAATTAAACAAGAAAACAGAAATTAATAATTTTCCTCTTAAGAATGCGATTCGATATTTTCATAGCTCTATTAATCGCATCGATCCAGGTGTAATCTGAATATTTCTTGTTTTGTGTATTCAGATTTTCTCTTAACTTAATAATGACGTTCGCGAAGAACTCAGCATCTTCCATATTCACCACAAAGTGTGAATACTTTGCAAGAATTGGATACAAGTCTTTTAAATGTTTTATTTTTGTTGCATCCCTATTTGTTATGTCTTGTGTTACATAGTGGGTAAGGGGTTGATCTACTTCTTGATCTTTAATTTTAGGCTCTTCAAAAATAATTTCATCTTCCTTTGGCCCATTTGGATCTGTATACACATCTTGAAGTTCCTCGGGATTTTCTTCTCCTTCTAGAAATACCTCATCAGGATCTTCATCAAAAAATTCATCCTCTGGAATAAGTTCTTCCAAATACTCATAACTTGGAGAACTATATCCAACTATTTTAGTGCTTTCAGAATTCTCTTGCTTCATTATTTTTTACCTTCAATAAAATAGTAGGAATTATTAAAATAATTTTTAAAAAAAATTTTTTATCAAAAAAATGTACTGAAATAGCTCTAGATAGATCCAAAATTATCTCAAAACTAGGTAAATAGTATATCAAATTGAAGATCTCGAATTTAGAAATTTTCAGAAGCAAATCGTGGCAAAAAATACCCATGCACGTGCCCCCACGCACCCAAAGAAGTCTAGACTACAAAAAAAAAATGAAAAAAATTTAGTCCACGCGCGAGGGAGGCGCGTGAACGACACGCGCCGTCGTGTACGGCGATTTCGGCCACACGCGTCGGCCAGACATCTTCCACACGTCACCAGCATTCTGACAGTGTCCTCCACGTGGCCCAATCACGTGCTGATGGGTCTCACGCGCCACGTCAGTAATCCCAACTCTTTTTTTTTTGTTTATGGGCTTAATGTCTAGGCCAAAAATTTTTTTTTTAATTTAACTTTTTTTTAATAGGGCCGAATGATGCCGGCCCATAAAAAAATTATTTTTTTTTCGTTGGGCTAGTCTGCTGTGGCCCAAAAAAAAATCTCTTTTTTATACGCAGCCCATTGTCAGTGTTGGTTTTTTTTTTAAGGCAAAACGACGTGTCGTTTTGGCATTTCGCCAAAACGACCCATCACTGAGGTCATCCCTGACCTCCCACCGGGTCAACCCAACCTGGTACAGACCCGGTGGCGGACCAGCGAATCTGTCACCATTTTTCACCATTTTCTCCTTTGTCCGGCGTCTGTTTAAGGTGATCTTGGTGTCATTTTTCTCGTCTCGTCGTCCTCTACATGATGATAGCCTCCTTTTGTCCAAAAAATTGTGATTTTAATAAACCCAATTTTTTAAATTTCCTCCGCAGACGAAATGTTTTTCGGCATCCAGTGTTCATTTAATGCAATTTTAGTAGCCTTTTATTCATATCTTTATTCTCTACACAATGGTGTACATATTTTCTAGGAAGAGATTATTTTTACAGAACTTAAAAAACTGTACCGTATATAAATTTTTTTAAAATTTTAAGATCCCCTATACCAAATCCTATTTGCATATCTTATGAGTATAAACAGTATTCAAAATTATACAAAAAAAACTCATAAGAAAAATATACCATATGCAAATTATGGAACTCAGAGAAACAATTTCTAATTTTCAAGTGAAAAATTTTGCAGCGGATATAGACTTTCCCTGAATCTAAACTCATGCTCTGATGCCAATGAAAAATTAAATAGATAGGGAAGACATATATACCGATCGAGAAAGTATTCTTCCACACAGAAAGGATAGAGAATTCCAGGCGGTAGAAACATAATCACTCGAAGTTTGTTTACTAGTTTACCGTAGATATACTCGGGAAAGAAAATTGAGAGAAAGAGAGTGAGAGCATCTCCGTGAGAGAAAAATAATCAAAAGATACGCTTCGGGATCAGAGAGTCACTCTTTTGAAAATAACTCTAAAACTCTCCTTTACGTACGCACACACGTTCACCCTTTTTTTCTTCGAGCGTGCGTTGTGTGGGAACGGTTCCCTCCCTCTCTTATTAAATTAATATTAAATAAAATACTTTTTATTTTATTTTTATTTTGGGCACTTATATTTGGGCTCTCAATGTCTATCTAGCAAGAATAAAACCCAACATCTTATTTAACCCCGGTCGCTAAGCCACCATAAAATACTCCATGATTTGTCCTGTTTCCGCTCCCTAAGACTTCCTTTTTGGATTCTATTTACATGCTCATGCATCAGACACAATTCTGTTTTTAAAGGAAACGCTGATATTGAATGAAATGTTCAGCTAGACTTTGAAGTATGATTGTTGGACATGTTTCAAACATCATTTGATTTCGTTTTTCATGTCTGGTACTGGGACAAAGTGTCTGTCACACATGCTTCAAATTTCAAACAAGGCAAAATTTGGGTTTCATTTCATTAATGTCCATGATTAATATGAAAGAAACTGAAACTGATGAAGGTTCTGGAGCTTTTACGAAATCGGAGACTACTTGTGAAGAGCGATGCTCTGGTGGAAACTCAAAATATGGTACCATGAGAAGTTTGCGAAAGTAGGAGAGAAGACATTCAGAGGAAAGGAAAATGGATCATCTGAATTTGAGGTCTCTCTAAGTATCTGGTAATCATCACGCTAATGCAAACACAAGTTCAGGAGACTGTATTTCCTGATCAATTTGATTTTAGTTTTTGAGGTTTGAAGATGTGGAGGATGAAGACAGCTACCAAATGCTCAAAAAGAGGGAACGGAGGCAATTGGTTTTATGCAATTATGCAGAGAAGTATTGTTCTGCAGCAACGCTCGCAAATGGTTCACTGGATAGTTGAGATTAGTCTAATTCGGAGCCATCCTAATAATATTTCAATTTGCTTTCATTGTTATCTCAAATAGCCATTTAATCGCCATGATTGACATAAAACGGAGAAACGCTCTGCTTCACTTGACCGGCTATTAAGCTCTGTATCTGTTGCCTGATACAACACGTTCAAATAGTCTAAACAAAACGTGTGCAAAGCAAATTTGATTCTGTTAGAGAGAGTAAATATTCTTTACACTTAGACTCTTTAATGATCATCTCTTAGTTTGAATTCCAATCGTTAGATTTTTGCAGACGGCTGTATTCCATCGTACTTTAATGTTGGTAAGTGGTAATGACATGCATGCAGTACCAGTACACTATTCTCATATCCGTGTTGCAAGTTTTGACTTTCAAGTTTTCCCACGAGGCCATGGGGGCTTTGCTTCGTTGAAGTCTTGAAAGAGAACAAATTTAAGTTTTGTTTTTTGGCTTCCCTGGATGCAAATTGATAAGTATGACTGATTTTCTGTGTTTCTTACTTGCAGATGGGGTGGTCATTATTTCAGCTATGTTTCTGCTGGGTTTGTTCAGCATACAACAGTTTGGTACCAGTAAAGTGGCTTCCTATTTTCCCCTGTTGTCGCTTTATGGTTCTTTTCTTTGGGTCCTATTGGAATATGTAATATTAAAATGTGATTTTACTGTCCTGAAAGCTTTCAATACAGTTTATATCTATTATTTCTTCAAGAATAATACTGCAAGGGCATGGTCTGCTCTCGGTGGCTGTCTTCTGTGTATCACAGGTATATCTTTTTTCTCGATGTTTGAAAACGTCACTAGATTATTAATTTTTGGTTCATATAACTTTGCCATTTAGAAAGCACAATAATGAAGATATTGATCCTTTAAAATTATTTTCTTGAAATCAAGCTTACCAATTTCTTTGGGTTCTTATTAAGGTGAGAAAAGAACCGTGAAGCTTTCATATTAAAGTGAGAAATTTGTGAAATATGAAAAAGGCCCTTTCAATTGTAAGAAAGACATGGAACCAGAAACTTAGATATCTTGCTTGTGTATTTCTTCTTCAAGTGCTGAGGCAATGTTTACTGATCTGGGTCATTTTTCTGTACGAGCAATCCAAGTTTGTACTTTGTTGTAAATGTGATTTAATAAATTTGGGAATTAGTTGTGGGATGTGGGGATATTGTGGATGGGATGAGTGTGGAATAATGGATGATAGAATTAATCTCAATTTAATTTATGGTGCACCAAGCGTGGAACAAAAAATTTTTGAACCATTAGGGATAGAATTAATCTCAATTTTTGGCAAATTCAGATTGATTGCATTTTTTTGGGTAAAAAATTTAGATTCAACTCAGGAAGGATAATAGTTGTGTGTTCTGCTTGTGTTTTATCTTTTGCATATGTTTATGAAAGTCTTTGTAACTTTATGTATCAGTTTTCATTCTCATAAAAATTCGATTCCCTCTACTGGCTGTCATTCTTTCTGGCAAGACTTGAGACTCAACCATCAATGTAAATTGTAATAGAGTTCTGTTTGTGGTCTTCTTTGAATGGATCTGCTTCAGATCTTCCCGATGGTACTGGGGGGATTTTTGCTATATCATTCTCTGGTCAATCTGGTGCGAACTCCCCAGTTTCTTCTCGTCTTGATTTGCACTGTCTCCGCCCTTTTTTGGTTGTATAATTGCCAAGTTCTTTCTGGAAGGCACAATATTTATGGGAGCTTTCTGATCCTTAACACTCTACTGGCAACTTTTGTTTCTTTTGCATTTGATTTTTAATGAGCCTTTCAGATATTGGTATCTTTTCTGCGTTCAAGCCATGTTTACTATATATAGTGGGTGCAATAATGATCCCATCTAGGTTACTGTAGCAAAGTAATGACTTCCTACTCTTTGGTGAAATCTGTTATCATTCTTGAGTCATCATTTGAACTTTGATTATGTTTTAATTCCTTATTAGTTAATGATGCCTTGGTTTTTTTCCCTCACATCGTAGACAAACATCATCCCACCTTTGTGAAGCAAATTCCTGACTACCCTTCAACCGACCTATATCTTTCTCATTTTCTTGCTTTATAGTTGCCCAAGCCGATCATCTTTTCCTGCTTTGTCGTCTACCTACCCTACAAGGCTTTAAAGGACCAATGATCTATTTAATTACTGATCTTGTAGGATCTCTTTCCCAGTGAGTACCTGCTTTTATGAATGAAATTCTAACTACTGTGTATACTAGGATTAAAATATAATCCTAAAAATCAGCACCAGAACTTCACTTAAAAAAAAGAAAAAAGCCAGCACAGGATATTTTGTTTTTTGATATCAAAAGTAGGGACTATTTTGTGGAAAAAATGTCCTCGGGTTCTTCTAAATAATCATTTCCCTTAAAAAGCAATGCCCTTTGCACTGGCCTTCTTATTGTCATTTCTTGAACTGAAGCTTTAATATTTAAATAGGAAAACTGAAGTATTTTGCTTGTGCTGCTTTTTCTTTGACCAAGAAAATTTGATATTGATAAGTTATACTCATAATTTTTGAATATATGATGCATGTCTGAAGTTTTGAATGAAAAGGCAAATGACTTTGTTAGTGCATTATGGAAGTTTCTAGGCCTGACTGTAGTTCACCTGGCTTTTCAGACATGCCCTGAATGTCCAAATATTTATTAAGATGGATAGGTCCGATTATGCTGAGAGGCAACTTAGGGACATGCAACAGATTAATAAAGATCACACACTAACCCAACTCACCAATGCATGGCTAAATTTGGCAGCGGTGTGCCAAATTTTATTATAAGTAACTTCTTTTATGCATAATAATATATAACTTGATATATATTTATTTATTTTGGTTGGGTAGAAGTAAGCTGGGTAAAACTGATATTATTTCTATCTATTTAGGTAGCTCCAAGATACAAGAAGCTTATGTTATCTTCCAGGATTTATCAAAGGTATCAATCAACCAGTTTGCTTTTAAATGGTAAGGCTGTTTGCTGCATGCACATGGGTGACTTTGATGAAGCTGAAACCCTGTTGGTGGAAGCACTCAACAAGGTATTTTTAAAGTAATCAATATTGTAGCTCTTTGAAGTAGTGCTGATATATTGAACTGTTTTTGTTATTATTCTGTTTTAGATTTGACAAGACACAGCATTTGATATACTATGTCCTTTTATTATTGATTTTATTTTGAATTATTTCCTTTTAATTTTAATGTTTCATCACTTTTGAATGGGGCTTCCAGAGTTAACAGAATCTTAAATCATTAAATCTCTTTGAAGAAATATTTATTTTTTTCATTGGAGCATCCATTATTTCTATAATTGTATTGCTGTCATGGTTAGAACATCTTATTGTATATCTCCTTTTATTTTGAGAACTTATACTCTCACTGCTTATATGATCCATAATTTTTGTGAGTATGTCTGCAAGGTGGATGGTAGCAGAAGCATATGGAAAGAGGTGTGGAGAGGTCAGTTTTTCCCTTCTAGAAAATCTGGTAATTTCTGTAAATTGAACTGTGAAATCATTGTATATTTGACTGGAATCTGGCTTTGTAGTGGGTCATTGATTTGGAAGCAATTCTGTTATTGTGTTTAAACTGTTGACAAGAGTTTGATAATGGAACTAACACCAAAATCTTGCTTCAAGCACTTTGTTTTCTTCACTTTCTCTGTTTTGTTCAGATTTTTACTTTCTCGGATAGCATTTCTGTTTTGTTCATATTGTTCACAACAATTTTTCTTTTGATAAATAAAATTTTACTGATAGATTTTTTTTTTTGTTCCAATGGTAAACAAAATTAGACCATCCTCTTTTTGAGTTGCCATTATTTATTTATAGCTATTCTCTTTGCTTCTTTTGTCTCTATTTTTGGCTAACAGCAAACACTTTAGGAATTTGTAATTTTTTATATGTAATAATGATACCAGGGTTTAGTATATATATATATATATACGTCTAAGATCAAGTAAAGCATGCCTAAAATAGATTACTTTTTAGCTTCAACTATTTTGATGAGGGTTGACATCAAATGTAGTTACAGAGATTTTCTGATTTGATTAATTTCAAAATAGGTGGCATTAGGATGAATTGTATATCTCTGTTTCAAAAACAAAGTTATGTGATCTTCACCATGTATGTTTTTACAGTTTCTTGTAGTTATGTCAATTTTTGGAGTACAGCTTGAGACTCACTACTGGAGGCGATGCTTTCTTATTAATTGATTCTTCAGGCAACACTTAGCTTTTCGTGGAGTGCATGCTTGGAGCCTAATTTAAGAATGTATAATATCAATCATAAATGATTATCTGCTCATATTCGTTTATTACTGTACTAATGTCTTTGGAAGAAGAGGTTAGGTCCATCAGGACAGTAAAATGTTGTTTATAGGAGTTTCGGTTGTTTATCCTTGAGAAATAATATTACTTGGGCTCCCTATCGTCCACGATTCAACTGTCATGGAGTTTTGAACTGTATTGAGGTGTATAATGGGTTTAGTATGAAAATATCTTCTTGTATGTTTTGTTTTGAGCCGAACCATGTCTTTCTTGATTTAACTTAGTTGGCAAGCTGAAGTAATTGGCCTTTATAGTGACCCTTACTCAGTTGGCAAGCTAAGGTGCTTCATGCTGGCCAAAAAAAAAGAAAAGGCTGAAGTGCTTCATTTTTACTACTCTTACTTCTGCAGTGCTTAATTTCATAATCTTTCATCCTTTTAGATTTTAGCTTCCTTTGTTACAGTGGAAAGGTCATCCCCCACTTTGTTCCTATCAACAAGATTCTGAAGTCATAAACAATAAGTTGAGAATTAACCTCTTCAGCCATTGCTTTTGGCATCAATAATCTTGGACTATTGCTTTTGGCATCACTTGCTGGTATTTATGCAAACTCCAGGAATAAAAGAGTCCTTGCAAGTGAGGAAAAAGTGAGAGGGAGTATGATGAATAGGAGACTCATGTGCTGTTGCGGGTTGCGGATTCCTTCCCCTTCGTCAAACTCTAATTCATATTTTTCGTAGAGAAATCCATAATCAACCATATATCATCAACAATCATACACTGAAAATATTTTCTCCAAAAAAAAAAATGAAAATGCTATAAATGAAATTAAACTTTTTCTGCCTCCGTACAACACTGGGTAAAAATGGGTAAAAAAGGGAAAAAGCATAGAAACTTTTGCCTTATACTTTACTATTTTTACTCTTTAACGCTGAGGAGCAAGGATTAATTGCTAAGCAGAATAGTTCTAACTTCTAAGACTACTTGTATCATCAACTCGTAAATAAAATGACATCTCTGACCAGGCTGACTTTTTTCACATTCTTGCATTTATAAAACTGCGGAGGATCAACCATATGCATTACTTTTATTGTTTTCGGTTTTTTGAAACTTAGAGATCGTTTGATTTGTACAATATTTTTATCAGAATGTGAATGAGGATCAAAATGTAGGTGAAATGCAATAAATACAATTAAGTGAATAATAATATGCATAATAATTAAAAACAATTCAGTCACTAAACATACAATCAATCTGATAGATCCTTTAAGCACAGAATTAAGACCATCTAAAGCAATTTGAGCTAACATCCAATTATACAGATTTGATAGTCACTCATTCTTTGAACACATGAAATCCTTATAGAAAAGTTGTGTTATTCGTGCAGAACACCTTATAAATATTGAGATACGGTATATAAGTATAACGTGTAAATAGTAGAATGATGAAAGATTTTTTTTACTATGTAAACAGTAGAATGATATTAGCCTGTGTAATGTGATCTATAATACCATTGCCAAGGTAAGGTGTTGGTGAATAGAATAAAATCTATTTTAGCTAGCATTATTTTACCTAACCAATGCAGTTTTATCCTTGGGCGATTAAGCTCAGATAACATTATTGTAGCATAAGAAGTTGTGCATTCCATGAGAACTATGCTGAGCACTAAAGGTTTTATGACAATTAAGATTGACTTGGAAAAGGCATACAACCGTTTGAGCTGGTCATTTGTGATCAACTGCTTGAATGAGCTGAAGCTACCTGTGAGGATGGTCAAAGTCATTGAAAGTTCCATAAGCACTCCCTCAATGCAGTTACTCTGGAATGGAAATAGAGCGGATACATTCTAACCTTCATGTGGCATTAGATAGGGAGATCCCCTCTCACCTTATCTATTTATTATTTGTATGGAAAAACTTGCCCATTTAATTCAAGCTGAGATGGATAGTGGAAGATGGAAACCCATTAGATTGAACAAATCGGGTTCTCCTATCTCCCATCTATTCTTTGCTGATGATTTGATTATTTTTGCAGAGGCTAATCTATCCCAGGTTCAAGTGATCAAGAATTGTCTAGACACATTCTGCAAGGCTTCGAGCCAATGCGTGAGTACTGCCAAAACCAGAGTTTTCTTCTCCAAAAACGTCAACCATAATATGAGAAATTATTTAAGTGAAGAGTTGGGTTTCACTCGCACAGATAATCTGGGAAAGTGTCTTGGGATTCCTCTTTACCATGAGCGAGTCACCAAGAATACTAATCAATATGTTGTGGACAAGGATCGTGCAAAGTTAAGTAGCCGGAAAGCCAACAATCTATCACTGGCAGGAAGACACACTTTGGTTAATTCAGTGATCTTTGCCATCCCAAATTATGCTATGCAAACCTCCCTTTTGCCTATGGCATGTTGTGAGGAAGTGGACAAAAGTGCAAGAAAATTTTTATGGGGATCCATGTTTGAAAAGCAAAAAGTTCATCTTATGTCCTGGGACCAAGTTTGTAGCAATAAAAGAATTGGTGGGCTAGGAGTTAAACATGCTAAAATTCAAAATCAAGCCCACCTCATGAAGCTTGGATGGGGCCTTGTTACTAACCAAGATGCTCTGTGGGTCAACATCATTCAAGGAAAATACAGGTGCGGTGACGACATCATTCCCAAAATTGACACTAAACGTCCCGGTTCTAGAGTTTGGGGAGGAATTAAAGCTACTTGGGATCATGTTAAAACTAGAATTGAAATCTAGCTTGTCCAAGGGAATGCTAAAGTGAAGTGGAGATATGAAAAATCTGGTACTTTCTCTGTTAAATTTGCTTATGCAAGTCTAAAAGTTCAAGATGTTCAACTAGATGCTATCTAGTCTAGTCTTTAGAAGTTAAAAGTTCCACAGAGATGTAAAATGCACATGTGGTTAGTTAGGCATGGAAGATTGATGACAAATGAGATAAAGCATCACTGGGGATTACATAGTAATGGATTCTATGATCATTGCCCCAATATTTAGGAGGATGTCACCATGTTTTGTGTGATTGTCTGCATGCGAAAGAAGTTTGGGAGATTCTTGGTGTGCCAAGTTCCATTTCCAACTTTTGGAACCATGGATTTCATGATTGGATTAATTCGAACCTGAGATCTATAAAGCAGCATAGAGATGAATGATGGTGTGATATCTTTTGTACCTTTTGTTGGATTTTATGGAAGAGATGAAATGAGAGAGCGTTTCTTGGCGCCACTAAGAGTGTGAATGCTTGTATTGCTAAAGCTTACGGAATCATTCGTTGCTTGTTGATGGCCACTCGAAAGTGTGAGAACACCAAGATGAATAAAAGAGTACAAGTCCAAGTTGGGACTAACGAGGTGGAAACTAATGATGTTGCTACTATTCACGTTGATGGCGCCTTCTTTGCTGCTTCTAATGCACATGAATGTGGAGGCATTATTTGGAAGCATTCAGATGAAATTCTTGATGCCTTTTCTCTGAGGCTGAGACAGGGGGATCACCTTAGTACTGAATTATGGGATTGCCTCATGGGTCTTAAATGTGCTTGGGACTCGGGACTCAAGAATATTAAGCTCTATTGGGATTCTGCTAAGGCTATACATCTGATAAAGGTGGATCTTGGAGACTTGCATGAGGATCGTGACCTAATCTATGAAGTTAAGCTCATGATGCAGAGGGACTGGAAGGTGCGTATTATCCATGCTGGTCAAGATGAGAATGAAGCAGCGGATCTCTTTGCGAAGCTTGCGCTTAGTCAATCTCTAGACTTTCGGGTCTATCCTAGAGGCGAGGCTACTCAAATTTTACGCAACTATGGCATCATTTGATTGTTTTTGCTAGCTTTTTGTTTTGTTTTTCTTTTGGCTTTCTCTTGTATAAAAAAAAAAGTAGAATGATGAAATGTTCACATTTAATACATTTAATGAAGTAATTGATGTTTCTGGCCAAAAAAAAAAAGTAATTGGTGTACATAATTTAATGATGAGATGTTGAGGATGAGGTTAACTGGAAATTCCACTTAGTTATAAAATAAAGTGCTATCAGTATTGAATAAAATTAGTATTCCTCATAAGTCTAAATACTAATTAATTCTTTTTCATTTATACCGAATTTGATTTGAAGGACAGATGCGAAGGGTTTTAATCCAATAAAACTTTAAATTACAATTGTGATATTAAAACATGGACCCTGTGAATTGAATAAAAGTATAAATAGGTTATTTTGGATTGTAATTGAGGTCAATAGAAATAACATCCACCTTAAGGCTTCGATACTATAAATATTCTTTCCTCACATTTAAAATTTAGCAATGGGCCCATGCGGCGCGCGGGTTTTTACTTTTAGTTTTTAATAAAGGGTATTATTAAAAAAATATTAAATATATCAAATAATTTTTATTTATTCTTTATATTTTAAAATTGAGAGATTCCTCATTTAGAAGTTAGAACGTGTAGCAACTTGATAGTAGGTAGTACCAGTAGATTCTATCTATTGTCCAAAACTTGGATGCAAATTTCTTGCTGTTTTCGTGGTCAGAAAGTTTTTTACCCCCCTCTGAAAGGCACATATCAGGATCAAGGTCAACATGGGGCGTGGTCGTGTCGTAGGAACTGGGGGTTTAAGTGGGTAACATCCGCTGCACTAGAACCCTTGAAACAGATTTAAGGGTCCAATGAACGAAGCACGATGTCCCAACTTTCAAACTTTCGCCTCCTTCTCCCCTCTCTATTTCCCTCAACCCCGACTCTTTCTTCCCGTCTCCTCTTTAAACCCACAACCCCCCAATCTCTCTTCACCCTTACTGCTTCATCCTCCTCTTCAAGACGACACCGTAACGCCCCTTTCCGTCATCTTGTTCGCAGAAACAGTAGCACTACTAGAGAAAGCGAAGGCAGGGACAAAGGCTCGCCAATGGAGGACATCAATTCCGTTGGCTTCAACAAGAGAAGGGCCGAGGGTAGAGATACAAGTGGTTTGCCAAAGAAGAACCTTCAGTTGAAAGTTCGTAAGCTAAATCCTGTCAATACCATATCTTATGTACAGGTACACTAGTTCCTTTCTCTCTTTCTTCCCTTATTTTTTTAACAATTGTCCTGCGAAAATGTGGTTACTTTCAGATTCCCACAAAGAATAGTTCTCTCGGATTTGGTTTTTATCCGTATTCTTTTCTGTTTAATTTTTTTTCCTCTGGTGGATTGGTGGGGCATAAGCTTGAGCATTTGTTTATATGGGCTCTGCATTTTGTTCTACGGGAAATGTGAAGTTCATTCGCTAGTTCTGGAATTTATATGTGGCGTCTATACAAACTTAGAATACTTTTATGTAAAATGTTGATGAAAATTACGCAGCTGTGGTTGGTTGATAAGTTTGGTGGAGGCGTCAATGGTCTCAAATTGGATTCGACTAAAATTTCGAGGTTGAGGGATTTAGGAGTTTAGCTTTTAATGCGATGTACTTATGTTGGTCTGCAATTTCAATTTCCCAAGTACGTTAATGATTAATTTGAATGTGTTACTACCTAAACAAAAGAAAAAGAAGCAAAATAAGATCGAAATTGCGCAATGGTTTGTTGATAATGGTGTATTGTTCTATTGGGAAAAAAATGAAATATTAATAGGGGTCTTTGTCTCTGTTCTACGTTTCTAGACACCATTGCAAGGGGCAAACTTACACTTTTGGTTATTAGGGTTCTGGTTTAGTATTCTTCTCACGGAATTAATTTTGTTCATACTATTTACTTGAGATGTCTCTGTTAGGTGCTCACTGTGTTTTGTTTTTCACGTAATGCAGAAAGCAGTTCTTTTCACTTACAATTTTCTTAATATCCCGGTCTTACATATTTCTTTTGGACTGTTAACCACAGATATTAGGTACCGGAATGGATACGCAAGATACATCACCTTCAGTCCTCCTTTTTTTTGACAATCAAAGGTTTATATTTAATGCTGGAGAGGTGAGTAGTCAATGAGAGCTGTGTGAAATTCTATGTTACGTTTTTCTTTTCCTACAGTAAAAGCTGAATTGCTCACATTTTGCCTATCATTGCCAAGGGACAAGGTTTTTTTTTTCCTTTTTCTTTTTTTTTGGTGGGGGGGGGGGATGATTGGATGCTTGTTGCCCAAGATCTGAAAAGAAAAAGAAAAAACATTTAGAGACAAATGCCTTTCCCAGGCCTTCTTAAGTATTTGACCTTAGAGGGTGACAAATTGTTAAGTATATCACTTTAATCTGAGGAGCTCACATTTCTGAATATTTCAGATAATATATGCAGCAAAACTAATTTTTCTAATTTTTATATTTATGTTCTTCGGAAATTTGATGAACACCTATAAGGATTTAGTGAACTAATTGTATGTTATTCATTCAAGGGACTGCAACGGTTTTGCACAGAGCATAAGATCAAGTTATCCAAGGTTTGATAAAGCTGGAAACTTGACCCCTTTCCTTCTCGGAATTATTATTTTACAAATGCTAATTATCAACTCACTAAAAGAATTATTCACAATTTTAAGTTCCTTATAATCTTCTATCTTTCCTCAGATTGATCACATTTTTCTTTCCCGTGTCTGTTCAGAGACTGCGGGTGGGCTTCCAGGTTTGTCTTTGACATTTGATGATGTAGTGGTTTTAGTCACTTTCCTTATCATATGTTACCCAATCTGGCATAGCATATTTGATGCAATTAACTGTTTGTAGAGCCTTAAAGTACTCATGATAGTCTTCAACTCACAGGCTTACTACTTACTTTGGCTGGCATGGGAGAAGAGGGAATGACTGTAAGTAACCAATCAACTTCAGATAATATACTATCCCTATTTTATTTTCATGTGCAATATCGCATTGCATTTTCATTTTATTTTGGTAATTCATAGTTTCTGTTATTTTGCAGGTCAACATATGGGGCCCCTCAGATCTTAAGTATTTAATAGATGCTATGGGATCTTTTATTCCCAATGCTGCCATGGTTCACACAAGGAGCTTTGGTCCTATCTCCAGCACTGATGAATCCACTATGCTAAATCAAAACAAGCTTTCAAATCCTGTTGTTCTTGTCAATAATGAGGTGGTCAAAATATCAGTCATTATTTTACAACCAAACCACTCTGATGGTCCACCCTTGGTACCTTCAGAGAACCAATCACAAGAGAGGTTGAATCATAGCCCAGAGCACCTTGGTTCACCTAACACCTTAAAGCAGCTTACTGGAAAGCCTGGTGATATGTCTGTGCTATATGTTTGCGAATTGCCTGAGATCAAAGGAAAGTTTGATCCAGAGAAAGCTAAGGCCTTTGGTCTCAAACCTGGGCCAAAATACCGTGAACTGCAACTTGGAAATTCAGTGAAATCAGATACACAGAATATCATGGTGAGTCTGATAGAGTATCACAGTACCACGTAACACTAGGGATGGAAGTTATGTGCAGAATATTGTGGATGTGGGTTATACACATGCAGTAGTGAGTGGGAATGGAGTTGAAACAGATTCAATTATGCACTAAGTCCATTAAGTCCATCTCACCTATTTGTTAAATGTTAAGGGTCATGGTAGTTTAATTTATTTAATTATCATCTAATATTTATTTTCTAATTATTATAAATAGGACCCTAGAGATATTAGGAGAGGCAGTCAAGTATTTAGTAAGTCAAATGTATTTTGGGAGATTCTCCTAGGCTATTAGAGTGGAAGAGTGAGATTCTTGCTCAATCCTTTCTAGTAGATTATTATTTTCCTTTGTTCTATTGAAGTTATTAATGATTTCAGATTCTGACATTAGTTTCTTCGTTAGAATTTCTCTTTAAATTCTTCCATAAACCCAGCACCTATCATTTTGGTATTAGAGCCAAAATGATCCACCATCAGTTCCACACAATTTGCCCCTATTCCTATTACACCATTACCTTCACCCGCCTACCGATCATACACTTCCTCCACTGGTTATATAAGATTACAACTATCTTATATCACATCTTGTCTTGACATCATTAATGCTAAACTGGTTGGTCGTGAAACTCCAGTTGGTGATTCCCATCCTGAGAGGCCTAGCAAGATTGGTAAGCTGGCCAATTTAATTTGGGAGTAAGCAAAAATGCCCGAATTCATAAAACTAGTATACACAGGCCACCAATTGTTTATAAGGCTTTTGATCTTGCATTGGAATATGAGACCATATTACATGCCAACTGTGGGTTGAAAGGGCCAAATTGGTCTCAAGCCAAAAGTAACGCTCCAATCAGCAGGAAACTAAGAGGGTTTTCTCCAAGCCACAGTCGCACGACTTCTATGCCTAACTGGGTATCACATGACAATCGTTCCCCTACTGCACAATTCTTGTGACCTTTGGCCACTTCATCAGTGTTCCCAAATGCGCAAGCCACAACCAGGGAAGTCAAGTGGCAGGCACAGTGCGACAAGTTCACCCTAGCTCATCACTGCAAGACAAGTTTTCTGTCTTTATTGGTTATTGCAGAGGAAGAAGAGTCCCTGTTTGACATTGCAGAAGCTTCAAACAGCCACGAATTCATCACAGCAACAGCTGAAATTTCTATTCATGCCATCTTTAGAAAAATTTCAATGGCAACAAGGAAGCTTAGAGCAAAATTAGCCAATTGGGAGGCTTTAATGTTGGTGGACAGTGGGGCCATGGGCACTTTTGCCACTGAAACCTTAGTGGAAGAGTTCAAATTATCACTTCAAGATATACCAGCACATGCTGTTCAAATGGGAAAGGGAGACCACTACTTTCTTATTGTTTATTTCTCATCACCACCTAAGCCTCCTGATATAAAATCTTACAATCATTCCCAGGTGGCTTCCCTATGCATCCAGAAGTACAATTTCCTAATTTTTGCTTCGAGGACAAGGCGAAATTTCAAGGGGGAAGTAATGATAGAGTACCACACTACCACATAACACTAGGGATGGAAGTTATGTGCAGAATATCGTGGATGTGGGTTATACACGTGCAGTAGTTAGTGGGAATGGAGTTGAAACGGGTTCAGTTGTGCACCAAGTCCATTAAGTCCACCTCACCTATTTGTTAGGGGTCATGGTAGTTTAATTTATTTAATTATCATCTAATATTGATTTTCTAATTATTATAAATAGTACCCTAGAGATGTCAGGAGAGGCAGTCAATTATTTAGTAAGTCAAATGTATTTTGGGAGATTCTCCTAGGCTATTAGAGTGGAAGTGAGATTCTTGCTCAACCCTTTCTAGTAGATTATTATGTTCCTTTGTTCTATTGAAGTTATTAATGATTTCAGATTCTGGCATTAGTTTCTTCATTAAAATTTCTCTTTAAATTCTTCCATAAACCCAGCACCTATCAGAGTCCCAATGTTGGAGCAGTTCATTTACCTAAAGCTGGTAGAAGGATTAGAGAGAAAACAAAAGGAGAAATTGAGACAGATTTCAATGGCTCAAATATGATTTAATTTATTTTCAGCTTGATGTTAGGCTCACATTTTAAAGTAGAATTTTACCTGCCACAACAGGTTCACCCTAGTGATGTCATGGGTCCCTCTGTTCCTGGTCCCATAGTCCTCCTTGTTGATTGCCCTACAGAATCACATATGGAAGCATTATTGTCTGCTCAAGCACTCACTAATTATTATGCTGATTCTATGGGTAACCTGCCTGAGGGTGGTAAGACTGTCACATGTATAATTCACTTAAGTCCCGCATCTATGATAAGTTGTTCAAATTACCAAAAATGGATGAAGAAATTTGGTTCTGCACAACATATCACGGCTGGACATGAAAAGTAAGCTGTTAGTCTTTTTTAAAAATCCTTTCTTTTTGCTTACCTACGTGCTTTGTGAGTTATTACTCCTTGATTATCAAACTTTTTTTCAGGAAAAATGTAGAGATTCCTATTTTGAAATCGAGTGCGAGAATTGCCGCGCAACTTAATTACTTGTGTCCTCAATTTTTTCCTGCACCTGGATTTTGGTCCCTTTCAAATCGTAATTCCTCAATATCAGATTCTCTTGCTTCAAGTGAGGTTTGTTACAATGTACTTGCTCTCTGTCTGTCTATATGGGCAATGGTATTTAGGACATAAATGTACTCTAAACTACTGTTTAATTTGTTTCTTTGGTAGGGTTCTATTTCAGAACTTTGTGAAGCCAGTTCTGCTGAAAATCTTCTTAAGGTACGGAACATTTACTTGGCCTAGCCATCAACTAATTTGCTGAAGTCTCTGTATCGTAGAACTATTGAAGTCTTTACACCAAAAAAAAAAAAACTCATTGGAGTCTTGGAAGCATTTTATTGGAATTAACCCATGACTTATAAACTTATAATTGCTAATTACAAGATTGTTATTGATACTTGTGAAATAAAAACATTTCTTTCAACTACTTAAAAGAATAATGATTGTATATAAACTAATGCTGCAACACGAGTCTTAATAATATCATTATATTCCAAAAATAGAAATATGAAGCAGTCTCTCTCTAAGAACAATTTTCTAAGAGAATATAAGAATTACATGCTTCTTGACAATCCTGGGAGAGTGGTTTTGATATTGAAAGTTCACCAAGGGAAGGGGAGGGGAGGGGAGAGATTTTAATTTTCCCTTTCTTTGGATTAGTTGAAGGGAAAGGAGGGGAGGAATTTTAATGTTACCTTATTTGGTTGAAAAGGGGAGGGAAGGGAAAATAATAACACATGGATCTTTATAGGCTTATTCATTTTAAGTTGTTTTTTCTGTCTTTTATTTTTTTAAATTACAATTCATCTTTATTTTGTTTTAGAAAAATAAACATTTTTCACCTTTTTTCCTTGGGGCCAGATAAACATTTTTCCTCTTTACTTATCAAATAAATAGGATATATATTGTTTTTGCTCCAAAAACTCTTCTATATTATTCATTATAACTCAAAGGGCATGTTTTTGAAAAGTGAAAAAAAATTAGGTTAGTTTAGTCATCAATTTTTTGGTTGCCCATTTTCCCTCCAAATCCCCTCACTTTTGAAAGGGAGGGATGGGAGGCGAGGGGAGGGAATTAGGGGAGGGAAAATGCCGTCCCCTTTTATCAAAAAAATTGAACCAAATGAAAAAAGATCTCTGTTTTCCTCCCTTCCAAATCCCTCCAACCAATGTTATGGTAGGGGAAAAGGAAGAAATAGAAGTAAAAGGAAAGAAAGGAGGGAGAAATAGAGAGAGATAAAGGGAGAGAGAAAACAAGGGGAAAAGCAAGTAAGAAAGGGGGAGAGAAACAATATACTCATACCTTATTCCATTACTACACTGCATGAAAAGTCAATAATCAGTGGTTGATAGAAGGATGTTAAAAATACATGCTTAAGCTGATAAAGGAAATAGTAATAAAGATTATGCTTCATTTAAGCCTCAATTGATGCCTTAATCCTTGATTTACAAATAATTACCCATATTGTTGACCATTTCACTCTAAGAGTTGTCTCAAGTTTTCTCATGGCTCAAACAAATTATTAAGGCTCAATACTTCCATTCTCAATATATGGTGGTTTTTCTAAAGGTGAGGTCATGGTTTCGACTTTTGATGTGCAATATATGGTGGTTTGATGCCCTTTTGACAATAACTTTTTATTTGATATTCTTAATCTTCTGGTTTGCATTTTTCCTGTTGTCATATCTTCACAGTCATGCTGCACTGAATAGGGAATGATGCCATGATGAACAAATAGGAGGCTTCTACCTACATATGTTTGATAAATATGTTACTCTATGTTTTACAGTTCACTTTGCGTCCTTATTCTCATCTTGGGTTGGATAGATCTCTAGTTCCAACTACAGTGGGTACCTCAGAAATCATTGAAGAGTTACTATTAGAAATTCCAGAGGTTGTTGAGGCTGCCCAACATGTAAATCAACTCTGTTTGAAATCCAGCCAAACAATGGATGATACTCCTGTAGCAGATCGTAAAATATTGGTTGAAGAGCCATGGCTGTGTGCAGATGGTGTTCCTAGTTGTTTGGAAAATATAAGAAGAGATGACTTGGAGATAGTTCTTCTTGGAACAGGTTCATCCCAACCATCCAAATATCGAAATGTGAGCTCAATATATATAAATCTTTTCTCAAAAGGAGGTTTACTCTTGGATTGTGGAGAAGGAACATTGGGACAACTTAAAAGAAGGCAAGTCTAAACATTTTTTTTCCGAACTTTATACTGCATTTGTTTGATGATTTAATCTAATTGTCCAACACCTGTTGGTTGATATCCCTTGAAAACAGATATGGTATAGATGGTGCTGATGATGCTGTGAAAGCTTTAAAGTGCATCTGGATTTCTCATATACATGCTGATCACCATACTGGCTTGGCCAGAATACTGGCCCTACGGTGTCAGTTGCTGAAAGGGGTTCCTCATGAACCAATGCTTGTTGTAGGACCAAGGCAGCTTAAGAGATATTTGGACGCATATCAAAGACTTGAAAATTTAGACATGCAGTTTCTTGACTGCAGGCACACCACAATAGCCTCTCTGGAAGCTTTTGAGGATGTTGAACCAGATAAAAATATTAGTGAAATAACCGCACCAAAAGTTGATTCAACTTTCTTTGCCAAAGGATCCCGTATGCAAAGCTATTTTAGAAGACCGGGAAGCCCTGTTGACAAAAATGTGGTTTCTCCTATCCTAAAGAAATTGAAGAGGGTTATGCAGGAAGCTGGCCTGGAATACTTGATTAGTTTCCCTGTTGTACATTGTCCTCAGGCATTTGGAGTTGTTCTGAAAGCTGCAGAGAGGATTAATAGTGTTGGAAAAGTGATACCTGGCTGGAAGATTGTGTATTCTGGGGACACAAGACCCTGCCCTGAATCAGTAGAAGCATCTCGAGGTGCAACAGTTCTTATACACGAGGTAAGTCTAATATCTTAAAGACTATAAAATGACGTGAAGTGTTGCATTTAAAGCTTCCTATTGAGAAAATATTGGAAGTGGCAAGGTCACCTGAGATTTAGATGTGCTATTGCCTACTGTATCCAAGTAGGAATCAAAAAGAAAGGAATTTGCTTGCAAGCATTTGTTGGAATCGTTTCCAAATCTTAAGCATGCTATATATTGCAGGCCCAATGGCAATATATAAGCCTAAAATTCTGCAGTTTTTATTCCAGCAGATTAATTATCGACAAAACTAATAGGGCATCCACGTGATTTAACTTTTGGCCTTAGTTGCAAAGCTATAGCTTTCATTGCCTAACTTTAATTCTCAGACTCAATGCTTTTCTTTTCCTTAATTAAATTTCTACTTCAGTGATTGTTTTGATGTCAAAGAAAAATTTTATTTATATCAAGGGAGCTGGCTTATTCGGCCAGTTAGTCTATTTCTACCGTGGTGAATTGAGTCTAAGAATATGGTTATTATTTGACAATAATATCATTTTAGACACTCTTTAATAGGGTTTACCTTTGATTTGCTGATGGGAACTTGAGTAGTATGGGATGCCAAAATCCCACATTGAGTAGTATGGGATGTTTAATAGGGTATTTAAGTGGGTTGGTTCTTCTACCTCAATAGCTAGTTTTTTTTTGGGGGGGGGGGGTGGTTCCTCATCTCACTTGGGTACCCATCAATGATATCAGAGTCTGGGCTTCAATGATTCTGGAGAAGGCTACCTACAGAGGGTTCTGACCGACGAGGGAGTCAAGTGAAGTGTTGTAGTGTGCAGCCGTCGAGACGTCTGCTCAAGGGGGTAGGATGCTCAATGGAGTATTTAATTGAGTTGGTTTTCCCACCTCATTAGCTAGCTTTTGGAGGAGAGTTTCCCATCCTACTTGGGTATCTATCATTTGCTCAGTATATTTTTTTAGATGAAGTTTAATTTACCTGTCTTTTATGGACTGCACCTATTCAAGAATCTCTCAAGCTTCAGTCAACAGTTTCTATGTAAAATGGATAGAGTTGTACTATGCTGAAGGTCCATGAATTTCGGGTTTGATGTCCACTTTTGACATGCTTATTGATGCAGGCAACTTTCGAGGATGCTTTGTTGGAGGAGGCTATATCAAGAAACCACAGCACCACAAAGGAAGCTGTGGAAGTGGGAGACGCAGCTAATGTATACCGTATCGTACTTACTCACTTCAGCCAAAGATACCCTAAAATTCCTGTATTTGATGAAACACACATGCACAAAACTTGTGTTGCATTTGACATGATGAGCATCAACATAGCAGATTTGCCTGTGCTTCCTAAGGTTTTTCCGTATTTGAAGTTGCTTTTCAGAGATGAAATGATTGTTGATGAGTCCGATGATGTAGTAGATGTTGTAACTACAGCTTCTTAATGAATGCATTCTTTTGACGTTACTGTTGTTTGTTTCCCTCATTGAGCAGATCACTATGTTATGACATTGGATCATTTACAGTACCCCCAACTGCAGAAAAAGATTGGCCTTGAGCTTTGTTGTTGCGATTACTGAGAACAGAGAACAAATATCAAAATCCAACTATTTAAGTGGTTTGATATTTTCCATTCATTAAATTACGAAAGCAGCATGAATAGAGATTCTTTTTATAAGAAATTTCTTTGACAATCAAAACAGGCTAGTGTTCCACTTGGTTTCCCAAAGACCAAAATCGATCATAATTGGATATGGGAACGTGTGTGAGGTTTGAGGCCCGAAAAAAAAATGTCAACTTTCCTGGAAGAATGAGCTAGAGTTCATGGTATATTTTGATAAGCTAAATTTCATTATAGATCTCTGTTGGCGGCAAAATTAGGAGCTCACACACTGTTAAGCCTGGTACTAACTCATGGCTTGTATGAAGCTTAATCGTCTTTATTTTATGGGTGTATGTCTGATAATTGCTTATAGGTAAAGTTTGGAGATAACTTCTGTTTTCCTGATAAATTTGACTTCTTTAGGATCGTGATATTTATGGATCAAGTTTGATCTAGTTGGTTTCAGAGTAGATTAAAAGAACATAGATCCAAAATCACTTGTTCATGATTTTAAATCCCTCCAAACAACGAAGAATCAAATATTACAGGTTCAGCAGCAGTCATGAACATCTTTCAAAGTTCAAAGGACTTGCCCTTATTTTGTGGCGAACATTGATTATTATCCCACTTGTTGGTTTTCGTCACACGCCAATGCTTCAAGCCTCCATCAAGGCTTCCAGTATAAACATTACAAGTATCTTCACCATCTTCCCCAAATCTTCCCCCTGTAAGAGCTGCTATACACCTGATCGGTCCTCTGTGGCCTACCAGAACCGCTAGACAAGTGTGTTGGCCATCTTGCTCTCTTTCCCACAACATGCTTGTTGAATCAGCTGAACCACTGACTACATAGTTAGCCACACTGGCTAGGCACATCACTGCGTGTGTGTGGCCTTGAATTGAGCCACCATATTGAAGTTGGCCGGCAAACCAACCCTTTAGCCAGAAATGGATGTAGCCATCAGAGCAACCACCATAGAGCACACCTCCATCTGAGGTTAGGGCCAAGGCTTTTACAGGAGAGCACTTTGCGTGCAGAGTTACTATCAGGGAATGAGGCTTGTTGTGGCTGCAAAAATTACGACGCCAAACTCTGACTGTAGCATCATCAGAGGCGGTGTAGAGAACTCCGTCATCACCTACAATGATGGCGTTGATAGGTTCAAGATGCGCTTTAATGGTCTCAATGCATTTCAATTCTGAGATTTGCCATACTTTTACTGTTTTATCAACTGAAGCTGTGTATATGATGTCCTCTGCTGTGTTGATTGCCATTGACGTGATTTGCCCCTTATGTTTCATCTGTTAATGACACAATAATCATTTCGTATTTGAACACGAAGAATTTTTTTCATAACAGTAAAATCTTATTAATATGCAAGAATTTAAACATACTTTTAAGTGAAAATTATGATATACTTATGACATATATATATATATATCCTTATAATGGACTTAATCTATTTATTTCTTGTAAAATTGTCCTTACAACCTCTTTACTATGACGAACTATGAGAGCACACGATTAAGCTATTAGGATACTGTTTTGATAGCGATGCGTGTCATAACACTGGCATTTTAGCTATGAATATGGTGTCAATAAAAATATATCTAGATGGTTGGGTGAGCCTTCACTGCACATTTACAGTGGAAAACAACAATGAATGGTTTGAGGGACAATAAGTAGGGAAAAATAAATGCAGAAATCGATGGCGGTGACCCTACTTCTTCCCAATTTATGACAGATATGTAATGCTTGTGATAGGGATATAACCACTACAGGAAACTTTGTAAGCCTTAGAATTAATGCGCATCCAACCTATTGAAAGTCTCTGGTAAGAGGGGAAAAGAGAGGGCACTGTAATGGTAAAAATTAAAAACCAATTTCTGTTGAAGATCATTTGATTAACATCTGTGAAGGCATTATCATTATCAAAGGTCAACAGTGAGAGGATTAGTTGAAGGCACTTCAATTCATTTTGGGGATTACAGCTAATCTAAAATGTGATTAAGTGATGGAGCATTTTCCATATTGCTATATACTAGTACTTATCAGGTTGAATTAATCAAATTGGTGAGACCCTCTTGACTCTTGAGCCTGCATCCATGCCTACTTCTCTAATATCTTAACGAAGCACATGAAGGGTTCCAACACCCAACGCCAACATTGTCAATATGCAGTAAATGCAAGCTAACCTAGAGAAACAGAGACTGTTACACTTACAGTCTTGTCTCTGCCGAGGATGTAGCTCCGGACATAACCAACTTTCTTTGGGATAGTTGCCAAGCGAACATGCTTCAACACCCTATCCCATGTTCTTCTCCAAAGCCTAATCTTGCCATCTCCATAGGCTGCATATACTGTATCATTGGACACCTCTATTGCCACCGCTCTGCAAACCTTGGTTCTGAGCTGTCCACACTCTGTGAACTCAGGGACCTTCCAGACCCTAATAAGATTGGACTCTGAACCAGTGTAGACTAACCCATTTGACAAGGAAATGGACAGGATCTGACCATCTTTTCTCAGAACAGAAGAGGCACAGTGGTATGTGGTTTGGGGTTCAGAATCAGAGAGCTTTGTGGTGTGAGGATGAAGAGGAGAGGAAAGAGGAGAGGTTTGGTGGCTACGGGAAAGCGTAGGACAGGAAAGGCGAGGAGGGGAGTGAAGGAACCCTGAGAAAGGAAGTTCTTTTGTGGATTGGCTTCTCAAGAAGGTGTTTTGAGTTGTGTTTCTAAAAGTAAAAGATGGGGTAGGATCATCTGTTGAGTTGGAGGAGTCCATTGAGGGAGTTGAACTTGTCTTCTTTTTCACTACCAAAAGATTCTGTGGAAGTGCTGGTGTTGTGTATGAATGAAGTTATGAAGCTCAATGGTTATGAATTGGAAGTGGTAGTAGGGGTTATGAATGACTGCTACATTCCATGGCTTCCACGTGGGTCTTCGCTGTCCTTTGTTTAAACTCCACTTTTACGCTCACTTCCATGCAGGAAGTTAGACAACCCGTACTGTAAGAGAGATGTGCTGCGAAAACATGGAGATTCACGCGTGATATTATTAAAATCATTACTAGATTTTTAATATAAGATCATTTTAATCGAATTACGTGAATTAAGAAGGGGAGTTAAAACTAATTAACTACCTCGATTTCTCCGAAAATCTCAACATTTTTTCAAAACTATCTTTATTTATTTTTTTTCTCTTTTCTTTTTTGATGCATTAAATAGGGGTATTTTTTGAAAATGTATAATAAATATCATCTCGTATATTGTAAAGGGTCTTATATTCAAGATCAAGGTAAAATGTCCTATATATTGGACCGAAGGAGTAACAATTTTTGCAGTAATTCAATTTTATTGTACTAGATGTAGCATTGGCTGCAAGTTAAATTTACCTTTCAGTGCAGGAAAAATATAAAATAAAACAAGTCAAATGGAATTTTTTTCTAAGGTCAAGACATGTACAAAAGTCAAAACACATATCAAGCCGTTTGAGAATTGAGATGCTCTTAAAGATGAGAATGCCTTACGGATTGATTCAAGATATAAAAAATATGTGATTAGTAATACATCAGTTCGAAAGACTTGCAGAGAAATGTTAATGCCTCTCTCTGTTCATTGAAAGGCTCTGAGATATTGAACCCATCATTCAAAGAATCAAGGGAATAAACTATAAAGTGGGTCATTTGAGGTGGAAATTCATCTGAATTCTGGAATGATGCCTGATCAGCTAACAAATCCATTATAAAGATGATAAAAGGTCCATTTTCACAAAAAAAAATGAGGAAAGTGGACCCTACCCTCTTTTGAATTACCTGATGATATAATGACTGACCTCTACTTTTATTTAAGTAAATTTCTCTTCATTCAGAAAATGGCTAAACAAAAGGTCTTAATCGCATCTTTGACGCAAAATCTGCCTATAAAATTATCATTTTAGAAGGTGTCATCTCATGAAGCTCATTTGTGAATGAACCAGCATTTTTATTCCCCGAGAGTCGGACTGTAGTGCTTCATTTTCTCTATAAAACAATCTTTCAAGATTTTCCATTCATCGGAGCACCCCTTCTTTTGCCCTGTGGCTTGCTCGAAATAGTGAATTTTCCAAGATGAAGTGAGTGACAAAAGTTTTTTTTTTTAAGTCAAAGACCAAAGGCTTTGTTTTGTTAACAAACCTTCGCAAGATACTTGTACCCAAAAAAAAAAAAACTTCATAAGTTAAGAACTTAAAAATGAAGAAATATTAGGGAAATATCCGTCCATTGGCATTTCTTTTTGGAGGGAGTCCATTAGCATTTCAGTCAGTAAAAAATGAACAGGTTACTAAACCAGATATATGAAGACAAGGGCAGTCAGCGAAGATATTTTTAAGGAAAAACTACATATCAAGCCATAATTAGCTGAAGCAACAATTCATACAAAATACAGGTATAAAATTTCCTCGTAAACTTATCTAGATTCTTCAGATATCTGTAAATAAACCATCTGAGTGTACCCATTAAATACAGAATTGTCGAGTCTGGACAAACCAAGCCTCTGGAACAAACCATAACGCCCATCTTCAACTATAGGACTGGTTGCACGGGCAGGATCATATCTGGTTTGATGAGTGAGGGAAGGACCAGCAACTGGAGGGAGTTCCCAGTAAACATCAAGGATTGATTCCACAAACCTGCTGTTCTCAAAATGTTCAGCATATGACATCGGCTTATTACTGTGATTGAAGTTATCCCGCATGTAGCCTCTAACTCCCCACCATTGATCTGCTGGTCCACAAAGTTCTTCAATATCAACTGCTTTCTCCCAGAATTTCTTCCTTCTTGACCTGATCCTAGCTTCATCACCATCTCTAAAGCAGCTGTGGCCCCCTCCTAGATCAACACAGAACAAAGAAAAATTGTTAAAAAATTTAGTTAAGATTGTGTTCCTCTTAGCGAAGGTCATAAAGCATGACTCATCCAAACAAATCAATCACAATAGGAAATGGAACACAATTGAAACTCTTTTGCTAGAGACTGAATTACATTAATTTCTTACCTTCACGAAATAACAGAGTACAATACAATGAATGTATACCAAAAAAAAAGGGGAGTTTACAAACCACTTATATAGGATTGATCACATATCTGCCTCAATGAGTAATGGTCCCCAGTTCCAGTGTCATAGTTATCCTCAAAAACAAGATGCCGAAACCCAGCTTTTAAAGCTTGCTTAATTCTGTCCAGCATAAATTAAAGAAATATGTTGAGCAATAGCAAATTTAATAGAAGTAATGGTCACTACAATCAAGTATCCTCAAGGATCCAGTAATCACCTTTTCAATTCATTCTGATGGTCATCAAAAAATATGAGAACCTGACTAAGTTCACTAATTCCATGTTTCTCCATCGCTTTTGGCCAGTCAATACTTCCAAAATCAACAAAGTCCTTGCCAGCATAATATGTGCAGTTTCCATCAACATAAGCAGGCCCCTTTTTGAGATACTTCTCTGGATGCCTTGGCGTTATAGAGATAATTGGTGTGTCAGACATAGCTTGCCGCAAAACCCAAGTTGAATGTCCCTTGAAAGCACCACTCTCAATCATCAGATCAGGCTTCAACCATCGGGCTATAAACCAAAGCCCAAAGCTGTGGTCAAAACCCATCCCGTACATGTTGTTTTTTATTGGTCGGGTTTCATATATAGGAATAAATTCTTCCAATCCCTTAAGCAGGTCTTTTAAAGTCCACTCCACTGTTTTACCATGTTTCGTTCTGCCTTTACCAAGAATAGGAGTATAAGTGTCCAACAAGATCGAACTTTATCTACTAAATCATTTCAAAACAAAAGGAAATCAAATTGTCATTTGATGACTTGCATTCTTTCTTCACAATATAATCGAATTTGCACTCCATTTATCTACAACGAAGTGCAACTTCAATAAGGATATGGGATTAATAAGAAATTATAAATCAACATTTATTTTACTCTCAATTTCAAAGTGTAGCGTTGATTAACACTGAATGTCGAAACTAACACTGCCTTTGGAGGACTTGTCCATAAAATCTCAGTTTAGTACACGCAGAACAGAACAAAAATAAATTCATACTATTTGTACCCAGATTTCGTCACTAAATCCATGCTCACATACTGAAATTACTGGTTGAGAGTTTATTTAATTTACTTATATCAGTAGTCCAATGCTCCTTAAAATAATGCCAAACCCGAATCGAAAACCAAATAGAGCTAATCACAGCTAATTATGAAGCAAGGAATGCAATTTCAATAACTCAGGATCCGAAAATACTAAGAGCCGATTGACAGTAAATTCGCAAGCTAGCGGCTTTCCCGGATCCAAATGAAAAACCGAAGGATCCAATAACACAAACCCTTTAATTCCAAAATAACATTCAGCATTGCTAAATTAAACAGATCAGATGAGAGGCACTGAGACACTCACACCAGGGCACGCCGAGGGCTCCGAAATCAGACTCAAGACCGTCGAAGCCGAAGAAGCCAGCACGAGACACAGGGCTATAGGAGGAAGAGATACAGACGAAGCCACGAGAACTAAAGAGGAAGGAGGAGAGTAAGAAGAGGATGAGCAACAAGGCAAAGGCACAAGGCCAGGATGCAGCGGAGGCGAATCGTGAGAGGTAATGGGAAGCCCTGTTGGTGGCGTGAAAAAAGAAGTGCTGATGTTTCTTGGTCTTGGATTCGTCGTCAGTGGAGGCGGCGACGGCGTCGTCTTCGTCATCGCTGAAAGTGGAGCCACGCCGAGCAGACAAGGCCCTGTCCAACATCATGGCTGTAGAGAGGTGGGGATGACGGTGCGTCGGTGTTGTGGTGTGCTCGGGGACGATGACATCCTCTTCCTTAAATTACGGTGTTATCTTTTGAGTATATTTTTCACACGGCTTCATCTAAAATTAAATTACTTTTTCCTATGTACAAATTAGGATTTAAGTCTCTAAATCCATTTACATTTTCGGGCCAAAAAATTTAGATTTGGGCAGAGTAGACACTTTTCTTTTGCACAATCTGAAACGATGGAGAGAGAGAAAAAAATTAATAGAAATAAAATAACAATGAAAGTAAACTTCTTTACTTAAATATTTGATGGAATAAAAATACTATAAAAATTAAAATTAAAAAAAAAAAAGACTAGCCTTGCCTTGGAATTGAAGCGGGAAAACTCAAGGCAGGTGCAGGTCCATTATGGAGTTTTATTAGGAATTAATTAAATGTGAGTCTTTCTATCCAAAATAAAAACTAAGTGCCTCTTTGAACCGTGACAATAATTACTCATAGGATTTCGTAAGTGACTGTGTATTAGAGTTATCAAAAATAAATTATTTTTTAATAAATATTTATATCTTAAATAAGTATTTATAAAAAAAAATTAATTTTTTTATTTATAGTAATCACTTATTCTCCTATAATTACTTATTTCACTTTTTCTTCTTATTATACATCCAATAATCATTTAAATCCCAATATTTAAACACATTTCTTTTATCAAAATCACTTATAAGGTAAAAATATTTAAACACAAATCACTTATGACATAATCACTTATTTTTATAATCTATTATGAATAAATACGTATCCTCATAATCACTTATATATAAGCTAATTCAAACACATCATAAATGTGAGTCTTCTACAATGAGAAATAGGTCGCAAGTGTTTTCACCAAGCTATTAAAAATTGAACTGCCATTGAATCGATCAAAGCAATGGTTCATGATTCAATAGCCGAATCAGAGTCGGACCGATTGCGAATAAATTGATATATTTTAAATAATATAGATGAAAAATATAAAAAATAATTATTCATAATCATAAAATTAACATTCAATTTATAATGAAAAGTAAATTTAATGATATAGAGAAAATTAGAAATATTATTAATAATTTTATAACCTAATATTAAAATTTAAACAAATTAATATTTATCTATAAGTATATTTTAAATTCAAAATAGTCGATTGATATTTTATTTTCATATTATTTGTTAAGTAAATTTATTATTATTAATAATCATATATTATAATAATACTTATACCATATTACAATAGAAAAAATTTATACAAAAAATAATATTACTTAGTGCTAAAAATAAGATTATTTTATTTTAAAAAAATAAAAATAAAATAAAAAAAGCTAGACTAGTTCAAATCAATTTTGTAGCAGTTCTTGACAAGTTCGACCAGTTCGTCCCAATTCTGAAGTGGGTCAATCTTCATCTGTGACCGAACTAAACTAGGGGCCGGTTCTTGATTTGACTGGCCAGTTTAGTGCAGTTTTCCATACAATAGTTTTTACTTTTTACAATCACTTATAATATTTCAATGTGACTTTAAAGTGATGTAGATTCAATATACCACTCAATTTCTTAATATAAAATTCTTTTAACCGAATCATGCAGATTAAATATGAGAGTTAAGGTTAGTTAACTAATTCAATTTTTCTACAAATCACGTTTTTTTTAAATTACCCTTATTTAATCTCTCTTTCTCTAGGATACATTAAAATCGGAGCATTTTTTTAGAAATGTATAATAAATATTACCTCATATATTAGAAAGGGTCTTATATTTAAAATTAGAATAAAAAATCAAATATTTAGGACAAAGAGAGTACTAAAATTTAGATTTTGTTGAAAATTCCTAATTAATAGTGAACTGTAACCTTCCCCACCTCAATTAGTGCTTACAAATATCATTAAAATCATGAAAATAAGATGTGAATGTTCTACATGTGAAAGTTGTTACTATGTTGATTCACCTCTAATAAACGGCCTTTTTTTTATATACAATAAACAGCCTATTTTCTATAAATAATGTATCACTTTTCTTATCCATAGGAGCCAGTTATTACCTCTATATACTTTCTCTGGTCCATGTTATGAGATATTTTGTATCAATTATACGTATATTAAAAAAATTATTTTTCAACTAAAATCAATACAAAAAGTACCCATATTTTCTATTTTATCCTTAGTAAATATCACATTCTATTATTATTATAGGATTATAAATGAGGAGACAACGAAAACATTAACGACTGGGGTAAAATGAGAAGAAAAATATCTACTACCCTATATTTTGGACAAAAAACTTATTATATAAAATGTCATATAATATGTACGAAGGATGTAGCAGGTAGGATAAATCTTTAAATAACTTTTTAATAGAATTATTTATTCATTGAAATAGAATGAGTGTGTATAGGAATTTATGTACACCCAATCTTAGAAAGTATTTATACGATCTCCACTCGTTGCAAAATGCTCCAAGAAATAAAAGGAATAGCTTGAGAGGGAAGTGCGATGCATTCATTTATTCCTTATTTGACAAAGAAGGGACCCAACAGTTCAATTTGAAGACAAGAATTTCATAAAACCTTCCATCCATATCCGTATGTAAATTTAAAGAACGAAGAAGGAACTTCGACCCAAACAGAGGCTAAGCCCTAAGCGGTGTTTGGCAATCAGTCATCAGCTTTGGCCATGGTGTGTTTGGGAGCTGTGTTTGGATGCAAGCGTTCAAATTCCGTACAAGGATATCTTGTCTCAACTTTGATCGTCATAGCAATTCTTTGCTGCTTTCGCTTGCTCTGTTTCTTCCTTGGCCGTTTGGTTAGGAGAATAAGAGATTCTCGTCTCCATGCTTCTGCAAGTCCAGGTCATGAACAGTTGCAGCGACAAAACTCAGGGCATGGCATCCCCATTATACATCAATCATGATTTTAATGATTCACTATTTCATGAAAGCCAAGTATAACTAATTGTTTGTAGATTTATTCTGGAAAAAAAAATTGTAAAAAAGTTAATTTCATTTCTATTTTTTTTTGGGTACTTCAATCAGCTGAGTCTAGTTGAACTTTTGTTTGAAAACAATTATTAATTTATCATTTCTTTTAGGGCAGATTAATCAGTGATTTCTAGCGACATAAAAGTAAATAATACAAATAAAAAAACTATGAACAATAAAATAAAATTATGTCACAGAAATAAGAAATATAGTAATAATTATTAAATTATAAATTATTTTTAGTAAATCATAAAAACTTAATTGCATATGTTTAAATTATAAAAATTATTATAAGTAGTAAATTAACAATTTTTTTGGCCAAGTAGTAAATTAATAAATTAGTAATAGTAGAAAGGTATAATCTATCTTAATAAATAATACAATTGGCTTTTAACATTTTCTTTTTTCTGGCCAAAGAACGTAGTACCTCTGATCTTTAATATAAGACATTTTTAATCAAGTCACGCAAGTTAAAAATGAAATTTAAAATTAGTTAACTATCTAGATTTTTCTAAAAATTATATTTTTTTAAAATGACCCTTATTTAATCTTTTTCTTTCTTTTTGGGATAGATTAAATATGAATATTTTTTGAAAATGTATAATAAATACTACCATGTATATAGTAAAAGATTTTATATTTAGTATTATAATAAAATACCTTATATTTAGAAATGGAGGAAATATTTTATATTAATAACATATTTATTAATTTTTTTAGACGGAATTACGGATCTTTATTTTTTATGTTCTTTTTGAATGCTGATCCAGTGATCCCCTTCGCCATTTGGTGATTTCTTAATTTGAAGCTTATAAATAAAATATAGAACTGTGAGTTCTCTAATTATTTAAACACAACAAATAATAAGAATAATGAATATGTGGGTTTGTGTCTATGTCCTTTTATATTTAACAACCAATAGAGAAAATCTATAATTAAGAAAAAAAGCTAGGGTGAGGAAGACACAAAAAGCAACTCTTTTGTTACAGTAATAAGAATCCAAACAAACATAAAAACAAAATAGATTAACAACTAACTTGCTTGGATGAACTTGCAAGATTTGTTCCAATTTAACTAAAGTCTCGAGTTCAAGTTTTGGGAACGTAGCAGCGCAAGTGGCCAGGGGCGTCCACTCTTATGGTATTTGTCATACCTCGATCCGGATTAATCTGGGTTCCATTGAAATCCTCACAGCGCAAGTGGCCAGGGGCGTCCACCCTTATGGTACTTGTCATGCCTCGATCCGGATTAATTTGGGTTTCATTGAAGTTCTCACAGCTCAAATGAGACAAGTTCAGAATACCGGGTGTTAACGTAAAAAAAAAAAAATTAACAACCAAAATATGAGATATATGATCTAAGGTTAGGGATCTGATGGAAAAAACTTTGTAATGTCAGTCTAAGGATGCAAAAAACAAAAAAAAGAACTGAAACGCTGAATTTTATATTCTATGATTTGGATCAACAACAACCCCTAAACTCAAAATGCTCCTCTTTGGTCTAACCGATTCTTCTGCACTAGTTTTTGCTCCTGCATTTCTCCATGGTCCTTGGAGCTGCAATTAACACAATTAACGGCAAGTTCTTTATTACGCATTTCAAATATTGAAACAGTATATGAGAAAATAATTATAAAAAAAATACCGATCCCAATTGCTTCAGAACCTTTCATGATCCTCAATCTCCTACATGATTCAGCGAACATCCTGCGGTGACATTATAGCAGAATTAGCCTAGAAAATTTGGATTACAAGAAAAATGGTAATGGGATATTCATGAGTGGCATTAATTCTCACTAATTTATAATATTAAGGATTAAGGATTCAGAAAGATCGGAGAAAGAACTTACTCCCATGGTACATCACCAACAAGCATCCAATCTCCGTCCTTATCTTCATATGTAAGAACATACTCAGACACATGAAGAAGATCCCTCAAAGAGTTCTCATTTAGGCCATCTTTCCCCGGAAATCCACCAGAACTGCATTCACCTGGTTTCACCAAAACCCAAAAAAAAAAAAAAAAAAAAAAAAGTCAAGATGCAACCTTGCTATGTTTTTTTAATTATTATTGAAAAAACTCACTGTAATGTAAAATACCTTAAGCTTATATCTAACATAATTGTCATTGGCTTATAGCAACAAGTGAAAATTAAAACAGAGAGCAGGAACAAAGAAGAGTATACCGATGGTGAAGCAGGTGAACATGTTCTCGAGGGCTGAGGAAAGCTGCATATAGTTGGTGTACATTCCGAGATGAACCTTTCTTAGATATGGAGCACCATCCATACTAACTTTTACATAAAGACAACCATATGCTTCTTCCTCATTGTTCCTTGTCAAATTAGAGGCCATCGTGTTTCTCCGAAAGGAT
Source organism: Adenanthera pavonina (assembly GCA_026686845.1). Taxonomy (NCBI): domain Eukaryota; kingdom Viridiplantae; phylum Streptophyta; class Magnoliopsida; order Fabales; family Fabaceae; genus Adenanthera; species Adenanthera pavonina. Next base: position 3,878,471 of record JAIVEN010000011.1, on the reverse strand, counting down.
CGAATCGGTGGCCATCCCACAACCTGTGCCCTGCAGCAATCAACCGTTTCATATTTCATTAATTTTCCACCATAATGATCAAGACTGATAAATATTAACTCCAACTCTTTCATTTTACGATTTGTAATGAATCAAAGGATGATGCATCATGAATTAGTGAGTAGAAAAAAGAGACTTACTTTGCAGATGGAGGGCTAGCATGCTCGTTTGTTTCAGCAATCTCAGGCTTCTTATCCTGGCTTGGTTTGGCAGATTGACAAGTCTTGTGAGTATTGTTTCTTTTGCCCTTTAAACCAACAATATTAGCATCGGACCCATCAACATCACTCACAGAGAGAACCCATTTCCTAGAAGACCCATCCTTGATGACATCAGAGAAGCCTCTCTTAGACCCAGCAACAACATTCTTCAAAGCCTTAGTGTTCTGCAAATGCAAATCCTTCCCAAACAGAGATACCCCACTTGCTGACTTCCTTTCTGGAGACTCACGACCAGGAAGCCCAAGTCTGAGCTCTGTCTCCTTCAAGTTCAAGTTGAGACAAGAGCTATTTTCAGAGATTCCCATGGAACGGTTCTCTGCTAAGCCAATGTAATCATGTTCTAATGGTTTAGACATCAAAATGGCACAATGAAAGGGTCTCAAACAAGGTTTTGAAAAGCAGAAAACAGAACTGTAGAGAATGATGTTCTGTTATGTTGTGGAATTAATGGCCCTCCACTCTAGAGAGCTAGTGGTTTTGTTGACGGAGAAAAGAACCTTCCTGGACCTTTCTATGACCTAATTTCCCACTCTGACACCAAACAAAAGAAATTAAAAGGAGGAAGCAGCCATCTTTTTTCCCATACGTAGAATTATTTGAGACATTAATCGTAACATGTGTGAAGGTAGAAGGCAATAGAAAATAAGTTATTATTATTTTTTTAAAAAAAGTTATTATTATAAAATACATAGTATATTTTAATTGTTTGTTCAAAATTCGCCAGTAATATTTGGCATTTACACCGACAAGTGGCCGAGAAATGCCCCGCAACCTTTCACAAACTGTTCCTAATGCCACTTTTGCTATACTTTAGTCCCGACCGGCTAAAGTGCACCGGACCAGAAAAGGCAATTTAGACGCATGCCATCGATGCCATGACAGGCTGTAGTGTATATGCTCCCTGGTACTTTTTTATAAAAGAATTTTACCTATGTAGATTAAGAAAATTATTTATTTTTTTTAAAACCTATTTTATGTAGATTAATAAATAATTTTTTTAATCTACATAAAATAATTAAAATTCTTTTATAAAAAAGTGTCAGGGAGTATATTTTAAAATTTTAAAAAAAATTAAATATTTTTTATCTCTATTTAATATATTAATATAATTCATATTAAATATTATTTAATCAATTGAGAATCCATTTTTCATCCAAAAGGTTTTATAATAATTTTTTAAAAGAAATAAATGATGAGAATAAAGTAAAAAAAATTTCATTAAATATTACAAGGCCTCTTATAAAAAATATTAAAAAAAATGTCTAAAAATTTTTTTATAAAAAAGACCAGAGAGAACATATAGTAACAAAGATAATTGATTTTTAGGCAAAAAATATGGATATTTGGTTTTTGAGATTAAAGGTAATTTTTTTTTAAAGAGAATTGAATTTTTTGAACCTAGCATTTGTTGTTGCAAAATAAATCAGCTTGAACAAGAAAAAAGATATTTCATAAGACATAAGTATCATAAGTTTTACGGTCATAAATTTCATCAATTACTAATAAAAAAATATATATACAAAAGTATACTTTTGTATATAATTATTTTTCTTTTTCATAAGGTTTGACTTTCACTTTTTTTTACTCTTTTGTTTTATATTTTTAATTATTATTATATTTTTAATTATTATTAATTTAATACTAAAAATTAAATATCTTTACTTTTTTTTCCCGAAACCCAATTATTCCATAGTAATATGACAGAGACCGAGGTTAAAAAGCACATAGAAAAACCGGAAATTTAAAGTGATCGGGAAGTTGTTGTATTGAAATGTGAGCCATTTAAGCTGGAAAATAAAAACCTTAAAATTAGTAATAATCATGGTAAAAAAAAAAAAACAAACAAACAATCGCGCGCACACTCATTCTCAGTCTCGGATGTTTTGGGACAAAAGTGAACACTCATTGGATGAATAAGAATCACAGAGTAGGAGACAAGCTTTCAGACCATAAACATATCTTGTCCGGGAGATTTTCTTTTTTCGTTTTTTTCCTCCAGAGGAAACGTCAATCAAACAAATCACAATGGGATTCTGAAGATTAAAAACTGACCTATTAGTTATTTTGCACATTTTTAGATTAGATGAAGATTGATTATGTTTGAATTATTGAGATTGAATTTAAATAATGTAAATTTTATGACTTCTTAAATTTTAATATTTTATCTTCAATAAATTAAGTAAAAAATGATTTTAACATATTAATTATTAATTTGTAAAAAATTTTAGCATAATAAATATAAAATAAAAATAAAGTTATAAAATTAAGACCATCTGAATTACTTCTACTTAATTAGGATGAAATATTAAAAACCTAGTAATTTATAAATTATAATTATAATTAATTTTACTTTTAACGTACCACGCCAGGATCCAGAGGACCAGAGGTAATGACGGTGAAGATCTACAAAGTGGGAAGGCGTGAGAAATGAATCAGATCGGAGGGACTTACGGCTATGTACGGCGTCTGAACGACCGCCTCCATTCTGTCACCCTCACTCCATCTTGTCCTTTCCCCACGACCAGAGACATCAACCTCAGTCATTTCCCTTTCCCGCATCTGCCCTTTCGTTTTTTTTTTAACCTTTTTTTCCCCTCATCTGGAGAAAGAGAATATATTAGCCTCTTTAGATATATTTTTAATGAGTTCAAGTAATTTTTAACTGTTTTATATATAATAAAAAGTTATAAATAATTAAAATTTTTAAATTTTATAAATTTTATTACAATTTTCTCATACAAAATGGACATTTCTTATGATTTTGAATAAAGATATTTTTTAGGATATTTAAATTATTTTTTAAATTTAATCTAAAATCTATCATAACTTGTATGTTTTTTCTTGTATTTTTTTATATTTTTTTAATTATAATTTGATATTTAGACTCTTTTTTATATGTCATATACCTAGTCATTAACTATGTTAATTTTAACTTGTTAAACTTTAAAATTTTTTAAAAACCTAATTTTATTTCACCTCACGTAAATTCCTTTTCGAATTCCCTATTTTCACTGGTTTTCTCTTTTCTTTCATCTTTCCCTCTCCTTGTCTCCCCTGTTTTATCATTCTACAACTTTCGTTTTGTATATAATCTCCTCTGCTCTCCTTTTCCTTTTTTCGGTTCTTCTTTTCTCTTCCCTTCACCTCACTTTTTGAGCTCAACCTTCTCGATTCTCTTCGGCTCAACCTCTCCCTCTTGCATTTTGGGTGAATCAATCAACCCCATTTATTTGGCGTGACCATATGTATGAGTGCGCAACAGTATCTGTCATCGAAATGCTGAATTGGGAATTCAAGAGTATATGAGTGCTTAGAAGATGACGATTAAGGAAAATAAAATTAGAGTAGGGGTAGGAAATTAGGATTTTTTTAAAAATTATTTGAAGTTTATTAATAACTTAAAACCATTAAATATATGGCTAATAATTAGGTGTATGATTGTTAAAAAGAATCTACATATCCTATTATAATTGGAGAAAAACATGAAAAAGATACAAGTAAAAACATAAAAGTCGTATCGTTTTATTTTTTATTTGTTTTTTATTTTATGATTTTTTTAATTTAATTTAGAATATTTTATAATGTTTTAATCTTTAAAATTTTTTTAAATAAATAAGATTCTTACAATTTTCATGGAGTATTTAAGTTAAGTAATTTTTTATTTTATTAGATTGTGTCAATTTTATAGGAAGTTTTATTAAATTCTGTAAATGGTTATAATTATAATTTAAATTTCAAAAGAATGAAATTGAGTTTTTTAAATGTCTATTTTCTCTCTTTTTAAGTTTTCTCTTATTTGAATTTTTCATTTTCTCTTTTTTTTTGTCTACCCTCTCCCTCGTCCTTTTACATTACTTTCTAATACTGCTCTCATTAAATTATAATTCCTCTTAATTATACTTCTTCCATCACATATTGCAAGACAATGGAAGGGATTTTATATATATTAAGAAACATTTATTACATCTTTAAATTTTTAAAAAAATAATCAATTTTTAATTTTACCTATATTAATTTCACTTATTTTATCAAATATAGTACAAGTTACAATACTAATAATATAATAAATGAGGGATAAAAATAATAAATAACTACATATGATCTTATAATATAGGATAGAGGAAATATCTTTCTTATTTTCTACCAAAAATTTTAGTGAGGGCAAATATGAAAGACAATATTTATATTTAGTATTAAAAAAGTAACTTCTATTTTATATATCTAAATCCTTTTAGAAAGAAAAAGAAGGAATAATAGTGTAATAGGCAAAGGCACCCCCTTAAAAAAACTAAAAATTTCTTTGATAAAAATTAGAGACATTCTTTGTGTTTTTCACTCGGGTAAATAGAGGTGGGAGTGAGACGATAGGGTTTTGGTCATCAAAACTGAGGTCGATGTAACCCGACAACAGCAGCCCATCATAAAGTCTTTATTTGTGCGTTTATTTCCCACTTCCCTACTAATACTATTATTAATAATAGTCAGTACTAAGGGTATTCATAGTTAGGGTCGATTTGGGTTTGACTGTTACCTATTATCCTGTCTTATAAATACTCGAATTAATATCAAGTCAAGTATTAGATCGGCATGATATTAAGTGATTTTTAAAAAATAAAAAAATGAATTTATTTATTAACAAAAAAAAATATTTATTTAATTCTAAAAATTGATTTTCTTAAAAAATAATATTTTTTAAAATTTATAAATATTTAACCATTATACATTGTTTTTACAGAATATTAAGTTAAAAATCAATTCAAAATTTTTAAAAATTTGAAACATTAAAATTTTAAAAAAATTTCATAATATTTACATAGTAAATGTATTATATTAGATACATAAAGAATAAAAATCATATAAAATTAATCAATATATATATATATAATGATTGTAAAGAAACAAAAAATATTATTGTTCAACCCTAACTCCAACCTGACCTGAAAATTGGTCCAACCCAATTGGTTCGATGTGATCAGATTGGACTAAGTCAACCAGACCTTAAATATTATTGTTCAACCCTAATTAATATGTTCCCTGTATGTTTCCCATATATCATTACGATCGACATTAAAATCATGAATAAGATATTTTGCGATATCATTTTTGGGCCCTTTGTATTGTTGGTAGGTTTGCATCATCTAGTTATATGTTGTTTTCTTTCTCTTTCGCTTTTCTAAGCCATGGGGCTCATCCTGCTTCCTCCACAATTTACAGACACACGGCATTCAATTGTTCTTCTTCTTCTTCTTCTTTGTTTTAAAGCTCTACTCTCAATAACATCAACCATTTACCTTCATTCAACTAAAACACACACACACACACACACACACGTTGTCGCTTCGCCCACCTACTGACACCTAATACACCTCCTTTTATATTCCTCATCATATGTTTGTTCCTCGACAATTTTTTTAATTTTCTTCTTTTTTTCGAACAGAAACGTTTAGTTTAATTAGTGCTCTGAACGGTGATATATATCTACATCTGAAATGCCAGAGTTAGAGAAAACAGAAAGACATTATTCTATTCATAAGAAACTTCTGACACGAGAGCTTGCTTTAGTTCTATGTTGGGTGTGTGTCTATATATATATATATATACATAGATGAACTTATGAGATGATGATAATAATTAATAAGTATATAACTGAGTCACTTTACTGTGCACATATGGACCGTATATAGTATACTGTCCCATGTTGCTCCCCACGCCTTCCTTATTAATTAATTACACAGGCCACACTTCATAGTCGTACAAATTTAATTCCCACGTTATGATTCATACGACCAATATTACTTTTCATCATCATGCACTTAAACAAGCATGTACGGAGTTAAAAAATAAATGTTCCACCATGCATCTTTTGGCGACATGTTTGTCACTTGTCATTTTGTAGAGTATATTTATATGATTAAGAAAGACGGTTAAAGTCTTAATTTTATAAAAAAAATTACTATTTTGTAAAAAATGTTCTTTATTAATTTTATTTACTTTTCTTCTAAAAGAAAATTGGGTTAGTTATAAAGTAAATTTGTGAAAATTATTATTGGGAAAAACTCATGAATACTCCATTAAATTCTATAAAATATTTTATATTATGAGAAAATTTTTTTTATAAAATATCTTATAATATTATATAGAGTGAGTATATGGATCTTTCTGACGACTTTTTAAACTTGGATGAAGCTTTTGACAACAACAGTCTAAGATAAAACTGGTAGCAGAGATATCATTCTTGTCGTTCATATATACAGAACGAGATCATTCGCTCCAGAAACAGCCTGTAAGATCGTCATTTTCATACACAGCAAAGACTAATTATTAGTACGCATATGCATGGGCATTGGGCAACCTACCCCTGCAACTAGTGGACCTGCTTACAATAATCCATATATATATATATATATATATATACCATGTGCAATGCCCCCACCATTAACTGTCTCCTAATTCCAACTACCTACCGACATTAATTACAAAATCCTCATCTGTGTTTCACTCAACCTGCTTTACTTGAGGCTTACTAACTGGCAAGCTAGCTGGTAAGACATGGTAAACAGACATGTAACGTGAGTGACGAAAAATATTAACCACACACACACATGGAGTTTAATTTCTAAAATCACTCACCATATATAAGATTAATTAATTTATTGTATAACCCGTAATACGCAGCGAATATATAAATATCTCCTTTATTTGTTTGTTCAGTAACTTTCTGAAGATTGAGGGGAATTTTTCCGCTTTTATAAAGTTCAAGTATGCCCACGACCAACCTATTTTGATGGCACTAATTAAATTGAAGCTCTCTCTCACATACACACAAAACTCATATCAATGATCGCTTGGTATACTTTTCGGGGAGTACACTTTTTAGGAAGTTCATATATATTTTACTTGTTTTATTTTTTATTTGTCAGGAAGTTGGAATTAATTTTTTAAATTAATATATTATGTGTTAGTACTAAAGACATAAATACCCTTCTAATTTATAATAAAAAATATTGGCCAACAAAAGTGTTTTTGAAAAATAATTAAAAACTTAAAGGATAATTGTGGTAAACAATCATAAAAAGCTCAGGAAGTAGGACTTTTCTAAATTCAAGTCAGGAAGTACAACTTCTCGAGGAGAGACTCAACTTATCGGGAAGATGAATTTTTTTTTAAAACCAAGCAAGATTGATTCATTTAGGTTACGTTTGGTACGTTGGAAGCCGTCTTTTGGAAAGGAAATGGAAAAGAAGATTCCTACTTAAATGAGTTTGGTATGTAGGAAGAGAGGTTTCTAAGAAAGCTATTTTTCCTATTTTGTGGGAGCTAACTTTCCTAAAAAAAGATGAGGAAAGTGGTTGCTTTCCTGGAACAAAAAATTAATAGCAAATTCTTTTTAAACACCTTTTTAAAGAGGTATTTGTGTCATTTAGTTATTACTTTTGTTTTTTATTTTTAAACACTTTTATTTTACTATTGATGTACCAAACATAGATTTGTATTATAAAATTATTTTTTAGAAATGTCTCTTTCCATTCTCATTCATGTTGTCATTTTGCACCAAATGTAGCATTACTTCCCGGGAAGATTAGCTTCCCCCACTCACTTCCTTTATACCAAACTGAGTCCTAAGATGAAAGACAACAAGCTCATTAATTAATGATACTGAGAGGATAGCTAGAAGAAAGAAAAGTATATAGTACCAACATACTATATTGTTTATATTTTTAAAAAAATTTAAATATCTCAATTTATTTGTTATATTACATTATTAATAATATATTAATTATCATTTTTACTATTTTATTTTTTATTAAAAATAATAGTAGATGAAATCCAAGTTATCTTGTAACATTTAATTCAATGATATTTAAGTAAAATATCATTAAATTTTACTGCAACTTCTATTATTTAATAATTTTATTAATATTTGTAAAAAATCTTAAAATCATAGATAAAGGATTCATTTGGTATAATTTCTAGGAAATAACTATTTAGAAAGTGTACTTCTTAAGAATTTAACTTCTCCGGAAATTCAAATATAATCTACTTATTTTATTTTTTATTTTTTGAGAAATTTAAATAATTTTTTAAATAAATATATGTTATTTTAATTTTAAAGACATAAATACCTTTTTTATTTAAAAAATTAATTAAGAAACTAAAGGTTTTTTTAAGTAAAATATCATTAAATACTTAAAAAGAAGAAATTCTCTAGTTTTACTTAAAAATTTTACTTCTCAAGTTAAATTTAACTTCCTAGAAATTTCTAAATTTTTTTTAAACTAAGAACATCAATTAGTTTACTTCTCAAAAAGTTTAATTTCCCTCCACCATTTTCCTACATCAGACAAACCCAAAATGGGACAAATGAAGCATAAAAAGAAGAAAATGAATGGTCATTATTTGTTGCATCAAAGAAATGAATGGCACCAAGACTTCGACGGTGAGTTGGCTAGAACTTTCTATACTATAGTTGGAAGTTAGAATTAATTCATGGAAAAATCTTAGATACACATACAATCTCATCCACCTTAAATTACTCACCTGAGTAAGTTCTCATTCATTTGTTTTAATTAATAACTCCCATTGTTAGTACAATATATGTAAGAATTAAATCATACCATTTTGGAAAATTATTTGTCATCTTGTGGGAAAAAAATTAGGAAAGCAAATTCTCACAAAATTAACAAACGCGCGGATTTTATTATACCAAAGAGAGATTCCTATTTGTTTACCGAAAAAAAAAACAGAGTCTGAGAGATATTCCTATTTGCGGAAAAAATAATCTATTTTGATAAATATATATATATATATCATTTTCTTTTCTTTTTTCTTCAAGAAAAATGCACTTGTTGGAGCAAATGAAGCCAAATTTTCCCAGTGGTCATTATGACGCACCACTTTTTCAAGTTTGATGCAGGGAATGTGCCCTTTAACTAGTCTTGTTTGATGGAAGACTTAGTGCTTGGTTGGTTCTCATTTTCCCAAATTAAATTGTACTTTTTAACCATTATTTTCTTCTTTTTCATCTAAATAGTTTTTTAATAAACTTCTCTACTTTTATCGAAACCTCATTTTTGTAAACTGTAGTTATTCTAAAAGTACTTTTACAAAAAGACAAACCAAACGGGCACTAAGATATCCCACTTTCTACCTGCTTTGACTAATTTTATATATATATCCCATTTAATTATATATATATTTATATATATATATTTATATATATATATATATACATAAGTCTCTTTTTCAACATCAAAACCATAGAATTCAAATTGAGAAGTGAAGATATGCTTAGTCTAACAAGCTAAATCTACAGGATATCCCCATTTCCCAGTGGAAATTGCATGTCGTTTAAAGTCCTTTTTTTTTTTTAAGGTGGAAAATACTTTTAAAAGTTGAAATGATGTTGAAGTGCATTTAGATTTCACGAACCCTTTTTTTTCTGTCTATTTTTTAATATGCCGATCGAAATAATGTGGGAATAGAATTTTTATCGTTTAAAAAGCCGATGGATCTTGGCCCAAAAAAAAAAGGACGATGGATCAATGGTGCTAGGATTTTTCATTGGTTCAAGAAAAGATTGACATATTGATATGGCGGCGTCTAACTGAAAAATCATGGCCTGAAAAATTCACAGCCAACTTGATGACTCCAAAGATACGAAAAAGTGTAATGTCCCTTTAGGAACAATTATTAACAGTTGCAACTCAACCGAAAAAAAGCCAACAAAACAAATAAAACAAAATTGATGTAGCAGAAAGAATTATAGAGATTGTAGTTACTTGTTTTCAAGCTGTTAAATATGAAAGAATCCTTTTTTTTTTTTTAAATAACGAATACTATAATGTCTCATTATTAAGATGTCTGCTAAATGTGGGACCTATTATCTCATTATTAAAAAGAAAAATTTGACGACAAACATGCTATGTAGTTCCTCATGTTTATAATGTAAGTCATCTTCAATTAACTCATCAAAATTAAGAAAAATTTATTAAATTATTAAAATTATCTTAAAATTGATATAATTTTCATTTTTACCCCTAATAAATATATAATAAATTCAAATAATTCACTTTCTCTTAATCATAAATAGGGACATTTTGAAAAAAAAATAATTAATATTCCAAAAACTAAGGTAACTTATATTTAGAATCACAAAAAATTTTTAAAATATAATTAATAAAAAAACCGAAAAAAATAAGTACTAAGTAACCCAGATTCTATTGGCTTTGGGGAAAAAAAACTCAAATACCTCAAGTGACAGGAAGTCTTATCAATCAGTCGGGTTTATTTGGGCCCGATATCAAATATGGGTTAGAGCCCACTCTATCTTCTGTCTAGTTGTGACTTCCTTAGGCTACTTTATTTGTCGTGAATATAATTTAAAAGCAGAAAGCATTTGCCACGTCGATATGTCCGAGTGGTTAAGGAGACAGACTCGAAATCTGTTGGGCTTTGCCTGCGCAGGTTCGAATCCTGCTGTCGACGTTATCTTTTTTGTAGTTTTGCTTTGTTTTTGTTTTTGACAGTACGATTGGATAGGCTTTAGATATATCTCACACCGCCAAACGCACAAATTTTCGCTTTACCCTTCTCTTCTTCTTCCCTCGCATGCTTCTGCTATGGCTTTTTCCGCTTTACACCAAAACCCCTCTTTCCTTAAACCCCACCATTCAGTCCTAATCAGACCTTCCACCGCCTCCACATCCAAGCCTTCGAGCTATGTTCCAGTGCGGTGCGGCGGTCCAAGGTCTCACCGTGGACCTCTCGTGAAAGGCCGAACTCTCAGCATCGAAGCAATCCAAGCCGTCCAAACTCTCAAGCGTCTCCAGCGAACCAACCCCGACAATCTCCACGACCTCGTCTCCAAGACCCTCTCGCGCTTGATCAAGTCCGACCTCATGGCCGCCCTCAAGGAGCTCCTACGGCAGGACCAGTGCGTGCTAGCCCTCCGAGTCTTCTCCGCCGTCCGATCGGAGTACAAGGTGGAATTGTCTCTGTACGCCGAGATGGTGCAGGCTCTTGCGAGGAGTGGGATGGCGGAGGATGTGGACCGTCTGGTCGTGGATTTGGAAGAATCGGAGGGGGGGACCGAGTGCGACGACAAGGGGCTGGTGGAATTGATCAAGGCTGTGATTGGGGCGCAGAGGAGGGAATCAACGGTGAGGATTTATGGGATGATAAAGAGAAGTGGGTGGGGGTCCAGTGTGGAGGCGGATGAGTATGTGGCCAAGGTTTTGAGCAATGGGTTCAAGAGCTTTGGGGAAGAGGTTCTTTCTGAACAGGTTCAAAATGAATATAAGAGGTCATTTGCCAGGTTCTCTAGGGGCGGAATGGAGAAATCCGTTGTTTAGTTGTTGTAAAGTTTTTTTTTTGGCCGAAGTTGTTGTTAAGTTTGAGCATTAATTAAAACTCAAATTTTAATCTTATGCAAGAAAAACCGCTTTGTCATTGAATAAAATTAAAAATACAAATTTGATCTTTTAATTTAATATGCAGATTTGTTCTCATTTTTCAATTTTATATGGATGTAATTTAAAATCGTTTTTTTTTTTAAAAAGTCTTGTCTGGTTCCTTGTGATTAATGACCTAACTCTAATAAAGGCAAAAGCAAAGCACCTTGGACAAGGTGGAAAATACTTTGCGATTTTGCGAAGTAAAATGAATTTTGAGATGTAAATGCAATTATTAGACATGGTTTAGAGACAAAACATGCGAGTACTGTTGGGCTGGTAATAATTTGTTCCTACATTTTTTAGCATGCATCAATATGATTACTATATAAAATATTTATAGTAAATTATATCATTCATAAATCATAATATAATATAAACAGTGCAACTTAGTTAATTAACTAATTATTATAAATATTAAATAAAAAATTATAGTAAATTATGCCATACACAAGACATATCTAGTTTTATTCTAATCCGGTTAGGTTAGATTGTTTTGGGCCACTAATGTGTTTAAGTTAGATTTAGGTTAAGTAATTGGGGAATCAAGATGACCATTTGTCTTGGGCTTCAGTATAGCCCAAACAACAACGTTTCTAAGTTTAAGTCTTACTAAGATTTGAGACCAATTCCAACCCATAAAGGCCCTCCATGCATTTTAAGTATAATTGAGGGAAAGAATTGAAGAAAATAATTATAAAAACTGAGATTATTTTTTTACAATATTTATTATGTTGTTGTTGTTATCATCATTATTATTCAATTTATTATTATTAAAAATAAAGGGATAATTGGGTTTTGGGACAAACAAATAAAGATGTTTTTTGGGGTGAGAATCAAATTTTTTGAATCTAAAACCAATGTTTTTTAAGAAAAAATCAATTTAGTATAAAAAACCAAATATTTTATTTTTTCATCCGAAAACCCAATTTTCTCCTAAATTAAAATTAGGACAGTCATTTCTTGTTCTTTAGCTAATATTTTCTGTAACAAAAACGTAACTTTTAATTTTGTCCAAACCTAATCGCCATAAACAACAAGCCAGAAACTTGTTTTTTTTTTTTAGGGCAAACTAGCTAGAGACTTGATATAACATCAAGACCGGCAGCTAAATCCAGGAAAAAACAAGTTAATGACAGAATGATAATTAGTTAATTACCACGATCTAAAAAGAAAGCAAAATAATATTTCATTGCCTTAACTTTAGTTATCATTTAAAGCCAATTTCTTCAATTTAAGACTTCTTGAAATAATTCCTCACATTTCAAATTCTTCCCAAAATTTAAGTAACAAAATTAAAATCACATCATTGAGAGAGAGAGAGAGAGAGAGAGAGTAAATTGTTGAGCTGAATTCATTTAAGTGAATAAATATTTCATGCATGATAAAAGGAAAACAGAAATTTAAAAAAAGAAAGAAAGAAAGAAGATGAAGAATAATGATGTGAAAGTCAGTCAAAAGCAGGCTGATCTTTTTCTTTAAATTGTTTTCGATATGGTGAAGCAGCATGATTAACCAAAAGTTTGAAAAGGGATATAAAAAGGGAGATAGAAATCACAAAGCTTCAAGGGCGTTGGTGAGACCTCATTTCTCTGGTTCTTAAGTGGAAAACCATCGGTCAAACAAAATCCTCCTGATATGTTTCTTAACTTAACCTCTTCTTAACTACCATACGCCAAGCTTTATATATATATATATGCCCACCTCTAAAATTATAAAGGTGAAATAATTTGAAATGATTCCACTTTTCTTGCTTATCTTTGGTTATCTTATTTACTTTTCATTGATTCTTAATGTGATGCTAGAAACGTTGTTCATGGCAAAAAGACGACAAAAAGGGTCTTAGAGAACTTGACCCGTGCAAAAAAAGTTGTCTTCTTTATAAACTTCCGTACTCATCAATTAGTTCATGTATGCATACGATCGATTTCAAGAATATTTAGACAATTGCTTCGTTAATTACTTAATTGGTGGACAGAAAATAATTACATGATGGTACATAAGTTCAAGTTTAAAATTTATTGTGAGATGCAATTATTCATGTATTATTAATTATTAGTTTTCTTTATCAAAACATCAAACTCATATCATCACGTCAATCATTTAATTATTTTAAGAAAAATCTTCTATTTTCTTTTTAAATATAGAAACTTTTGTCTTGGTTTCACAGAGATGACTCTTAATTTTTAGAATATGATATAGTATTTATTATATATGTATTATTAAAAAATACCCTTATTTAATTCATGAAAAAGAGAAAGAGAAGAAAATTCAATAAAGGTATTTTTAAAAAGACAATGTGAATTTTGAAAAGATAAAGATAATTAATTAATTTTAACTCCCATCTAATATTCACATTATTTGGTTAAAAAGCTCTTATTTAGGAACTAGAGGGAGTACAATAAGGGAAATTTAATAAGAATACTTTTAGAAACAAAATGTGAATTTTGAAAAGATTAAGGTAGTTAACTAATTTTAAATCTCATTCTTAATTCACATAATTCGGTTAAAAAAATCTTATATTAATAAGGATCAGAGAGAATACATCATAAAGTATATTTGAAAGTTTTATCTCAAATCTAATTAAAGTTTAAATTTCTAAGTAGACTAATGTCTATGTATCTAGCTTTCTTTAATATCTCAACACCCTCCCAAAACAAAAAAACAACAAAAAAAATCCTCTCCTTTTTTTTCCTCGGGTGAAATCATTGGAAGTTGATATAAGGTTCACAAGCTTCCAAACGGAAATAGATGTGGGAAGATAATTAATTAATATTGCTTAGTTTCTTTTTTGTTAGTTCAGAGACAAACTGATCGATCTAACACCAAATATAAATAAGCTTCTTGCTGCTCTCCATGTATAACTCATGGTGATGTACTCATAAGAAAATTCGATATAATTTTTTTATTTAAAGATTGCTAAATAGCCACATGTTAATCATTAGCACGCGTGATCTTTAGGAGATAATTATGGTTATTTTGAGTTTATTTTGATTCTTTTCATTGTTTGGCAATTGAATTTTGAAAAAAGTGACTGCTTTTTTTTTATTCTTTCTCTCCTTTCTTTTTTCACGAGGCAGCATCTCTCATGCAATTTTTTTTTCTTGGCCAAATATCTCTATGCAATTGAAGGAAGCTCAACCTCTGTATATTTTAATCTCTAAGAATATAATTCCATTTCAATTTCATCGTTCTATGAATTATGCTACTTAATCAAAAGGATACTTTCAGATTATTTATTATTAAATTATCATTGACACAATATCCCTCAATAACTAAAATAAAATTGTTGAATGAAGATAGTAGTGGGTGTGTACACATACTTAAGCAGTAAATTACTCTTTCAAAGAGATGCTTAAATTATATTTCCTCCATTCCAAAATATAAGAAACAAATAATTAAATTATTAGAATTAAGAAATTAGTCAAATATCTTAAATATGTTACAAAAGGAATTTTTTTTTCATAAATGTCCTTAATTTAATGTTCACACTTCACTCTATTTTAACTCATATCTCATGATAATAAGTCTACTTTAATTAAGAAAAAAATTGAAAAAATACATTAATTTATAAGAGAAAAGTCATTTATCTTACATTTTAAAACAAAACATACATATATATTAAAAATATCTCTTACATTTTGAAATGGAGGGAATACACATTTTATTTATTGTGAAAATATATACATATATTAAATTTAAATTATGACCAAAATATTCCAAAAAATAGTAATGATTTTTGTTATATATAAAATCCTCATGGTATATAACAAAAATATATATTTTTAAAACTTTTTAATATTATTTATTCTGTGTTGAAAACTGTAATAATTTAATTTATTTTAAATTTTGATCTATTTCTGTATTAGTCAATACATATTTGATATTTTCTATATTGTATAATTAAATAAAATAATGTATGGAGCCAATAAAAGTTTGTCTAATTGATAAAGATATAATTCATTTCTCACAAAAGTGGGGGTTCCATGTAAGAAACTTATTAGTAAGTACTATTTGACTTGCCTTAATTTTTTTTTTTTTACTTTATCACCCGGTATCCTGGGGTATCTGAGGTTTACTACCCGCCCCAAACTAATCCGGATCCCATTGTATAGGACTTTACGATGGCTCACGGGTACCATACATGGGAAGACCTCTTTAAGGCCTTATTTTTTTAACGCTGCTGCACTCGTTAGGAATCGAAACCTCGACACCGAGAAATACTGACTAAGCCCCTTACCACTTGACTAGGCGCCCATTGGTTGACTTGCCTTAATTCTAGTGAGCCTCTAAATAAGCTATAATTGAACTAAAGTTTTGGTCAATAAATAAAAAATATATGTAAAGATATTTTAGTCTAGTAAGTGTATTTGTAACTTATTTTTACTGTGTATAATTAAAATAAGTCCATTGTATATTTTCTATTTTAATAAAAAAACAAATTGTCGAAAAAAGAACATATGCAATTTAAAATGTTTTTAAAAGAAAAACAGTGTTGTACTCTAAAAGAAAAATAACCAGGTAAGTGGATCTTTACACTAATGCCTAAAAAAGGCTATATTTCTAATGAGTACTTCATTATAATTAAATCGAAACACCACTCATTATTAATAATAATTAACTGTGTATGGTGAAAGAGCAGTCCTTCATGGGAGATTCCTATCATTGTCTGTTTTGATGTGTGTGTGTGTGTGTATAATGAGGGCACACTCAGATTCTGAAAAATTGTTTGTTCAAGTGAATTATTGCTGCAGAGAATAAAGGAAGCATATATCTGATGGCACTGAGATCTAAATACTAATATGCCCTACATTTCTCTTCTCTATACTCCCAACCCTAGCGCCAAAAACAATCCCAAGGCATAACCCCAAATTAAGGAAATAAGCCATTATTTTATAGGGGCCTCATAACACTAGCCTTTAGCTTTTGTGTCCCACTTTATAATAAAGCAAAAAAGCAGGAATAGAGAGGAAAAAAGAATACTGAATAAATGAATTAAAAAGAAAGGGGAAAGAGAAAGAGAAAGCAACTAGATATGCAAAGTTTCCCATCCTCATCTCTCACAACACTTTTCATGTTTCTCTTAATCAGCTGGTAGGAAAGCGAGACAGAACTCTCTGAGCTTTACCCAAAGGCTTGTTTGGTTGCACATACAAGGAAATTGCACAAAGTGAAAGAAAAGAGAGAAAGTAGAGAAAGGGAAGAAAAAGGAGATTGATAGACAGAGAAAAATTTATCATCATTAAGGTTTCTTTAATTTTGAAGCTCAACATAGCTGAGATAGCTTATGATGATATGATTATTTGAAGCTTCCCCACCGCAGAAGAAGACCCTCTTTCATCAAATGATCATGGCCGGAAACCAAAACTGGTGGAGCATGCATCCACCAACTTTGATCCCTTCTCAGTATGTGCTTGGATCTTCCTCAATTCCCATGAATTTCTTCACTGAAACCCAAGATACCCCTCAGTCATGGAGCCAAATGCTTTTGTAACTCTCTCTCTCCCTCTCTCTCCAGTACATACATGTTTCACTTTTCACATATTCAATTAATCTCCAAGTTGAAGGAATCCGCGTGCGAGTAGTACTTCAGATATCAGTTAGAGCAAAATCAACCAAAAACATATATCACACATGCACACTTCCAAAAACGATTTGATAGATTGTTTTGTTGGATTTCGATTTGATCAAAGAACTATATATGAGGTTTATTTCACTTAATTTCCTCTTTAGATATTTTGTTTTTGGTATTAATATGTTGTGGACTGTATTCTCAAATTGCAGCGCTGGGTTACCTGGCGAAGAAGAGAGAATGGGGTCGAATCATTTTCAAAGCAAAAAGATTGAAAATTGGGAAGACCAGATTCTTAATAACAATAATCCATCCTCAAGAACGGCTCCTATTGTTGATGTAATAAAGCAAGAGGTTTCCCAAAGTGGTAACTTGTACGGCCATGGACGTGAGGAGTTTCAGGCTTCAGGATCTCATGCGTCTTATTGGTTAAACACTATGGTGCCCCCAGTAATTACTTCTAATTCTTCCCCTAAGTCTCGTGCCATCACTAGCCCAAGTAATACTAATATTTTGGATTTCACTTATAACAAGCCAGATCAAAGCTATAATCAACTGCCACATAACCCATCTGAGGTAATAATTAATCCTACTCTTCTTTTCAAGTTTTCATTTTCTAATTAACTCTAGTTTAAGTACGTATAGATTTGTTTTCATTATATTCTCCAAAGTAGTATTCATGTCGATCTATTCCTTCGATCTGTTGTAGAGTAATACTAACTCAGTCGTCTCTGCTGGAGTTTGTAATAAGAAGGCTAGGGTTCAACCATCTCCAAGCCAACCTCCCCTCAAGGTGACCCAAAAACTCCACTGTCGGATCTGGAATTAATTACAAAAGACAAAAAGCAAAAACGAAAAAAAAAATTTGTTGTCTTTATCTTTCTATTTACAGAATTATCATATCATACCAGAGGATTCAAATCCTCAGATCCCCGTCAAGTTACTACCATTATGCATGTTCTCTCTGTGTCACTCTATGTCAAGCTAGCTCATGACTTGGTGTGTTCGTGTTTGTCTGTGCGTGTGAGAGTTTGTATGTGGGTGTTTTGTTGTGTGTCGTCTTTCTCAATTGTCAGTCTCTCCATGACTGAAATATTCTTTCTGCTCGTGATAGTTTAAACAGAAAAATTAAAGCATATAAATTTTTTGTGCTTATAATGTCCATATATGCAATCTGAATGATCAGGTGAGAAAGGAGAAACTAGGCGATAGAATAACAGCCCTTCACCAGCTAGTTTCCCCATTTGGAAAGGTAATTTACCAACCACTCCATTATGATCATATCATTATTATTAGTCTCGAAACACAACATGAACACACACATAATACAAAAGCTACAAACCATTACAAGACTTTGTAATATTTTGTTTTAATTACAAGTCCCCATGAACAGTTTCTTCTCTGTGGATCCATCTTCTTTATCTTTATATTTTAACCTTGAGGAAAAGAGAAAAGGTGACATGGGTTGTTGTGTTGGTGGTGGTGCGTGTGCGTGTGTGTTTCTCTTTTGCAGACTGACACAGCTTCTGTCTTGTTAGAAGCCATTGGGTATATTAGATTCCTCCAAGGTCAAATTGAGGTGATGTTTCTTAATCTCCCTCATTATATACGTGTACACTCACACTCACTCACACACACAGACATACTGCAAGGCATTCTTTAGTTATGGAAGTTAGGAATTTTTATTGATATTTTTTGTTGGGTTTTTCAGGCACTCAGCTCGCCTTACTTGTCAAATGCATCGAAAAACATTAGGAATCAGCACCCTGTAAGTGGCCAAAGTACCCATCCTTTCACATTTCCCAAAGCCTAAACCCAATCCTCTCTCTCTTGCACACATGTTTATGCTGGAGATTCTTTTAATTTGTACGTATGTGCCCTGTATATCAATAGATTTTTAATATTATATAAATACTTTTTTATTTTTTAAATATATATTGATTTCTTTTCAATCTTTTTTGTTAAACATGTATAAGAAATTTATATAATTAATCAGTAAAATTTTAGGGTTTTCTGCGTAATTTGCTCTGATAATCAGTGTATTAATTTTAAAAATTAAAATTTTGCACTAAAAGACCATGCATAGTATATAATTCCTAGCGAATTTTCTTTGCAGTGACCATGATTAGTGGCCTATTATATTGTATTTACTATGTTGCTGTTGCATAATATAGGGGAATTTTATTTATTTATTTTATATGTTGGTTAGGTACATGGAGAAAGGAATTCTGTGTTTCCTGAGGACCCGGGTCAGGTAAGCTTTATTGGATCCATCAATTCATGAGAATCAAATTAGGAGGCTCCTTTGCAATTATTGCAACATTTTTATTAATTTAATCTAGCTAATTAACGAAAAGAAGGCATTAGAAATAATTACAAGGTTCCTCAGCTTTTAGTGAAAAGCATAATGTGAGGCTGCTTAATTATATTGCTGATTGAAGTCAAAAACGGGTTGAGAGAGAGAGAGAGAGAGAGAGAGAAGTTTGTGTGCGTGTGTGTGTATAATAATAATTTAATTTAATAATACTTTTTTGTTCCTCTTTATTCTCATGAAGCTGTTGAATGACACTGGCCTCAAAAGAAAAGGAGCTTCAAAGCAGGTTGGTGTCTCTTTTCTTTTTGTACAAAAGCTGTCCCATTATGTGTTTTGTATTCTCCTTCATTTGACTCCCTTGTTATTTTTGAACTTATAATAATAAGTATAAATATAACCATAATCATTATCATCTCTTAGAAAGTGGGAATATAGAAGCCTCCATTCTTATAAATTTGCATAAACTATATACATATATATATATATTAAAGAAGCTAATTAATTAAAAATAATTAACAAAGTTGCAGGAAGGAGAAGAAAAGCCAAAGGACTTGAGGAGTAGAGGGTTGTGCTTGGTGCCTGTGTCTTGCACACAACATGTTGGAAGTGAAAATGGAGCTGATTACTGGGCACCTGCTTATGGCAGCGGTTTTTAATTTTGATGCTACATATATATATATAACACCATGAGCAGTCAATCTAGCTATATAATCCATTACTTACTCATAATTAATAAAAGAATGATTAATTGCTCATGATGCTATATATGCTTTCATCATTTAACAGTATTAAGCAAATGTACTCTCTAATTCTAAGTCTCTAATCAGGATAATAACATGTAATATTAATGAGTTATATTAGTGATGAGCTAGATTTGTGAGACGTTAATTAATTAACATGCATTTTTTGTTTTTCAATATGTATTTTGATGAGCTGGTCATTCTTCCTTCTTTCATCATTAACAAGTTATCAATGATTTATTCATCAGAATTGTAACTTTCTCTTTTATTAGGGAAAAATCACGGATATCTTTAATTGCTTGTGTTATTGGCTGTCAGTATCTGAGTAAGGACATTTTAAAATTTTATCATAAAAATTTAATAAAGTTTGAAGAATGACATAACGAATATATGTATATGATGAATAAGAACTACTCTAACATAAAAAAGTTTAGAGCTAGGATTCAAACTCAATGAACTAATACTTGAAAGGTTAATAATTTAATCCAGAAATTAGTCACGACGGAATATTGTTGCTTCCATTTTTTTCTTTCTTGACACACAAAGTTCCTATTATATATATGTGGACAACAGAAACAAGATTGGTTAAGAGGAAGATAAATTATATTCTTAATGATCTGAATCCTTCATGCACGTATATAGGAGGATTATATAACTTCCAACTTGTGTGGGTAATAAATATTGTAGTTATTATGATATAGAGTACTAACTTAAACATGCATTACGATATACTATCTACCTGTACTCAATCTTTTCAAGCGAATATTGAGTTTTAAGCTAGTTGGAAAAATTAGACGAGACCGGTTGGTTCGACTGGTCGGATCATGAATCGATGTCAGGTCCGGTTTAATCATAGATGTCGATCGTCCGTTTTCAGAACCAGTGAGAACCGATCATGAACCGGTACAAAATCGGTTGAACTGGTCTAATTTTTAATTTTAAAATTTTTTAAAATTTTAAGATAAAATAATATTATTTTTAGTACTAAATATTATCATTTTTTTGTATAATTTTGTTTCTTTTTATATTATAATATTATATAAGTATTATTATGAAACATAATTATTAATAATGATAAATTTACTTAATAAATAATATGAAAATAGAATATTAATCGACTATTTTGAATTTAAAATATAATTATAAATGAATATTAATTTATTTAAATTTTAATATTTAATTGTGAAACTTATTAATAATATTTTTAATTTTTCATATAATATATAAAATTAAAAAATTATTAAATTTATTACCACTAGTTTAATTCTGATTGAACTATGGTTGAATTATTATACCTTAAATTAATGCCTTAATTGATTTAATATCTAATCCATTTTTGGAATTTTGAGAAGCAAAACAACTTTGACATTTTCTTATACACAAAGAAAACATAAAATTAGAGAACAAATTGAACTTCAGCTTCGCGTATGCTTTAATTTCGAATATAACTTTTAGAAAGAAGAGTTAACTTAAACTATATATGTACGTAAGGGAAAAAAATGCAGATATTAGTTCTTAATTTTGGATCATTCGTAAATGCTTTATATATATATATAATCTATATATATTCTCTTAAGCTTATCACCATTTAAATTTAAGTTCTTCGGTAATACAAACGTTAAAAGTACTTTCAATTAAGGTGTGAGGACATGAATGAATGTTTCAAGCATGAAATTAAACTCTAGTTACGCATTGATGAGAATGTGCTAAGTAGGTAGCAATATAGTTTTAAGTTACACTCTATGGTACATAAGGATCTTGAAAGGCGTTGATTCCTGAATTATAAAGGTGAACAATCAATATATTTTACATAGATAATTTAATTGTAACAAAATTCACAAATCGTAAATAGTATAAATAATTTCCTAAACTTTACCCACGGGACTTAATTCATTTTACCTATACAGCTTCAAACCTCCGAGATTTTTATTTTTGGATGTAATTTGAATGAAAGCTATAAATGGCATTCATGACCGACAAGAACGTACAGAGACAAATTCGTACATTTGCATGCAAAGCAGTACTGCCTCCAAATTACGTTAAAGTTTGGATATCCTGAAGCCAATCAATTTGTACGTATTATATTACGACCCGTCCAAATATAAAAATACTAAAACTACAACACAAACACTCCCAAACAACTAAAATCATTTAATTTTGTGCCTTTTTGCAGAAGTCTGTGTTAATTTGATTTCGAAATTATTACAGTGTACATGGATTGTGTTATTGTTCTTTTGTAAAGACAATGTTTCGCATGGCATAGGTAGTCATAATGATTAATTATTGGAATTCATATATATATATTTGTAGTTATTAGGGATATTTTCAAAATGAGGAATATAAAGATGATAATATATAAAAACAAAATAAGTTGTCAGCGAGCGATGGATGGCAGACATTCATGTGCCTGATCCGAATGTGGCTCCATGGGCCCCATCTCTCGGGTCACACTGGACCACTTCTTCAATATTGCACTAGTGGTTCCTGCCATCACTCTGACGATATATATTGCATCACATTCAGTTTTTTATTGAAAATTAAATTACCCAAACTTTATAAATAATATTAAAATTAAAGAACATCTTTTTCTCTTTTTTGAATTCTATACATATCTCTTCTGAAAATAGAAAATAAATTAAATAAGCATTCATATTTAGCTAAAAATATACCGTGACCCTTCTATTTTTGAAATCCATATAAATCTTTCTTAAAAGATAGAGTAAATTATAAAAACTTTACTTGAGTTTTACTTAATTTTTATGTACTTTTCTTCTTCTTTTTTTTAAGAGAAAATTTTTGTTTATTTTAAAAATAGATGCTTACATAATTTTAATAAATTCAAGAAATATTGGTGTAATTTAGTTACTGTTTTATAGTAGTCTATATAAATTTTGAAAATGGGGAGAATGTCTGTAATTTACTCTTAATTTGTTTCATGCAAGGTTTATATAATTTTAATTATGTCAAAACTTTCATTTTTTAAAACTTAATTACAAATTGAATTATCAAAGTGGTCAAGTGTATTTGAATAATAAAATTTTTAAGCATGTTTTTAAAGTAATTTATTAAATTATAAATTGATTTCCTAGAGTCGATTAGAGAATTAAGTAGTTTGTAGGAGATAAAAAAAAAAATTTTGGCCAAATAAAGGAAAATATGATTTTTTTATTCTCTCATGTGTCTCGTTAGATTAGTAATTTCTTCTAGCTCGAAGACATAGAATTAAGGTTTGCTCCTTCGTGTGGTCTTTCCACTTTGAAACGTAAAGCCAATGAGATACTGACGATGGTTACCTCTATTCTCTAATTAAGAATTTTTTATGTAACGATTATGTTATTAAAATATTATTTAGTTTGGTGTGATTAATCAAGGAGGTAAAATATATGACCTAATTTATTAGACCAAGGATTCATATGTCTTTTAGGATGACGTACTCTAATGGAAAGTTGCTTTAGGAATTCTTTTTTTATATACCAGAAAAGCGAGAGGTAAAAGAAAAAAGCATATTGTGATTGTAGTATTTGTTTGTTAACGAAGAAAAATATATATAAGTGTCCTTTGAATATAATTAATGTAATTTATAATCATTACTAAGTGCTCCATGAGTAGTCCATGACTCACTTAGCATAATTTATTTGAAGAAAAACTTCAACGGTATTTGTGTCTGTCCACACACACACACATACACACACAGACGAGGTATATTAATTTCAATTTCTGTTAAATAGAATCACAAGTAGTAAATATTAGAGCAACCAAAAATTGTTGCCACAAATTAGGATGCCCTTAGCTGCTCGACACTAGGCGGAGATATTTTAATAGACAATTAAATTCTATTTGTTATTAAAATATACAGATAAAAATGATGTTTCATTCAAATATCTATATACACACACGGTGAAAATTGAATTAATCTAAAAAAAATGGAAAGACAACTAATTTGATCTCCTACGTTCGTAAAAATTAATGTATACGGTACTTTTTAAAAGAAATGTAGAGAGAATAGATGATGAGTGCAATGATAAGATGTGAATTTCTGAAAAGATGTGAATTTCATATGCACTTAAATTTTTTTTTTATCCAGCCTCTCTTTAACTCTATGCAAATCACATTAATTCTCCAAATCATCTATTGATCAAGCTAAAAGGTTTTAGTTTGTGTTATAGATTTAAAACTATAATCTCTCTGTCTCTCTCTCTCTCTCTCTCTCTCTCTCTCTCTCTGTCTATATATATATATATAAACAGAAACATACATATTGATATGTTGATAATACGGTGTACAAAAAAGCCAAATTACATTCTTTTATGTCATTCGCTGATTGAATATATACATAAGAAATATAGAAGATTCAATTTAAATTTAAAATACAATGAATTTGTTTAATTAAATGGACCGCGTGCGTCATGACTCATGAATATTATTTTGGTGAGTGCTATTTTAAAACTTCAATTCCGTGTGCAATAGATGATTAGGGTTGGCTAGCCTCTTCTGGCCAAGGAATGTTAGGCAATGTTCATATGATTTTTTATGTGCCAACAGTACAATTATACATATATATATATGAATAATAATAATAATAATAGTAATAATATTAACATGTTGCAAATAACAGAGGAAAGAATACGAGTCCCCGCTACCAAACAAGACCAAGGGTTATGGGTAATTCTACAATTCTATAATTAATAATTTAATATATCAGAGTTCCAATAATACGAATGGGCATGGCTCTAATAAATACCCCCTCTTTTTGTTTAATATACATAGATCAAGAAAAGTAATTAAAATTATTAAATTTGTTAGAAATGTAAAATAATTTTAAAAAATATTTTCATTTAATGTTAATAATTTTTATAATGTAATTAATGATAATGAATTGTAATTGAGGCCACTTTTGGAAAAAAAATATAAATACATCATACAAACTTTATTTATTTTTTATATTTTAAATAAGACAAGTCCCCAAATGTTCTTTATATTGAGAGAAGGAGATAATATTAAATAACGAATGCTTCTTTTAATAAAGTCTTTTTTACATATATGATTAAATTAAATTTAAAATATCATACTTAAAAAATCCCGCCATTAATCCATTGTGTCCTAATTCGTATGGCTCTAATAATTATTAAATAACTAGTGCTAGGCCTCCTCAACTTTCGGTTTGTCCTTTTCTCTCTTGGCTTGCGTGCTGGGCTTTAATTTTTTTTTTTGGTAAGAAGGGTTGGGAATTAGAACCATGGAGACACTGTTGGGAAAAAAGAGAGAAAAAGTATGGAACGGAATGGAAGCCTTTAGTAATAAGTAGGCCTACTTTTTCATGCACAATTGGGCATTTTAATAATAATTAATATTGAGATTCTCACTCTAATATTAAGTTGGCTAATTATATATTTATAAATTAAAGTAAAACTGTATGCATCTATTTTTAATTGTTTTACCTGGCCGAAGTGTCTTTACAAATCAGCCTTTTTGTTTGTTTGATTAAAGGATCCTTCCATATGATGACCCGACCAAAAAGTTATGGCACCAACGTCTCCACTGATAGACCAGTAGAAGGAGGAAAATTGTTGAAAATGTGATTTTTTATTTTGAAAATTAACCTACAGCAATATTGATTTGTTTATATGACTTTACGAGGAAAAGTTTTTGTTTAGTGTTTAAAAAACAATCTCAGAACATTTAACCTGAAACAGACAACAATTCACTTCACAGTATGATTTGGGGTTATATAAAACTGTTGAAGAGACCATAAATCCAAAGACCAAGATGAATACAGAAGTCACCGTGCTTGTTGACTTAACCTAAATTAGTTTAGAGTCTAATGTGATTTTTAAATATTGGGTGGTTTGATTAAAAAATGATAAGGTTATAATTTGGAGTGCCATTATATTTCATCGTCCTTTATAACTACAATATGTAGCAGCTAAAATGCCAAAGCTTAATATAATAATTTACATGTGCTTTTGATTGAGAAAAACAGATTAGTACTGATGAATGTGCAAAAGAAAGGTTTGAATTTACACAGCATGAATAAAAAAAATTTACAAAGAACAAATTAAAGTTCACTGGCATGGTGATTTGCAGAAGTATTAGTATTACCTGCTGTTAGCCACAGCTCACCCATAGCATCCAACTCTGCATTCTCTTTCTTCCTAACCTCCACAACCACTGAAATCAATCTCTCCTTCTTCCCTACAACCTTGGCCTCTAGTTCAATCTCTTCCTGTCATTACAATCCACATTCATCTTTAATTTGAAAAACAAAAAACAAGACAAGGAAAAACAACTCAGCCTGCAACTTTTTTTCTTTTAAGTGTTTGAAATAAACTTTAATATAGAATAATTTAAAAGGAAAAAAGAATTCTATGGATATGATGGAACTTCTCATAAAGTGAGTTTGGGCCAAACTTTAGTTTCAACCAGATTCATGACTAAAAGATAGTACCCTTATCAAGATATGGAATATGAATCTATATATCAGACATACTATGATATTCCCTTTTCTAAGTATCAATGCTTCATAATTGAAAGGTCAATATGAGGGGAAAAAAGGATAACCTCCACCCTTGCCGTTGAGTAATGTCAAATAAAGTGAGGAAGTAGCCCGTCAAGCATCCCATCCAAAGGTGTCAACTAAAGTAGCAATGGCTCCCTCATGACAGTATCCATTTTCATCCTGCAACCACAAAGCAAGAAGAATTCAACTGAACTGAACTGAACCAAAAATCCAAACCCAGGGGTGAATCAGAAGAATTTTAATTACCGACAAGCCCCGGTGTATGGCGAACTCACAAAGGAGAAAACCTTTGTGAACCTTGACCACCCCTGGAATATTTTGTGATTGAAGCTACCACCTCATGACCACTAGTACCATTTGAGAGGTCCCTAAGCCATAATTCGAGGCTTTTTTCTAGACAAGACTCTTTCATCTTTGTTTCTCAGACATTCCTACAAACAGGATCCTCAAACAGCACAGGAGTTCAGAACACTTTTCTATCAAACAGTGCTTCAAATTTGCCATTAAAATACTCACTAGTCAAACTAAGAAGATAGACGTCTAATGTTCTGCACTTGTCAATAACTTAGTTTAAAACAAAATAATCATAATTTTTTCAAGGAGTAACATCAACATTCAACGAAACTCAATAAACGTCGGCCCTTATTGCTGATGAACACAAATCAAATTATTTATGCTTTTTTCCAATACGGTAAGCACAAGTTGCAGAGTGTGAATTGCCAATTTTTTCTTGGTGGATATGCCAAAATCTTCAACCCAACAGTCCACATATCTCTTGAATTTGCAGAATAGCTATTCCATCTTACTGGACTCTTAAAATAGACTAAATGAACAACATATCTTTTTTTTTTTTGGTGAGATCAACATATCTTTTTTCAACAATAGAACAGATGAATGGCCAAAATTTTTTTTTAAAAAAACATAGAACAGATGTGGGGTTTGAGAGAAAAAAATGCTTGGCATGTCCGTGCAGTTTCATGTTTGTTTGGATTAGAGTTGGCAGTGTTTAATGCAATGGGAGAGACAATTGTTACTTTGGGTTTATATGCAGTACATCCAACACTGCCTTGTCTCTGTTTCGGATGAAACTAGCTAGCTTCAGGGAACTTGGAAAAATAGCTGGATAATATTCCATTCTGCCGTTAATATAATATTATTTTAACTTAATTACATGGGTTAAAAATAAAAATAAAAATTATTTAACTATCTTAATTTTTTAAAAAATAAAATATTTTTTTTCAAAACTACCCTTATTTAATCTCTTTTTCTCTCTCTGGAATGAATTAAATGAGAGTATTTTTTAAAAATGTGTAATAAATACTAACTCGCATTCTAAAAAGTATCTTATATTTAGAACAAAATTAAAAAATTCTATATTTAAGATCAAAGAAAGTATTAACATGGATCAGCACTAAGGTCAAGGGAATTGTTTTTGGCTATGTTTAAATTGTGAAGAACGGAGAAAAAGTGAAGAGAAGTAAAAATTAATTTAGACATTTCCTCCGTTATGATTTAGTTCTAATATTTCTTTTTATTTTAGAGTATGTTTGGTTTGAGGAGGAAGGACAAGAAGAAAAAGAAAGAAAACATTTATTTAAATCTAAATAAAAAACTTAAGGTTCACCAAGCAGTGATACAAATTAGGCTGCTCTCGGCAGCTCGATCAATAATAAGCAGATTCTCCCCCCCCCCCCCCCCAATTTTTCTCACTCAACTTTGCAAATTTTATCACTTTATCATTTAAATATTCTTATTTGACATTAACTTCATATAGACGTCCATGAGTGTCACTTTTCATGGAGGAAAAAACGTACTCAACAAGAAAAACTAAAGCATGGAATGGAAGCCTTCACAATCACTAGGCTTATTATATTATAGACCATTTGGCCTTGTTATAATAAATTTAATATTGAGATTCTCACTCTAACATTAAACTGGCTAATTATTATAAATTAAAATAAAAATGCCGTCTATTTTTATTGTCTTAGACATAAACGTAGTCTTAAGTATCTATTTCAATTGCTTAAGACACGACCAATTTATCACATAACAAGGAAAAAAATTTGTTTAGTATTTATAAAACAATCTCACTATATTTAACATGAAACAGATTACAATTCACTTCACAGTATGGTTTGTCTTTATATAAAACTGTTGAATTGGAAAGAGACCATAAATCCAGAGACCAAGATGGATAAGGCTGTAATTTGAACTGCCACTATTTCATCGTCTTTTTATAACCAAACTAGCATCTGTAGTTGCTGAAAAACCAAAGCTTGATATCATCATTTACATCATTTTGATTAAGAAAAATATATTAGTCCCTCATGAATATGTAAAAGAAAGCTTACCAGAGATTCAATAAAACCAAGAACAAATTAAAGTTTACTGGCATGGTGATTTGCAGAACTATTAGCTGCTGCTAGCCACCGCTTACCCAAAGCAACCAATTCTCCATTCTCTTTCTTCCTGACCTCCACAGCCACTGAAATCAATCTTTCCTTCTTCTCCACAACCTTTGTCTCTAGTTCAATCACTTCCTGTCATTATAATCCATAATACTAAAAAAAAAGAAAGAAAGAAAGAAAAAGATGAGAAAACAACTCGCTTGCAATTTTCAAGTATTTGCTATCAACTTGAATAGAATAATAATAACATACAAAGAAGAGTCACTTGTGTGGCACGCAATTGTAAAACGGACTATTTAAGTACAATTTTTTAGGGGTTTTATATCATGTTCTTCAATAAATACCTCAGTTATTAAAAAAAAAAAAATTTGGCAGCCTTATCCTATGTCTTGTTAAAAGAAAAGCCCTTCCATGGATATGATGAAACTATTCATAAAGGTGAGTTTGGGCTATTTGGAACAAGAAAATTTGGTTTCAACCAGATTTGTGACTAAACGGTGGTATCCTGATGTACATATGGAACATGAAACTATGTATATCAGATATATTATGATTCCCTTTTCTAAGCGTCAACGCTTCATAATTAAAAATTTCTTAAAAAACAGCAATATTGAAAGGTCAAAATGAGAAAATAAAGATGACCTGAACCCTTGCTGTTGAGTAGTATAAAATTGTGAAATCAACAGTTGTAGAGTCACATAACGTGATGGAGTAGCCAGTCAAGCTTCCAAAGGTGTCAACTAAAGTAGCGATTGCTCCTGCATGACAGTTTCCATTTTCATCCTGCAAACACAAAGCAAGAAGAATTCAATTGAACAGAACCAAAAATCCAAATGGTTACAAAGAAACATTGATGATTGACCAAAACACGGGTGAATCAAAAGAGTTTTACAGATAAGCCCTCATGTATGATGAAATCACAAAGGAGATAAACTCTGTGAACCTTGACCAACCTGGTATATTTTGCAATTAATGCCTCCACCTCATGACCAATAGTACCATTTGAGAGTCCTCTAAGCCATAGCTTGAGGCTTTTTTGCAGAGAGGAGCCTTTCATCTTTGTTTCACAGACATAACTACAAACAAGATCCTCAGAGCCCTTCATGTTATCAAGAATTCAGAAGACTTTCCTATCAGACTATATTTCAAATATGCGATTAAAATACTCCCAGGTCAAAATAAGAAGATAGACTTTCAATGTTTAGCACTTACCAATAAATTAGTCTAAAACAAAATAATCATAAATTCTTCAAGGAATAACATCACCATTTAAAACTCAATAAACGTCAGCCTCATGGCTTATAATCACAAATATTATTAATGTTTTTTCCAACATAATAAGCACAAGTTGCAGAGAATGAATTGCTAGCTGTTCTTTGGTGGATGCCAAAATTTTCAACCCAAACTTGCAGGAGTCTCTTGAATTTGAAGAACAGCTAACATTCAAGGCTATTACTCATTAGTTCAAGAGAACTTGTCATACGCCAGCTCACTCGACTCTTAAAGGAGACCAAATGAATGAGAAATATATCTTCATTCAACCATAGAACAGACGTGGCGTTTACCAAAAGAAATAGCTTGGAATGTCTGAGCTGTTGAAGCATTTAAAGCAATAGGAGAAACAGTTCTATTAATTTGGGCTTATAAGCATTATATCCAGCACTGCCTTGTCTCTGTTTCGTTTGGGACTAGCTTCCGGAAACTTGTAAAAGGAAATGAATTATAGATAATGCAAACAAGGTTCAGCACAAAGGATGGCTATGTTTCAATTGTGAAGAATGGAGAAAAAGTGAATGGAAGTAAAAATTAATTTAGACATTTTCCTCCGTTAAGATTTAGTCCTCATATTTATTTTTCTTAGAGTATGTTTGGATTGAGGAGGATAAACAATATTTATTTAAATCTAAATAAAAAACTTACGGTTCACCAAGCAGTGATACAAAATCAATTAAAATTCTTATATTCCTTTCACCAAGTCCTAAGAAAGGGCTATATATGCGTTTATATTTGCATACAATCCATGTTGTTCTATGAAAAAAGAAAAACAACTAATTTGCAGCATTGTAAATTGCAAATAGACTTCATCCAGTAACAGCTTTTCCAATACAATGGCGTTTATGGGTGAGAAAACCAACCGCATCAATGCCTCCAAGACACACAAGGACTTGTACTTTAGAGCTTACTGGTTTGATTCCTTGCATTCATATTAGCAGCTGCCATCCATTGCTTACCCAAAGCAATCAAATCTCCATTCCCTTTCTTCCTAACTTGAACAACCACACAAGTTAATCTTTCCTTCTTTCCCACAACCTTTGCCTCTACTTCAACCTCTTCCTGCCATTAAAATGTAACTCAAAGTGACTAACCCACAAAAGAAAATACAATCTTTTGCAAAAGGTATGAAAGGACAGTCATTTTGAACAAATATCCCAAACTTTGCATCAAATTTCTTTCCTAAAGCTATTATTTATTGATTGCCCACTTTCAAATTGCAGTCGTTTTGGCTTTTGGGGAAAGAAAATGTTGATTCGAACATTACAGAGGAAGGGCAAGAATCACTACCTGAACCTTTGCCGCTAAGAAGAAGGATATGGAGAAATCGACAGTGACATTGAAAGCTGGAACAAGGGAATAGGTGGCTAAGCTGCCAACGTTGTCAATTAACGTAGCGATTGCTCCGGCTTGCCAATTTCCATGTTCATCCTACAAGAGCGAAGCATGAATTTTAATGGACAGAAAGGGGAAAAGAGGGATTGAACAAATGAGGGGGAGCTACAGATTTTTACTGAGACGCTATTCGGGATGATGTAATTACAAAGGAGGAAACCTTTGCGGGCCTGGACTAGCTGGATACCCTTTGTAGATAGAACTACAATCTCTTGATTAGAAACACCCTCTGAAATGTCTCTTAGCAGCTTGAGGGTGAATTGCAGAGAGGTATCTTTTTCCATCCTTTAACTTTGCAAAATGCAAATTCGGACACCCCTAAAAACACTTGGGTTAATGATAATTTATGCTGTGAGTGTCAACGTCATCTTGGGCTTCAGTAGCGTGTCAATTTGTCGGCAATTTTTAATCATATAAACCGTTCACGCACTTTCTTCTTTTCCCATTTCAGAAACAATCAAACCCTTTCGTTGCGTTGGCAAATAAAAAAAAACAAAAAGAAGAAGAAGAAGAAAAAGGCGCAATCGCATCATGAGATTATGAGAAGCGTTATGAAAGAGGTATATATTATATAATACATCAAAGTAAAACCAAAAGTTGAAACGTCCGGTTTTCATGTTAGCGTTTTTAAAATAACTACTACTCCCTTTGGTCCAATATATAAGATTATTTTAACCAAATCACGTGAATTAAGAAAGGTAAATTAAGAAAGGGAGTTAAAACTAATTAACTACCTCGATTTCTCCAAAAATTTCAATATTTTTTTAAAACTACCCTTATTTAATCTCTCTCTTTTTCTCTTTGAATATATTAAATAGGAGCATTTTTTTGGAAATACATAATAAATACTACCTCGTATATTGTAAAGGATCTTATATTTAGGACCAATGCAAAAGATCCTATATATAGAACCGGAGGGAGTATAATTTGAGTTATTAATTTTGATATTTTATATTAATTATTTACTAATATATCTTAAAAGTAATTAAGATATTATGATTTACAGATATTATTATAAATTAATAATTTATATATATCTATAAATCAATTTATGAGATTATATTGTTAGTTATTTATTATTATATCTTAAGAACAGATATGAGATTTAGAAATTGTTATAGTAATCTTTTTGACATACGTTTATTTATGAACATATTATATTTATTTTTTATATTTTATCCTATTGTTTGTTTTATTTATAATGTATAGTGGTTAAACTATTTATTTTTAAGTTGTTTTTGTTTGCTGAGTAATATTTGTGAAATATTGGTATGATATGATTGTAATCAAAATTTATTTTATTTTATTATTGTGATGTCATATTTTTTTTCTATAAGATCAGCATTCTTATTTAGTTCCATACTATAATTTCCATTATACATCAAATAGTTGTTGCCATAATTTGTGTTTTTATTTTTTTCATTGTTTGGTGTCTTATAATACTGTTATATGGTTATGGAAGATGCCTTTACATCATTCACTAAATAATTATAACTCAATTGAATTAATTTTAATTTTGCAAGATGCTGATGTAAATTTTTAATATATAATGTATATATTATCCTATAGTGATTATGTTATTGTCTCTAACTTTTTTATTTTTTATGTTAAACTAGGGTGATCATGTTCATGAAGTAATCAAAAAAGTGTTTTTCTTCAAGTTTAAGGATATATTGAAGGAGGGCAAAATATACATTATAAAGACATTTGATGTTAGAAATAATACTGGCTCATACCGCACCACTAACCATGAATTCAAATTACATTTTTAATATTCAACCTATGTGGAATTTCAGATTAATAATGGAGATATACATCTATATAGTTTTTTGTTTACTTCTTTTAATGAAATCCTATCAATGAATTCAGATGATCGTTTTTTAGTTGGTATGAATAATTTTAATTTTATCCAATTTTACATTTTAGTTTGTGATATGCATAAATTCAGTTAACACTAACCAATTTGTTATAGATGTCATTGCTAAGTTAAGTGGGATTGGAAGGATTTAGCAGCCGGTGAAGGATGGTAAGTAATAAAAGAGGGTGAAGATAATAATTGAACATAATGTGTATTTAAAGTTGTTTTATTAAAATGTATCTTTTTATTCAACTATTAATAATTAACTATATATATCTTTTTTTATATATTCATTTGTATATAAAAAATGATGAATGATAAAATAGAAATTCTTTTTTGAAGAGATGGTTGAGTGGAAAAAGTCAAATAGAGAATAAATAGCATGCTAGCGATGATGACTCCATCTCAATCCAAATGAGATTGGACTTAAGCCATCCCGGAGTTTCATTTCAGTTCTCCTCTCTCCTTTAAATGTTCTCTTCGTTAATTAAACTAATAGAGACAAGATCTAGTAAAAAATTCATTTTTTGATCTTCACTTGCCGGAAAAGGTTAAGGAATAGGCTTGAGGACGCTACTGCGTGATTGATCCATCTATGCTGATAAATGACATATACCAACCAGCATTGGATCAAAGCCACCGAATTAGGTATACCAAGACGAGTAAACTCATCATTATTTGAGATTTTAGCATTTTTTTGCTGGGATGAGGTGCGAGCAACAAGGTAGTTACAACTGATGAGGCGAATGAGCGGTCAAACATCGGTTATATCATTTGAATGTTTAATTATATTATAATCGTTTAAGTGATAAAATAAAAAAAATGTTAATTTTAAATAGTTGAGATTCTTCAAGAATTTGAAAAGAGTGTTATAAAAATATTCCAAAATTTAATATATAAAAGTAACATTTTTATTATTTAAGATTATATATGATATTGTAAACTTTTTAGCAGATTCAATCATTAGATATGACTAAATCAAGATGACTTTTGGCTTTATTTTTTCATAAACATTAATTTTTTGTTACTATAGAATGTCACACCCGAAAATGCGACGCGGATGGAGCGGGAAAATGAAAGAAAATGGGTGAAATCGGCCCGCACGGTGGGGGACCGATTTCGAAGGGAGTCGCCACCAAAATTTTAAGGGAAATTTTGGAAAATCGAAACAAAAAACAAAAAGGATAAGGATGGTCTGCGAATTAGAGTTGGGTTCGGGAGTACGATTGTGAGTGAGGAAGGTGTTAGGCACCCCCACAACACCCGTTCCTAAGAACGGTTACCTTAGGTTGATCATGCAATTTTTATGGCTTTTTACAAATTTATTTTGATTGCCCTTTTACCATTCACATGCAAAAATAAATATAAAAATAAGAAAAATGTAATAATAAAAATAAAGAATAAAATGAAAATATGAAAAGTTAGGAAAAATAAAACAAGAGGAAAATATTATTTATTTGCAAAAGTGGACTTGACCCAGAATGAGAGTCTGGGGCCTACGTACCCTATGATAGGGATCAAAGTCGACGTAGTTCGGACTAGAAATGCGTGTCACTGGGTTAGTATTTTTTATTATATATATTCTTTAAAAATAGAGGTTTATAGAAAATAATTTATCTTTTTACAAAGAAAACAATTTTTAGAATTAGTTGATGTGTTTTAATTTGTAAAAGACATATTAATTTCCATTATTTATTTCATTTATATATACATTTTTTGGTTTAATCAATTCCTAAATGAGAATATATGTTTTTTCTCAATTTAGAAAATATGATTAAAATTATATGTGATTTGAACATTTTATTTTGGTTTGAAAAAGAAATATTTGAAAATAATTTTATTTTCACAAAATAAAACCAATTAGCTCATGTGGTGACTTTATCACTCACAATATATCAATTGATACCTAAATGTCCACGATAGTGTTACTCGAGACAAAAGGCATAAAAAGGTTCAAGGAAAAATAAATAATAATAATTTTTTTTGTACAAATTTATTATTATTATATTTTTTATCTTCTTTTAAAACAAATAAAATCACACATATTTATTTATAAAAAAATGATTCAAAAACGTGATTATTACATATGTTTTAAAGAAAAATAATCAGCATATGCGGTGACTTCATCACTCACAAATTACTGATCTATATTTAAAATTTCCTCGGTGTTACCATTCGAGGCAAATAAATGAAAGGATAAAAGCTTGAAGGAAATCAATACTTTTTGTTTCAATCATTTTATTTATTATTATTTTCTTTTTTAAATGAAAAGGAAATAAAAAAAACATAAATAAGAAAAATGGATAAAATTGAAGGAAAATTAATAATTTTAGCCTGAATTATTTTTATGAAAATGGGAATCGATAAGATTCTCTTAACGCATATTTATGAAGGAGCGTTAAGAAGAATTCAAAACATCATTATTACGTATATTTCTAAAAAGAAATAATCAACATATGTGGCGATTTTGTCACTCACAAATTGCTGATTAATACTTAAATGCCCCCGGTGTTCCCACTCGGGATAGACGAGCGAAGCAGATAAGAACTTGAAAGAAAATGAATAACTTTGGTTTCAACCATTTTATTATTATTCTTTTATTATGAAAAGGTAATAAAAATGAATGAATAAAACATGGAAGGAAAATAAATAATTTTTGGCAAGAATTATTTTATAAAAAGTGAAATAGATAAATCCTCTGCTACAAAATAAAAACATTAAGAAGAATTCAAAATATTATCATTACGTGTATTTTTAAAGAGAAATAATCAACGTACGTGACGACTTTATCACTCACGAATTACTGATTAATATTTAAATACCCACGGTGTTACCACTCGGAGTAGAAAATACCACGAGAAATATTTTAAATAAAAATCAAACAGCATATATGGTGACTTGATCACTCATAATTTGCTGACTTACGCTTATATGCTCACGATGATGTCACTCGAGGCAAAAGATAAAAAAAAGACTTAAAGGATAAAATTGAAAAAATGAAATCATTTTTGTATTAAATTATAAAAATAAATACGATTATGATTATTTTATAAAAAAAGTGATAAAAGAAATTGAAAAATATGACTTTTACGTATAAATTCATATATTATTTATTTTTATTTATTTATTTATTTTATTTTTTAGAAAAAGAATCAATCAGGATCTGTGGTGACTTTATCACTTACAACTCACTAATTAACACCTAAATGCTCACGATGTTACCACTCGGAACATAAAGGTAAAAATAAAAATTTGAAATAAAGAGCTCTCATTGAATCATTTATTTTTTACTTTTAATTAAATAAATAAAACCATTGGTACTCATAAATATTTAAAAAAAAAATAAGATTTAGCCAACGTTTATAACATGGCAACTCCTCACTCATGTTATAGTTGACTGAAACTCTATAGGCACACGGAAACTTGGTCCCTCGTGGCAAACTCTAAATGTAAAAAGAAAAGAAGCCCATAACTAATAAAGACCAAAATTATAAAAAAAACACAACCAAATACAATTCATCAATATGCATGGAGTGGAATGTGCAAATTCAAGTAATAGCTTTATTCCACTACAATGAAAACTACATTAAGATGAGAAAGAAGATCAAACTCTTTTACTTTCTTCCCATCTCTTGCTTTGATGTTCCTCTTTTGCCTTGAGTTTTGGCTCTCTCCCATCCGAACAGCTCACGTGACCAGAAAAGCCAACAAAAGAGAGCAAAGAAAATAATTAGTTTTGGTGATGATGATTTCCCTAAGTGCAAACTTATTTCGTAATCGTTCAATACATAAAACATCTAGATAAAGGACCTCCAGCACTGGACATTGATAAAGTCTTGGTAAAGTTCAGCAAACAAGCTTGATTAATGATGGTCCTGTATTTTTACACAATCACACGCAAAACATGAAGATTTAATAATATACCAAATGATGTTCCAATTGACGACCAAACTCCACCGAGAATCTAAAGGGCATGGCAACAAGATCTTGTACGGGAAAGGCATTGAGTGGCTGTGAGAATGAAGATTAACCCAGTAGAAAAGCTTCCTTAGACAGGATCAGAACATTAAATCAACAAAATAGTCCCACAGCCCGATAACTCAAATCATGCACCGAAATGAAACTCATATGTTCAAGTTTGTACAAGATGCAAGGTCTACCTTTTAGGGTAGAGGCCTCAGTCAAATAGCTCACACACACACATATTAATATAGCAGACGGTGAGCCCCTACCATGTAGCAGGTGCTACCCATACGAAAATGCAGGGCCATTTAACAATGAAGACCCTGGATCCTATTTTGACTATCTTTTGGGAGTAGTGATTATCAGCTAAAATCTTTTACTTTCATATGAATTTATTTTAATGAAGCTTGATGTTTGAGATGAAGTCAGATTGCTCACACTCCTGCATTGTAGAAAATCCTTACTGAAGTAAACATCACACACAAGCCCCACACAAGTAGCAATGGGAATTGTTATCTCAAACCATTAACAACAGCCCCCATATTTTATGGGATAGTACAACTCTTGATCAGACGAACATAGGCATTAAAATAAAGCTTTCAAAAGTTACGATAAAATAGAACATCCAGGGACACTCAAATACGTCTTCACAACATTGTATTTTGTGATTGAAATGACAAAAGAAAGAAAAACAACAAAACCAACAGATCAACTCAGGTACTACTAACTCTCAAGTCTATAAAAAGGAGACCCACCATAGCTACTATACTCTTCTTCAAGTATTTGATCAAACACATGGCAAGCATACTATCTGAAAGTGTAAGGAGCATAAAGTTGTCCTATTTATTTTCTGTATCAGTAATGTTGTACATTCCAAAACAACAGCCAGCATTATACACCAAAACTAAACATAATAGGTCAAACACCACCAAGCTCTAAAAGCATTAAAGCCCAACAATTTACAGAGGAGAAAAGTAATAGCCAAGTGTGGATTCATCCAATAACATCTGAAGGGGAAAATAGGAGGACTAAGGAAGCGAAAACATCACCTGTTTGGGCGCCCTAATAGTCGAACGCACCGATCATTTCTTGGTCTCACTCCCTCAGTTCCTTCCCTTCTCCAAATCTGCACCTCCCCAAGTGAGACGATGAAGACGTATCAGAGAGATGGTAGACAAAGCCGTGAGTGACGTTGGGACAATGAAGCCGCGAAATTACGAGGATATGATGAAGATGGGAATGAGAATCACAGAACCACCGAAGGTGAAGCTATTGATCAGACTCTCGCTTTCGTTCTGCTTACTTCGTCTCTCAGTCTCACTCACCCCTCACCTCGTGGCTCCCTGCTCTCTTCGGTCTCAGCTTCAGCTTCTGGAGCTCTGTGGCTGAGTCCTAAAGCTCCCTCTGTTTCCTCGTCTGAGCCCTAGGCTATCTCACTCGGCCTCCCTCTGTTTCTGCCTTGCCTTTTCTTTCCTCAACTGCGGCTAGCTCAGAGCTCTAGCTCCCTCTTCCTCCTCGGATTTCATGCTCTCGGCTCCCTCTGTTTCAGATCTCACCTCCAGCTCTCCTCCGCGGCCAACTCAGAGCCTCACCATGGCTCACTCTGTTTCAGATCTCCCTCAGTTCCGCAGCTCCATGGTGGCTCCCTCTGTTTTTGTCTCAGCCTTTTTCTTTTCTCAGTCGCGTCTCTCTCTGTTTCACCGTGGATCCCTGTTCCCCTTTTCTTTTCTCATGGCCAGCTTCTCGGCTCCCTTCGATCTGAGCTCCTCACGGTTCTCACTGAGCCCTAGGTTAGAGCGTCCTCCATCTCTCTCAGCTCTCACGCTCATGGAATTCCTCCTCTTTCCTCACTCGGCTCTCATGCTCCCCCTGCATTCCATGCTCACGGGCAGCTACTTTCCTTCTCTGCCCCCCTTTTCTCGTGCTCCTAAGCCCTTTCTTAGGGCTCCCCCCCTGTGTCTCACGCCTGAGCCCTCTATTAGGGCTCAGGGTGAGTTTGGACCTGAGCCCCACCTTGGGCTGAAGCAATTTCAGCCCAAGTTTAAACCCTTTCTCTTTTTTTTTGTTTTGTCTTTTTTGTTTTTTGTTTTTGTTTTTTTTAATTTTTTCTTTCTTTCTTTTTTTTGACATTTTCTATTATTTATTTATTATTATATTTTCACTATTATTTTTTATTATTATAATTATATTTATATATTTTTTAAAATTACCCGGACAAAATACGGTGTTCACACAGAATTTTAAATGAAAAGAATTATTAAGATATTGTAGAAATTTAGTGGTCATAAATATCGCTTAATGATAATATTAGCAGATTTCGTAGCAACAAATTAGTAGAAATAAATTAATGGATATGATTATTATTATTTTTCATCTTTATATCTACATGCAGTTAAAATAAATGGGAGTTAAGATGGTTAATTACCAATTTTCAAGTTAAGCAACTCAAATTTTTCAATTAATAAATCATATAATTAATACAATATAATAAATTTTTGTCAATGATGTATTCAATCCATTGATTTTGTATATATAATAGATTGGATATTTTATTTAGGTAAAAAGTTATATATGAAAACTATAATAAATTACTATAATCCTAATAATCATTAAATCATATAATTTAACAAATTTCCTAATTAATATAAATTTTCAAATAGATATTAAATTGTTCAATTGTCAAACTAATCAAATTAATAAGAATTTTAGTTAAGATTGACTTAATAATTTAAATGAAATTTTAAATCAATAATTATTTAATAAATTTGAATAAAAAAAACAACTAATGTCCATTATTTTTGTTCAGTAATTAGGTGATTTAATTTTTTTCATTTAGATTTGAATGAATATATTAAAATAAAACTATCTTTATCAAATCAATTTACATTAAATGTAATTTTAGATTTCAACTTAATTCAATTTTATAAATTATGATATTTCTAATAAATTTTTTTTCATATCAAATACTAGATATATAGGTAAATTGCTACAAATTAATCTTAGATTATAAAATCAATTCTATAAATAGATTTTTTGTGTGTAGTATCCTAGGAATTAAGGGTAAAGATTAATTACTTAATCTATGATAATTTGAGTTCAAATTTTAAAATTTAATAATCTATCTAATTAAATTATCATTTTAAACTAAATAAAAAGCAAGGAAAACAAAATTTATAGCTTCAATAAAATTTATAATTTAAAAAAAAGTGATTTGATATAGATTGATGGTTATTCATGATTTTACAATATATTTTTTATTTATTTAAATTTGATTTTAGTCATACATCTTAAAAAAATTTATAATCATCAAAGAAAAAACCAACTCTTTATAATTTTTAAAACGATTTTTTATAGATAACACAATTTAGCTGCTACAGATATTTTATAAGTTTTTTTTTCATTCAAATATTACTTATGCAATATATTATATATAAATAAATATAACCAAAAGCTAGAAGTCCATGTTACCATGTTAGTCTTTCAAGAAAAAAAAATTATGAATTTTAAGACTTATGTGTTAAATGACATTTAATTTTTTTAATCACTTTTAATATTAATTGAGGTTTCCAAATTATTTATTAGGTTTGTATAAATTGATGATTACCTATCTTAAATTTGATATTGTTATATTATTTATTTATTATTTACTATTATCTCCAAATAAGAATTAAGATATGTGAATTTATAGTTTGAAAAAGTAATTTTAATAAATATCATCTTTGTGCCAAATAATAAAATCAAGCTGGAAAAAAATAAAAAAATAAAAATAAAATCAACATATCTTTAATTGAATGGTGAGACAATAAATTATGGTTATATTTTTCTTAATTTTCATATGTTTTACATGATTATATATTAAATTTATAATTTTTAAATTAGTTGTGAGTGATTTATTTTTATCTAAAAGTGCCATTTATAAGAGACTATTATGATAGTACATGGTTGCAATCAAAATTAAATTATTTTTATTAATTGAATCATGAATTTTTGTTTATAAATGCATTTGCAAATGTATCATAAAAAATATATTTCAATCAAAATAAGAAATTTAATTAATTTTAAACTAACTTTAATATAAAATATAAAAAGATAATAGATTTAAAATCATAAATAAAAAATATATAAAATCTCAAAAGATAATATATTATTATCTTTAACCTATTTATGATATTTATGCTATTATTTAAATTTAAATTATACTATTATTCAAATAATTTATATACATGTGTATATATATATATATTAAATCATTTGTTAAATTTAATTAATAGTTATATTTCAATTAAAACAATTTTTCGTTATTATTTATAAATTATTTAATTTAAGAATTTTTGTGATTGCTTACTTGATGTTGCAGACCTATTAAAAACTTTTAAAGGATTTATATATGTAAAATAATATTTTATCCATCTACAATATTCTATTTGATATTTGTAGATTTATCATTGAATTAATATTAAAATTGATATATTATCTTTCTACTTTATAAATAATTATATCAATTCAAAATGAATTACTCTGGTCATTTTTCATCGTGTTTGAGAGACGTTTTTTCGTCTGTTATAATTCTTCTTATGTCGTGTTGGGAGTGTCATCATTTACTGTGTTTAATTTACTCCGTTATTAATTTTTTTAATGAAATTACTCCGTTATTAATGTTTCTTCTATATGCATTTAGTTAATGACTACAATCGGATTATTTATGGATGTGAATATCTATAATTTTAAAGTTGATCATCTAATTTCTTATAGTTTATAATTGAATTATCTTAATTTATTTAATAATAATCATCTAACTTTTTATGTAACCCAACTCTGATGATTTTTAATATGCATTTTCTATTTATTTTTTAGGATTTTTATCTACAAATACACACATATATCTATATGTGTGAGTTTAATTTAATATTTAATTTATCATCACATAATATTTACATATTTGGGATTATATTGTTTGATTTTCTGATAAGTCTACTCTTCTACTATCAAAGTTTCTTTATTACACACATTTATTTAAATTGTGAATAGGTTCTTTGAAAATAAATACTGCGCAGATGCTTTGCAAAACATTGCTAGAAAATCAATATGATTTTTTAATTCCAAGGGCAAAATTATTTTTAATGTAGTATTAAATGACATTGCTTATTTATTAGTGCCAAGCGGAAGAACGCATTCACAATTCTATGTTCATGAAAATACTATATGCAATATAAAGTAGTGTAATCATCTTGTTGAGGTGGTGGTTCATATTTTATTAATTATATAGCATGAAACACCTATTGCCAATAAATTTTACTTTAAGGCTCACGATCAGAGCTTTAGATATATTTTAAAACTATCAAATTTTTTAGCTATGAACCTTCCTTTTGAAGGTAAACTAATTGTATTTGGCAGGAATTTTAGGTAAATTCTGCCTGTAATACCAAGAAGGACTTAGGAGGATATAGTTTTTTCTATATGCATTTAGTTAATGACTACAATCAGATTATTTATGGATGTGAGTATCTATAATTTTAAAGTTGGTCATTTAATTTCTTATAGTTTATAATTGAATTATCTTAATTTATTTAATAATAATCATCTAACTTTTTATGTAACCCAACTCTGATGATTTTTAATATGCATTTTCTATTTATTTTTTAGGATTTTTATCTACAAATACACACATATATCTATATGTGTGAGTTTAATTTAATATTTAATTTATCATCACATAATATTTACATATTTGAGATTATATTGTTTGATTTTCTGATAAGTCTACTCTTCTACTATTAAAGTTTCTTTATTACACACATTTATTTACATTGTGAATAGGTTCTTTGAAAATAAATACTGCACAGATGCTTTGCAAAACATTGCTAGAAAATCAATATGATTTTTTAATTCCAAGGGCAAAATTATTTTTAATGTAGTATTAAATGACATTGCTTATTTATTAGTGCCAAGCGGAAGAATGCATTCACAATTCTATGTTCATGAAAATACTATATGCAATATAAAGTAGTGTAATCATCTTATTGAGCTGGTGGTTCATATTTCATTAATTATATAGCATGAAACACCTATTGCCAATAAATTTTGCTTTAAGGCTTACGATCAGAGCTTTAGATATATTTTAAAACTATCAAATTTTTCAGCTATGAACCTTCCTTTTGAAGGTAAAGTAATTGTATTTGGCAGGAATTTTAGGTAAATTCTGCCTGTAATACCAAGAAGGACTTAGGAGGATATAGTTTTTGCTGCTATTAATTTATCTTACACTTGGAATCAATATAAATTTTTTATTTTTACAAGAAATATAAGATTCCTT
Source organism: Adenanthera pavonina (assembly GCA_026686845.1). Classification (NCBI taxonomy): domain Eukaryota; kingdom Viridiplantae; phylum Streptophyta; class Magnoliopsida; order Fabales; family Fabaceae; genus Adenanthera; species Adenanthera pavonina. The sequence continues at coordinate 3,834,409 of JAIVEN010000011.1, read as the reverse complement.
CCAATAAATTTATCTTATATCAATAGATAAATATAAGAATTTGCCCATACGATTCTTTCTATAGGTGATAGAATAATTACTGATCCTAATGATAGGATCACTGATATTAAGATTTCATATAATTTTTTTATTGAACATCTCAAACGATCATATCATATCATATCAATTGTAGGGACCATATTAAAATCTCTAAGAGAACTTAAATATTCGATCTTGTTTATGAGATAGAGTTATATTAGTCCACACTTTGTCTGTTTGATAATATTAATAAATACATGTTATATTTATTACCAAATGAAGATATGGTGTACTATGATTTTGATAGTATATTATAGGAAAATGACAATGTGGATTTTGTTAATAATTTTTATTCCACTAAATTATTGAATTTAATTTCTATATCAGGTTTTCAAAATCATAAAATTTGGTTAAATGTTGGAGCACTTATTATTTTGATGAGGAATATTGACAAGTCATTGGGTTTTTATAATAACATTCATCTCATTGTTAAACAAACTAACAATTATACATTTTAAGTTAAAGTCATGTCTGGATCAAATGTATGAACGATTGAAAGTTTGTATACTTAAAATATCTATAATTTTATCAGATTCAAGACTACTATTTAGTATGAAAAGATGGTAATTTCTTATAATGTTAGCTTTTGCTATAACCATAAACAAGAGTCATGGGCAAAGTTTATACAGGGGTTTATACTTGCAAAAACCTGTATTTATATATAGATAACTCTATATTGTTATATTGTGTATATGATCTAAAAGTAGATTGAAGATAATGATTTTAGATAAGGATGGCAAGTTAAGTGACACAAATTCAAATATTGTGTATAAAATAGTGTTTAATAATCTTAACTGATAATTTTGCATTATTATTTTTTTTATAGTCACTTTTTATTAATACATTAAATACTTTGTAATGTCATTTTGTTCTCCAATTATATATATAATTTTATTATTAAACATGTTTAAAAATGTAGATAGTTTTATTGACCCCGTGCATGGCACATGTTAAATACTAGTTTTATATAAATTATGTAAAAAAAAATAATTTTAATGACTAAAAAATTTCATATGATTCTTATAAATAATAAATTAATATTTATATGGATTAATAATATGATATTAACTCAAATTAAAAAAATGGTATTAAAAAATAAAATTTATACATACTTTAAAAATTCTGTACTTATTCATTAATTATTAAACTATGACAATTCCAATAATTTTTTTTATCAAATCATTATTTTCCGGAGGGACTAGTTTGAATGGTAAGTTGTAACTTTTTTTCTTTTGGCCAACAGTTAACCTATCTAACTTGTTTAAAAAATATACTTCGTCCACTCCAAAATATAATACATCTTCTAGAAGTATTATTTAATCTCAAATATAAGACATTTTATAGGATTGTTTTGTGCATTAATCAATTTTTTTTATTTATACCCCTAATTTATAATTAATAGGTGAAATATAAATGTTATGAGAAGTATAAAAGATAATATAATTAATAAGAGCAAATGATAGAAAATATTAAAATTTCTTAACAAATTTAATAATTTAATTTATTTTCTTAAAATACGCGAGATATTTAAAAATATCTTATATTTAGGACCGGATGAAGTATATATAGAAGATAAATATAATTACTTAATTTTATATGATATCAAAACATTTTATATTTTGGTCCAAAAAAAAAATTCAAATGATAACAACAACAGTTAGTTCAAATGGTTCCGGCAAAAGAAAACAAAAAACAGTTGGTTCAAATAGTTCAACTCTAAGTGAAATAATTGTTTTTAATGGTTGGATTTTCACAAAGAAGGCATTGCTTTCTGTCGCCACTCAAGGTCTTAACTCTCAATACCTGCGATCATCAGGTAAAAAATAAACCAGGAACGTGATTCCGTTGTTTGTTTCTACAAAGTAATACTCGTTGAAGGCTCAGAATCCTCACCCACAACCATATAAATTACATGAGGCCGCAAAATTCTTAAAACAAACTATGCTCATTGAAGACTTCCACATTTGCTTTTACATTTGGCACTTGATACTATGTTTTCCTGATTCCATCTCAAGCCTTGTAGAAGTTCGAGATGACAGATGCATGAGGAAGAACATTTCCTGCATACTCAAGTCATAAAACTTAACCTCATCCAATTTCTCAGTGCAAGAAAAATTCTTCTTTGCCAAAAATGTTCTGTACAAATGATTCTGCAAGTCAAAGTATGCTGCTTAGTGCTTGTACCTCATCCACCTGTGTTCGTTCAAGTTGCTTCTTGTGAAAGAAGTGCCGTCTCAATTTCTTGGAGAGACTTCCCTTTTGTTTCCACCACATTTTTCTTCACAAAAACCACTGCCATCAGACAAAATGAAGCAAAAATAGTATACATGATTTGTGCCCCGATTTGCTCCAGCAAGCGCAAAAATAATAGACCAACAAAGAAGTTCATCACCTGTTGAAGAATGTATCAGCAATCTCAAATGGAAATTGATTACACCAGACAAAGAAACTAGCTTGGGATGAAAAAAAGAAGGGGGAAAATAACAATGAGGGTCTAAACTTTGCTCATACAAGCATATTAAACTCCAATATCATGAGATTATTGAAGATCTCATACACTTTTATAGACACAGTAAACTTGACAGGATATAAATATGCATATCAATCCTAGGATGTCAGGGGAAGTTAGTTTTGAAATAATGACATCATATTAACTCCGTCCAAGTTAATATAGCAAAAGACAACGCAATAATTAAACATTTCAAGTGAATTTGAAGTCTAAAAGATGATAAAAGAAAGTCCAAACAATTGTGCTACTTCCTCCAACAAAGCAATAAACAAAATGATTTCAGAAAGCATTAAAGAAAAAGGAGAGGAGGAGAAAATTACCCAATGTACAGCCATACAAATTGCCATTGCCTTTGCCCTGATAGCACCAAGTAGTATTTCTGACAGGAGGAGACCAGGAACTGGACCAGCACCGAGAGCAAAAGTCAAGACAAACCTGCATTATCCATTCTACATTAAGTGACACAATTCATGAAAATGATTTGTCAAGAGTTTGCAGATTTCTTTTAAGTAAATTGGAGGTATATATGTAATATTTCATATCCATATGCAATGTGTCCAACAATCGGGGCAGCTAAGTTATTCAGGCTAAAAAATCAAAGGCACAAGTTTCAGCAATAACAACACCAAGGCACATAAAATTCTTGCAGCCACTAACAAATATTTAATTTTGCAGCTATAATGCTTTTCAGTTTCTATTTCATTCTTTCACATATAATAATTCCTATTTTGTTTCTTTTGCTAGTTAAATATATCTGAACACTCACATCAATATGCCACCAGCAGATAGATACATTGCTCCAGATTCTGATGCAAAGGAACTTGCAGCAATTACTTGTAGACCTAATGACACAGCCTAGATCAACAAAAAGAATAAATTTCAGACAATATAATTCTCACCTAGTGAAAATGAATGGAAGATGTAATAAATTTAAATGATCCAAATTCTTGTATTACAGTAAGTTCTTATAATTAAAAGGATTTTATTTCTCTTCTGATTTTAAGAAAACCTTCATAACTTGAGCTACTCTAACAGTGTGCACGGTAAACGTGAAAATTGAAAATCTTTTGGGAAAAACTATATGATTTAGACACTTTGCCGGTTTTGCCTTCCCATTTTAACTTCTATCAAGCACACCCTAAATGTCCCCAGGACTATAAAATAGAAGCAAGATAAATTCCCACAAATTGAGAAATCTTCAGAATGATTTAAATTAGTTGCATATTAAATTATTAAACAATCAAAACTCTAAATTATGTCCTTCAGATGCGATATCATACTTTGGGGCCATAGATGACATGCATAAATAATGGACAAAACCCAAATTTAATTTCTATAAAATACTCCTGGTCAAAGTTTATGCAGGAAATATTCAAGCATAGAAAATATTAAATCAGCTACATTATGACTTTTTTGTTTCTCACCATGCCCATAAAGCTCCCCAGGAGAAGCACTTTCCTTCCCAGTTTATCCATCAAAATCATTGCAAGAATAGAACCTGAAGCGGTATGAACAACATGATTGAGAGAGAACATGGCACTTACCATCAAAGCAACAAAGATACTAAGGTGTAAAGCCAATGCATACCCACTAGATTGCAAATTCCAACAAGAGTGTTGGCAAGATCCGATGGTACACCAAAACTTTTGAAGATAGTTGAAGAGAAATAGAAAACAGCATTAATGCCCGATAGCTGCTGTAAAGCAAAAAGTGCACATCCAATGAACATCACTGCAAAATGCCTAAATGGTTTAGCAGTCATCTAGAAGAAAAATCAATATATATTGTCAAAAAATAACTACTCAAAAAGATTCTCACACATGCCTTTGAAATGGCGTCTGTAGAGTGATTGTGAGAATTTGATTGTATCAAACTCATCACCTCTGTCAGACTTTGACAATTCAGCTATTGCAGGTTTCACATGTATCCCTCCCAAGAGCTTCTCAAATTCAGCTTCAGCTTCAGTACGTCTTCCTCTCTGAACAGAGTCAAAGAATTATAAGTGCCTCTCTGCACAAGTAGCCTTGATCAATCCAAAAAGGAAAAATATAAATACAGCCAGGAAGGCTGAGATTGTCTTGGTTTTCTTCGTATAAATAAATTGTTCAATAACAGTTAAGAATGAACATCAACAAGGTCTTTCTTTAATTATGATAACTTTTGATTTTATAGGGAGGTGGATTAAAAAGGCAACTAAGGAGACTAAGAAACTGGCATCAGACACAATGGGAATTGAGAATCTCTTGGTTTCTGAGGAAAGTTGAAATGAACATGGTTGGATGATCAAAAGTCCACTAGTAATACTAGTCCCCTCCAACTAAACCACATAAACAGAATAATATTTGAAGAAGGGAGACCACAGAAAAATAACTTCAATTGCCTCCATTCAGAATAAAGCTGAACTTAAAATCAATAATAAAGAAAGATCCAAAGTTATGGCAGGTTCTGGCACCTGTCTAATTATCTATCTACCTGTCCAAGAATTAAATCAAACAATATCCCAAAAATCAAGTTTGTACTTAAATATCTATAATCATGATCAGGATTCAATTATTTCTGTTAATTCATTCCACTCAGTAAGCCATACTTCAATCAAAGGACTGAAAATAGTCAAATGCAGCACAAAAGAGTGACTGGACCAAGTTTATTTGAACTTTAAGTTATTATAATTGGCATAGGAGAGTATATAACCTTGAAAAGCCAATGAGGACTCTCTGCGCAGAACTCCATGGCAAAGGCAAGTATTGCTGCAGGAGTGGCAGATACCCAAAAACAAATCCTCCACCTGAGCACATTATTCCACATAAGATAATACCTTTAAAAAATACAGCTGAAAAATCAAGAAACTTCAAAAACTGGAATTGATATATAACTCTTGGGTAAAAATATGTCCATGAACTTCTCTGAAAGTCTATTTAAACATTTCATACCAACCCACTATCTCCTTGGCAGGGAGTCCAACAAACAGAGCACCCATAATTCCAAGGCAGGATGAAATCTGAGTTAAACTCCCAAAGGTACCCCTTACAGTTTGAGGTGAAACCTACAAATGAAAACGGATGCTTGTAAGTATTCAGGAAAACTAAAATGACCTTTAAGTTGAAAATAATGTGATCCCATAATGTAGAAAAACAATGTTGCTTTTACAGTCTTATTATATACCTCAGTCACATATAGAGCTGCTACAGGAGGGCCAAGTCCCATTCCAGTGCCAACAAATAACCTTCCCAGAAGCATCCCCCATAGGCTTTTTGCTGTTGCACTACAAGATTTGTCATTAATAAGTTTATAGCTTTATCAGCTGTTATATTTTGAAAACATAAGCGAGAGATGCAGCAGCAAAAATATATTTAAGAGAACTGGCGAAGAGGAGCTTTCTGTTGCTTAATATGATTAGTATTATTATTAAACTCTTTCCCAGTTTCTTCTATCTTTTCCCTACTCAGATCTGATATCTATTTACAAATTATAGTTACCAAAAAATAACTCTGAAAAAATCTATTGACGAAGTTTAGGTCCTGTTAGAAATAATGAGGCTACGACTCAATGGCAATAGAAAAGAAAGCCCAAATTTTGAAGGGAACCTATTTATCTGTTTGATCGTTTGCAAGATGGGATAGTATTATGGCTTCAATCCAGTGTTCAGCTCATGACCTCTTTGAAGGAATTTCATTTTTTATATTTACAGGAAGACTAGGTAGCAACATTGTTTATCTGACTTTTTCTGGTTTCTTGTTTTGCTAAGCTCTTTGCTCTGCTTTTGTTTGTACAGATGTCCCTCCTGCATTGTACCTTTCCATCTTCTTTTCTTTCAAAGAGAGAAAACTGAGAGCCCAACTTGAACACAAAGTCAATGGATTAATAAATAAGAAGGGTTAAATTGAGGGATGAGTAAGCATAGAAGATAATTGATTACACTAACTTCTCACTGAAATGTAGCCAGGACGATAAAATTTGCCAACATATTCCAAGAATGGAAAGAAAATCCAATTAATTAAAACAATTAGAAGATAATTAATCTCTGCCTTGCCCTCTCGCCCACAGAGTAACTGAGCAACTTACTATTAGCCAGCGTATAAATTGTTAGTAAACAGCAGAGCTTTGATACTTTCTTTGCAAACAAGAAATTTGTCTTATAGAACAAGATTGCTTAGAGCTACAAATAATAAAAGAACTTATACAGTAGATACCTCATTGATGCCCCAATGATCATAGGTAAAGCACACAGCTGGAAAGCCCTCCTGCGTCCAACACCATCTGCAATCCAACCACTGAAGAGAGAACCGGCAAAAGCCCCTCCTAAACATGTACTTACAACAAGACCTTCATCAACATAAAATGGAAAAGAGGGACATCAATTTTCTAGATAAGTATAGCATGATAAACAAATATCTAATCTCAACCAGATAAGTACCTTCAGCCATGATATTCCCACTAAAGCCAAGGTCCAGTGAAATGCTCTCCAAGGTTTCATTGACTACTCTGCATCAGCAATGGTGGTAAGAAAAGAGATCATTTCAACACAACAAAAATTACTGGCATAAGAAAAATGGAGGAGGGTCAAGCTTCAAAGAACATACCCAAGGTGGTAGCCAAATAAGAAAGAAGAAATCGAAGCCACTAATACATGCCACAAAGATTTCCGCCAAGAAGGTTTACCATTCAGTAAACGTACTAAGCCATGAAGAATGAAATTCTTCTTGTTAGCGACATCAATACATAACAATTTCTCTTAATAGAACATCGAAAAGGGAAGGGACAAAATTTGCTATTTCTTCAACATTTTTCCCCAAGAACTATTATTAAAGAGAAAAGGGAGAGATACAACTGGAACCAAGGCAAAATGAAAGAATCAGAAGCAAAGAAGCTCAGGGACACAATAAAGCTGGATAATCCTTCTGCATGTCACTGTTTCTTCAATATTTTCTCTTCCATTAAAAGGAAAGACATTGGGGCAACATAAAGTAAATAAGACGGGAGCTCACTGCTCATTGACTTTTTAAACAGAATTTCCTAAGTATAGAAACTTTTTTTTGGACCAACACCAATTTCCTAAATATAGAAGCTTGATCATGTATTCTAATGCATGTACGTGTACAAGGCTTTCTGTTTTCACTTCCTATCGAACCGAATATCACAAGAATACCATTTTTTTTTCATCCATTTCAAATATCACTTCCTATTGAACCCAGTGTATTCAAAAAGAAAGAATATCTTTTATGTATCCCGCGGGGGGGGGGGGGGGGTTGGAGAACCACCGTGGCTCCTCTCTTCTAAGTATTGGGCGTTCCTATATATTTCGTAGGGATAAATGATACGCAGATACCATAAAGAATTCTATTTTTTCTGCTATTCAAACTAATAAAAGAGACTCTCAAATGACTAAATAGAAATACCGGTATGTAACCTAGTAATGCTAATGATCGCTCACGTGATTTGAAATAAAGTACATACTAATATCTTCTATGTAAAACATGAAGTTAAAGTAGCCCCATCTAGGAACTTCTAATTGAAATATGAATACACTGGTTGCACAAAAAAACTGTTTCACTTCAATTCAAAGTCCAGAAAGGGTTTTATAAGATTCAAAAGGTCTGTTGAGCGCCTCACTGCTATGTCATAATAAATCTGAACACTTCTAGATCATAATTGTCCTAGTGAATAACTACAGAAAATAGAATAGATAGGTGGGAGATAGAAGAGAAAGAAACTCAATAGAAACATCTCTCATAAGTTCACTAATTATGTTTTATGTTGGTGGGTCTCTTTGTATGTGTTGTTAGGAAAGAGGAGGACTCAGATTATTCGTTTGCCGGAACCAAAAGTCAAAATTTTGGTAGATAGGGATCCCATAAAAACATTCTTCGAGGCAAGTGTATACCATTCTGCTGTTAAGTAGATATATAATGAAATTAAATAAAAAGATTGACTTGGCGATGCAAAAGTGATTATAGCGCATTGAATGAGTTTTCAGAATATAGTCCATTTTTATGCATATTTCAGAGATTAATATTTATTGGTATATGTAAGCAGGAAAAAAAAAGTGGAATTTGTTCATCACCATGATCTTCAAGAAAATACAGTCACACAAACAAAAACATAGATTCAGTGGAAAATTTTGCTGAACTGCTAGACTATGATTCATTTAAGAAAAAAAATGGTCCCCTTTTCCATTTCCCCAACCACACACACAGAGTTCACTTGAAGACGCTATATTCATTTCCTTTGTTACATTGAATATTATTGACAACTCATGAAAATCATAATACAATAATTTACCATTTTAGAATAATTTTTTATTTAAAGAAAAAAGTGTAACTACTTGCACCAAACTTTGGGGAAAAAAAAAGAAATAGTATATATCTTAGAAAAAAAAAAAAAGTAACATCGGACGGTATCTGGTAAGCGTCAACAGATAGGGAAAATAGAAAAACAACTGTAAGGTACCAGAGCTTTCTCCTTTATAATATGCAGTTATGTGTTCCCTGGATGACACTCGCTGCCGTCCTCGCATGGCGAATTGATGTAGGCCTTCCCAAACCTTATAAGAAAGTACCTTCTCAAATGCTTTAACACCAGAACAAACAGCAACCAAAAAATTCATCAGTCAGCACACAATCAACAACATCTAGGGATCAAATTCAATAGCCTTGATGAGAAATCTCTTGGATCTAACACTGGAGAATTTCATTTTGCAAACATGTGAAAACACAGGAACAGAATAATTTTCCCACATTGTTATCTCCAACAAGGGGTAACCTGAAATCTGACCAAATTTGCTCAAAACTAGATAAATACAAAATTATAACCTTCTTGCTACAATCATAAAACTGGAAATCATATACAGAAAACAAAACATTCAGACCTAGTTTTGTACATTGATACATTTATTTACTTGCAGTGAAGAAGAAGAAGAAGAGAGATATTTGAAAATTTGGGCACCTTCTGGTCTAGTAAAAAGTTTGAATGAAGCTTCAAATGTAGAGTACAATAGAAATTGCTGCCATTGAGATCAAAGTTGAGGGTGTGAAGACGATGATGGAGAAAGGAATGCTGATGCTAAAATGCGCCAATGAAGTAGTGGTGTAGAGATAAATGTCAGCTTTCTTCCCCTAAAGAGTACAAGGAGGAAGAAATCAAAAGGGATTGAATAGTAGGTGCTAAAATGCGCAGGGAGGGGGAACGAGGAAGAATAAGTTTCGCGTTTGGGGGAAAGAGTGATTTAAGGAAGAAGCAAAGCGAGGGAGCCACGAGACCCCTACAAACCATAATTGGATGTTAACCAACGGACAGGGCTCTCCCAGGCTAACACCTGTTACTGTTAGTTTGCATTCGTGCAAGAAGAAGGTGAGCAATAATCTGCTGCACTCTCCCTTGTCCTCCAACTGTACACCGGTCACGTGATGTCATGGCAGTAACGGCATATCAGGGACCGTTGGGATGCAATATTGTATTGGTTAAGTTTGTGAAACAGGTCAGGTCAAACTTTATCTAAACAGGTCAGGCCTGCATGGTAGGCCTTAAGCCTGAGTCTGGCCTGTTGGCCTATATCAGGCCTGGGTCTTCGAAAGGCCTGGCCTGACCTTACCTGAAACCTATTTAAAGGCCTACTAAACTAGTATGTCCTTAAATAGGCTTGAAGACTTAGGCCTTCTAAGCTTTAAGTAGGCTTCAGGCCTACTTAAAACCTACATAAATTTTAAATAATTTCAAACAACCCCAAACACAATAATATAGTATCACCAAGTACTTGTAAGAGAGAAAACAAGTATAATAATATGTATATTCAACTAATTCAACTTAAACATTTTCTGCAATGACATTAAATTGTTCTCATATATTTTTAATCTTGCAAGCAACTATAGAATTTGAGGATGAAAAAAAGTGATGTACCTTGATGTTATTGCCCTTGCCCACTTGCTATGTTAATTCCTAACTTGTGTCAATTCCTCACTAATTCGTTATTCGCTTTTCATTTTCATTTTAAAAGATGGAAGAATTCTATTAAAACTTGAAAGAAAATACTATGTCCATCATTCACTAATGTAATCTTTTTTAAATAATTTCTGGTGATATTATTTCATATGGATCATCAGTAGCATTATTTTTCATTTTCATTTGTAAATTAAATTTTTTTATTTATTTGTTTATAAAAAAATAAAGGTTCAAAAGTGTATATATATATATTAATATAATATAATAATTTATAATATAGTATAATAATATAATATATATATATAGATATATATAAACAGGCCAGGCCTATTGAGAGAAAAAGGCCTTAAAATAGGTCTTGGCCTGGCCTCTTTCTTAAACAGGTCAGGCCCTAAACAAGCCAGACCCTAGGCCGCCTGAAAGGGATCTGACCTGTTTCCACCCCTAGTATTGGCACAGTAATAATAGTAATATACAGGAAAAAGGATATTCTTAAAAAAAAAATCACGAAAAATTATAAGAATCCTAATTTATTATAATGATAATGATTGAGAATTTTAAAATTAACATTGCTTTTAAAAATTATAAAAATAAATTATTACTGATATATTTTTTTTAAAGTTTTGATATAATTTTAAAAATGTTATTTTCTCATGTCTTAAATATAGGATATGTTGCTCTAATTCTAAATATAAAATTTTTTACAGTATATGAGGGTATTTATTATACATTTTTAAAAAATATCTCTATTTAATATATTCAAAGAGAAAAAGAAAGAAATTAAATAAGAGTAATTTTGGAAAGATGTTAAAATTTTTAGAGAAATCAAGATAGTTTATTAATTTTAACTCCTATTCTTAATTTGCATAAATCGGTTAAAAAATCTTATATTAAGGACAAAAATGAGGACAAGAATATTTTCCTCCCAAAGTAATAATAAATTACATTAAAACAATCAAATTGTAATTTTAAAAAGTAAGAGTTGGTAATTTTAGAAAACATAAATGATACTTTTTGGTTTTTGAACCCATAAATGATACTTATCACTATATTTTTTAAGTAGAATTTTGATTTTAATTTTTTAAAATTCTTATCATTAATATAAATAATGAGTCTTTAGCTATTATTTTCCCTATTGGTCCAAATAGTTATTATTTTCCTTAGCTAGGATTCCAAATTCAAGGTGATAATAGTGATAAAAATAAGACTCAACCAATCAATTTGACAAGAAAAAATTCTAAAAAAAGTTTTATTTGACTCAAAACATAACAACCAAAAAATTAATTTAAACAATTAAGTAAAATTAATTTTAAATTTGTATTTTTTAAAAAAATTTAAAAACTCTTACAATTTCATATCATTATAAATTATTTTTATTAACTAGAGTTGGAAACCCATGCAAGAAACTAAGCTAGTTGAAAATTAGAAAGTTCACAACTCCTTATAGATAATATAGATTCCACTAACTTATATATATATATATATATCTATTGATAAATTAAACTTTTTTAGTAAATTTCTAATCTATTATATATAAAAAGTAGGTAGCTACATGCACATTGATAGTATTCTCGTGCAATTATATGCTTCAATGTAGATTTACTACCATTCTATGCTTTAAAGTTAGGTTTGAATATAAAATTTAGAGTTAAATTCAGATATAAGACTTATGTTTTGATTTTATAATTTATAAAAATTATTCCGAAATCTTTTTTTTTTTTTTTACCAGAAGGTTGGCAATTCATTTCAAAATAGCAAGGAAATGGTTTACAGAGGCAATAAAAATAAAAGTCAACAAAGAGACGAAAATAAAACAGAACAAGAAAGCAAAACGCAAAAGAACATTAACAAATGCCAGCATGAACAGCTTGAACAAGGGCTTCATCAGGTGGAGCCTCTGAGGAACCTTCTGGTCTAGCTTCCAATTTCATGAGAAGAGAAAGAGAGGGTGGAGGGATAAACAACCACCCAATCGGACACATCCCCTTTGCAACAGCTGCTGCAAGCCAATGTGCAGCTCCATTACTTGAGCGAGGAACCCGAGCAATTGAATAAGAGACAACAGAAGCCAAATCATCAAGCACATCAGAGACAAAATTCTTCCAACGCCAGTCACAAGAGTCAGTAGATTTAGATTTGACAATATTGACCCAATCCAAATTATCCGATTCCACTTACCATCCAGCTCCCTAATAAGCAAGAAAGCCCTTTGGATAGCTAATCCTTCAGCTATAAAAGCAGAACAAGCCCTTACTACACTGCAAAAGCCCAATTGAAAGTTACCATTACTGTCACGGCAAATAATACCAATGCTAGCACTATCAGAGTTCACATCAAAGTGGGCATCACAGTTATTTTCATCCATCCCAACTGGGGCTTTTTCCACTTGCTAGAATCATGAACTATCTGATTCTGGACAGGTTTTTCCATCTTGTGAGCAAACACAACTGCCCAAAAGTTACATACATTCATATTGGCTTTTATAATAACATCAAGAGGGTCAGGAGTTTGTTTCTTAAACACAGCATCATTGCGGGCCGGTCATATAAACCACAAAAGCCAACACAAATAAGATTTCCCCCACTCATCAATAGACTCCTTATCCAGAAAAAACTCAATGCACCATTTCGCAAAATGACAAGAAACAATCTTATCAATGCTAATAGCGAGGCAGGAGCCAAACCATACTTTTTGTACCCATGTACAGTGAATGAAAACATGTTCCATTGATTCTGGTTCGATATTGCAGATGGAACAGTAAACAAAATGCTCACATTTTCTTTTATAAAGTGCCATATTAGTAACTAAAGCATCAGAAAAACATTGCCAAATAAAATGGTTTATCTTTGGCGGAACCTTGATCGACCAAATGCTCTTCCACAACTCCTTTGGCACAACAAAAGAGAGGCCTGCAGCAGATGAGGGAGATAAAGAAGCAAGCAGCTCAGCTTCGGTACAATGGTAACCCAATTTAACAGAATAAGTACCTTTCTTGTCTTGAGCCCCAATCACCTCTATCACGCTTGCTGAGAGCAATAGAGCGAATACAATTTAATTCTTCTTCACGAATAATACCATTCAAACTGTCCAGATTCCATTCCCCATTCTGAATAAGAGAATCGACATTAGCAGAGAGATTAACATGAGGCACAAGAGGCGTCAATTTATGACCAGGGACATTGGGGACCCACTTATCATGCCATATATTAATAGATATCCCATCACCCACCTGCCAGCACAAATCCTTCTCAAGTAATTTCCTGCTATCAAGAATACTAAACCACACCCAGGATGCTTTATGGCCCTTCCGAGCATCTAGAAAATGCTCATGTGGAAAATAAATGCCTTTTAGAATACGAGCCCAAAGAGCATTGGGATTATTTAATAAATTCCACGCTGTTTTAGCAAGCAAAGCATCATTCATAACTTCAAAGTCTCTAAAATCCATACCCCCTACATCTTTAGGTTGACATAACTTGTCCCATGATTTCCAATGAATCTTCCTCTCATTATCATCACCTCCCAACCAAAATCTAGCAATTAAGCTATTCAACTCTATACAAATTTTCTTTGGAAACTTAAAACAAGTCATGTGGTACAAAGGAATTGCATTAATTACAGACTTAATCATAACTTCTCGACCTGCACCAGAAAGTAACTTTCGTTTCCACCGCTTAACTTTCTTACCGACCCTCTCTCTAACAAGCGAGAGCCTGATGTTTAGATTTACCCTATATACTAGGTAAGCCTAGGTAATTGCTTGGGTCATCATTTTCTCCAATACCCAAAATATGACAAATATTATCCCAAACTGCGGCAGGGGTATTCTTAGGAAAACAAAAACAAAGAGGATTTAGTAAAATTAGCTACCTAGGCATATGCTGTACAATATGATCTCAACGTATCAGCAAGTTGGAGGAAATTCCTCGAGTCAGCATGCATGAAGAGGAGAATATCATCAGCAAAAAAGGTATGCGTGATCATGGGACAAGTTCTAGCCAGTCTTATTCCTTTCAATCTTCCATTTGAGACCTGCTTCTCTATCATGCAAGAAAGCACTTCAGCCACAAAATTGAAAAGATACGGTGACAAAGGATCACCTCGCCGACGACCTCGTTGAGGATGAAGCTCTGCAATTCTTTTTCCGGAAAGACAAAGATTGAAGTTCACAGACATGATCCAAGTAATCCATTTGTCACGGAAACCCAGCTTATTCATTACTTCTCTCAAGAACACCTTGAGGCCAAATTCAAACTTCCTCCTCGACTTTTTCCGTTTTAAATAATGAAACACAGCCACAAGAATATTACAAAAGCGCCTTGATTAGGAGATATACATGAACTCAACACCTTCAATCCATTGGCCAAGTGCTTGTGTGGTTTGCACAAATTAAACAATATTTTCTAACCATTATTTTCTCCTTTTTTATTCAGATAATTTTTTAGTAAATTTTTCTATTTTTATCTAAATTTTATTTTTATAAACTGTAATTATTTTAAAAGTACTTTTACAAAAAAAACAAACTAAACAGGTACTAAATCTTGGATATAACCATATATTCCAAAATCCTTTGAGATATCATCTTAACCAACCATAGGGTTGTAATTAAATATTTTACTTTTTGTATATATATGAATTTTGCTATTACAATATTAAGCTACACCTCCTTTTTTTTTAATTAGTGAAATATTTAATTAGATGCTATAATATTATGCTCAATTTTTTATTTTTTTAATAGTTATTACTGGTAGATCCCAGGTCTTCCTATACTCTGGCACTTATAAAAAACTAATGTATTGCCACTTGTAGTTAATTTAGAACTTTATTTATTACAAACTTAGAACATTAATTATAACATTTTAACAAGATTATCCATTCTATAAATAAAATTGAAAATAATTCATATAAAAAAATGTAGTGCTAATGTAGAATTTCAATATATGTGTTAGGATTACTGTAAATATTTGTTTACATTAAAGATATCCGTTCATTGTATGGACGTATTACTAGTTTTTTTTCTAAAAACTTATTTAATCTAAGAATTTAACTCCAAATATTTCTTTTCTTAAATTTATTTTTATAGAAAACTGCTTTATTAATCATGCATAAACAATATGATTTATCTTATATCCAGAACAATTTAGTTAAAACAAATTTACATAAATCTCTTTTTAACGTGAAATCTTGAACAAAGTTTAAAAACAGTAAAAATTGTCGATTCAAAATCTTTATACCGTTACTACAAAAAGTTTGAAGAGGTATAAAGAGATTAACTATACAACATCCATACATAATGTAGTTTTGTGTATATGTTACTATGACTAAAACAACAAACTGTACATTTTCCAATCAATCGCTCCAACCATACATTCTCCAGAAACCTAAGGCATCAAACTCCCATATACTATAACTATCCTATTGACATCCAAAAAAGCTCAAGATATGGCAATCCCAAATGATTTCCCTCTTCCCTTTGTTTATCCGAATTAAGATATATCTGTTGATGAGTGCATTATTTGGATCTGTAAACAAATACATTGAGGTTACAATTTCAACAAGATAAAACAAAGAAAAAGGAAAAAACACGCAGAAAATAAGCATCTATGAGAAAACAAATACTACTAAACAAAACAAAATACCTTATTCACAAGCAAGTTAACTTGTTCCCTGTACATTTCCTTCAAGTCCACAATATCCGCACGAAGTTCTTCCAGCTAGGCACATTCAACTACTTTTAGACATACAACACCAATTTTTTCTATGCTTTCATTGTAAAACAAATATCCGGGAAAGAAGAGCAATTAAAATTAAAAATTATAAAGATGCTAACACCGCAATATAACAAGACCCAAACATCCTTCATTTTCTAGTATAATTAGCCCTTTTACATATTGGAGCACAGGTGATTGTAAGTACTATGAATAATAAATTTCTAATATACACATTCACCAAAAAAAAAAATTAAAATATGCACAATATTATGAAAAAATATATCATCATTAAGGTTAAAGTTATCTCAATATATTATGCCATGAGCTATCCAACCATACTTAAAGCTGAAACACTAAATCAATACCATCTAAAAGGTTAAGCATGCAAAAAGGTGGAAGTACTGCAAATTTTCCTATCAGGGGTTCCTTCCTGCACTAGGATTATAGCATTTCTTTCAGGTTATTTTGTTTGGTTTTCTTGGCGAAAGAAGAGAGGAATACAGCCTTGCCATACTGTTGTATGGGCTGTGATGCATTTCAACAAAAAACATATAAGGTGACAGAACACAAGTTCTTTTCAAAATTTGCAAGAGTGCTTTGACTTTATTGTATGAAAAAGGCAGGCTCGGACAATCTAAACGCGAAAGTGTTCCATCAAAAGTACCTCCTCATCCTCATCATAAAGGAAAAAAAATAAATAAATAGAGAGATAAAGATAAAGGACCTCCTCATCACGTTCACCCATTAACTCCAAAGCAGCAGAGTGCCTCTTCCTCAATGCTTCTAGTTCTGCTCGTAGGCCAGGCAACATGGCAACTTCTCCTCGCAGCTTTTCACACTGCAGTGAGTGCAAGCAAGTCATTCTGACAAGCAATAGTATCAAACTATCAGTAAATTTAAAACCGGAAGTTGAAACTCACCTGTTCTGTCATTTTGACCAACTCCTCAGCAAGAGAATCACGTATAGATTCCATTGATGCCTGAAAGTATTATTATAGTTAAAAATAAAATTCATCAAGATTGTCATCTTGTATTTTATGACAATATGCAAACAAAAATAAATTGTATAAATCATATAAAAGGAAGGACAGGTTATGGTTAGCTGATTTAACCCATTCTTACCCCTTAGGTTTCCATGTATTTCAACATCCTCCACCTAGTAATGGACATTTGCAAGATTTTGAAGTCCAGAGGGTTACAGCCCCATGCATGGTGTAAGCTTTACAGCTTATAGCCTCTCTCTCTCTCCTTTTTTTTTTTAATTTTTTATAAAAATATAGGTGAGTTAAGTCTTAAGGGTCAAGATAGACCTTACAACTCAAATAACACTTAGTACTTATGAAGGTACTTGTAAATTATCCACCAACAAAATCTTTATATTGGCAGTGGGATTTGAACCTATGACATGGTATGAGTCAAATTCTTAACAATTGGACTAATCTTTGCTAATTTATATTGATAATGAGATTTGAACACATAACATGGTATGAGTCAAACCCTTATCAACTAGACTAATCTTTGCTAGCGGCTTATAGCCTCTTTTTGAGTAAAAGAAGTATTAATCCATGGAAGTGGGGGAACGAATCATACCAAACGTGACATATATGATGCAAGTTCACCCTCTTTCTGACGCAATGCAGCTTCAAAAGCATTTGTTGTCATACTCTTCATATAGTAAGGAGTCACGCTATGCTCTCCAGCGTTTCTTCTCTCTGAGAAACTATCAGATGAGTCCAAGGATGCTTGCAGAAAGTAGCTTTCTTCCATGCTCCCAAGGGAGCTAGCACTAGAGACTTTCCGAGACAGGTTGCCTGCATAGAGAAGTATTTTATAGAGAAAATCACGTACAAGTAATGTGAAATGAATCAGAGCATCATACCATTCTCAAAAGCATAATCTTTCTTCTTAGTAGGAGTTTGATCAGATGATGGAGCAAAATTAACACGGGCACTCCTCTCCAAATCAACTCGAGCAGCCTTTTCTCTTTCTATCTCCTGATGAAGATAAAGAGTTTAATTCAATAAACTTGACACAAGAATCAGAAAAGTTATACTGATGGCTGGCACTCTGTAGTATGTTGCAATACCAGCACTGAGCTTATTGTTCCTTTGTTTTTATAGGAATTCTTTTTATTTGATAACGATACAGGATTTCTACACCATATAAATACGCAGGTATTCTGGATCAGGCTTGCGGTCAGTAACATCCTCAATCCTGGCCTCTAATGCTGCCAACTAGTTATCTTCTTTGAGCTCTCACCAGAGCCAAAATGCGAATCAGAAATTGGCCATATTAATTCAATGATTCACAACAGAAGAGCCCTCCTATCCTCTCTTCTCTCTGTCTCACTTCTTGTCTTCCCCTTCCCCAGTCCCCACCCTTCTAATAATCCTTCCATGTTCAGTTTTATATACATTTGAGACATTTCCCTCCATCTCAGTGTTCTTTAATTTTACGACAACATTTGATTTTTCTAAACTTCTCAACAAAACTAAGAAATATGATTTCCAGTAATATTATTCCATTTCAACCTATCAGATAACACTAAAAAGCACATAATAAAAGCAATGAAGTTTTGTAATGCAATATGCACAGTTTGATCTAGCTCTTGAATTCTTAAATTATAAACACTTATTCTAGTAAGGTTGTATTCCTGTTTACTGATTGAGTGTCCAAGTGATTAGAAATCAACCATTTTTATTAATTCCATTACCCACGCGTGATCAGAAAGATGTCAGAAAAAAAAAGGATTTAATAGAAGAGTTAAGTTTCATGTACATGAATAAAAACACTTACAAATCCCGTACAAATCCATGAGGTAAGCTTTACCTGTTGTAGAAGTTCCTGATGCATCAATGCCTCCTGTAATTCTTGCTTGTGCTTCTGCCGCAGTTCCCTAATTTCTTCTTCAAGCTGCCTCACACGACCTTCTTGAGTCTCAGCTTCCTCATTTGCTGCAAGGTATTCTTGCCTATTTTCAGCTGCTCTTTGTCTCTCCTTTTCAAGGGACCTACTTAGCTGAGCTTGTTCTGCTCGAAGGCATGAAATCTGTAATTCATCACTAGTGTAAGTAGTATAAATATATATATATTATATAAACCCACCATTATAACATGAATTTACTCAAGAAATAACAGAACCTGAGCCTCAAGGACATTAATTCGAGACAAGGTTTGAGATAGGCGTTCATTCATGGATCGTTCTCTTTCCTCTGCAGCAGCAGCTTTAGCCTCTGCTTCCTGCAAAATCAAAAAGATAATACACACACACATATCATAAAATATCAAGAGGAAAAAATTTCAAAAATTAAACTCAGCAAAAATATTCTAGGGACCTGAACACTAGAATTAAGGGTCCTCTCAACAGTAGCCCAAGCTTCTGCCCTCCTGGCATTTGTTTCCTGTTATCAAGCTTCTAGTCACATACCAATCCCTTGTACCTGAACTCGATAACTGACTAAAGCACAACTTTTGTAAATAATGACCCCAATTAAATGTGAAAAAAGAATGTTCACCTGTATAGCTTCAATTTGCCTTAAAAGTGGCCTCGTTGATTCTGGCACTTGAGTAATCAGTTCCTCACATCGTCTTTCACTTGCCTAGATACAACATTAACCAAATTATACACACTACAGAAAGAGCAGAATTTGGTTTTGCAACTTAAATACATCAGGGGTTTAAAATGATAATCAATCAAAGGATAAGCAGAAATTAAGGTAGCACACCTGATAACGCTTTTGAAGATCCTCAATGTCCCTTCGCAGCATGTCCTCTTTAAACACGGCCTGAAAATGGAGAATGAAACATTAGAGGCAAAACCATTATAAAGTCAACTTAGTATAAACAATGATAGAGAATATCACAAAAACCTGCTGTTCTTTTCGACTCAATGTTTGCCTCAATTCTTCAAGTGCCTGGATCAGCATAGATTCACGTTCCTCAGCCTCCCTTAGACGATTCTCCAGCTCAGTTCTTGCTTCATTGTTGACACGTGCTTCTGCTAATGCTTCAGCCTCCTTAGCAGCAGCCAAAGCATTAGTGTAATAATCTTTCTGAGCTGCAAGTTCTGTTTGATGTTTCTCTATTGTTTCTTGCAACAAATTCTCTGTAGCCATCTTGTCCCTCTTGATACTTTCTACTTTATTGTCCTCCACCTTAAATACATGTCATTGACCAAGCCACAGTGGCAAAAGTTAAAAGTACTAAAGAATATGTGTATCATCAAAACTTGTTAACTCCAAATAAAGGAATTTGATGTTGTCAATGGCAGAGGGATGTCATTATATTATAATCAAATGTATTTCTAAGAGCAGCGTGGCCTTCAACAAATACATGCAACCATTCATGATATCAAGCACAGTAACCCCAAGAATACCTGTTTATTACATGGTTCTTGAAATTTACTTATTTTCATTCACTTTATGGTATAAAGATGCAAACTGATAAACAATCTGAACAAGTGAATCAAACTCAAACTACATGAAAGTTCTGTTTTCTCATTTTCCCTGGGGGTGAAAAGAACAATATTTGTTTAGAATAGTAACCAGCTAATAGCCTAATAATAATTTCAACAAAGCTTTTGGTAAGAACTTTACCTGAAGTTTAGTAGTCAAACCTTTCTTCTCCTCCTCAAGCTCTCTAATCTAGCTTTCATTAATGAAGTAGATGAAGGATTTATTATGATCCATAGTCTTTGAAAAAGAATGAAGTTTGAGGAAAGGTGCAATAAGCGACCTGCATACCTGAGCTCTTAGTTTCCTGATTGTAGATTCTTGGGCAGCCTGCTTTTTGGAAAGCTCTTCTCCTGAGATATGAGAAAATCTAATATGAAAAGTGGGCCTCTTTACACTCCACTATATGAAATGCTTATTGCTTTAATGGAGAAAGTTTTAACTTACGAAAGCAATGTCCTTTGGAGGACAATATACATTTTACAGCCAACAAACGAGAAGTAATAGTGATGCAGAAGGGATAATTAGATAATTAGGATTTTAAATAATTATTAAGTTATTTAGATTTAATTTATTGTAAATTTATTTTATCTTTTAGAATTTAATTATTTTGTTTAGATTTATCTTTATCTTATATTTTTAGATATAATTTAGTTTAATATTTATCATTTAGATTTATAGTGTGTTTGGATAGGAAATTTAATCACTTATGAGCAAAAATAAGTGATTATTTTACTAGTAGCCAAACACTTTTCGGATCAAAATAATCACTTATGGCCATTTAAGTGATTATTTCCATAAGTTACTTTTTCCAGCTTATAATAATTCACTTATTCTCTCATAATCACTTATTTCACTTTTTCTTCTCATTATCCACTCAATAATCACTTAAACTCCAATATCCAAACACATTTCTTTTCTCAAAATCACTTATGGGTTAAAAATATCCAAACACAATTCACTTTTGACATAATCACTTATTCTCATAATCTATTATGAATAATCACTTATCCTTATAATCACTTAAACATAATCTAATCCAAATACACCCTTAAACTACTTTGGGATCTTAGTTAAATTAGGATTTGGGACTCTATAAATAAGCTCTAAAACTACTCATTGTGATAATCTCTTTTCTTATTGGTTGAATATTATTGAGAATTATTCAGTGAATTTCCTCTCCTTTTTAATTTTCTATTCTTCTCATCTATCTTCTACCTTTCCCTACCTTGTCTTATATCAATTTGGTATAAGAGCAGATTCCTCATGCTTCTTTCCACACTTCCCTCACCGAAAAACCCACCAGAAAACTCATCAGAGCCCTAACCCCTTCACTATCAGACCTAGAAACCCTAGTTACCAACGTCTAATCAACAAATTGCTCAACTCGTCAGAGGGAATCTGGCCTGTCCACCAAATGCCGTCGCTAGCGGCCCTGCCACGTGCTCTCACGTGCTAGCAACCCTCCCTGCACGTGGGCCCCACGTGTTGTCCGTACAACCGTCCCAAATTCAATTTTTCTGCAATTTTCACCTTGTTTCACAAAGTTCTTTTCCTCCCAGCCTTTCCTAGCTGCAAGAATCATCATCTAGAGGTTTAGTTGATGGTAAAATTCCATTCTTGAGCCTTTAAAGTTACGAATTTGCTCACAAACGTAAGTCCATAATGACCAAAAGCTCACAAGTGTCTCAAAATCAATTAGAAGAAGTCGAGAGATGTAACACAGAATATGTTGATCAAGCAATTGAGATGATGAATCAGAGGTTTGACATTATGGACTGAAGATTAGAGGAAACAACCTGTGGAATGGAAGAATTGAAGAAAATGTATAAAGACCTTATACAGATCATTAAAGGCAAAGATAATCAATATACAACAGATGCTACAGTTGAAGGTTCAAAAATTCGTAGAGAAATCAACTTAAGGGGTAGATACACTCCTTCTCTTAGTAATACAAGAGCTCCACCTATTGGGAAACGTCAATTTGCAAACAGCAACGGAAATAGGAATTTCAGGGATCCTTCTCACATAACTTTTGATTCCCAACAAGACTATGTAAAAGATCAGTGGGTTAATCATGAGCCAAGAGATTATTATAATGGAAGATATGAATCACCTAAAAATTATAGGGGAGGTCATAGACAAACTCAGTTAGATGACATCTCTAAGAAGGTCAAAGTTGAAACCCCTGAGTTCGATGGCCAATTAGATTCAACCACCTTCTTGGATTGGTTGGTTAGCATGGAAGACTATTTTGAATGGTATAAGATGAACGATATGTATCGTATTAGTTTCACTAAGATGAAGCTTGTCAAGTTTGCCAAGAAATATTGGCAGAATGAACAGCAGAAACTAGAGCATCTACAACAGTGCCCAATTAAAACTTGGGCAGAGATGAAGATGAAGTTGAAAGATAAATATGTGTCTACCCATTACAAGAGTCAGTTATTCAATCAATGGTTGAACTTGAAACAGGCTACCACGGTATCTGATTACATAGCTCGTTTTGACGAACTCATGATTCAGTGTGAGATTAAGGAAGACCCTTCGATAACAATTCAAAAGTTGTCAACGGTCTTCGAGTTGATATACAACAAAAACTTAAACTGAATCTTCCTGAATCTCTTGAAGAAGCACATCATAAGGTTTTGAAGGTAGAGTCTTTGTTAAAAGACTCATTTGCTAGGCATAGAAATTTCCAAGGAACTGATTCTCGCCAGACTCATAGTTTCACACAATCCAATCACTTTACTGGAGTACCTCCATTTAAGACTAGTTCTTCATTTCAATCTAGTCAGACAACTAGTCCTAATGGAATTGCTTCTAAGAATACTAAGTCGACAAGATCCAATTTCTACCCTAGTGGTTTTGCTATTGAGTGTTTTCGATATCATTTTAAAAGTCACATTGCATCAACGTGTCCATAACATGCTCTACTTCTTGAATCCCCAATTGAGCATAAGGATGAAGCGATAGATGCTGACATGGTGATTGACCCTATTGAGTGTCCTTCAGACATGGAGGAGGAGATTATTGTGGATGATTATGATATAAGACGCATGGGTGTGTTGAGGTGCATGCTATCTGTCCTCTCACCTGATGACTCTTAGAAGAGAACAAGCACCTTTCAAACTAATGTGAAGTGTGAAGGTAAGTCATGCAAGTTAGTTATTGATGGAGGAAGCGCCAGGAATGCAATCTCCAACCAAGGAGTTGCTAGGCTTGGTATTAAGCCAAAGCCTCTTATCCTAAGTCTTTTCAAGTAGCATGGGTTGATGAAAAGACTTCTTTAACCATTACACATCGATGCCGTATTCCCCTTCAATTGGGAGAGTATCATGAAAAAGTTCTATATGATATCCTTTCTATAGATGTTGCTCACATTTTGTTGGGAAGACCATGGCTCTACAATAATGATGTTACAAGTCATGGTCAAAAGAACACTCATTCATTTTTAGGTATATGGGGGAAGACAATCTTATTGCGTCTTGCTAAGCCCGAAATTGAGAATAAAGGTTCAAATACACAAGGAGTCGAGGCCAAAGAATCAAAGCCTTTATCTTTTGATCAAGAAGCAGCTTATGAAAGGAAGCAAGGAGATGAAATATCCGCTTGACTCTCCGGAGAAGAGTCCTTTCAAGCGGGGGAGAATGATGCAAAAGGGATAATTAGATAATTAGGATTTTAAATAATTATTAGGTTATTTAGATCTAATTTATTTTGAATTTATTTTATCTTTTAGGATTTAATTATTTTGTTTAGATTTATCTTTATCTTATATTTTAGAATATAGTTTAGTTTAATGTTTATTATTTAAATTTAAACTATTTTAGGATTCAAGTTAAATTAGGATTTGAGGCTTTATAAATAAGTCATAAAACTACATATTGTGATCATCTCTCTTTTCCTATTGATTGAATATTATTGAGAATTGTTCAGTGAATTTTCTCTCCTTTTTAATTTTCTACTCTTTTCATCTATCTTCTACCCTTCCCTACCTTGTCCTACATCAAATAGTTAACACACAACTTTTTTATGTTGCAAGGTAAGCCTTCCCCATGCCAACCCTCTAGAACTTGTCCAAAAGATGGAATGTAACACAAAAATAAAATGCTAATATCAAAGTTGGCAGTGATCATGCACAAAGGTTTCCACCAGAAATATGTTTGCAGGATAACTAACTCCCTGGCAATTCCATAAAAATTTTCAAGATATCAATATTAATAAATCCATTCATTGGTCTTGTCCTATTAGCTTAAGCATTTGGAATGAGATGGTCACTGACAATGACAAAATATCAGAGCCTCTAATGACCAAGTCATCAGAGCACCTGAGATTAAATATTTTCTAATTCCAAGCAAGGTAACTGTAAAGGCTTTCATAGAGATATTTGCAACATAACCTAACTCTCTTCCAGATACTAACTGTTGTCCTATAGCAAGGTCAATTCACCAATCCAACTATGTTTCAAACACAAGTGCCCTAATCGCCAATTTAGTGCTATAGATTTTGTCACTCTAAACATTGTTCTTATATTTAATAGAGTCCTTCCAGACACTCAAACCTTATAGCATGTCAATAACAAAAATAGATCTGTATGCACAAAAGTCTAGATGGATATCATGATACAGTTTTTTTCATGATTATTGCAAAAATGGATCATGTAGATATTATTTTCTCAATTATTTAGGATTAGCCTTGGACAGCTCTACCTTCAGCCATAACTTGATTAATTATTTCATCCTTTTCCTTTAAGAGAGCAGCTGCATCACTTTTTTTACTCTGCTCTCGACGAAGAGTATCCCTTTCCTTTGTGAGGGCGTACACCTGCAATTATTCACAGGGAATGCATAAAAACCATAACAGTTGTAGCTGAAAGCCTGAAATTAGTTACATCACAACCTAAAACGCATGCATAGCCCAGGCTATCCACTTTGATAAATTATATTCTTCAAGAAAATTTGATGAAATGCTAACATGAATTTCCGGTGCTTTTATTGAAACTTAAGTGCCTTCACTTGTTTTCCATCAAAACCAGATGTTTGAAATATGCACTGGTATTGCAAGAACTTGTCTGATACACCTTCGTTGAACTACAAAGTACACCCAAAAAATGTGACATGCAACGTGAATATCAAAAAGACCTTCAAAAATCAACTTCTACAGAGTTGCAACCAAAATATATTTTTCAAAGGAAACTTCAGAGAAACCTTTTCTTCTAGAGGATAATGTGAAAAATACACCTGCAAGTAACTGCATATGTTGGGAATTTCTATTGTGAAAAAGCTAACAGAAGATCATGGATAGAATGTGATTCCTGAAAACTACATACATCTTTTCAACTTTGCTATTAACAGTATAAACAACATTGCTAAATAAGCACAAAGATGAAGAATTATGTGGAGTTAAACCTTTCTCTCAAGAATTGCAACCCTCTGATGGTATTCCTCTCGCAGAGTTTCAATTTCAGCCTCATTGGAGTTTGTCTATTTCACAATTATTAGACAACAAATATGAACATTTTAAGGAAGTGAGAAACAGGATAAGCAAGAAACATACAGTAAAATGAGAAAAAGTATGCCCTCATATCTAGATAAACACGGGTTTTCTCAGAAAGACACAAAGGAATTTGATGTATGGCTAAAGAAAAACAAAGCACAAACTCACAAAAACTAGTAGTATAATAATTTTCAATGCCTAGAATAGATTACAACTGATGAGGGAATCATGAAAATAAACCCAAAAAAGCTAAAATTCTGAACTTTTAACTTAAAATGTATATTTTGGTCCAAAAATTTCAAAATGTATATTATGTGACACATCAATTTATAAACGAACTCTTATATAATATTATACCCTTTCCAGCCCAATTAGCCATATAATCACTTTATTGTTTCCAATATGCCTTGGAAAAAGTCAAATGGCACACAAGCAGCATCTGATGTCAATAGGTTAAAAAAAAAAGTTTAATAAAAAACACGGAATGCATGGATACATAAAAATGATGTGACACATTGAAAATTATAGTAAAAAAAAGAAAGACAGATAAGTAAATTGAAACCTGACACCAACTACATTAGTACTAAAAAGACACGACATACCTTTAAATCTTCAATCATTGATTTTAATTGTTCATTTTCATTCATCAATTTTGCAATCTCATCAGCTTTAGCCTGCAAAGAGAATTAACAAAATTTTCAATATTGCAGGGATGAAAGAATGAACAGCAACATTACACCAAGCATGCACCTTCTTAAATAAATTGGAACAAAAAAAGAAAGAAAGATTGTGAAAACTTCATTCTGGTGATAGGGTACCCCCTTCATCTTTGAAGAATGGAAGTCAGATTTTAGTGGGTTATAGATCAAGACTAAGGCATGCAACAACATTCAGAGGTAGTCCAATGAGAGCTTAGCTAATTCAACAACCATGAAAGGTAAAAGTTTAGAACAGGATTCAACATTGCCAGTAGTTCAACCAAAATATGCATCAGAGAAAAAAAAAATGTATAGATTGATTCCAGAAGGAAATAATTTATTGTAGTGCATTTCTCAATCAGTTCAAAAATAGAATTAGAAGACATTTATAACAAAGTGGCATAAACTTAACTGTCTAAACACAACTTAGCATTCTCTTATTAATTTTGTTTCATGTGAAAACAATTTGGCATCCATGTCCTCAACGAAGAAGAAAAGGACATCCAAGGAAGACTCTTGCAAACAAAAAGGGCTACCTAGAGACCAAGTGATAATGATTCTCTTGCTTAAGCAATTACAAGACCACAGCCCTATATTGTCATATAGTCTTGGCACTTCAAACATAAAATAAAATAGGCATCACCGAATCCCCTTGTTGCTATTATTACCATGAGTACATGCATCACAAAAACTACCTGAGCTTGTCTTGCAGCACCTTGTAGGGCATTTTCCATCATTCTCATCTCCCTCTTCACCCTCTCCAGTTCAAGCACAGAATCTGAATCTAACATATTTGTTGCAGAACTCAAACGCTGCTCTTTCATGTCAGTTTCAGCATTATTGGATAAGTGTTCACCTTCATTTTCATTAGTAGTCACTTCATTTTCACGTAAAACCAAAGCAGGTGCCACCTCAGATGATAATGGACTAGAACTGGACACATGTTTACTGTATGATTGACCAACACTATTTATTTCCTCAGAAGCCACAGAAGATAACACAGAAGGCGTGATCTCATCTCCTTCTTTGCTATCCCCAGATGCCACAGGTTGAACAAGAGAAACTCTTTCCATACTCTCCTCTGCTTCCAGTTTCTCTTCTTCTCTACTCTCCTCCTTGGTTTCCTCCTGAAAATTCTCCTGCACATCAATAACACCATGTGACTCACCAGGCCGCACATCAACACTACCTGCAGCTCGATCCTCCTGAATACTAACAGGCATATGTTGTAATGTCTCAGGACTTGCAGGAGCTTTCACTTCAACAGTCTCACTCTCTTGAGGACTATTAAAAGAAACCAAACTCTCAACATCCTGATCAATGGATTCAGAAAGCTCAACAGGCACTACTGGTAAGTGAAGTTCTGACTTTCCTTGCTTTGAATTCAATGTGGTTGTTCCATCTGTTGACTCTTCATGGTCACCATGTTCCTCTACCTCATGCATTTTATTCTCATCCTGAGCAGTACTTTCTTCAGTTTCAGTTTGGATAGCCTTATCAGTTTCAGTCTGAACTTCCTTATCAACTTCAAGGCCTTCTATTCCCTCAGCTACGGGTTGATGATCTGGAGATTCAGTTTGTTTCAATGATTTCTCAGTTCCAGATTCCTGCTCAGAGGATTTAAGTTTTCCAGACGTTTCTTCAGTATTTTCCTCAATTGTATTCCCCATAAATGCCATAACAGGATTAAATAGCGTTTTCCTGTCTGCCACTAAAGGCCATGAACCTGCAGCTGGAAGACAGAAGGCATAGTTTGGTCACTATGAAACCGTTATAGGCACCATTTAAAAATACTCCTGCTACATCATAATCATATAATTTCATTGATTCAACCACTCAAGATAATTTTCTGACACAGGGATCCCCCAAGATCTAATTACCTCTAGCTAGTACTTGTTAAAACTTAGCAACAATCTTAATCACAAATATCACATAATTCAAATATGAGAAAATTAATTATGAAAATAATTAATAGTGAAAAAAATTATTAGAAAATTAATTATGAAAATATATTTACCTTCATTGCTGGATTCAGACTTCTCTTCCCGACCAAGAGCAGTATCGAAATTCTTCTCAATATTCTTCACACTCTCTTGAAGCTTATTCACCGCACCCGCCAAATCAGGAAAGTTCCCCCATGTATTCTTACCACCAAACCACGCCATCTTCAAACTACAAGCCGTTAAAAAGACTGCCTATAGTGCACACCACGAATGCAAAAGCACCAAAAAGTCTAAACTTCCAGTTTATTCAACTTTAGTTTCTACACAAGTACGAGCAATATAACAGATCAAAAGCAATCAAATTTAAATCAGGTACGAAAATAAATTATCACCCCACACCGAGAATCATTAGTATAAGCAAAATGTGCAGGTGTAAGGAAATGTACAACGGAAGAATCATAAATCAGTCATCTGTGAACACTAAAAGCAGAGATCGAAGAATCAAATTCGTGAAGGAAAACAATTGGAGATGAAAGCAAACCTTGTAGGCCCGTAATAAAGTGACAGACTTGGATCCAGGAATCAAAAGGCTTCAACTGATTGAGCTCATAGTAGAATTCACAAGTTTCATTCACAAAAGAAGAATAAGGATATAAATAAATAAAATGAGCTCGCAGTGAAATTGCACTCAAATCAAAGGAGTGCAATTCGATAATGAGGTGGAGAAGATCACAGTGGCTATGGCTTCAGGAAGGATGTTTGGCGGGTCGGGGTTTTGGATTTGCAGATTGGTTTGATGAGCTTTGCAAAATTATGCAGTAAATTGTCCAACGCAATTAAAAATAATAGTTCCCGAGGTCGATGACAATCGCAACGCAGTCGTTTTGGCGGATTTCACTTCGTTGATTGGGTTGAGGGTGATGTTCCATGCCTCGAAACTGCAATCACAGTTCATAGAACAACGTGGACTACTTGTGGATATAATTGCTCGTGTGAGATACTGCTAAGATATTCATCATCAATACTTACATGCATATCAGTAATTTATTTGACATATTAACATTTTTAAATTGAAACTAGCTCTCAAATTTTTTTTTTCAAGTTCTATTGGGTTAAATTCCGAAATTCTTCATTGGTCTGATTTTGTCTGATTTTATTTTGTTCCCAAATTTGTGAATAGCTGGAAATCGATTTAATTTGAGATTGATCTTCATTTTGAATCAAATCAACCCATGAATGATGTGGCAAAATGAGCAAAAACCCAAAAAGAAAATCGGAAAAAATTTCGGAGATCACAATTCAAAAATAATTTTTGGGCCGGAAAATTTTCCATCAAACTAACAAAAACATATTTATTTACCTAATTAATTTTAAAAAAAATACAAGAAATACAAAAATAGGCCTAAATATTAAAACAACCATGAAATGCTTGAAGGCAAAATATTTTGGGCCGGAAAATAGCCTTAATTGGGGGATTTATTGATTATGACGTATGAGATCGGCCTCTGAAAGAGCTTCATGTTAGCTATGTTATGAAGCTCAAAATTCTTGTGAGATTGAAAGCTCTAACGGTTTGAAATCAGGTTACCAGTTTATTCTGTCTTTTATACTTTTTTAATGATCATTTTGCTCCCATAAATTTCCCAGCTAGACGCTTCCCATCTATGAAGAACCGCGTGACTAACCCCTGAAATAATAGGCCAGGCAAGCGGAAGCGGAGTTGCAAGAAGGCCTATGTTGATTTTTGTGCATGCCAGTTTTTCCCACTGACTCATATTTCTTCCATCACCAATAATCACCACATGAACATAATCCATCTCTAAAATGATGATAGCGATTCACGTCTCTCACCGAGATTTCCCTCTCTCTGATTTTTGATATGAACTTGATAGCAACATGGCAGTCCTCACAAATCTTGAGATTCTTCGTTATCAAGATCCTTGCTCCCGGCGGTGTGCTTATGAGTCCAAATGCAATAGCTAGCCTTTCACTGTGACTGCACACCATGTTAGTTTTCTCATCTTCCTCTACATCATGGAAGACAGATCCTGTGTCTGGGACATATCCAGATTCTCTCATCAGTCCTTCTAGCCTCTTCAACTCCGCATATATTGCACCAGAATTTGGATGCGAAACATCCCCTGAAAGAAAGGAATGCACTTTGTTCTTCACTTCAATCCAGCTACAAGCAGTGCTTTTCTTTATTCCTTTATCAATCATTAAATTCCTTAACCTTGCAACTCCTTCCCACTTACCTGATTGAGCATACATGTTTGATAAAATCACATAATGTCCAGCATCTTCAGGTTCAAGCTCAACTAGCTTCTCCAATGCTAGCTCTGCCAACTCCACATTCTCATGGATCTTGCATGAGTTCAGCAGAGCACCCCACACACCAGAGTCTGGCATTACCTTCATCTGTGTTATAAGATCATAAGCCTCACTCAATTGACCACAGTGACCAAGAAGATCAACCATACATGTGTAATGTTGGACTGTGGGATTGATACCGCAATCTCCCACCATCAAGTTGAAGAAGGCTCGCCCTTCATCAAGCAGGCCGCCTCGGCCGCAAGCTGCAAGAACACCTACGAAGGTTATGTGATCTGGGTGAGCCTCTTTCTTCATTTGCTCAAACAAGTCCAAAGCTTCAATGGCATGACCATGCATGGCATAACCAGCAATAATGGCGTTCCAAGATACAACCCTTTTCTCCTTTAGCCTCTCGAACAAATTACGAGCAACTTTCACAGAACCACATTTTGCGTACATATCTAGTAAAGCAGTTTTGACCTTGTCATTGGAATGAAATCCATGTCTCCAACTAAATCCATGGATTTCCCTTCCATGGGGAAGGCAAGCAATGTCAGCTGAAGATGAAATCACAGTGACAAGAGTTGCCTCAGTAGGCCACACACCTCTTGCCGCCATTTCACTGCAGAGAGAGAGTGATTCATCAGGGTGTCCATTTTGAGCATAAGCGGCCAGCATGGAATTCCACAACACAGCATCTCTTACAGCAATTTTATCAAACACTTCACGTGCATCTCCTACACAACCACATTTCGCATACATGTCAACAAGAGCTGCACCCACAAACACATCTTTCTCCCATCCAGTGCGTATCACACACTCATGAATATCCCTTCCATCCCCAATCGCAGAAAGTGCAGAGCATGCCTTTAAAACAAACGGGAAAGTAAAATTATCTGGCTTTAGCCCATAATCAAGAATCTGGTAGAAAAGCGAAATGGCAACCTCGTAGGGTCCATTCCATGCATAACCCCGGATCAGAATATTCCACAGAAATAAATTCCCTTTAGGAATTCTGTCGAACAATTTATGGGCATAGTGAAGAGAGTTGCAAACAGAGTACAGATTGACCAGTTTAGTGGCTAAATCTCGATCATAACCAAGACCCAATTGGCACAAACGGGCATGGATCTGGATCCCGGGTCGGATCGCCTTGCCGGCTATGCAAGATTGGAGGAGAGACGCGTAATAAGAGGATGGTGGTAATAATGAATGAGAAGAATCGACTTGGAGGTTATGAGTAAAAGGTGTCAGTTGAGGCTTCGGATAAGGGTCGTGCTGAGAAATTTGTGTTGCGAATGAGTAATACGATAAGTCTTGGAATAAACATGGTGAAGCAAGGAATAGGTTGAGCAGAGAAGGGAGCGAAGAGAGGGAAGCAGAGATTCTGTCAATCTTACTATGAACGGAGTAGAAGGTCATTTGACTTCTCAAAGAAATACGAAAGATTGATGTTAAAATGTAGCCTTGGTCTCACAAATTCACAAGCTCACAAACAGCGCGGGAAATGGTTTTCTGATTGTCTCATCAAATCGTTGCACATAATAATTTCATTTTAGAAAAAACAAAATATTCTGAAATTAAAATTAAGAACAGTGAAAATTCAAAAAGGATTAGCTTCTCTGGAAAAAAACAAAAGTCAATTGGAATAAAATACCCCTTTTTCCTATCTTTTTTCCTCTCTCCCTCACTAGAGCCGATGACATCACCGGAGCTCTAATCACTAGTGATATTGCCAAAGCTCCAATAACAAGCGACATTGTGGGAGCTCCGGTGATAAAAAATATTGCCAGCAGCGATATAATCACTAAAGTAAAATTTGATAAAATTAAAAATATTAAAATCAGTTATAATAAGCTAGAAATTATAAGTTTCCCATTCAGAAATTTCATTGTTTCCATTTAGAAGTTTTTTTTATTATTTCCTTTTTAAATAAAATTAAGAGTGTTAAAATCAGTTATAATGAGTTTAAAATTATGAGTTTTTCACTTGAAATTTTTTTTCAATATTTCCTTCTACAATAAAATTGAGAATATAGAAATTAATTATGGTGAGTTGAAAATTATAAGATTCTCACTTGAAAATTTCGTTAATCCAACATGAAAAATTTTTAGAAGGTAATTTTAAAAAAAATTGTAAGTTGAATCAACGAAATTTTCAAGTAAGAAATTCATAATTTTTAACTTATTATAATTAATTTCAATACTCTCAATTTTATTTTAAAAGATAATCTTAAAAAAATTTCTAGGTTGTATCAATGAAATTTCTATGTGAGAAACTTATAATTTTCAACTTCTATAACTGATTTTAACACTCTCAATTTTTTTTTAGAGTAATCTTGAAAAAAAAATTTAAGTTGGATCAACAAAATTTTCAAGTAAGAAACTCATAATTTCCAACTTATTATAACTGATTTCAACACCCTCAATTTTATTTCAAAAGGTAATCTTAAAAAAATTTACAAGTTGAATTCACAATATTTTCAAGTGAGAAACTTATAATTTCTAACTCATTATAACTGATTTTAAGACTCTCAATTTTATTTCAGAGGGCCATTATGAAAAAAATTTTCAAGTGAGATCAATGAAAATTTCAAGTAAAAGACTTATTATTTTTAACTCATTATAACTGATTTCAATTCTTTCAATTTTATCAAACGTTACTACGATGACTGTACTGATGCTGGCGACATTTCTGGTCATCGGAGCTCTAGCTATGTTATCGGTGACTAGATCTCCGGTGATGTTCCCAGTGACTAGAGCTCCGGTGATGTCGTTGGCTCCAATGAGGAAAGGAGGAAATGAGAGAGGGAGGGAGGAGGGATATTTTAGTTTAACCAATTTTTTTTCCCCTCAAAGAACTAAGATTCTTTTAAGGGATTTGAATTTTTAGGATCTTCAATTTGAGAATATTTTGCTTGAGAGGTCTCAAAGTATCTTTTTCCTTTTTTTTTTTCCAAAAGAAAGAAAGATCTAACTAACGCAAAATATGTTTCATCTTGGATAATTGAGTTTTGGGATCAAAAAATAAAAAATATTTGAATTTTGGTATCAAAATTAATTTTTTTAGGGTGAGAATCAAATTTTTGAATAAAGAATCAATTTTTTTTTACAAAAAATTAATTTGGTATTAAAAACTAAATATTTTCATTTTTTGGTCCCGAAACCCAATTATCCCTTTCATTTTTTTTTATAACTCATTGAGCATCCGATATTCATGGGGTCACAAGAACCTATAACTAATTCGAATTCGAGGCGGGACAGGTATTCATGCTAAACCTCTTCCCAAAATGGTGTCTCCAAGATTTAAACCCCTGACATTACAAGTAAAGTCATTAGGGTTATTTCATCTTGCCAAACAGACAACAATGCCGGCTACCTAACAAGTAGTAACAAGCATTAGCAAAAACTAACTAAAAACCTAACAAACAAAAAATATGTCAGTAATGTGTTCCACCAAAATAATAATAATAATAATAATAATATGTTAGTGATGATTCCCAAATCATATTGACATAATCTCAACGTTGAAACCAACTCTTGGTAATGTGAATGGCATTGCTCATCTTGAAAAATAAGCAGTTTTATATATGTTTAAGCATTAAATATTTTTTATTTCTTTTGGTTGTTTTGGCAAAAGTTTAAAACTACTTCCAACTAGATAACAGGCATTGTATGTTTTCAGTTCTGAAGTCCTTTAATTTCATCACCAAAATTACCATTAGTTCCTTTTTAGGTACTTACATATAATGAAAGTACAATGCAGAGAAAGTGGAAGACAATGATGATAAATGAGACAAGAGTAGAAGTTGAATCAAGAAAAGAGGATCGTACTGCAAGAAATAAACGAAGCTACAATCTTCACATGGATCCTCTGTGTGTCAATGTGCTGTTTGGAGTTAGCTTAAGATTATCACATGTCTACTCTTCAAAGCTGATTGACTGTCACCCCAAAGTTCGTTGAGACTTGAGAGTATTGTTGCTGTTGTTGTTGTACATAGTGGGGGATTAACATATCGGTATGGTATTCAATAGTTTCTCTGTTTTAAAATATGACGTGGATTTAACTATTTCATATTTACTAAAAAAATAGTTATAATTAGTTATATATCTTAATTTTTTAAAAAATTATTATAAATTTTTAAAATTATTCTCATTGAATTACCCTATATTAATTATTACTATTTCTTTTAATTTCTCCACCATAAGGAAAAAGTCAAATATTCAGATTAATTGAGATCTATCATAAATGGGGCAAAAATGAAAAAAAATATTAAATGGTTGTTAATTTTCACAAAATAATTTATATTTTGAAACCTTATTTCCCACTAAATTTGCCCTATATTTTAAAATGGAAAGAGAGTTTTAATATATATTGTCATGAAAAGTTTCATTTGCTAAGAGGTGAAGCTAAGCATATATGGATAGAATTAATATTTTATGTATAAGACTTTTGTAAAATGCAAGTATTTTTAAATGTTATCAACTATTTTTTTTAATAGGTGCACTCTAGGGGCTTTTTAATCAAAATATAATTAAAAAATTACTAATATACGATAATTTTAAAATATTTACCAAGATACAATACTTTCAATAAGTTGTAACTTGATGATCTATTTTTTTTTTCAGTTTATATAAAGAAGAAATCGTAACAGTACATTATGATTTGCTTTATTTAAAAAACAAAAAAAATTCCGTCTTGCATAAAGCAATTTAAAAATAAAAAAAATAGTTGGAAGCAAATTAAAAAAAAAAACCTGTCACATGTGACCGGTAAAGTCTGTCACATGTGACAGACTTGATTGCAGCGTTGTAGCTAACGCTGCCATGCAGCAACGTTACATTGTGTAACGTTGCTGTATGGCAGCGTTACTTTCTAAAAAAAAATTTTTTTTGCTCTATACAACAGTGTTAAATAACTCAACGCTGCTATATGCAATGTTGATTAATGCAACACCCTAGCAACATGGGCATTTCGTCAATCAATTCAGCCAATGGAAAGAAGCTCATGATGCTACATATGAGATCTCTCCTTTGGTCACTCCATAAATTCTTCTTCACTTCTATATTTCTCTCCATTTCAATTTCTTTTCTTCTTCATTTGCAGAAATTTCTTTATTTTTTTAAAGTAAAAAAATTTGCTACATCCTTCAATTTAATTTGAGAGCTAGCTTCTTTATTAACTGCAATATCTATCTTCATTCTCACTCATTTTTCTGCAAATTTCATACAAGTAAGTAAGTATATTTTGTTATACATTACATACATATAATTTTATAGTCTAATTATCTAGGTTATTTTGATTTTACTATATAATATCATGGGGTTTGAATACGTTATAGCCAGTTAGTTTTTGTAAGCTGCATGTAAATACATGATAAGATTTTCTTCTGCCCCTATTGCTCTATTAGCTTTGAACTCATTGGAATGAAAGAGGAAAAAGGAAGAAAGTGAAGAAGGAGGGAGAGAGAGAGAGAGAGAGAGTTGTGATTGGAAGGGTAAGAGTAAGAGGGTTAAAGAAAAATTACATGTGCTTAAGGTGAGAGAGAGAGGAAGAGAACCCGAAACCATGAAACAAAGCAATGAAAAAATAAATAAAATACTTTGACAGAATTGAGCGCTAGAGAGAAAGGAATTGTGAGGAGAGAGTTTGTCTAGGCATTGGAATTTGCAATAAGTGGGAAGAGGGTTGAAACATTGAAATATGGGAGAACATATTTTTTATTCTATTTGTTTTTTTTTGGCAAATTATTCTATTTGTTACTTTTGTTGTATTATATGAATTGTTACTTTATCTGGGAGACCATTTATTAATTTATATATTCTTTTAAAATGATTTATTTATTTAATTCTTATATTTAATTCGTGAAATCATTTATTTTTTATTTTTTACGTAATGTCTTTGTTATAATTTTAGTTGAACTACCATATTAATTTTCTTTTTCTTTTTCTTTTTGTGTGAAATAATTTATTTTTATAATTATTTACAATTATAACTATAAATTTGTGATTTTTATTTATTTTTAATTAATTAAATGCACACTATGTTTAATAAATTAAAACATGATTTAGGGATGGGTGAATTACAAATTTACTGAAATTTAAATAGATAATAAAAAACATTTTAAGAGAAAATTTTTCTTGACTATGAGCTAATTTTTCACCAATTTCAATAAATAAAATTACATAAAGAACAATGATAAAATACGAAATTTATTTCATCATATATATAATTTTTATTTAATTTAACAATTATAATTTGATATTATATGATAATAATAATTTATTATTTTCTTTAAAAATGTAATTTATTCAATCACATATATAATTTTAAAATTTATATTTTTAATATTTATATGATAATAACTAATTAATTATTTTTTAAATATACCGCCCCCACAAGCCTAAGATCTTAAGTCTCCCACTGGATTGAGAAGAGGAGATGTATGAAAAATATTTATTTATTTGCTAGCCATGGCTAATATTTTTTTATTGTTTCATTTATAATATTTTTATTTTATTTACTTCATTTATGATGTTGAAATATTTACTTGAGTAAAGTCATTTATTTTTGTATGCTTTTTTTTATTTTACTATTTTAAATTCGTGATGCTCTAAGCTTTTCTGATTAACAAAATGTACTTTTTGTTTATATTAATACTACATGATTTAGGTGCAAATTTTTCAAATTTTGAACAAAAAATAAAATATTTTTTAGAAAATTATCATTATAAGAGTTTTAATTTTCATAAATCAAACTTTTAATAATAAATTAAGATAAATTCATAAAATTTTCCCTGAAGCCCAAAAATAATTTTAATATATATTAAAAATTTTACATAATTTCAGTATTTTTATATTTAACTTCATATTATATTTATTATCTTCAATTTTTTTTAAAAAATAAGGTTGCCACCACTGAGCCACGTCCCACATTCTTGGCTCCACTGATAGGTTTATATATATATATATATATATATATATATTTATATTATATAAAATAATAAAAATATTCTAATATAAGTACTACATTCTAAAAATAATAATAATTAATTTTATTTATTAATAAAAATATAAGTACATTTATGTAAAATGTATTTTCGTAAAAAATATCATTAGGATAAAAAAAAATCATTTTATAAAATTAGAAGCACTTGCTAATCATACATTATTTTTACATAATATTAAGAAATCAATTTAAAATTTATACAAAAATAAAAAGATTGAAATCTTTAAAATAGTTATGAAATAATAAATTCAATTTATTATATATATAATCTATTAAGAAAAACAATCATATAAAATTAATTAATAATTATAATTTTTTCAAAAATTTAATTAATATGTGAAGAATTCATATATTTACACTTTGTATTAAACATATTCATATATGTTTATGTAAAAATAAATATTATAATATATAAAAATAGATGGCATGTAAAAAAATATACTTTGTTATATATTTATTTTTGTCATGCATATATTAATTTATATAATAAATTAAATAAGTAATTTAAGAGTGGAACAAATAATTATAGTTTTAAAATATAATAAATAAATTGTAGTTTGGAATAATAACATTTTATATGGACTATAATAAATAATATTCATTATAATATAATTTTTTAACAAAGAATTTTATTTTCAATATATTCATAGCAAAGAGGTTATTAGCCTATAAAATTTTATTTTGTAGTTATCAAAATTTTTTTGGTGCATTAATATTTATTTCTTATTTATGAGTAGATAATAAATGATATTATAAAATAGGAACAAGAATGAACAGTAGAAAATAGTGAGTGCACATATATGCAAATGGATGAATATGTGCTAGTCCATATTATTGAATCAAGTGTTTTGATGATTCCTGTGACATCCGGGCGCTGACGAGGGTGGGGAGTGATCACCGGTGCAAGAAAAGTAGGGGTTAGATAAAGTAATGAGGCACCGACAAGGAGCGACTCCTGGCAGGCTTCTAAGCGGGAGGGGCATATGAATGAATCGAATACATACCAGAACGAGAGGAATCCAGAGACTGTATAGGTATGAGACTATACAGTTAAAGGATAGCTTAAAGGAATTGATAGGTATTATCTATACCAATAAGGTGCACCTACTTTTTCGGTAGCCTATCCCTTAAGAACTCCTCAGTTAAGCGTGTTTGACTTGGAGCAATTATGGGATGGGTGATCTCCTGGGAAGGAGGTGTATGAGTGAGGACAAAGCACACCGAAAGGGCTTGTGTTGGTTTATGGGGACAGTCGTTAATCCCAAAGAAGCGGCCGGATGTTACAATTCCAAACCAACCTTCAAGAGCTTGGAATAAAGATATCAAAGGTGCACAAAAGGTTTCAAGTGAAGGAATTCTAGAAAAAACAGTGCAAGAATAGATATAGAATATTTAGTAATGTTTTAATTTGAGTAAAAGACTTTGATTTAGTGAAAAGATGTTTTAAAACCTTGATTCTATGTTAATTCATGGAATATTTGAAAAACACCCATCAACAGACGAAGTTTGAAAAGTTTATACTGATCTGCTGTTTTGAAAATTTGAACTTTAGCTTTAGAAATTCAAATTTTGCATTGAAAATTAACAAGTCTGAAAAGAGTTTTATCTGACAGACGAATTTTGACTTGAGAAATTTGAATTTTGATACGTGTCTGAAAAGAGTTTTCTCTGATAAACGAACTTTGGCTTTTGAAAATTTGAATTTCAGATAAAATGTAACTTATGAAAATTGAAAAATTCGTTGGAGAATATGTCAAAGTTCATCTGAAACTAAGTTTAGATAGGACTTCAAAATTGTTCACTGACAGACGAACTTTGAACATGAAAATTTGAATTTCAGAAACAAAACTTGTGAGTTTATTATAATGATATGTTGACATACAAATGACAATATTCATAAATTTGAACTTTGAAGTAAGTCTGAAAAGAGGTCTCTTTGACAGACGAACTTTGCCCTTTGAAAATTTAAATTTCGAATTGATGAACTATTGTGCCTCATTGAACCAGCTACTGATGGACGAATTTTGGGGTTCTAAAATTTGAATTTCGAAGACACTGTAGCAAATTGAAATTACTGTTCACACTTAACAGAACGACTTTAAACATGAAAATTCGTATGTTCCAACATAGAATCATTTTCTAAAGATGAAAATTCGAATTTTGATTCACGACAGACAAACTTTGAGAGTTCAACGTTAAAGGCTGTAACTTTCGGTTTCTGCAAAATTCGTCTGTTGATCAACTAAAATTTGAATTTTGAGTGTCAGACGCATTAAATGCGGTTGGGGAACGGATAGTTTCTCAGTGTAACCATTGGGTAACGTCTCTAACGGCTAGATCTTGTCTCTAACGTATAGTTGAGGCAGAAATCTATAAATAGAACTTCATTTGAAGATATGAGTAATGATTTTAACTTTGTATATACTAAAACTCTGCTAAATAATCTACTCAAAGTCTCTTACTCTCACATACTTCAATATTTGTACTTTAATTTTCATATACACTCTGATTAAGAGAGTTTATTCATTGTAAACAATCTTATCTTCATCTAGAAGAAAGATTTTCTTATGAGGGGATATCACAAGAGATTGGGAAAGTACTTAGTTAGAGTGCAAAGAGTGAAAGTGTGAGCTTTAGAAACAGAGCATCAACGATGTACTGTGGCATTTGCAAGAAGCCCACTGAATTCTTGCAGAATAGTGGAAAATCTCAAGTGGTGACTTGGGGAGTGGACGTAGATCAAGTTGAGAGACCGAACCAGGATAAATATCTGAGTCTTCTCTTCCCTACTACTACTTTTACTGTTTATTCATTTATACTCTGTTTCACCATCACCCTTTGCTTTCTTCACTTTCTTGACATTTTGCAGAAAAATTTTTAATCTTCCCAATTCACCCCCCCTCTTGGGAAGCCAACTTATCTAACACATACTGTGTAACATTTGAATTAGATAGTGTAAGAAAGATATGTATTGATTCACATATTAGTTTGGTTTTACAAAAGTTTCAACTTCCTCTCAATTGAATTGTGTCAGATTTGGCATATAAATGTCCGATATACATGAATCCACCATAGCACCAATCATCTATTTTAACAGATGATTATGACATACAATGGATGTGGCAAATGAATTTGTAATATTCAAATCAACTGATAAGAGTAGAGTTGCATGTTCACATTTCAAATGTAGAAGTTGACGATCATCTCAAATCACAACCACTACAGGACTATATAACATATATACTCCTATCGTAGCAATCAAGTGGATCCAGTAGAACAAGGATTAAGGCTTAGCATGCACTTGGAAAATTTTCATCCATTTGATCCTTATCTAGATGTTGATAATATTATACCATTATTTTCACTTCATCCAACTAAGGATATTATGGATGACTACGAGAATAAGGATGAGAATGATTTTTTAATAAA
This sequence comes from Adenanthera pavonina, assembly GCA_026686845.1. Lineage (NCBI taxonomy): Eukaryota > Viridiplantae > Streptophyta > Magnoliopsida > Fabales > Fabaceae > Adenanthera > Adenanthera pavonina. The sequence goes on along the minus strand of JAIVEN010000011.1, from coordinate 3,792,836 downwards.
TGCTGGTGGTCAGAACAATGATCATGACAATGAAATTGAGGCCCATGAGGAGAATTATGAGGATGGCGATAATGTCCTAGACCCAACATTACGTATAAATGAACACGAAGAGTTTTTACAATGATTATATTGGATTGTACTTTCTTTTTTTTACCTCCAAACATTTCGGACACGGGCCTCCAATGGCACAACCCCATCATGTTATTAACCCAAATCCAGAGGATAATTCACTACTAAATTTACAACTACAACATATTTCATAGGCTGTGTGGACTCAACATGTAAGCAATTTTTTCACATGTAGGTATCGATTCTTCATAATCATTAGATATTATATTTTCACTTTTTCAGGTCAATTGGATCCTTCAAACCTGACAAGTCATGCGTAAGGAGCGACTAATTGAACCACCAATCCAAATTGTGCCTTACCTTATGGCAATGATAGAATATACTAATTTGAGTATAATTTAGCTTTGATATCAGCACCTATTGAGAGGTAGTGTCCTGAAACCCATACTTTTCATACAACTATTAATCATACCAAATTACATCTTTTCAGCACATTTTCTTTAACATATGCATACATTGGATACATAATTGTATATATTAGATACCCAAAATAGGAAAATGTGTAGTTCAAATTCTAATAGTGCATGATAGTATGTTTTCAATCTATTATGCATTATTTTGCCATTAATTGGATCCCGTGCTAGATTATGAATTCCTATCTTTGTTACAGGCCCTATATGAAGAATATTAAAAATACTCAAGTCCTCTTTTAGACCTAAAAGACCAAAGGAAGAAGGGAGATATCTCATGTATCAAACTTTGGAAAGAAAGGAGTTGAAATTGAAGCTGGAATCAGAGGCAGTTTACGTCACAATGGTCCAGTATTGTGCTGTGGCAAGGAAGGCAAATTTATCAAATAAAGGTGAGTCATGCCGTGACGCTTATTAGGTTCGTCGCAACACCATCAGTTCATGAGCAAAACAGAAAGCTTCAACTTAACAAAGCAACTTGAGGGCTTTTCGATTATACTTGACTTCCCTTCATCTTCAGCTCATTCTAGATGTTCGAGAGGCAGTTGGGAAGGCTTGTTGTGCTAGGGTTTGCATTTAAGAGTGAAGAATCAAGCTTAGGGTAAAGAAAAGTCAAGAAATTGAGCTCCTCTTTAGGTTTCTTCTCTTCCCATCCATTTATTTTCTTGTATTCTACCATGTGTTTGATTATTTTGTATAGTTGTTATCTTATTGTAGATATGAGTAGCTAAATAAGTGTTCCTAAGGTTATTTTAATCTTTTGTATGGATTATATACTATTTCTCCTTTACATTTGTGATTAATGAAATGATTATGTTCAATAAACTCTTTGCTTGATACTTCTTGTTGATTGGCCACCAATAAGTATGTTGAGTTAACTTAATTAATGCTTGAGAGAGTTAGATTAAGTGTAGAACTTAGGTTTAATTGTGTGAGAACTTGTAACTTGCTTGGTTGAGTGAAGGGTTGTGCTGGTGAAATAAAGATACACTTGCTAACCTCACATAGTCACTCTAGAATTTGAATTGGGATTAAATGTTTAATTAATTAATTAAGAGATTAATTAGTTAATTAGACTATACATCTAATTGGAGTCTTGAGAGAGCACTTTTAGATATTGTAGAATCTTTGACTTGTATGGTCAATCATTAAAAACAAATATAAAAGAAGAAATTGAGTATTTAAGAAATACAAGAGAGAGAAATAATCCTAGATTTCTATTACATCTTAGTTATCCTTAATCAATCCTCTAATTTAGTAGTTTTCTTTAGTGTTGAGATTTTTTTTAAATAATGATCAATTTACTGTTTGCTCAAATTAATTGAAAATGTGAAATTTAACGCTTGCCCCCTTTTGATCTAAATCCTTAAAGAATGATACATTGCTTATCACTTTGTTATTACTTCAGCCTGTATGCTTGCGATAAAGCTCGGTGGCGAACAACAACCCACGGAGAATGGACAATAACTTTACAGGATGTGGTAATTTAGTTGAGCCTTCCTTATGAAAGACTACCTATGAATGGTAATACAAATTTAGATTGGGCTAATGTTTGTCATATGGGACTTGACATTATACCACCAGCAGAGTATATGTATGGATAGATGATACTAATTACTTGGTTGATAGAACACTTTCCTAACCTTGATGATAACATAGATGAATTACAAATACGAATATTCACTCATGCATACATACTCCGGTTAATTGGTGGATTTCTAATGCTGAATAGGTCAAGTCATAAGATTTATTTAATGTACCTCCCACTGCTCTGGGATCTCTCAAGTGCTGACCAATATTTTGGGGATTTGCAGTATTATCGCACTTATTTTGAGAATTGTGCAATGCTATAAACTATATGGAGTATGGGATAGATGGATGTATGACTTTACTCCACCTTTGGGCATGGGAACGTTTCCCAATGTTAGCACTAGAACTACCTCCATCAACAAATCAACGTACAGATATCTATCATCTCATATCACCCATGAGATTTAGGTATGCTTAATTTACACTTCAACAATTTGATTTTAGCTTATTAACTTAATCATATAAATTTTAACAAGTGCTTTCAAGTCATTATAGATGGAAGAATGTAGGATAACAATCTCATCCGACTCAGTGGGTGCTACACACTTATAGGAAGTTGTGTGATGCAATAGGGGAGGAAGACATAAGTTGATAGCTTTATGAATCTCTAACAGTGAGGCAATTAATTCCGAGATATTGCTTAACGTCACCACAAATTTGGCAAGCTTTAATCCCCCTGATATGCTTCCATATAATTGAATGGCATCATCCTAATCGTGTGCTTAGTTAATTTGGTCATCACAACTAATACTTACCACCTCAATTTATTTAGGGAATTGCCACACAATCTAACTAAGCAAAAGAACATAAAAAATTTGGATTCAAAAGCATATAGACTATAGTCAATTATGGTTTTCGTGGCATAATGCTATTTTTGAATCACCTGTGGCACATGAGGCATTAGATCACACATATGAGTACATGAGGTGGTATTGAAGACATACTCGATGGTGGATCCACCTAACTAGTACTACAATCAGTTTTGCGGTAAGTTTCTAAATGTTTTTATTCATTTTATATGGATAGTGTCATTACCTAATAATGTCTTATTATTGATTTCATGTCGATATAGCTGATGAATTGATTCAGCTATGTATTCAAGACCCTTTACCAATGCCAACTAGGGAATATCATCAAAAGGGTTATACGTGACCAATAAAACATTATAATGGCTTTAAGAGAATAACACTACAACATGGTTCCTTAGCTTGCTTCACCTGCTATTGAGCTACCACATCCAATAATTGCCCAAGGTAGACCAAGCAATAAGCAACATGGTGGCTATTTGTCAACTCAGTCACTAGTTGCAACTGAAGAAGAAAAGGAACAAAATCAAAATGCAGTGGGAGATGATGAGGAACAAAATCTCTGAGCCACTTTTTCTTCAGATATTTTTACTCAATACTATTATACATGCCACTGTTATTCGTAACCCAATTAAACTCGCCCAATTTAGATCAATTCGGGTAATTCATATGTTTATTGGAAAATTCAATACTTTTAAAGTCTGATTATAACAATTACTCATTTGAAGTAGGCAGGCCATCAAATGAAGCATTTATAACTCCCAGTAGTCAATTCCTCCAATTGAGTCTCCTATATTTGATCTAAATATTTCACTGGTTGTAACTATCATCGAATCACCTGAATCTCAACATGAAGAGTCCATAAGATATGGGCGACCACAACATGCTTGAAGAAGACTAAGATGTAGTATGCGAAGTCATTATGTATAAAGCAAACAATTTTTTCCTATGAAATAAAAATTTTTTATCTTTAATTGTTATAAAAAATTGGCTTTATTAATTAAAATTTAATAATTACTAATTAATTTGTTAAAATAGTTTATGTTTAAAAATTAATTTTTTATTATTTATATGTTTTTAATTATTATATTTATTATACTCATTTATTAATCATTACCTAACAATTATTATTAATATTCTTAACCATTATTATTATCATTATCTAATAATTATAATAATTAACCAATTTACATTATATTAAAAAAAAGTATCAATTGGGGGAAAAGGTTGATTGAAGGTATCTATTAAAAAAAGAATACAAATCGTGATTGAAATATTTGCATTATATATATAAAAAAAAGTTAATGCAAATCGTGAACTCTATTAAAAGATCGGTAAAACGTGTCTGGGTGTTCTAATTTGTATGATATTAAAAAAATATATATAATGCAAATTGTGATTGAATGTTACAATTTGCATTATATTTAAAGAAAAAAACTAGAGACTGCAAATCGTGATGTAATGTTATGATTTATATTATTTTATCTATAAAAAAAAAGTAAACAATGCAAAACATGATCTGACATTATAATTTCAAGGGTAGTATTTTGGTAAAATCTTTCGAAGTCATAATATTTAGATATTATCCTTTTTTACTTACTGCATGCTGCTCAATTTCCCTTAAAGAGGCGTTTGGTATATTTCAAGAATGAATATATGTCAAATGGCTCTTATAGAATAATATATATATGTATGTATGTATGTATGTATGTATATATGAGGTGTACACACAAGCCTGCAAGTACATGTTTTTGAATTTAAAGGCATTATATATGGTTGTGCAATTTGTAATTTAATATTTTGTTGATTTTTTTTTGGCAAAATTAAAAAACTGCTATATTTGGAGGGTGTTCCCATGATTTACCTTAACGCTTAATTATGTGCTTGTAAATTACCATTTTGTCGCAGGATGATTTTGACACTGACCAAGACATGCATGTGTATATGTACTTATGTAGGTCCGGTGAACTGCATTGATGTTACAAGTGACGTAGATGACTGTACTGTAATCACAGTTACGTATACGTGACTCAACTTTCAGTCTATGAATTTTGGGGATTTGGGCATTGGCTGTCGTCTCCTACGTTCATGAACCAGTAGTACTCATCAATTCCGTGCCATATACTTGAGGTTCGCTTTGATATCCACTAGGATGCATGGCTAGTGAAATCCCAAATAATTTTCTTGAATATATATATATATATATACTGGGCAAGTATTGAAAGCCACTTATCCATATAAAGTCAAGTCCTCGGAGCACATATGTATGCTTTTTTTCATTAATAATTTTTTCAATTCATAAGATTTAAATTTGAAAATTTGAAGAGAAATATAGGTGTGGAACTATCTAAATCAAATGTTGCTAATAAAATCCCAACATTTTGATACAGTTAAATATGACCAAAAAAATATTAGATAATTTAATTATAATCTTGACCAGAACATAACAATTGTGCCTTGAGCATCAATTTATATTAAAATTTTTAAGAAGACATACTATTTTTCAGTTGTAAGCAGTGTAGCTTCTTTTATAATTATTTTTTATTCTCCATGCAAAATATGTGACTCATGTGAAGTTATTATAATACATTAAACAAAGAAGGAATGTGAAGACCCTTGGGTTCGATAGGTTGACTGTAGCTCTAATCCATAGGACCCAAAATCTAAGGGACTAGCATTTGTTAGGTTTATTGGAGATTGATGATTGGGATTATTAATTAGTTGTAATGAAGTATAATTTTATGGAAATTACTTACATAGTTGCATGACATGAATGTGACGATCCAGGTCATAAAGTCACAAAAGTGTGACTGCATATAATACATAGTAATTTTTCTCCAACCAATAGTTGAAAATTAATTTCTTTTGAAATATAGAGATTACCGAAGTAGGTTTTGACTCTCCCAACAAAATCTTGTCCATACACACGGCTAGGGATCAAATTTAGGACAGCATGTTTAAGAAACTCAGTCATTTACCAACTGTGTCAGGATCTTATTGGTTTTATATATCACTTTTTTAATAGTATATATGTTGATTACAAAAACAAAACCTAAGTCGGGCAAAGTAAGCATGCTATAATTAAGATGGTTTCAAGCTTTAAAAGAATTAAAAAAAAAACTCAAATCCCCTTTTCGGATTTATTTTCTCTTCTTCGATAATGTTTCGATCTGACAGACTTATTTAAAGGCTTCTTCTGATTATAATTTTGCTTTCCTTGGAAAAACAAATATGTTTAGTCCAAAAATGATAGAGAGAAGAGTGTGAAAGTTTCTTTGGTTCAATTAATGATATGTTTTGCATTAGGTTTGTGTTTGGATCATGTGCTTCAAGTTATCTACCCTTCCCACCAACCTAGAAAAATTTTGGGAAGGAAAAAAAAATTATTAGCTTTCATGATTGAATTTGTTATTTGCAATATAATTGATTTATTATTATTTTTTATTTTACAAAACCGTATGAGCTTAAGAAGTTTAATTTCTCATATCGTTTGACAAATGAAAGAAAAAAAAATCAGGATGTATTTTCTTGCATGAGGGATTGAAGAACTGTTATCTTTCTACTGGATTACTGGGCCGGTTATATATATATATATATATATATACACCCATGCATTAATCCAATATCAGCATTTGCTAATTTCATGCTCTTTTCACTATCAGCCTCATAAAATTCTTTTTAATTATTTCCTTCCTCCCATTTTTATTTATCACTTTGAGGTTTACACAAATCCATGAAATCATTAAATAACCTATATTATAATAAAATTTAATAATATTTCAACAAAATACCCTTTTTTTTTTTGGCCAAAATTCTTGACTTAAATATTAAAAAATAACTTGTACTTTTTACTTATTATTATTTTTAATGAAGGATAAAATGATAATAAAATAATTAATACTAATAAAATAATTAACGCTTTATTGGAAAATAAAATGACAATTAAATTAGAATATTTAGAATTTTATAAAGATACAAATAAAATGGGACAGTGTGAGTACTATCCACACCTCACTCCATCCATATATACCACTTGGTCTAGAAGTAACTCAAATTTTATTCTTATTTGATGACGATATTGTAATAAAATACATATTTATTGTATAGGTGCATTAATTTTTTGTCGTACTAAAAATAACTTTTTAGGAAGTATGCTTTTTAAAAACTTAGTGTATATATGATTTCTACTTCTTAAGTTAAACTAAACTTTCTGAAACTTCTTTGCTTTTTTTAAAATCTAGTCAAAATGATTGATATACTTTTCAAGAAGTTCAACTTCTTCCACTACTAATTCCTCATACCCTTAATATCTCATTAATTTTCTCATGACAAAAAAAATCTCATCTTATGCTTACTTTCAAACGAAGTCAGACTTGATTTGAATAATCTAATTATGAGTGTTTGTAGAAAGCCAAAACTATCCCATCCAAGAAATCACATTCATTAAAAGAAGTCATAATTTGCATATAACCTTCGATTCGCTAATCATTAATTAGATGTTTTTGTTTCATACTGTATCCAAAATGTCAAGTGGGATTCTGGAAAAGCCATAAGTTATATGATAGCATTCTGAGCTAGATATATTTATTTCATACTACTTTCTATGTGATCAGGAGTATTTGATGGCAATAAGGATTAATATTTTTTAAAGTATGGATGGTAAATGGTAAACTCCTTCTAATTAAATTTACTCCATACATAAATGTTGTAATTAAAACTCTAACCATTTGCTTAAAGGATTAGAGTCCCTATTACTCAAATTAACTTGAATTAATAAATTATAATTATATATTTTATACTACTAAAATATTACACAGCAATTTTTATTTTATCAAAGTTTCTTAAACACCATTTTATACTTTTATATAGGGAAAATTCTACTTAAATACCATGTAGGTAAGATATTTTAGAAAACAAATTGCAAATTACAAACTTCCCAAAAGCTATCAAGGTATCAAACTAGATTTAAAATGCACTACAAAATGTCGATTTTGCTCCTAAGTCCAAGGTGGGAATATGTGAAAATCAATTAGGAATAAATGAGGATAAGTGGGAAACAAATGAGAATTGGTTGGAAATAGGTGAATATTAATTATAAATAGATAATGATAAGTTGGAAATATGAGGAAGGGGACAAAATCGACATTTCTTGGCCCATTTTAATTCTAGTGTGATATCTTTGTAACTATTGGGAATTTTGCAAATTTTCATGTGTTTGGAATTATCTCGCCTGCTCCTATTTAAGTAGAATTCTCCCCTCTTTATGAGTTATAAAAAAAAATCCTAAGCATGCAAACAAATGACCATATGAGATAACTTAAAACATGCTGAATATATCGATCGGTATTTCATAATACAAACAAATTAAACAAAACAAATTATATTTTCAATACTAAAAAAAGAGATAGGTAATATTTATTATTTTTAATTTCTTATCATTTTGTTGGTAAAATTTTTTTTCTTATCATTATATTCCACTTGTGTATGTATATATATTGTTAATACATTCAATATGTAATTAAAATTTTAAAATAGCCACGATCCAATCGTGGTCTTCGTGACCCTCACATATAAAAGTACAGATCAGGCACGCTAGCCGATAGAGTATCACTAGGGGGTTTTGTTGGGGGATTAATCCCCTTCTCTTGTTAGTCCAAAAAATTGAGGAGATTGTTTTATCCTTTTTTTTCTCCTTTAAATTGGGATTATTTTAAAGATAATTAAGTAATTATTACTTAATTTTTTTAATTTTATCTAATTTATTTTTAAATTAAATAAAATTTTATTAAAATTATTTCTTTTTCAACCTTTTGAAAACTCTCCAATTCTTTTTATTAAAAATCTCCTTAATTCCTTCCCTCCAGTTCCATAAGTTAAACCAAACTGAACCTAAAGGAAAAGTGTCCGACAAAGCGCCTGCTACAGCCGCAAGCCCGTAACTTATGAAATTACAGGACCAAGCACAGCTTAAATTGTTATTTCATTGATATCCATAATTTTAATACATAATAATTCAATTTTAAATTATTATATTAAACCTTAATTTTTAAATAAAATTGTTTCTCCATTTATTAAAATATAGTAAATAAAAATAATGCTAGTATTTCAGGTTGAGAAATTATCTGACATTTATTATGATTGAATAATTGAAATTGGAGCTGAATAATACAAATTTTTTTAATAAATGACAAAAGAATGTCGAAGATGTTTATTATTAACCATCTAATTGTGATATGCATTGACAAGACGAGACACAGGATTTTATTGATTAAATAAATATATGAGAATCATTTATTAATGTAATAAACAAAATCATCATATATAGATACAGAAGGATTTATTAATCTACCTCCATCTGCTGAAGTGGATAACATAACGGTAGCTGGGTGTGAGGAGTTGTACTCAATCTGATTCACACATCATCTAACAGTCAACCCCACCTGCCCTATCTGTCTCCCACTAACACATATATAGTAACAAAACAAAAAATAAATAAAAGCACATAAAAAAAAGTGAAGATACAGGAAATGATTTAAAAATCCTTGGCGAGTTCCTTCCCTTTGTTTTTATATTCTTTAATTGAATTGGAATCGGACCCTACATTCTCTCCTTTTCCTCCTCTTCTTTCTTTCCTTCTTCTCTCTCTCTCTCTCTCTCTCTATATCCCCACACAATTCATTTCACGCCCTTCTTCCTCCAATCCTTCCTTACTCCTCCTAAGTACACCAGACCTAGCCTCCATGGCCATCAACATGTCCAACAATCCTCAAGACTACTTTCCCTCCCCTGCTCTCTCTCTCAGCCTTGTAATCCACCTTCCTTAATTCCTTCCTCCCTCTTATATATAAATATATATATATATATATGCTTTTATATCGCATGCAAATTCAATTCAGTATATATGTAGGGTTTTCTTTGCTTTGTCTCTCCTTTTTGATATCTTTCTTGTGTTTTCATTTGATTTGGAATGGAAGGCCGGAATCTTTCGCAGCGGTGGGGTGGTCCCATCAAGCAACGCCGAGATGGAAGAGGCCGGGGAGGAGGGGAGCGGAGGAGGCGGGCAGCGAGACATTATTGTCGAGATTAGCAGCGAGAATTCTGGGCCCGCTGGAAGATCATCCAGATCAGAAGATGTTTTCGAAGAAGCAGGTGAGCAAGATGGCGAAGATGCTGAAGATGATGGAGACAAGAACAAGAACAAGAAAAAGAGGAAGACATATCATAGGCACACTGCTGAGCAGATCAGAGAAATGGAAGCGTGCGTAAAATTTTTGCACTTACTCTCCTACTTGTGTGTGTGTACACGTCTACTTGTAATTCTATTAGATGTGTTGGTAGAGTGGGAACTCTGTATAATTCAAGAGATAATTAATTGATTTAAAAAACAAATATACTTAATAGATAGGGGGATGATTCAATTAATGAGCTTGTGTGTGTGTGTGTGTGTGTGTGTGTGTGTGTGTGTTAGATGATACTGATTAATTACGGGCTGCCAAGAAAATTAATGAGTTTTCCGTAGTTACTTAATTTGCATGCAGCCACACTGCAAAGATTTAAAAATTAGCCAGTGACATATTCACACAGAGAGCTAGCGTATATAATTGTGAGAGGAAGGTGTGGTTTATTAAATAACCTTTGTACTTTCCCCTTATAATAGTAAATCAATATTTCAAAGATTCCAGTTTGAAATTGGACAAAATTATGCATAAAATAATCTTCTGGTCTACATTTTTTTTTAAATATATCAAGTCATCAATGATTATTTTTTATTTTTAACATGTACACCCACACACACAGATATATATTTGTACGTAGGAGTCACATTATATCTGTTGTATTAAACTTGGTTTGTTTCTCTACCATGCTTGGAAGGAGGTAGTTTTTGTTTTATCATTTCTCCTTTCTACCAAAAAAAAAACTCATGGACCACTCTACAGCAGAAAAATTTAAGGTTAATATAGAATAATTGTTATCATGCAGAAATGTGCAATAGAGGCTGACATGGATGGATATAATGTACTAAATTGGTGCAGGATTTTCAAAGAGTCGCCACATCCTGATGAGCAGCAGAGACAAAAACTTAGCAAGCAATTGGGCCTTGCTCCTAGGCAAGTCAAGTTTTGGTTCCAAAATCGTCGAACTCAAATCAAGGTAATTAAAGTTAAATTTGTTCACTGTATCTTATTGTATAACTGGTTAATATATATGGACAATAATTAATATACTCAAGACTGATTGAATTTTCAATTTACCATATAGTTGACTAATCCATTAATTAATCGCATTCAGTTCATCACCTATATCACATCATTGTTTTAATGAAAGTTGATTTAACAAATTATGCATTACTTTTCCCAATGGAAGGAATCTATATTATGCAATTTTAGCTAATTAAGAATTGAACCTATACACACACACACATATATATATATATAATACTTGTGCAGGCTATACAAGAGCGTCATGAAAATTTATTGCTAAAATCAGAAATGGATAAACTTAAAGAGGAAAATGAGGCCATAAGAGGCATCATAAGCAAAGCTTGTTGCCCCAACTGTGGTATGCCCACCATTTCCTCAGATGCCGCCATGCCTACTGATGAAGCACATCAACTACGTGTAGAAAATGCCAAACTCAAAGCTGAGGTTTGGATAAATTATATATTTTTCAGATCTTCTTCTAATACACACACAGGTTTAACAATATTTTCACTAGATAGATTTGTCCCGTATTCGTGTGTATATATAAATATAATTACATATTAACACTACTGATGCATGAGATTGACCTAATGAATGGTAGATCGAGAAGCTTCGAACAGCACTAGGGAAGTGCCCACCGGGGTCCACAACGTCACCTTCGAGTTCTATGGGTAATGAGCAAACAGAGAATAGAAGCTGCTTGGAAATTTACAATGAAACTTTCGGACTCGAAAAGTCAAGGATAATGAAGTTAGTTAACCAAGCAATGGAAGAGCTCATAAAGATGGCGACTGTGAAGGACCCGCTATGGGTTCGTAGTGTTGAGACTGGTCGCGAAATACTAAATTACGATGAATATGTTAAAGAGTTCAAAGTTGAACACTCAAGCAACAATGGAAGGCCTTCAAAGAGATCCATTGAAGCCTCTAGAGAAAGTGGGGTTGTTTTTATGGATCTCCCTCGTCTTCTTCAAATCTTCTTGGACGTGGTAAACCTCTCAAGAGAAAAGCTGTTTATAAATTTTAAGAGGAAATATTTGATTCCATAATTGACTTGCGAAATAATTATAACTAACATCTATACTTATTATTATTTCATGTGACTCATACAAAATATGCTGGATGTACTAATTGTAGAATCAATGGAAGGAAATGTTTCCATGCTTAATATCAAAGGCAGCTATTGTTGATGTTGTTTGCAGCGGTGAAGGTTCTAACAGGAACGGTGCGGTGCAACTGGTGAGGGAAATTTTCATTATTTAATAACAATAATGATTAATTAATGAGCATTAAAGAAAATGTCTCATTATCTTCGATCATCTTCATAGTTTTTCTTCATGAAATATAAGTGATTACCAATATGCACGTATAATAAAATCTTTAACAAGTTGTAGTGTTTATGAGTCATAAACAAACTCCGGCCGTGTAATGCACGAAAAAAAGAATTTACTTCCTTCAATTCAGAGGCGCATTGGTGTCTGAAACACCACACACACTCATATATATATATATATATATATTGCATTTCAGTAGCTGTGGATGTTACAGTATAGTAAAAAAAATAAAAAGAAAAAATTTACATTGAGTAATGCAGATGTTTAGTGAGGTGCAAATGCTGACACCAATGGTGGGTACTAGAGAAGTGTACTTTGTGAGGTATTGCAAGCAATTAAATGAAGAACAGTGGGGAATAGTGGACGTATCCATAGACAAAGTAGACGACAATGTTACTGAAGCATCTCTCCTCAAATGCAGAAAACGCCCATCAGGTTGCATTATTCAGGATCAGTCAAATGGCCACTGCAAGGTATATATGAATAATTTTAATTTTGCTTCTCATGAATCCAGGTAATTTATGAGTAAATATTGTCTTGTCTTGTCTAAACATTAATCGCATATACAAGTTAATTACTTGCCGACCTAGATAAAACCAAACCAATAGACAATATGACAAGTAAATATTTAATCTTTACAGTTTTAATTGGATCGATCTTTTGAGAAATTTCTCCCCACATATATATATATATATTGTTTTATAATTAAAAATAGAATGAATTTTATTTTAATATTATCCTTTTCTAATAGCTTGTATAAAAGAATATGCCGTAATTAACCCCAAAACTAAGCTATATTCTATATTTTTATATCTATTCTGTAACATAAAATTTATAGAAAAGCACATTACTTATGAACTCATTTAATTTCAGATTCTGTTTAAAACATAGGCCCATAATATAGTTTTTATTAATATTTGGATGAATATTACTCTTTGGTCCTACAGTTTTACTTAATTTTCAATTTAGTTTTTATGATTTAAAAATTAGTTGGGCAAAGTCAAATGAATCATTAATCAACAAAAATTAACAATACACTGATTAAAGTTAAAAAAAAACATAAAGTTACGTTGCATGCATTATTGTTACCTTGGACTCCATATACAAATGCACGGGAGGAGGAATAGTTGAAGGGGGAGAGAGAGACTTGATGCCTTTGAATAGATAAGTACTATATATAGAATATTGATTTTTAAATGAGGTAATTAACGTTGTTGGTTTAGGTAATATGGGTGGAGCACTTAGAATGCGAGAGGAGCACAGTTCACACAATGTACCGAAGCATCGTCAGCAGTGGGGTGGCGTTCGGGGCAAGGCGGTGGATTGCCACTTTACAACTCCAATGTGAACGCCTCGTCTTCTTCATGGCAACCAATGTTCCCATGAAGGATTCACTGGGTGAGTCAGTAATTAATGAATCAACCTTCAACAGCACAGGCACCGCATACGCATGTCATGTGCATGCATGTATATAATAATAATTATTACGTGAATATATGCATGTATGGATGATAGGTGTTGGGACAGTGGCCGGGAGGAAGAGCGTGTTGAAGTTGGGAGAGAGAATGAGGAGGAGTTTCTGCCACGCCGTAGGGGGTTCAAGCTTGCATTCATGGACCAAGTTTAGCGGTCAACACGGGGAAGACATAAGGGTTAGTTCCAGGAAGAACTTGAATGACCGTGGAGAGCCTCTTGGGGTCATCCTCTGTGCTGTTTCTTGCGCTAGGCTTCCTGTCTCCCCTCATCTTGTTTTTCATTTCTTGAGGGATGAAACTCGCCGGACTCAGGTACCTAACCTCAACCGTCTTCCTTTAAGTACCATGATTCAATTAACCATCACCCTTGCATGCTCAATTCTTGTAATTAAGTACGTTTATCGATCATTGCTATATATATATATATATAGTGGGACATGACAACCGGGGGCGAGTACGTGCAATGTATTGCAAACTTGGCCAAAGGAAAAGATCGAGGCAATGCAGTAACCGTCCAGGTTAGCTTTTCTGTGCGTACTATATATAGATATATATATCATCAGCACCAGACTGCCAATAGAGGATCCTTGATCTGCAAGAGAAATAAGCACAGTATATTGAATTTAATTATAAATGATTTAAATTTAATTATAATTACCGTTATTTATTAACTGACACTAAAAACATTATTTTTGTTCTGTATTTTATTTTTAAAAATAAAAATTAAAAATTAAAAAATAAATTATATATTCGAATATAATTTAAAATGATTTTTCTTGACCTGCTAAATAAATTATTTTTTAATTTAAATAAATTTTTCAAATCTAAATTGAATGATTTAATATAATTTAGAATATTGATTTAAATCTAGGATAATCAGGATACTTATGAGTTTTGACCGATCATTTATTAAATAAATTACAAAATATCCCCCATAGTACATCAAGAGAGACTGGGGGAGGTGGGAAGTGCGGGTCCCATGCAGGTTGGGCCCACCCACTTTGCTTGTCCCTAAATCATTACGTATTGATAAGGAGGGACTCTAGTCCTTCAAACTGCCAAAAATGCATTGAAAACATGTTTCAAAGTCCTTCAACAAATTGGTAAAAAAAAAAAAAAGTCCTTCAACAAATATTTTCTTGTAGGCAGGGAAATCAAAAGAAGAAAGCAACGGTAAGTGGATAGTGCAAGATAGCAGCACAAATGCATACGAATCAATGGTGGTGTATACTCCAGTGGACATCACTCGCATGCAGTCGGTGATCGCCGGCTGTGACTCCAGCGACATCCCCATTCTGCCCTCAGGATTCTCCATTGTCCCCGATGGACTCGACGCCATAAGGCCATTGGTCATCACTTCCATTCCTGATGAAGACAAGAGCTCAGAAGGAGGCTCCATACTCACCATGGCATTTCAGGTCCTCCTTAACTCTTCTCCTTCTGCTAAGCTAACCCAGGAGTCTGTTGAACCAGTCACTACTATCCTGTCTTGTACTTTGAGAAATATCACAAGTTTACAGTGTGAAGATAGTTTATTACTCAACACATGAAAAAAGATCATTTTCCGTATAGGCTTTAACCTTTGATAATTAGGTATATATATGTATATAGCGCTAGTTCAGAAGGAGTGGCTTTGTTTTTATCCACTATCATGGGGTTTGTTATTCCACTGAAGCTTGGGGTTTGCAGCAAATGTATACCTGTATCTGGATTTCCATATATAGATAGAGAAAGAAACACAAAACAATTTAGAATCTGCAAGTTTAGTAGGGATGTATTGTCTTTATATGTAGAACCACCAATTGAAACGCTTGGTTGTGTTTGTTTTGAGAATTTTTCTTCTGTAACCTCAACTCCCTCGTTATCTATGAATTTAATTCACAAATGAATGAGAGCTAAAATAAAGAATTGAAAATGGTGAAACCTCCTGAAATAGGAAATGAAGTTCTCGCGATTAATCTGATTAACTTTCCCATTGGAGGCTTATTCACAAACTTTAATTTGTCTTATACAAAAAGCATTGAAATGCTCAACTTCTAATGATATGAAATGTACTCAAACAATGACAAAAACAAATTTAGCGAGCGATATATGGCATTCCTAAATTCATGCCTGTTAGTAGAATCATATCCTTGATTCACAAGCAATTAAGAATTGTTTCTCTGATTCTTAGTCGTGACATCATTCATTAAGTAACTAACGAATGCTATCAAGAAAAAAATGGAGAAATGGACATTTTATTTCCCTAAACTAACATTTAACTACAAAATTGATAGATAAATTTTAAATAACTTTGAAATTAATTAAATGAAATCGATCAATCTAATTAACTTTTGGAATTAAAACACTTATTTGCAAAAGAAAAAGAAAAGGAACTTTTTGCAATTTATAGCTTAGCCGGGAAACTGTCAATCAAAATCTAGTAATGTTTACAAGTTATTCTCTCTATTCTCTATTATAAAATATTTTACATAATAGATTTCTGATTTAAAATATAGGATGTTAGATATATTTCTTTAATTTCATCTCTTTTATTAATGATAATGGAGCATTTAATAAGGATAAAATGAAAAAATTTACTACTTTTTTTATAAATTTTATATGAGAAAATAATTTCTCTAATATGCGTATATTTTATACAAAAAAATCTTATAATATGAATTAGAAAGGATAGAACTTAATTCAGGATAATTTTAGTTTTTCAAATAAAACCATTTCGGTCGCCATTTGCCTATAAATGTTAGACAGATATGAAGTTGAAGCTCAAATACATACTTTTTTTCTTCGGCCAATAAAGCTCAAAAGTGTACTTGAAATTTGAGAACGTACCAAGAACATACACCTCTATTGTACACACTATATGAACGTAAAATCCATAATGATCTATTACCAGCAATTAGATTAAACGGTAAGGAATTTTATACCTTTTAAGTAAAATCTTAAATACTAACAACATTTGAATTTAACCCAATGAGATGATTATATATATAAAAAAAATCTAAAACGATCTCAACAAAAGGGAACGACTAATTGGCTAAAACTGAGTTTTTTCTGCTTTTTTTTTTATGGAAAAAACTGACAGTTTTTGAGTAAGACAATTCTGGCGATAGGCTTATCCAGTTCTATACCACGTGGCACCTCGTAAATGAATTCCCCAATCTTCTAGTGACGTGGTATTTTGTGACCAATTAATAATATATATATATTTTTTGGTTGGCCCAATTAATAACATATTCTAACCGCATAACCCCCAAAACAAAGAAAAGGGTTGAAAAATTAGAAAATAATGGCTACTCTGGCAACCATGGCTGCCATCCAACCAGCTTCTGTCAATGGCCTCGCTGGAAGTTCCCTTTCTGGGACTAAGCTCTCAGTTAAGCCCTCTACCCTCTGTACTAGACCCAGAAATTTCAGGTACCATGCTACATTTTCTCTGCTTTTACTGATATGAGAGCTAACGAATAAAGAGTGAGAAACCTTTAGGATTGAACTATTGCAATTAATTTAGTCCCAAAAATATTTGATTACTTTTATTGGATTCTAATTGCAATTTTGTGTTTAACTCATTAGAAGTGGAGCTGTGGTGGCCAAGTATGGTGACAAGAGTGTCTACTTTGATTTAGAGGATCTTGGCAACACTACTGGGCAGTGGGATTTGTATGGCTCTGATGCACCCTCGCCTTACAACCCTCTTCAGGTTTGTTTCTTTATCTTCTTCATTGGCAAGCTATGGAGACATTGGTGAAAACATTAACATTGACAGTTCTGGACTTGGAAATACTACTTTAGAATTCAGAACCAAACAAAAAAAAAAAACTCTAGAATGAACAATCATGCTTATGATAGAAGATGAAAGTGGTAGTTTAAGAAAGTTACAGTAACTTCAATTTAGTTGATTCTCTGATATTTGATAATACGAGATTACCTTGACTGGAGACAGATGGTTAAAATGTGATGGGTCAAGCGGACATGTGTAGAATATCTGACTAGTTTCTCGCTGTGATTTGTTTCACAAATTATATCTTCTATAGTTTGCAGTCATGGGAGAAAGTGACATATAAGGGGATGAGACTGTGAATGTTGTATATGTATGGGACTCACTTTCTTTATTTATACTCAGCATTTTTTTTATCTCTCTAATTACATTATCTACAGACAAGTTTATAATTACTTACAGGGGACCTGAATCCATTGATTCATTCTTGTCCCTGTCTAACATGTGTCGAATATATCACTTGGCTGCTTCATATTTTGTTGTGTCTTTATGTGTCAGCATCCATGGCTATCTTGAATGGTAGGCAGGTCAAGGCATGTCATTAAGTTTGAGACCTAATTAAGAAATTTCGTTTCTTACATGTGATCCATATATGATTGGAATATTTCATTAGCAGGAGAAATTCTTGGATAATCACCATCTACTTCCCAAGTTAAAAACTCTAAATAAGTAGCAATTTTTTGACCATACCAGAGCAGAGGTGAGGTCCATTGAAAAGTTACTGAACTGAACATGTTCACGAAGTTATTCCTTCTTGGTTGTAGTTAGGCTATGTACCCAAGGACTTCTGAACAAGTGAAGGCATTAAAGGCTTTTCATTTCATTGAGTTGTTTGTTATATGTCATTTTTCAATTTGATCATCTCACCAAACTCTTCAAGGAATCCAAGATTACACTGCAACAACCTGTCAGTCTAATTCGTTGACATGGATTTGCAGAGCAAATTCTTCGAGACGTTTGCTGCTCCATTCACAAAGAGGGGATTGTTGCTAAAGTTCTTGATATTGGGAGGTGGCTCTACTCTTGCATACTTCAGTGCCACAGCCACAGGTGATATTCTTCCAATCAAGAAGGGCCCACAACTTCCACCCAAGCCTGGTCCACGTGGCAAGATCTAAAGGAGTTTCAGAATTTCATTGTTTTAGTACCTTGCTCCTGGTTGAATTTATCCGTTTCCATAATGTGTATTTATGTTCATACCCTACCATTCAAAGGTGTTAATTTACAGTCTAATTGAATGGAATTGCTCTAATTTTCAATTGAAGAAGGGGCCTGTTAGTTTGGACTATTTCATTTTGATTTTACACTTAAATTTCGAGTTGAGGTGTTGCTAGGAGCAAATCTGGGGAATTATGCCTCTTGAAGGAAGACCATGTATTTTTTTAGTGCCTTTAAGATTTTAAAACATCTTACATTGAATACCTACGGAGCATAGAGACTTCAATACGTTGTGTCCATGCCAAAAACTCGTATTAGAGAAGATGTGACTGTAACTCTTCGAATAAACATTTTATATAGCCACAGACCCATTTTTTGTTCATTATTCTTTTTTTCTTTTCTTTTTTCACTACATGCAGTGATCATAAATGTGGCGAGCACCTTTTTCAATGATGTGTGTTAGACTCAATGGCTTATATAGTAACTTTAGCTGAAGAATTCTAACCCAATCAAAGGACAGAAAGGGGAAACAAAAAGGAACTTTGTGAAATCATCAAAAATCACAATTTAGTAGCTACCAGACTACAAATCCTTCTTATGCAGAGGATATCATATCTGACAATGCCTCGGATCCGATGATTTTGCTTGTTCAATTCCATGTACAAAAAAAATGGACAATAAATAATGAAGGTTTCATCTGACCCCATGCTTGTTTTCCCAGTCATCTTCTTTCTCCTCTCTCAGACACCTGTTCACCTACTATCATCTTCCAAATTTTCAATCTCTCTCCTTAGTGGCGTGCCGTTGGACTTCTCACACATCCCAAGTTCTCAAGGTAGGATTTCTTGGTGGCTATGCTGGGTATCTTTTGATTCTTTGCATCAAGGGCCTTGTTAAAGTCTTCTGAAGAGTTCTTCTTTATGTCTGAGTCTCCTTGATCAGCATCCCATCCCATGAAATCTAACAGCGTCATTGAACCAGGTGTTTCTGTACCAGTCTTCTCTGTCTCTTCTTTAGGAATTCCAAACTTATCTGATTTTGCAGCTAGTGGTGAGTTTCTGCTAACACTCCTTCTTGCTGTTTGTGATGGAACTTGAGTTTGCTCGTCTGCATGGAGTACATCTTCTATTCTTGATAGCACTGTATATGCCAAACTTTCCAGAATTCTTGAGTAGCTTTCTAAAACAGCTTGCCCTATATCCTGTCATGGCAATATATCATTGAAATTAGCCTTTTTTTAAGAAGCATGGACACTGACATGCATAAGTGTGAGGATCTTTTAGAATTTTTAATTATAAAGTTCTTGAAGAATTTGGAGAAAGAGTGATGCAAAGAATACAAACTGAAAAGGACTCACTCTCTCTTTTTCTGCCACTCAATCTTTCTTCTTTTTTCTCTTTGAAGTCTGAACTCTAAGAATTTTACAATCGAGTCCTTTGGAGGATCTGGACTCTAGATATGAGACACGTGGAACATAAAATAGAAAATGGGGAATAGAATTGAAGACGCAACAGAACATGATCTTACCCCATTGAATTGGATTTTGCTTATATCTAATGCAGATTGAGGGATCCCGGGGAAACGATGCTTTAGGAGAAGTAAGATGGTTTCTGCTCTCTCTTCAAAAAGTTCTCTTTTTTCTAGACTCACTGCAGAACTCCAAGATGATTTGCTATCTTTCTGGATCATCTTCCTCTTCCAAATCACTATGGATGCCTCCATTCTGTTCTTGAGATCTAGAATCTTATGTTCTGATGATAAGTCAATTTCCATTAGGAACCGGTCAGGATCAAAAAATTCATCTGTAATGCTCCGGTAGATTGCATCCCCTAGACTTGCTCTCCCATTCTGTAAAAAGAAAATTAGAACACATTACGTGGAGCTTATAAAGAGATGAAAATATTGGTCTTACCTTTGGTAGGGATTCAATATAGCTTTCAGGGATCTCCATTTCTGATAGAACTTGAGCATTTATGGCCATTGCTGCTTTAAGTACTTGATTCACACAATCTTTCTGATACTGTAGAAATTTTCTTGCACCATCGGATAAACCCTCTGGTGGAACCTTGACAGTAGGTAACCACCACTTATCATCGTTTTTTGACCTCTTATCTCCGTTGTCAGCATCTCTTGATACATAATAGAATTCCTGATTATCTTTAAAGTTGTCTAGGCAATCCTGCTCATCATAAGTTTGAAAAGATTAATTATCAATTATTAATGAACATGCTCAACCCGAGAGGGATGAAAATGAGCATGGTGAGGCTAGAGGTCTTACAATAAGCATTGCATCTAACTTGCGTAAGGCAGGGATATTCATGTGGAGATCTGTTCGTTGTCGTGTCGTCATGATCTGTCTCAATCAAAGTTTTTAGTAATATACTTGGTGACATTAAGGAGGGAAAATGAGAAGCAGAGAGAGGAAGAGAGTTACCTCCATGTTTGAACCATCCTTGGATTTTTGTTGTGAAGGAACCATTTCAACAATGTAATCAGTAACTGATAGAAGCCAGTCAATTTCCTTTCTCCATCTTGCTTTTCTTTCTGCTGGCATCGGCTCTAGGCATCGTTGTTCACCAAAAATTGAAGCTGCATTCTCATAAAAGAATATCAAATATTCTGAAAATGAATCTGAATGTTCTTGCCATCAATCACTCTTATAGATGATGACACGTGAACCTCTGTATCCCAAAAGCTGCGTAGTAGAAAATTCAATTCCACGTACCTGCAAGGTTTGTGAATGCATTTGACAAAGCCAGAGCAGAAGAAACACCCTTTCCTCCACCAGACATATCCTCACCTAATAGTAGTTTTGCAAATCTCTCCTTCATCTGTTCCATTTCTGAATTAAACCCAGCCATGAATGTTAACGTTATCGAGTAATTCAATGCTGTTAATAAAGGAAAATGAATGATAATATATACGCAAAGATTAAAACATTTGCATGAAACCTTGAAGAAACTTTTCTCTGACTTCTTTGACTGCAAGTTCTTCTCTGATTTTTTGTGATCTAAGATGTGCCCCATTTCTATCTAATGCATTCCCAATTTGGTTATCTGGATTATCATTTAAAGATTTTGATCCTTGGCTTCTTGATGATGCTTCGTCTGTAGGATCTAAAATGCTGGCACTCTCAACACTCAAACTCTTTGCATGCCTCCCAGGGAGGTCAAACATCCCCTTGAAATTGAAGAGCTTGGACCTGTAAGTTTCCTGCTCTTCTGCACGACCCATTTTCTTAAAATCTTCACCAAGGAAGACTCTCCAACCGACGACGATGAATTAGGAAGAACAAAACATGGGGAATCCAAGACCTGTTTGGGAGATAGTAGGAGAAGAGAGAAAGAAAGAATACTTTTTTTTGGGTTGTTTCTTGAGAGAGAAGAGGAAAATTCAGGGGAGAAGCTAGAGTTTGCCAATAAAAACCCGAGATTTTTTTGGGAGATTGTATGAAGACTTTGACAAAAAGTGTGGAGGTGATTGTTTAATGGAATTTCCATTTTCTTTTTCTGAGTTTAGGGTTTGATAGAACGTGGGGTGCATGTTGAAGAAAGGAGATGGGTTTAAGAGTGAGAAGAACAGAAATTTGCATTATTTTTTTGTGTCTAAGGAGGAATCTGTTTTGCTTAACATGTTGGATGGCTGAGGTTCTAATTTAAAGGTCAAAGGTTGCTAAAGACCAGGGAAGACAGATATGTATTTCTAGCCATTTACAAACCAACCAAAACAAAAATTATATCTCAAGACTATAGTATTTTCAATCAAAACAGTTTCTTCTTGTGTCAAAATTAATAACAACCTCCTAAAATCTAGAATCAAAGTTTTTTTTACCCTACTAACCCCCTAGAAATGGGCGATGTTTGAACCTCAGTTAAAAAAGAATTACAACATATTTCAAGTCCAAAATATCTTGTTGGTTTGCACAAAGGCGAGAGAATCTTGGGACCGATTTCTTGGGTTGTGGTTTTGCCACACGCACTAGATTCTGTTACTAGATTTGATTATCCCTTACAGAGTGCTATTTTTGTGGGAAGGAGAAGAAAACTGTTTCATACCTCTTGTCTTTAGGAATCTGGATTGGATTGGGGTAGGAAAGTTCTTTTGTCTTCCTAAAAAAACCTGATTCCCTAGATAAATATAAAATAAAATGAATTCTGCTTTATGAAAGATACAAACAAGTATGTTTCAATCATTTGATCTTGAATTTAAAAAAAAAAAAAGGAAATGACAGTTGGGGACCAAAAAGTTTGAATTAAATACACTAAGGGACCTTACAGTTTTTTCAGTAGTAAATACAGAATAAAACAGTAATAAATTCGTGATGTTTAGTAGTAAAAAAAATTGTAAGGTCCCTTACTGTATTTAATTCAAACTTTTGATCCTCAACTGTCATTTCCCAAAAAAAAAATTTGTTTCTAAAAAATTTTTATTTGTTAGTTGCTCGTCAAAAAAGGAGGTAAACTCAAACAAGGAAATTCTAAATCAAGGTAAAAATAACAACACTAGCTCAATTAGTATTTTACTATTTGAATATTAATAATAATACTTGGTTGTAGTATTCTTGTCAAGTGCATTAAATACATTACTTTGAATTATTTACACTATTTATTATGCTGAGAAATTCACAGAATTGCAATACAGCATTCACGCTAGATCATCTCAAATTAATCCTATGACTAAGGGGAAAAACAAATTTGTGTTATAACAAAAGAACTAAAAAAATCATATACATATACGGAATCGGGTAAGAAAAATCAGCCATGCATGACACAAGATTGCTCAGTTTTTATGCTCCACTTGCCGTCGAGTTTGTCAGGAGTTTTCTTAGTGTAATTCTTCCTAGTGGCATTAGTAGCTCATATACATAAACTTCGCAGTAGAAGATCTTTTCTCATGTGAAGAGAAGGAAAAGAAAGTGAGTTTTCCATGTTTAGGTAGTAAATCTTAATGTCTTGTGCGTGTGTGTGTGTTCTTATATTGCAAAGTGGCATATAATTTGTGTTGTGTATTGTGTTTCTTCTTGATCACGCTTTGCCCCACTACTCACTTCATGGAGTAGAAGCAGGGTATTATAATTATATGTATCCCACCGTTTTTTATAATTGATTTTATCAATTGATTTTATACGCTCTCACTTGATGATTTCCACACGTGCCCCTAAAATCCATATGCCTCGTCTTCTTCTTCCTCTGTGATTGAAAGCCACAGGTGCCGCCATCCATCCTCCTCTGCAACTTCGATCCCATTGTCCAATCAAAAACCCTAAACCATGAATCCCGAAAGGAAACCCATTGGGGTGCTCATGGTGGGTCCAATGTCCCCTTACATCGATCAAGAGCTCGATAAGTGATACAAGCTTTTCCGGCAGTGGAGGTACCGGATAGGGTCCAGTTTCTGAAGGAACACTCGGACTCCATACGCGCCGTCGTCGGAAACTCGGGGTCACGGCGCCGGCGCCGAGCTGATAGACGTGTTGCCGAAACTAGAGATCGTGGCGAGCTGTCGCGTATGGGTGGATCAGATTGACATGAAACGGTGTGGAGAGAGGGGGATTCGAGTAACGAATACTACAGATGTGTTGACTGATGAAGTAGCGGACTTGACGATCGGATTGATTTTGGCCCTTTTGAGGAAGATCTGTGAGTGTGATCGCTACGTTAGAAGCAGCCAACGGAAGAAAGGCTCCTACAAGTTGACCACTAAAGGGAGCCTTTACATCCCGTTTGTTCAATTATTCAATTAACGGGTGGTAATGTTGTAACGTGAAGGGTTTGATGGAATGTTATATGATAAACCTTTACATGGGAGTTTGTAAAATAATAAGGTTATGATATTTATTTTTATAAAGAAGAAAATACATATAAAAGTTAAATGATCTTTTTGTACCTATCCAAAAAGGAATCTCTTCCCATAATTGTGGTTGGTGACAGTGAAGCTCAAATTTTAAAAATATAGATAACACAAATCAAAACCCAAAATAAGAAAAATATAAATGGAAACCCCAAATTTGAATCAAGGAATGTGAACGGAAGCAAACAGATCTGAGATGATAATAGAGGGAGAACATCCTTATAAGCTCATATAGTTGTCGTTGTTGTTGTTATCGGAGGTGAATTGAGGGAAGTGAATGGAGGAAGTGAACGCGAGCAATGAGCATGCCGATGAAGCTGGAGAAGGAATTGAAGAAGGGAATGTCAAATGGAGGAAATAGAAGGTGGTTGATGCCAATGAAGCTAAAAGGGAGAACCGACGACATTAATGGTGATGAGGGAGGAGGTTGATGTCAGCAAGGGAGGAGACTGTCGACGATGGAAAGGTCAATGGAAATGGAGTAAGAGGAGAAGGTTCGGAGGAAAAAAGTAGGAGTATTTATGAAAAATAGTGTGGGGTGAAGAGATGTGAAGGGTTTCACGTAGAATTTTGGAGGTGAAGATGATCACCTTAATTTAGGTGATCTTCATCACTTAAGTGATAATATATTATGCAATCAAACAGTTTAAAGGATGGTGTTGTAATTCCTTTGACTTTACATACCTTTTTAGATAAATGAACCAAACATACTGTTAGTTTTATATGGAAGTCACTTATAAAAAACAACCAATTTACTTTGTATTTTCTCAATTTTATTACTCAAGCTTTTAGTTCATACTACTTTTTATTGGTTAAATTTTTTTTTTGGTTATTAATTCACTCAATTGGTGTTAAGCTATAATTCCTTTGGTTTTCATATTAAAAAGAATATATATATATATATATTAGAATATTTTAATCATAATTTATTTTTACTTGAATCATTCTATTCTTTTGTATTGATTTTGATTTAGACCACTAATTTTTTTAATTTTAATACTTCTATTGAAAAACAAAAGATACACACATTTTTAATTGACGCATTAAAATAATTTCATGTAAGAAAATAACAAAATTTAAATAATTCAATTCAAATGTGATAAGAAATACGTTTGTTTTGTACATTTCTCTGGAAATACAAAAAATATTTATATATTCATTTTAATTTGTAAATTATGTATATTTTTGTAAAGAAGTAATTTAAGCGAATTTTAAATTTAAGCATATTTCTCAAAAGAGAATGAAGTAATATACTTTTAGAATTCATATGCATAACAACACTCACACTCAAGTTTTTTTAACCAAGTTTTGAATTCCAATTATTTGAAAGATTAAAACAAAATGTCCGCAGACCAATCTTCATCTGAGACTGAGTTCAATGCCATCGTTTATATTATGTACTTGTTGTACATAAGTTTGCATTTGCTTATTCCTTGTTATGCTTTCAACTCCACTATTTTTGCCTCATCAGTCATCGTTCCACATATGATATTCTGTAACCTTCTCATCACATTTTGAGCTTCTTTTAACTTATCATGATAATAAGGAAAACCCTAAAATATTTTTTTATGATTATCCAGTTTTCTTCTCTGCCCTTTAAAGATATTGGTACAATTTAAGTGTGATAGAAGAAATTTAAATATAAAATTGGAGTTCAATGATATATCTCCTTCCCTGTCATCATGTAAGGTGTCAACCTTCAGTCTTTCTTATGTGATGTGCCTGTATCATATCCACACACGCAGATGCTAATTTAATTTCTTCTTGTCATTCTCACATGGGATTTTACTATTTTCCTTGAAGTTCTCGGGCAAAACTGTTGGAATTGTTGGTTTGGGAAGGATTGGCACGACAGTCGCCAAGAGAGCAGAAGCGTTCAACTGTAATATATGTTTCTACTCTAGATCAGAAAAACCAGAGTCCAAATATAAATATTATCCAAAGCGTTGTTGAGTTAGCATCCCATTGCCAAATGCTAGTGATTGCATGCGCACTTACTGAGCAAACTTATCATATAATCAACACACGGGTCATTGATGCACTTGGTCCCAAACGGTTTCTTATCAACATTGGAAGAGGCAAGCATGTGGATGAACCAGAGCTTGTGTCTGTTCTGTTCGAAGGCCGATTCACTGGTGCAGGGCTTGATGTGTTCGACGATGAGCCTAATGTCCCAGAAGAGCTGCTTGGGCTAAACAATGTTGTTTTGCTGCCCCATGTTGGAAGTGGCTCCGCTGAAATTAAAATTGACTATTGTACACCAAAAAAAGAGGTTGGAGAGTCTATAAGATATAAGGAGTGGATATCTTATAAAGTGGATTTTATACATGTCTCTAATACTAAATCAGTTCATCCTATACATTATTTCACTTTTTAATAGTAAAACAACTAGTTGCCCTGATATTTGTACTGAAGAGCCCAATTTTAGATGCCATTTGACACCCAGCTCCAAATTTGTTATGAAGAAAAAGAGTATTATTATCCAAACATATATGAAGTTTGCATTACATGAGAATTTAAAATCCATAGTGATTGATGAGCTAGCAGAAATGAAAAATCCGAGTGTTCAAGGGAGTAGGAGGACTAAAGAAAAGGACATTGAAGTTTCAATAATGATGATCGATGGAGACAAGTAAAAAGGCCTGCACAGGGCATACTACTGAAATGTGAGAGAGAGATGATAATGATTTAAAAAAAAAGTCAAAATTCAGGTTTATTATATGATTTTCCATCACCACCTACCTCATTGCGAATGCTACATCCGTCGACATCACCTTCTGCAACTACTATTTCGTAGACCCTAAGCCTAATCGAAAAATGGAATCAATTGGTGTTCTCATGTCGTGCCCAACTTTCCCCTACTTAGAGGAAGAGCTCAACAAGCGCTTCAAGTTATACCACCTTTGGAACAATCCAAACAAGGTCCAAATCACTAGCAACACGCCATCGCTAACTCTATACGCGCTGTTGTTGTGAACTCTATTGATGGTGTTGATGCCAATCTGATCGGAGTGCTTCCAAAGCTTGAGATCGTGTCATGCTATGGTGTAAGGGTGGATAAGATCGACACAAAGAAGTGTGCAGAGAAGAAGATTCGGGTCACAAACACTCCCGATGTGTTGACCAATGAGGTAGCAGATTTAGCCATTAGGTTGATATTGGAACTCTTGAGAAGGCTTTGTGTGTGTGATCAGTATGTTAGAAGTGGAAAATGGAAGCGGGGGACTTCAAACTCACCACTAAGGTAACAACAGCAACAGCAACAACAATATTAGTCTTATTCCACTAAGTGAGGTCAATTACATGAATTATACGACATTAATGGACTCTATCAAACACCATCTCTTCAAATAAATCATTTATCAAGATATTACACCTTATAACTTCTCTCAGTATCCTTCTTGGTTTTTCTTTATATCTTTTGATAAGCCTCCAAGTCCTTTGATCAATTTTCCTTACTAGCTCATCTTGTCATCTTCTTTGTACATGCCCAAACTACCTTAAATAATTTTTCACCATTTTCTTCTCGATGGGTATTATTTCAATTTTTCCTCGTATATAATCATTTTTTATCTTATCCATTCTTGTATGACCACACATTCATCTTAGGAGCATTTGATTTTTTTTTCCATTTCTGAGAAATTGTTCATGAAATCTTGCCTCATCCCCTACCAAAATCATCTTTTCAACTATGTTTTATTTTTAATTCTTTTCCTTCTTCTTTCTATAGTACTCCTACTTGAACATCGAGAGCAATCGTGATGAACTTATCTCCATGCCATAATTTGACATATAAATTACAATGGGAAAGAAGAACTAAATTCCTTGACAATTGGTAGAGATTCTGATATATGAACGAATTTGACAAGTTAAGTCACTGGTATTTTTTTCTTAATAACTACCAATTAAGTTAAGTCCTATTGTCAACCATGATTACAATGGCCTAATCCAATTATCACCACAAAAGCTTCATAATTCAAGACACAATCATGCAAGTATACTTGTAGTTAGGTTGTCAAAACTTAGGTCTAATTCAAAACTTGTTCTTTTAACTAAAATTTGTGCCACCTCTCTCTTTCATATCTCTTGGCAATTCTCTGGTAAAACAGTGGGCATTGTTGGACTCGGAAGGATTGGCAAGGCAGTTGCTAAGAGAGTTGAAGCATTTGACTGCAAAATATGCTGCTATTCAAGAACAATAAAACCAAAGTAAATATACAGGTGCTAAATGATTCTCATTTTCAGTTCCATTAGTGGTGATCACTTGCTAGTACAGGTTAGATATTCCCCATTCAATCTTTCCTTAAAAGTTAAGACTAGAACAATGTATCTAACCCAGAGCTTTGTATGTCAGGTACTATCCAAGTGTTATGGAGTTAGCATCCAATTGCGACATCCTAATTATGTGGCTTGCTTGCTTACGAAGGAAACCCAACACATCACCAATGGTGAAGTGATGAATGCACTTGGTCCCAAGGGGTTCTGATTAACGTTGGGAGAGGCAAGCATGTTGATGAAGCATAGCTGGTTTCTGCACTGCTTGAAGGTCACTTGGGTGATGCTGCACTGGATATGTTCCAAGATGAGCCTAATGTACCTGAACAACTATTTAGGTTAGAAAATGTTGTTCTTTCACCCCATATTGGAAGTGCCACTGTAGAAACTCGCATTGCCATGGCTGACCTTGTCATTGAAAACTTGGAGGCTTACTTTCTAGGCAAACCTCTTTTAACTGCATTGTTTTAATTCATGCAATTATGTTCAATAACATTTTTTTATTAAAAAACAAAAGATAATTTGTTCTGGTTTGAAAACACTGCTAGTACAATATGATCATTATATTATTTGTCTAGAGTCTTGACTACTATTTTTTCAGAACCTTGGTACTATAAGATCAACTTTTGTCAAAATTAATGGATTGGATCACTACTTGACTTGAGGTTCTTCCTTTTTTTAGAGGCATTTATCTGAATTTCGAATTAGAATTTTGAAATTTAACAAAACAAAGTTCATACTTTTTTTGTTATTTTAATAAAATTTTAAACTCTAATCTCTATTTATTTGTTGAATTGAGAGGTAAATAATAAAAAAATCAACAACTGTTTTGATATGCTGTTTTAGGGTATCTTTGGTTCAATCAAGGGGAAGGGAAGGAAATTGAGGAATTTTAATGGAGAGAATTGAAGGGGAGGGGTTGGGAGGAATTTTAATGATACCTTATTTGGTTCATAAGAAAATGAGAGATGAACTTGTATGTTTGATTCTTTACTTTTTCTATCTTTCCCCTGTAAAAAATGGACGACAACAAGAACTGGGGACGATAGAGAGAACCTAGCAAAAATCCCAAATCTAGCAAAAATGGATCAAAACCCATATTAGTCTCACAAAAACAACAATAAAATCCAATAATTTCAGAGAAATTACAGAACTGAGTTCGAAGAAGCTATCAAATCTAGAAAGAAAGAAAGACAGTGATGAAGACTGGTGGATTTGGGGACAAATGATGGTGATGGCGACGATGCAAGCTTAGTGTGAAGACAGCACAAGCTAGGACAGTGACGGTGATGAGTTGGGATTGCGATAGCATCACGGCATGAAGGACAGATAGG